>LR990224.1:20020000-21220000 GCA_905147385.1 Limenitis camilla
ATTATATACTACATAAACGTCCTATACCCTGCTTAAGGGTATAAGTTCGAGACCTCGATATCGAGCTTAACCTAAAAGGGATAATCTGGTATGAAGTACACGGACACTCGGACCTTGAAGCCTTCTCAATTAATGGCGTGTGTGCAATTGTCCACTTGTACGGATTCCTTGCCTGTATTTTATTAACTAGATTTGCTGCAGCGAATTGTGACTTAAAGGGTTTCAGAGATAACTCAATTAACGCATATGTGCCATCGAAATATACTTATATAATTCATTAGCTGACCCGACACGTTGTTCGGCTAAACATTTAATATTGGTTAAATGTCTGACAGTATTTATAAACGCCATAAACGTTACATTAGAAAACTTAATACGAACGTTAAATTTTCCTAGTTTTCGCGCAGCTTTCTTAATTGTTTCTTACATAAAAACCTTTCCCTGACAATAACAAATATAACAAAAAAAGAATTAGCAATATCAAAAATACATGTACCTACAAATTTGGCTGTTATTAGAAAGATATGAATATTAAAGCAGCAACTCCACCACTGATAGCCAATCAAAAAGCGTCTGCTCTCGCTCGTTCCAATATACAAAACGATCTACACATCACTCTCACTCGTAATGAAAGCAAAGCTTGATAAAAACTTATCATTATAAACGATTGAAAATTAATGTTTTATGAAGTAATAGCCCCACAGCTGGTTTGTGTCTATAATGTAGACAAGGATCATTGGATATTAATTTCAACTTGGTATATCCACGCGTTCCTACAGTACAGAGTTTTGACAAACAGACAAATAAGCGATCCTATTAGCATATATTTAGTAAGTTTTAGAGATGTCTATCTCTAAATATTATGATTGTGATTGTGATCATAAATATTGTGATCCAATATGTCTATATTGAATCAGAGAGAAGGAATGCTATCTAAAAATATATTGAAATATAAAATTATCATGAGGAATCTATCACTATTAATGGATAAACAGCATAAATTAATTAAATGACAAATGTATATTATACAAAGACCAAACACATTGACTAAAAAGAGCTATTCTCAATCTCATTCTTTATTTATTAACTGTTTTACGGAGAATTTTAGGTAAAAAAAGGAATCATTATGTTGGGCAAAATATTCAAATTTCTTCCTTGCAACACTTCATTTATACATACATCATTCAAATGCAAGAAACGGTGGCTAAAATAGCCCTGACTAATTGTTTTAATTACGAACAAATTAAGACGCAACCAAACAATCATAATTTATAATGAGACCTTATTATGAAAAAAAAGCAGCATGTTTTAAAATTCCAATAAAATAACATTTAGTCGGTATGACAAAACCAGCGCTGGTCAGAACTTTCGGAATACTAATATGGGTTAAAGAAATAAAGTCGCATAATGTTGTCGTATTTGTAATATGGACGTCGATATATCATAGGCTCCGACTACAATCGTTCCGATGACGTGGTATGTTCGCAAAAAATAATACAAGCCATCATTCAGATGCTTGCTAGAATTGAGTGGGAGTTCATGAGGTAGGGCTGTGAGTGGATCTGTTCATTTGCTATGTTTAATGCACTAGTTGTGATACATTTAGTCAGTCACACACTAGCCAGTATCGCCGATTTGCTCATAGATGATGTATAAATTACATTCCCACTGTGAGAAGACAGAAAAGTCTTTCATTTTATTTGTAAACACTATTATTTATTTATTATAAGGAAAACACTTTGTTTTTATTGTGTTTTATTCAAGTATGAATGACAGAGAGAGATGTTTAGATTGATTTGTATATTCCTTATATTATGGTTTAGCGAGAGCTGTTATAGTTAAAGAAAAGGAGAAGCCTAGAGGATTTTCATGGTGACGAATCCTTTGACGAGATACTAAGGAGAATTGCATTTTTTTTATATATCAAAGCCTGATACATAATCCAAAATAAAGTACTATATCTTCCACATTTTTATGAACCCTAAGAATTTCGTATTCTTAATATTCTTATTATATACAATTCAAGGTCTTTAGCCACATCATCAAAAGTAGTAGTAGTAAGGTTATATATGGACAATAACATATCATTAACATTTAAAATAACGCAAACAAATTTAAATAGCCAAATTTTGACAAGCGATACGTTCTGTCAAAGTGAACAAAAAGCTAAATTTATAATACTAACTTATTAAGAGGTTTAATAACATTTTTGCTTACTTCTTCCAAGGCGGTAATGAAAGCTTGAGTACATTTCTACGACACTTAAAGTAAATTACGATTTGAATGGCCATTACGTAGCGCAAAAAACATCTAATTTATTTTTAATGCGATAATAGAATGGAATAAAAAATTGCTATTGCTTACTTGTTCTTTGCCCCTGAGGTTACTCTGTACTTATTTTAAAGAAGCTTATGATTTCGTTTCTTTATTACAATTGTTTCATAGCTGAACTATTATTAAATAACACATAACTAAATTCAAAAATTGTGAATGTGTAATCTTACAAATTACTGGAGAATTTTACCTTAAATAGTTCATCGAGGAGATCCATGGGCTTTAAATACCAAAAGTAAACAATTTTTTACGCCTATTGCTTAGCCCTATAGAAATTAATCTCTGTATTATAAAAATATCTGATAGTAACAATTTTGACAGAATGTTCACTTATATCTTCATGTAGTCATTATTTTTGTATATTCTATCTAATGTACTTTCGAATTTATATCTCTAATATTTTGTAGATTCACGAATCTATTCATGGCAAACCATTAAATTAAACTACTACTCAATAGCAAAGAATTTTAGAATACTTTACAAAATTCTGTTTTTGATTTAAAACTGTTTCCATTTTGTCAGTTTCAATTTGTCAATTATTCCTATCTTCTAACTGAATTTAATCTTTTATCAATAAATTCCTCATTCAAAACGATCCAGCCCTAAAATAGCGTTATTATAAACTCCACTAATACGATAACCATGTAGGCACGGGAATATTTAAATCCCCGTTTGATATAGTTGCTTGGTTTTTGTGAACGGACTCACGAATCGACGGACATTTGATTATAAATGTTGTATTAGGATTTAATAATTCGTTCTCTACACTAATATCAAGGTAAAGTTGAAATATAAATTCCATGTTGTTCTGTTTAACATTTACATCAAAATCATGAAATAAATTACTTACTTCTAATTGTTGTTATTCTTCAATAGTATCTACTAAATTCTCATTATTTTTCATTATTAGATTCCATGAGCATAAAGTTACTTGTTTTATTTATTAAATAATTTGGAATTAATTAGAATTTTTTAATTTCGATCGATATTACAGCTTTTATGGGTGAGCATATTTTTATATTGTACTATCCGATTATAATAGATTGGGGAAAAAGTCTTTTCGCATTATAGTATGTATGAATTTGTAATAAAATCTCTTTGGCTATACTATTTGTATCTGCCTGGTTTTGGTATCATTACAAGTTTACATTTTAAAGAAGATAATTCCAAATTCAAATTAGGAAAATGTGTGACTTTTATTTGTTTTCCGTACTGCGAAGATGAGTGAATCTAATGAAGAAATTCGATACGTTTTACAATTTTACTACAAAAAAGGTAAAAATGCAACGCAAGCCGCGAAAAAAATTGCGATGTTTATGGACCTAGTGCAGTGTATGTGAGAGTAGCACAAATTTGGCTTAAGCGTTTTCAATCCGGAAATTTTGATGTCAAAGATGCACCTCGCTCTGATCGCCCTATTACGGATAAAATGGATGCCATTTTTGAAAAAGTGGAGCTAGATCGGCATATCAGTAGTTACGACGTAGCTGAAGAACTGGGAATTGACCACAAAACACTTTTGGCGCATTTGAAAAAAACTGGGTACACAAAAAAGCTCGATATTTGGGTACCTCACGAGCTCACTGAATGAAACCTAATGAACCTTACTTACAAGTGTACTCATTTGTGATTCTTTATTACGACGTAATGAAACCGAACCATTTTTGAAGAAGCTGATAACTGGTGATAAAATGTGGATCACGTACGACAAGAACGTGCGAAAAAGGTCGTGGTCAAAGGCCGGTCAGGCTTCACAGACTGTGGCGAAACCCAGGTTAACTCGCAACAAGGTGATGCTGTGTGTGTGGTGGGATTGGAAGGGCATTATTCATTATGAGCTGTTATCACCAGGCAGGACCATCGATTCTGACCTCTACTGCGAACAACTGATGAGATTAAAGCAAGAAGTTGAGAGAAAACAGCCAGAATTAATCAACAGAAAGGGTGTGGTTTTTCATCATGATAACCTCACACATTTTTAGCCACTCAGAAATAATTTTTAATTTATGTTCATTTTCTTATTATTATTACGAATTTCTATTAGTGTATCGTTTACGATTATTATAGATAATAAAGTTTAGACTAAAATTATGAACCTTGAGGTACACCAACGCTTACCTATGATGTTCTGTTTTAAATAATTACTATTTGTAAAACTTTTATTTTCTCTTATACGCTATCTACTATATCACATAACTGGCATTGTATTTTGTAATTAATAAGAATTCATAGTGGAAAACAGATTATATACAGATTTGCAGTAAATAATTGTTTTTGAACTTCAGAAACCGACTATAACTTGGCTGTATTTTACGTTCCATAATAAAATCTTTTTAGCCGAGGGTTAAAGGAGTATTTAACTTGAAGTTTAAATCCATTAACGTGGGAGTCTTTGCATATTTAAGTATACATTCCCCGATCCTGGCTCATTGTTTGCATCGAAAAGAATAAAACGTCGAGATGGAGATGTCCAATATTTTAGATGGCATAGCATTCGCAGTTACGGACTCGAAATTCTTGGACTTTCATTATTTGGAAAGCTAAATTCATCTATATGCCT
Source organism: Limenitis camilla (assembly GCA_905147385.1). Lineage (NCBI taxonomy): Eukaryota > Metazoa > Arthropoda > Insecta > Lepidoptera > Nymphalidae > Limenitis > Limenitis camilla. The sequence continues at coordinate 20,024,895 of LR990224.1, forward strand.
TGAATATACGGTTTATAATGGTAAATTTGGACTTTGTATTGTAAAAGTAGGTAACTCGCAAAAACCGGTTTTTTGGGGTTTAAATCTATTGCACTTAAACATAGTCTTCTTAAATTCTGTTTATGTTATTGTATATCAAAAATGGTTTACTTTCATTTTGTTTTTTAGTATTGATTTTGATGTCATTTAATTCATTATTCCTTGTATTTTCAAGATCCTATAAATCGTTTTTCTTTCTTATATCGTTTTGTAGTAAACCGTGAGATTTCTTGAACATTATTGGTATGAGAAACTTCAGGCATGCAATAGTGAAGCGTGTTTATGCTAATATCAGGATTCGCAAAAAATTTTTGATGTACATTGACTATTAAAGCCTGAATACTACAAGCTATTGATATTTTTTGTATTTATATTTTTGTAGCTTAGCAAGAAACGTATATTACAGTTTTAATAACAGATATAAAACAAAGCTGTTCCCGTTTACCTTATCCGCTTATTTCTTCGATACAACAAAATGGATTTTGATACTGTTCCGACTAGTGGACATACCAGTAAATAGTTAAGTTTTCTGTAGATCAAAATTTAGATATTTGGTACACAATTACTTAACTAAGTGCGTTGCTAATTGTATAAAACACGTTCGTTCGTTGTTCACTTCTGTGTGTTTCTATAATTAATTTCTTCTAAATTAATTAACCGATTTTTATACGGTTTTGTTATTAACAATTACAATAAACGAGGTATATTTTTAAATAATTCTACAAAATGACAGAACTGAAATTCCTTGTTAGTCAAGAGTATTAGTATGGTTGGTTGTCGAATTGGCTCAAAACTACTGAATCGATTTTAATAATTCTTTCATTGATAGAAAGGTATATCCTTCATAATTAAATTAGGCTATGAAATATGTTCACAAATAGGAAGATCATATTGTAAGTAGGTGGTTATCTCTGGAATTATTAATTTGATTTTGAAAATTCAAAAAGAATATTTATTGGATTATGGTACCGCTAACTATAAGATAAGATAAGAATATAGTGTTTTTATAATGTTTTCGTATACAATTCTCAGGGAGGCGAAGTGTTTGTTTATGCTAATCTAAGGGTCCAGTAAACAAATTTCAACGTGTACAGCTGAGGTCCAAACCCATATTCCCAATCATCTTTGATTGTTGAACTCTCGCCCGTCATCGACGATTAAGATTTCTTTGTTATAGAAACATGTCGGACTATTTACACAACCTGCTCAGACGGTTTTATAGAATTTGAGTTTAGGGTTCCATAACCTAACTCTATAGCGTGAAATATTACGGTTATAACTCACTTATATTAGTACTTTTAACTAACTTAATACAAATGTAATTGTAAATCAATTGTAAACTACTTGCCTGTACGCAGACTAATAGTATGACTGTTTATTGATTTGAATATATTCCTCCTCTTGTTTATATTGCAATCCCTACTTCTTCTATATACCACGTTATGGAAGCTACTCAAATCAATACTACCAACATCATAATTAACAGTAACTAACATCTTTAACATTCATATTCAAAAAGTTAAATTTGAATAACGTTTCCAAGTTAGAAATTATTTTCGTAATCAGCGTTTGCCAAAGTAAAGACTAAATAGCTAACGAAACTAAGTTTTTTGGACAACCTGGTGATTATTTTAAGAAACCTTTCTATCATTTGTTCTACAAGATTGTGAGTTAAACATTTCCTAGTTGTTTTCAGGGAATGTGTTAAATCCAGGGGCGTAACTACCGCCTTAACAGCCGTATCAATGATACAGGCCCCCCGGGGTGCCCCTAACGTGTGTAATTAAATAATAGCAAAATGTTATCCAAGTGCTTCCCGGAATAATAAACAAATAAAAAAACTGTCATACGTGCCTAAGTATAGAGTTTTCACTTCAGAAATGACAAAAGTCAAAAAAGCAATCTCTTTTTTCCCGGGTTAAGCATGCGCCCAAAAGTTGGTAACATCCTACGTCGGTCATTGCGGAATTCCCCCGTTTAAGTCATTCAGTTAAACTGGGAAATGTTATATATGTATTAGTATAATCAGCAATAGCATTTTGCTACTGATGTACTCGTAGATATGCGAGGATGTGAAGCGAGGAATGTGTTTGTTTGTAGACAACTTATAAAATCGATTCAATCTCATCTCTAGTGGAAACGCCACCTAATGGATTTTTATGATATACAGAACACTCTAGTTAATTCAGACTCGTTCCAATATTTATTTGAATGAAATCCTCCAGTCACTTAGTTTAGATTTACTTTATTATGTGATGACGAACAATAATCCTGACTGAGCGACAATAACTCGTGATTGGTATGAGAATATAATTGAAATGTTAGGACCAAGTGACTCATCTCCGAAATATTCTGATTACCCACATATTGTAGTAATGTGTGTCAGTTGTTTGTAAGAGATTTCATAAAAATGTAACATACTTTTTTCATTCTTTCACAGAGCTGCAGTATCACGGCTTGTTGAATAGAATATTGCTCCTGAGGTATACTTTACACAGAGACCTACAGCATTACTGCTTGATTACTCGCGACGGAACAATAATGATTTCTGTCATCTGATACATTTTATATCAACCTCGGTTGAAAAATGCCACTCTAATCATAATAAAAAATTTTTTTATTATAGTGTTAGCAACATTATTAGGCTTTATTCTCTGAATATTTTGACAAATTTTTGTAATAAAATATTCAAAATTAAGCCAGTGGCAGCGAGGAGAAGTGAGTCACCTCATTTGTAAATTTTTAGTAAAAAAAGTTGTAATTCTTAGAGTAGAGTACTTAGTGTGCAGAACGATGGATAGAAGGGATTTAAAAAAAAATGAATACTGGCAATACGCCTTAAAAGAAAATTTAAAAAAATCCGACCTTTTTCCCCCTTTAATAAAGACACTTTTCCTGCTTATTGTCTTGGTAATTAATTTATATAGTTAGTATAAATATTTATATTTAAAATTTATTATTTATTTATCTTACATCTTGTAGCTTTACGAAATTACTAGTAAAAGACAAATCATTATACTTTAGCATATTTTTCACTACAAGCTTATGACGAGTGAACGGTCGCCATCGCCTTAGCGAAGCGAGAGCGGGTCGGTTAGTATTATTATAAAATCCCTTTCCTCCAACATACAGATACACTTACAGATTATTATATACTAGCGGCCCGTCCCGGCTTAATAGACAATATTTTTTTAAACATTTTGGCTCTCCCGCATTTCGGTGCCTCCTCTCTCGCCGCGTTGCTCGTTGCGTTGCGTGGAGTCACGCCGGCGCATCGGCGTGTATTTTTTGTTTTTAAATTCGTATTATTTTTAGAATGAAATGTCTGATTTTAATAATTCAAAAAATAATCAACAGGTATTGAAACTGTTTTGAATACGAAATAATTTATTTGGATAAGAATTCATACAAAGGTATGGGTAACATGGTCCGATTTTGATAGGCCTTTCTGTGACATAACTACAATAGTTGGACATATGGTCTCGCGAAGTTTTTTGTAGATATTGATACGTTCTATAATATTGTAAAACATTTTTTTGTTCTATCATCAATACTTTTTGCAGCGCATGCGATGAAAGATATTTTATGGCTAATTTTTTGGCACCTTGGGTTGGTTTTCGTGAGATTTCCTAAGGATCTCTAATTTTTTCTTGTAATAAATATAGCCTATGTTACTAATGGGGGGATAATGTAGCTTTCTAATGGTGAAAGAATTTTTGAAATCGGTCCAGTAGTTTTTATGTTTATTCGTTACATACAAAAATACAAAAATACAAATCTTTCCTCTTTATAATATTAGTATAGATAGATAATTCATAATGTATGGTGTTTATTTCCATGTCAAGTATCAGGTGCGTGCTTGTTGAACTAAGTTGATCTTTAAAGTTACCGCATACAGTGGAAATATTGTTTTATGTAACTCTTCTGTATTTGTTCATTATATACTTCGAAATTTGAGAAATATGACCAAGGTTCAGATTGCCTATAATATGACTCATATTTACTATGAAATTACTTGTCAAAAGTAATTTTTCATCCATGTAAAGTTATCGATAGTGTATGTGCGTGAGTACTTTATTCTATGAAATTACTAGTCAATCTTTCCTTAGATCTATAGAGATCAAATAATGGAGGTATTGCCTGAACTTGCACCAGGGTTTCAAACTCCAGGCACTCAGCTTTCTGTTTTAAATGCAATAATTGTATTCTCCGTGTTATGACTTATGATGCAGAGATGTTTTTAAATGACAATAACTTTTTTCCTACCACTTATATAAATAAAACAAATATTTGTATTTTAAGTTAGACCTGCATCAATAGAACTGTGTAAACCGAATATAATTTTGTGCAGTAATATTTGAGTAATACGCATACAAACATACATACTAATAGACAATGTTATAAACACCCGTGAAATTAAGTTTCCTTAAATATCTTCATTTGTACAGACATTCGATTAGTTAATTTTTTATTATACGTATAGATAGTAAGATCACCAATCACCTCAGCGAAGCGAGAACAATCGCAGCAGGTATATAGTGAATTCAACCGAAGCATTAAATCACTCGGCTGTTTAAGGACGGATGAAAGTAATTGAGTAGTTCTCAAGAACTTCTCTATCCTTTTCAACGGCCACCATTTTGTTTATTTATACTACACGCCTTTCATCTACGTGAGTAAATAATAAATGTATGACATATCTGGTGACGTCATGCGACGGACGGACACTTCAAAGTACTGATTTATAGATATTTGTTATACCAACACCAATTATTATGGGAAAATTTTGTGAATCCACTTTGATGTATAATTAGGTGGTATTTTAAATTGTGGATTGATTTAGAGGATTGGATGTTCACACGATGATTAAGCATCATCCTATTCTGATGTACCGTGTCAAACAGGTGTAGAGGTAGAGCAGTACCTGGGCTATTCGAATCACCATGTACTTTCTGCGATTTTTGATTATCAAATCTTGACTTGTGTGATACTTTTAACTACGGTGATGTCAATTATTGAGATATTTATTTGATTTTTTTTTTGCTTAAATAGGTTAATAGTATGCCTTATAATAACTAAAACAATTATGGACAAATCTATCACCATTGCTCCATAAAAGAAATTTGAAGTCCTGTATATTAAATTCAAAATTTCTTGCTCTTGCTAACAGATGTAAGTAGAGATATACTAAAGTTAGACGGTATATTTGTTTTAATCTATTTTAGATTAAATAGATTTGACTTGAGACTTTATAAAGATATAATTTGATACATTCGTAAACTCCAAGTACTGGTTGGGGCCTTGTAAAAGTTTTTAGGGATTTTTAAAACTCAAAACAGTTTTCATTCAGCTTCGCTACTGATTCATATAGAATACTAATAATACACTATACTAGAGAATAATGTAGATTTTTTTAGGTACCATAAGATGATTTAAGGAAGAGGGGGTTCGACCATATCTTATTTTTTCTTACGTAAGATTACAAAAAAGTTAAAATTATGCTTTGAAAAAGCAGGGCAATATTCATTTTTTCCTTTGGATTCTTACGTAATACATTTTAAACAGGGGGGGAGGAGGTCAAAAACTAGTGAAAATAGTCTTACGTAATAAATGAATGGATGAATTATCAAAATAACACCAATAATTCCATAGTTAAATTTACATTTTAAAAAAATCCAATTTCTTGTATCAGCAATCATTATTAGGGCCTTATCAGTCCTAGTAACTAATAGTATAAGGGGCTGATTAGCAGGGAGCTCTGGGCGAGACGCGATTGCTTCTTATGTGAGGTTTCTGTTCCCGCGCGTCCCCCACTAATTTTTTTTAGACCTAAACTTATCAGCCGTAACGTAAGAACAAGCCGGATACAGATATAGTTTTCATCCTGTTACCAACGTTTGACACTAATTTTGAGTGTTTTCAGGGCTTGTTAGGTCTTGAATGTATTTTAAGTATTCATAAATAATATCTAGACTTGAACACTAGTAACTAGTCCTCGCTTTGGTGAGGTATTTTTAAATACCCATTCATTAATAGTTTTCATTATTAAGAAGTTTTGCTACTGTTAGCAACACCGTTTATAAATTAGTATTCGCGGGTTACTTTTGTTATTTTCCGAATAGACAATATGTAACTTTTGATCTGATAGTTTGTCAAGTGGTGTCGCACAGAGTACTTGTTAGAGTAGTAATAGTGTAGTGTTGTCTGCTGGCGTGGTGCTAGAGCTCCGTTATCGAGGAGCACGTGAGTAATGTACTTTATTATTTTAATAATTTGTAGCGAGGTCAAATGTAAATGTTATGTATTAAAGCATTATAATCTTTATAGTATCTGAGTAACAGTATCTAAGTACAGTCTTTACAGTATCTAAGTAAGCTGTAGCGTCAATAAATGAGCGCCCATTTGAACTTTTGGGTGGACTTTTAGTTTAATATTATTAAACGATTTAATAGTAAACACGTCACAGTACTTCATAATCATAAAAAAAATTCTACTGCCTTAAGTGGAAATCAGTCGACACTTTTTTCATACAAACGTAGTCCCCTGTTTCCTCCTAGGATAATGAAGTTACAGAAGATAAAAAATACCACGCGATATACACGTACCTCTGCCATGACTGTACGTTTTGTTTTTTATAATTATTTAAAACATCCAGCACACGAATTATTACTAACATAAACCAAAAAAGCTAAACGTAAGGGCATAGCTTAGACCCTGTACAGCATTTTCACGAAATAAATATTAAAATCGGTTCAGATTTCGAGGAGGAAACAGGAGATTACGGAAGAAGGATTTTCTTAATGTTACGTAGGTAAAATCAGTTCGAACTGTAGTTCTCTCTATCACACGGTAAGGAGTAAGCGCGACACCAATGTTTTTGGTAAAAATGTATTTTTCAAAAGTGTCGTTCGTACGAAGTCCTCTTAATAAAAAAATCCGTTACACACTTCTAGGCCTCGCTGCGAAACAACTCTCAGGACATCTGAAATGTTGTAAGAAATTTCATTTTTCACCGGTTCAGTACTTATTAATACAAATTAATATTTGTTTCGCGGTGACCTTTAATATCTCCTCTGTATTTATTATATGTAAATAATTGTTTAGATAACTATAGAACCGTATCTCATTGCAATTAGTTTCGAACATACATGGGAATGGAATTTGCGACAAACACGATGCGCTTGCGCAGCATTGTTTCCAATTGCATCTGCACGTGTAAATATTTTTGTACTTATACCCGCCCCGGCTCCGTATGATCTTTGTATTTAAGATATTGTTATGTAAAATATCGTATCGTAATAATCTTATTTCGGGAATCATAAAATCATTTCGGTAATCTTATTTTAATATAATATCCATATCATCATCATAACCCGTGGATGGCCCACTGTTGAGCCGGTCTCCTCTTCTGAATGAGGAGGGGGTTAGGCCACCCTAAAGTACAAGTCCACCACGATGGACCAGCGGTTAGCTAATTACATTTATATTGGATGTGGAAAAGAAGAAATCTTTATCTCAATACACGAGGTAAGGGCTTCATTTGACACACTGAGCGAGGCCAGGTAAATGAAGCGATTCTATTGGTTCTTAACAAACACATCCTTCGCGACACATCCTAGCTCATCTCTGGTAGAAACGCAGTTTTAATTTTTTTAAAAACACTAAGCTCCATTTAAAGTCCTTCGATATAATTACAGACATTTCCTCGAAATTGTTTTGTTGGTTTTTTCTTATTATAATATATATAATAATGTTTTTTATCTCTTACGTGTTGCTATATATAGTTTAACTATATCTAAGTTTATTTGTCTGTTACTGAATTACACAAAAACATCTTTAAGGATATCGAAGATGTTTGATTTCAATATTTTTGACGCTACTGAGACGACTAACCTTAAAATATGTTTTGTTTAAAAAATGAGAGTTTAAAGAAGAACTTATAATTTTTTAGTTGGTCTGCAAAATAAGATCTCTTTAATAGCCTAAAAATCGTATGTACGTGGCACCTAATCTGGATGACGTAGGATATCTAATTTTTAGTTCTATTTAAGATAGAATATCGATGATAATCTTACTTCTTACTAATATTATGTGTTAACATAATTTGGGCTGAACGGATTTCAATGAAATTTGGTACACAGACACTTTATAATAAGAAGTACATGAGTACCTAGAGCTTGAGACCCAGAAGCAGGTTTAAAGACGTCTTTTATAAGAGTAAACTCTCACCTTCACCGCACAATCTCGCTACCAAATACTCACGTGCTCTTCGTTGGGAGGCACCACAGCATCAAACAATATTACACTATTAGTCTCACTAATTCAATATATACTGTGTGATATCTTGACGGACTTGACAGACTGACTTATTCCTATCATAACGAAAGTTATATATTGTTGTTGTGTTTTAAGGTTTATCTATACTAATGGGATAAAAATAAAAATCAATATTATTTCTGTATTAAATTTTATTGCATCTATTCACACACCTTTCAGGAGAACGGTTAAAGACGTTGAAGCTAACAAAATACAAACAATTCATCCTAAATAAATAAATTTGCGAAATGTCAGGAGTTATAACATTGAAACATAAACGTGTATACTATTATACTAACACACAGAACTATCTTATGTATCGTTGGTTAAAATAATGTACCGGTTCTCGTTGTATGCTTTCACTTACATGTTCTTTAACAAATTTATTTTTTTAATAATTATGGAACATTGGGCTGAGTAATTGTACACTATATCAAAAAGAAGATAAATTTCTATAAAATACTGAATCTTTTAAAATTTAATTTTTTAGTTATAAAAGGCAAAAATTAATACTTGAAATTGCATCAGCATTACAATAATCTGTCATGTTTTTTGCGGCCTTTTATGTTTTTTGTTTGATTAATAACTTTTAACGAATAGTTAATTATATACTTATAATTATATATCAAAGAATATTTAAGAAAAAATCGTTCCAAATAAAAAATTGGAATGAGAGTGATGTCAACATCAGAAGTGACTCTATGGACTCTTTAAAAACGATATGAATTAATTAATGACAATAAATTTTGTGATTTTAACTAATTATCTTTATCGTTATCAAATTCGTAGGACTTTTCGCCTTTCAGAGATAATGTACAACAAACTATCCCATTTTGCCATTAGATATGATAGTGGTTGCAAGCTAATTGGGAAACAGATCCTACTGAACTACTTTGAATATTCGTAAGTTCTTTATTTATTACCATGTAAGTGCGAACATATGCTCTATATCGAGAACCACGTCTTCCACCGTCTTTATATACATCAAAAGGATTACTAATACAGAAAAGTTATTGCGTTTACCTTCTTAATTTATCAGTATATACTTACAACAGTGATGTAGGTATGTACAAAATAGACTCAAATTTGGACTTTCAGTCTCTAATATTGGAAAATAATATTTTACAATGTCAGCAAGTGGTACCTATACATTAGTTACAAATATACAAGGTCATTTTGGGGTCAAACTTGTAGGTCTATGACTTTAACATTACATTACATTTTAAACTACATATATAGCTGGAACAATCAGAATCGCATTACATTTCATCAATGGAAGATTTTCACGATTATTTATATAAAACAGCCATTTTTTACAAATGCAATTTGATTCTGATTTCTGTCTTTTCAGCCAAATGTTTTATTATTATTATGAAGCTGTTCTATTAATTACAGTTAAGACATATTACATTACACGCATTATTTACGGTGTCATCTAAAATTGCAACTGAAGTATGATCACTTCCAAGTCACCAGGAGATTCAAGATGTCAGCTCAAACTGAAACTGATACGTAAACTTACAATTAAATGTTCCATATGACGTTTTAGACGATCATAGTGTTCTGACTAGAAATGATAAGTCACATCTGATCATTCATAGAATATAGTTACATCAAACAAAACGTTATAGAACTACTGACCTCGTACCAATAAATATTAAAATTCGAATAGTTATTTAAGAAACTATTAAACAAGTTATAAACTGGACGTAATTACGCACTAAATATAAGGAGAACATTTGAAAAAATAATAATTTACACTCTACATATGAAATAATCTAAAACAGTGTAGTTCGCCTAGAGGAAACATAACACGTTAATACCTATTTGTTTTATTAAATCACTTCATTTAACCACTTCCAGTAATAACTACGCAACGTGTAAGGTCCAACTCGTTTAGCACCTAGTATTGTCGGTCGGTAGCCGGTCCGCGCCTACCATCGCGCCTACCATCGCGCCCAGCGTCGCGCGTGCGGCCTCACAGTGACAGTAGACATTTGTCTATCACAAATCTAACCTCTACCGGTGCATAAATTATTATCACGTATATACGTATGTATATATATATTTATTGTATTTACAGACATGGCCGTGTCAGCCGTAGCGGCGTCGGCGGAGATCGTGATTATTGTCGATGCGCCAGTGCGGGGCGAGGAGCAGGTCAGGCGCGGGGAGGGGGCTCGGCCAGCGAGGATGTTGAGGATGAGGAAGGGGAGGGAGCCGGGGGAGCGGGAGCGGGAGCCGCGAGCGCCAGAGTACGTGAATACTCCAGAAACGCAACATCGGCTGGATGCGTGGGTGGGTATAAACCTCGGTATAGGTCCGGTCGGTACGGGTGTCCCAGCCGTGCGGCTGCTGCAGCGGCTGACTGGTAAAACGAAGCAGCTGGAGGTGCAGCTTCCTCCTTACTTGCCATATCAGCTAGGGACCATATCCTGGGTTTCGCCGAGGGTGTGCTTCCGGGGGCGCGGGAGGGTAAATGCTGATACGCAGGATGTATTGGCCGTTCATATGGCTCAGGTGATTCGGGACCGCTGTCCGCACGTGATTCTGACCATTCTGATTCCGTCCTCTGTCCGAGAAGATCTAGCCTTTGCTGAGGTCTATCCCCATCTTCACTCGAACCAGTTCCGGAATCTTTTCCATCTAAAATAAAAGATAAATTTAAGTAACTCTCAAAATTAGGTAACAAATGTCTCATTTACTTCATTCGTGAAAAACCATAATAAAATTCAGAATCAAACATTGTGTAGTATAGACATACATACAAAATAGCAGCATAAATATTACATTCGCAAAAAATTTGTTACTTAAGCAAGTATAAATACAATTTATATAGTATCGTACACACCTAAAGCATCCTTCCCGTCATTACTCTTGTGGTCATCATCATCATTATTATTATCGTCGTCGTCAACCCTGTTCCTTGGCTCCCACGTCATTTTGTTTTCCTTCTTCAAGCGTCTACGAGCGTTCGCAAACCATGTGGATACTTGGGTGAGGGTCATCTTCGTGATGATGGCCAGCATAATCTTCTCACCCTTGGTTGGATAAGGATTTTTCTTGTGTTCATTTAGCCATGCTTTAAGTGTACTTGTTGTTTCTCGGGTAGCATTTTTTCTTCTTGCACCGTTCAAGTCCATTCCATATCTGTTAACAAAGAAAGTCATATTATTTATTTTAAATAAATTAATTAATAAAATGATGGAATATGATTTAAATCTATAATCTGGGGTTAAAGGAAAAGAAGAAACTGCTTAATTAATTAGCACAACTTAAACTACAAGTAGTAAACACACTGAATTTCGGGAAAATATAAATGGAAACTAAGGGATTACTTAAAATTCACTTTCATTGTAACTGAGCGTAGAGAGGGGATTCGGTTTAATATAAACATTCGTTTGAAATGGCTTACTATTAGAGATAATGCCTCTGCAGCCCTTCCGTTATCCGTTCCCCCTTTTACTTAGAGTGCGATACATGCACGCATTGTCATTACTTACTGATACGTCTATTTGGATTGCTTTAGTTCACACATGTAACAGTAGTTATTAGGTTTTTTATTATTGTTGCTGCAGCTTGAAAATTGTATTAAATTCAGTTATATATTACATAATAAAGAAACTGGTTGACAGACTCTTCAAAGCACAGAAGGGCTTTCCTTTCTTTTATCCAATCCATCAAACATTCAAAATTGAATTATTAGTGATAATTATGCTTAATAGATGGCGCTACGTGTTACAGATCGGACGCGTGTATAGACGATAAGGTGAAAACTCTACTTAGCGACAAGTTTTTATATTACTACTCGTTGTGGGAGACTCCTATTCATCGAAAGCGTAAGTAGCCTTTTTAGAGGATCAGGTTAATCTTAGACATTGTTGGTAGCTTGGTTAACGATCAAGCTCTAGACTCTGCTTGGATTTCTATCCAAAGTGCATGTTATTTTTGTCTTTTACGTGTTACTGTGCAGTCAAGTACATACACAGTTTAAACCTAATGAAAGAATGACTTGAGATATTATCACTTAAATCAAAATATCTGAAACAGAACGAAGCACGCAATTTCGCTAACCGTAAAGTGTGAGGTGGATACAATGAAGCGCAATGGAGTCCGATTTGGGAGATTTCAGATAAGGAGGTGACCGCCCACCCCCACCCCCACCTAGCCAATGAAAGCGGTATAATTGAAATCGTGATAAGCCATCGGCTGCTCTGTACTTAAGCTGTGGCTTATCTCCCGACTGTACGCGACCACGCACAATGCGCTATCTTTATTAGACCCTTATTGATTAATACTGCTTCAACGCTTTTAAGTAAATGAATCTAACTTATGTGTTTTTAATTAAACATTTTTGATATTACTTATCGATACAATAAACTAGCTAACTCTAATTTAGATAGGAGATTTCGTCTATTACAAATTATAAATACCAAATACTTATTTAACACTCGGTTTGCTTGTGACGTCATAGATAGACTTTTTCTTCGTCGACTTTGTTTAATTTAATCTCAATTCTAAATATATGCTATACTAATATTATACCTAAATAAGATATTATTTTTGTTGGTTTGTGGGTATAATAAAATACGTTTCTATTAATCTATAAATAGTTGTTTACGCTAATTATAAAGATCTTATATTATGTTTTTGTTTTCAGTTTGCATTAAACAAGTACTTCTAGTATGTTTTGCTGTTTACTTACTTATAAATAACAAAAAATATTATTTACTTGCGTAAGCAATAGGTTGAAAAACAAATTAATAATTTACACCTTTTAAAATCACTTAATAATTAGGTGTCAGTTTTTGTTTGAAATGATGACTTAATGCTATAAATAATAAGTTAATTAACAAACACACAAACTGAACGGTTCGTTAGAATTTTATAACACGAAAGACTAGCTTAACCCATATGCCGCCACTGCATTGTTTGCAGCCGAGGGGAAACAGGGATGAGTACTATGAGAAATTAATAAAACTGTCACTTAAATCGCACAAGTGACAGCGCCCCTCAGAACCATAGACTACACAGAAATCCACCCAAAACCATAAGACATAGAGCGCTCTTTCCAGAGTCGAGCGCGCGAAATCATCTCTTTGTTAAGTCTGTTGTTGACTTAATTCTCGCCCTCGAGATTCTCGTAAATAAATATGGAATTTTATATCCCATTATCAAGTTATAAAACGCTTCGGTTCAGTAGCTCTGGTGAACAGATAACCGACCCATAGATTATACATTGAATACAAATAACAGAAAAATTGCCGTGTCAATCATCTGTCAGTTTCAACAGATAGAAAAAGAAATAAGCTAGATCGAGTTAACAGGTAGTAATTAAAAGCTGTATGATAATGCGGTTTTAATGAGTGAGTCGGTGAATGGACTAACATTCATAGAATACGACAATATAAAGTAGAGCGGAGCTTAGGCGTATTCAAACAAAAACCTTCATTTATCCACACCGTGCCACTTTCATGGCATCCGAGCTCGGGGGTAGCTCTTCATTTTTTTATTATTTCGCCGCGAGGGTGGTTCGCCCTCTCCCCTACTTCAATTAAACGTCTATGTCTCCGTCGCGTTTCCTACTTAAGGTCGTAAAAATGGAATGACAAAAATATATCACACCTATTGCTATTATCGTTTGAATTTTCATATTTCAACACAAATAATGGCTGTAGAATTAACTTTAGGTCTTAACGATGTGATTTATTATTGTTTTGGCTATTTTCATCATAATTTTTTTATCAAAACTGACTTAGAATTTCCCTAATATTAAACTCTAAAAGCGGAATAGCTTAGCTTATAAATTTTAGGATTTAAAATGAGTTGTTAACAGTTTTAAAATAACAAAACCTTTCACATATATGTTCATTATGAAAATAATTAAAAAACCATCGCTTTTGTAACATATTTATCTACATTACTAAATCAGGACGAAGAGAAGAAAAAACGTTAATTATTTTCTTTTCTGTATCTCTGGGCGATAATTTAAAATTTACTGAGTGGATGATAAAACTTGGAAATTAACGATGATTTCAGAATATTTTGGCCTCTTACTAATCAGTGTTGCTAAACTTAGGCATTAAAAATCAAAGGATTTACAATTTTGTAGCTTTTAAAATACTTATCATTTATATATATAGTGTTCCTGATGTATTTTCAACTACAGAAATTTTAACCAACTCAATGAAACAAGGCCATACTAGTTTACATCATTATTAATAACATTACATCATAGATAATAAAAAACGCATATATGATAAGAATGCGCCATGTTTTTCAACGAAACAATATTATACTTTTAATATTCCCTTTTCCTTTAGAAAAACTTCATGAATTTAAATTGAACACGCAAGTGTTAGGAATTTATATAGAAATATAATTGAAATATTTTTTTTAGGATTCCGTATTTATTTGACGCTAATAATATACTTATCTGAGAATTGTAGAAAATCTGAGTTTTTTTTTAAATCATTTAAAATTTACGTATGAGTTCCAAAAAACCGCGTACTACAATGACGGCATCTCCAAGGAGTTTTAATACTATATCTCCTTTCCTACTTATTTCACAAAAGTTGCCATATAATATATAAAAGAAAATTAATTTTTCTACAATTTATGTAAGAACATTATTCGTGTAAAATCAATAGTTTTAATGTGGTAGAGCTGTAAAGTCAGCATACGGTTTATTTTTTTTTCAAAAATCAATGTTTCTTTGATCTGGCTTTAGTTGGTTAAAAATTATACTATTATCATGAATCGTGATAAGGGTACTGAAGTGAGAACACATTTCCTATTATAAAAAACCCTGTCCATTTGTCTATACTTGAACACTAATTACAGCTGTCTTTGCTTCGAATTGTTTGGTTTTTTCTAGACCAGTCTTTTTATAATTGTGGGAAGAGAACTTAAATAATTTAATATATAATTGTTTACTATAAGCCATTTAATATGGCTATAAATAATAATATAATATTATACAGTTTTATTAACAATTAAAAATATATTTGAATTAATAAGAGTTTCTTTGATATTCAATTTTATTTACAGATTAAATAACCAATACAAATGTTATATTATATATTGTGCTATAAATCACTGATATCTTTCGATTCGACAAAAAAGAAAGTCTTTTCTGTCCTTTAGTTAATTAAAGTATTAAATAGAAAAGCCACAATCACAATAAACTGAGAAGTTATGTGAATGGAAAGAAAACTTCTAGTCGCATCTTAACAATAAATATTGTAAAGCGAATTTTATTACGTTGCTACTTAAAGCTAGAAGGTCTAAAAAGCTTATCATATTTAAAGCTATTTTCATCTAGAATTTATAAATAAAATAAAAATGTAAGTTTCTGCACTTTTTACCTATGATCGCTTGACTGAAACATGTTTAAATGGCAATAACTTATTCTTAACATATTTAATTGAAATAAAGCCTAGATTTTAAATTAGACCTACAGCTATACAATTGTTGAAATCATATTCAATTTCGTACAGTAATTTTTGTGTAATGTTTTGTGTTAAAATTGAAAAAAATGCTTGTTTTAGCTTGAATCGGTGTCATAAAGACCCCTCACATTAAGTTTCCTCAAATATTTTCTAACACAGATATTCGATAAATTATATTTTTTATATATATGTAGATATACAAGTGACAAACATACTGACAAAGCCTGAGCTTCCAACACCTGTCCTTTATGGGATTAATAAAGCAGATGTGTTTGTATCCGTTATATCTTATATGGGGGTGGAATATGTACTCAATGACCTATTTTATTGACATGGACTTCCCCTCGCTTCGATCAGGTTGTTCTTTAAATAAGATTTATATTACGTTATTATATTACAAATAAAATAAATAATATATTTAAAACTAAAACACCAAGATAAGTTGTTGATGAAAGACCCCATTGGTTTCTTTCGACATTTTCAAATGTTATCATCATATTTCAACTAATTTACACAAAATCTTAATAAATGATATACCTAAACCTTTCTCATTAATCACTCTGTCTATCATTAAAAACCCCATGAAGATCTGTTCAGTAGTTTTTGAGTTTATCGTTAGCAAACAGACGTATAGGCGTGGAGTAAAACTATGTTTCATAATACTAATGTAAGTAATGATAAAATATTTAAAACCAAACAAGTAGAAAGGTGAAGCATCCCTCATTTCACGGGTTTTAAAACTCAAACACACATACTTACAAAAATAAGAACAGTTTTTCATAGCGAAGGTAATTCGAGCCAAACCAACAAAATGTCACCGAGACAGCGTTTTTAATTTCACAGCCAACGTTGTAGATTTACCGAAGCGATGAAGGTACATTTACAAAATATCTTGTTGTTGTACGGATGCCGACGAAGGCATTGGTGGATTCTATTTGAGGGTAACCGGATCCGGCGGCTGCGCTAGAGTATATTGTTTCATGGGACTTGTACCTATCCTATTAACTTATGTATGACAATGTTGCTTGGGCGACAATTTTTATTCGTACGACTTCGCAGGCTTCCCCATATGTTATATTTTTTTACTATATTGTACTTTATGAGTTACTCTGTCTATTGGTGAAAATCGCAAAAACAAAAAGCAGTGATGACTCTGAGTTATGTGTGTTTTAAGCAATTAAATATCACTTGCTTTAACGGTGAAGGAAAACATCGTGAGGAAACCTGCACTCCTGAGAGTTCCCTAAAAGTTCTCAAAGGTGTGTGAAGTCTGCTAACTTGCTATGGCCTAATACCCTCCTCATTCCGAGGAGGAGACGCGGTTCAGCAGTGGGCCATTGAAGGCTCGTGAAGGTGATACTTTTACTTGTACCTTCACAATAGATTTCCAGTATAACGACGAGCTCCGTTTGACAACTGACACAAATCTAGGGAACAGAGGTTGTACACAGTCTTAGAATAAATTGTTACGTGGATATAATTGGAATAAAATAAAAGTATGTACCTAACCCTAAAGATCGTCAATACTAAAAAATAGTAGTTTCATACATATTGATTTTAGACGCCATTTTTACGCTCTTTTGAACTCCCTAAGATATAAAAAGCAACGTACTATATAAATAACGATATCAACCTCCAGTCCTTGTTTCCCCATAAAATATCATAGCTTTACAAAGCCCCCATTTATTACGTACACTAATATCAGTGTATAACAAGAAAATGCCTTAGTATAATATAATAAATAACTTCGTAAAAAAGTATACGATAAAGCTAATTATTTCGAAATCGAAATGAGCTCACGCAACTTTGATATGAGGGTAGTTTTGATTCCGACGAGAGGTATAAAACTCCTGCGTTTTGAATTATTAGCACACTAGCTTTCCCTACTAGTTCATTTTATTTTATTCCAAGAGCCAGTCGTCATTGAGGTAGCCTGGTGACCATTATGGCTGTGCTATGGTATGGTGTCGTAGTGATCATTATTTTTTAATGGAACTTCCAATTAAAGGATACACCAAGAAACTCCTCAGTGATTGTGATATTGGTAGATTAATGACCATTAAATTGAACTTAATTTCTTTTTGTTAAGCTTTTCAATTCCACTATTAAGGGACTTAGTCAAACAATAAAGTAATGAGACTAATTAGGAATCATGAAACTCTGTGATATATTTATATTGGTTATCGACCTTCGGTGGTGAGATATCAAACGTACTAGAGGAGCTATAAACCAGCTCCTTGTTCTCAATTGTCACAGCGTATATCTTATATGTAACAGATATCTCGTGCGAATGTCACAATATCAGACACCACCGACCACCGTCCACCGACCACGCTCACGACATCCGGCTAATTGACCCTAAACCCCAGGAAACTGGACGGTAATATTATTTTGGTATGTAAATGGGCCAATCAAAATACGAAGGGCGTGTTATCAAACCTGGGCGGCGTTTTGTGGCCGGTTGTCAACACCCATGCGAGTTTTTATTTATAGGGTGCTTTTTGAATTAAACTAGTATTTGCCCGCAACTATGTCCACTACACTCATTTACTCACGCTCAGGCATGTTCATTTAATCATTTTTTAGAAAATATAAATTTTCCTACAGCTTAGCCTTTTAAAAGCTTTTTAACTGGTAACTCAGTATTTTTAGTCAGTAGTTATATTTTATTTTATAAATATTACTAGCAGTATAGATCACATACTACTAGTATTCCCTTTATTTCTAGTAAGCTAAAATGCTTGTGTCAGAAGTGGGCTACGCCAGTAGTCCTATCGATCGTGAATCCAACGCTCGAACCACTCAGCTACTGACGCTTCAATATGATATGATATACACTGATATTATTAATATATAACTCAAACACACACACTTCTTGTGTCACTTAGTCTGCCTTACGACAAACTTAAGTAATAAAAATTGAAAAGAAATTGGCTATAACGTGATTTTTCTATTTAGCTTTTATTTTGAATATCGAGATTTGATTATGTAAATAAATTAATAAAGTAAGTTTAATTTTATTTATTTACAATATCCAAGTGAGGTATGATCTCAATATAGATAAGCGTCGTCAACAAACAACAAAGTAACTCAGATACTTTTATTAGTTATAGGCAGTTCAAGTAGGTACTGCGTAAGCATTAAAAGTTGAGGGAGGTCCTTGCTTTGCTTATTTTTGATGACTAGTCTGCATGGTGCAAGTAAACATCAAAACGTGAATATTCCTGCTCAGTATGTTACTAGATACCGAATAATAGACAGAATATAAAATCCTTATGTAGTAAAAATTAAAAAAAAATACGTATCTATCAAAATTGGTAATTTGTGATAAACAGTAACATTATCAGTGACCTTATATATAAAACTAGGACGTCACGGATTTTTCAATGATCTAATTTTATAAATACGTAATTATTATCATATAAATAACCCATTCAAATACTACTTAATTTTTTTAAATATATTGTAGAAAAATATAATTCAATTTAATAATAAACTTACCAAGCAATCAATGTCACTGAATCTAACATTACAGCAGACAAACATACATCATCGTTTTATTATAACCAATGACCTAAGTTTGTTTATAACTGTAAAAAATCACTTTCAATATCGCATAAGATTGATTTTCTATACAAATTAACATCTATAACTTTAGGTCGGTCGAGTTGTATGTAACCGGATAATTTAAATTATCGGTTTATAGGGTTTTCTTAGGTTTAAAAATACTTTACACTACTGAAAATACATTTAATTTTTTTTTTCAGTAGTGTAAAGTATTACACGTTTATATGTAACGGTTCGAACATTTACAGCTGTTTAGAAAATCGAAAAAAAAAATAATTAAATGAAATTGTTAAAGGTGAGTGACAATATTTTAAAAAATTAAATTGCATGTTAGAGTTATGAAATTGTAATTGTTTTTTCGATTATTCTCTACAACACAACGAATTAATGAAATAGAACCCTACCCGAGCTACTTTATCCGCGTGTTGCTCCGCTCCTATAGGTCGTAGCGAGATGTTAAATAGCCTAAGTTAATCCTTGTTACGTCAGCTATCTGCCAGTGAAAGTCCCGTCAAAATCGGTGTAGCCATTTCAGAGATTAGCCGGAACAAACAGACAGACAAAAATTGTAAAAAAATGTTGTTGTTGGTATATGTATGTACACTTAGTAAAAAGCGGTTATTTTAATATTACAAACAGACACTACAATTTTATTTATTTGTTTCGACATGACATCCCTACAGAACTACAACAGCTAATATTTAAAGAATAATGTTTAAAATTAAGTTTTCTAAAATATATCAAAAATTGTTTATAGTTTAGGGAAAACCCATCTTATACAAAATACTCTGTTATCAAAAGCAAATTATTTTTCTGTTTCACATCTTTGACCTCTACTTGATAATGTCGTACATGAACATACTCGAGCACGAGTTAATATCACTTTAATATAGTGTCTGTACATATAACTAGTCGACCTGTCCCGGCCTCGCACGTGTGTGAATTACCACGTGTGTTTAGGCTTAAAAGAAAACATTTTAACTCGTATGAACTATGAATTTATTCGGGATAAACATTCCACCTGTTAATCCAGATTACAAAGTATCTGTGTGCCAAATTTCATTGAAATCTGTTCAGTCGTTCTTGTGAGATATAATAATTAATTTTACAATAATAATGAATGATTGTGCGGTAGGTATCTGATTGCGCGTAATGACCAATGTACAATGTACTTTATATCATTCTGACGTTTATGTTTATAGGACCACCTTGGAGTGCTTATGTTTGTTTGTCACATATCAAGTTATCAACTAGCTACCTCATCTGTCTGAACTTGAAAGAAGAAAGAAGCAAATGTGAGATTTAAATATTATAATATACGAATTACTATTTATGTTGTCATAAATAATGAACGAGTTTCTATCCATTAAATACAGATTTATAACTAGATTAGACTTAATTTTTAGGGGGGTAAAGAAAGAATTAAAGATGAGGAAAAATTTATAGATAAGAATACCCTCCAGAAATTCCGAGTACACATCAGAATAAAAAGATAATATATATAAAGGTAGTATCCGGACAAAGTGAAATGAATTTTCCTACAATATTTCATACCTATTATTAAACGCTGGTTATGTTTAACCTAACATCTCTCACAACAAAAAAAGGAGTGATCGAAGCGCTTTATCTATTAATCGTTATACTGTTATAACAAAGGCTTATCTAATTAACGGTTTTCTGTTTCACATTCACAGACTAAAAAAAACTATAAGAAGCTATTCCAGTATGTAGTAATAATATAGCTTCTTTTCAAATCACTTTTAGTTTAGGTCCCACGTGACCTTATTTAGATAGATCAGACCTTGAAGAAGATAGGTTACTTTAGATAAATGGGCCTTAAAAAAGTCGATATGTTACGCTATGTTTAGATAGATGGGACTTTTGAAGGAATTTGGGTACTTTTGGATAAATAGCCTACAAGAAGAATAAAGACAACTAAGACATTGAAGATGATGAGCTACTTCTCAATATATGAGAAGAATATATATTATATTCTAGATACTCTACCTAGATATTCTCGTATATATCAAAACTAGTACCCTCGAATAATAAAATAATAATGAAAATTGAAAAAGAACATAGGTTACGTTTAGATTGATGGGACTTGCAGGAAATAAGGAACTTTTTGATATATAGGATATTGAGTGTTACTTTTGGATAAATGAAATCTTTATATAAGCTACTTTACTTATTTCCATGTGTCTAAACATATTCTTGGACAAGTATATGGGATACCTACTTTTGAATATTGAAGAATAACTTAGGTTACGTTTAGACATATGGTGCCTTCAAGATGTCGATAGGCTACATTTAGATGGGACTTTAAATCACTCGGCTACTTCGGTATCTTATAGGAGATTGTACAAAACTTAAAGAAACTAATTTTTTAAAGTAAGAAATACATATAACACTTTGCACGTTTTCCAGACATTTGAATTAATAACATCTATGCACTAGATTGTAAACAATATTCTAAACGTCCACCCCTAAGGGATTAGTAAGGGGTATAATAATAAGCAATACTTTGAATCTACTGGAATAATAACCTAACTAATGCAGATAAAAACGTGTTCACTACACTCTAGTAATTTTATACTGATATAATCCATCAAATTTAATCTGATCGATTTATACTAACAATGGGGATTTTTTATGCTAATGCGAATTGTGAGGCGTGTCTGTTCGTCCGTGGTGGAAGTTTAAAAACTGGTGGGTACAGATCTTATTATTAATATCAAAATTATCCAATTATCCACCATCGTATTCAAAAGTAGACCACTCAAATGAGGTCAATACACAAACTCAAATTAGTTTATTTCAATTAGACTTTTTACAAATACTTATGACACAAGAACAACTGGCAAGAAACACAACAGTTGCTCTTTTTAAATTGTTTCTGTGTCAGGATATGAGTTTAGACATAAATGTTTTTAAATATGCAAGAAATTCTGTAATTTTCATAAAATAAGAGAGACCCAAAACCATCAAAAAAGCAGAACTTTTTTAACCTCTAATAATAGGATCGTATATAAAGACCCATAGGAGTGAAGCTTAACACCTAAGCGAGGCGAGAAAGGGTCGCTATTATAATAAAGTTTGCGTAACAAACACGATAATCGATTAAAGGATGTGGGAATAGTTTTAAACTTGTTTTAACCCCTCTTGGTATTACGAGCATGAAAAATTGTATTTACAAAGTTAAAAAATTATGAGATTTGAGATACTTTATATTTTAGATTAATATATAGTCTACTTTATATCCCCAAAAAGCAAAGGTGGTATAAAAAGAAGTTGTTCACACAATTATTCAATTTAAGCGAATTATTACATGCAGTTACTTTATAAGCTAGAATAACATATAGGATACTTTTTATCCCGGAAAGAAGCATAGAAGAGTCTGTAGTATACATCGAATGATAGAGTGAGTATGCCAATGAAACAGTGATTAAGTGAGTGAGTTAAATTAATAATTACACGAAAAGTCATATTGAGTTGTTAGTTAATAACAGAACATCCGTTTTACCTCTAAAGATTAAATTAATGTGTTATTATTAAGTGCATAATTGAGTTTATATGTTTTTCATATGATATTAAGATAAGTGCATTTTGATTCAATTCATTTGCAATAACAAAGATAATGCAGAGCATACGAGTACGCTTGTAAGACAAGAAAATTAAACATTTTATTGTTTTATCATAAAAATGTTAACAGGTTTGTAAATTACTTATTAACAGTATAACGATATGTTGGTTTGTTCTTTTAAGCGCCAGAATAAGTAATAAAGGTAGTACTTTTAGGAAGTAACGGTATAGGCATACCACAGCGGAGGGAGGGCGATGATTTAGAAATACATATTTTTAATTTATCTATTTTTGATTCAATTTATAAAAACTACTTACCCTTTTTAGTAGATATGCTACTTTTTGATACTAGAGACTTAAATACCAGTAGGATTTTTGTAGATACGTATGTAGGTTTTAAGAGCTGTGCTACTTTTAGATATATAGTAGCTTAAATAAGGATATTAGTAACTTGTTGAAATATGGGATAAGGATATTATATATGTATTTTGTAGATGATTGTTTTTTTAGACAGAACCTAAATAAAGATATTGACTTCTTGTAGGTTTATGGAGGTTTCAAAAAGGAGATAGGAAAGATAGAAACGGCTATAATGATAAGATTTAGTGTGCTAAACTTGATCTCCCAGGTACTTAATAATATAATGCTATGCGTTAGTTTAAAAAATAACATTTGCTCTTTGAATGACTTCTTTGTTTAGGGAACTTCTAAAAATCAAATAATAAATATATCGTATTAGAGATATTGGTAAGTTTATGATATTGTTAAAGTTATTATCATATCTGGCGCCATGGACCTCACAAGTAGTATGTAGAACAAATAAACTAGTGAAAATTAAGTGTCGCGACCATGGATCACTTACTATCTAAGGTCATGTCGTTTATTATTAACATATCGAACAAGCACCAGTGGTTCAAGTTACAGCCCTTTGTCCTATAAACATTTGATTTGCAATAAAACATTATAGTTCATATCACATTACACACACAGTGAGCTGAATGTTTCGGAGTTCATTGTGACATGGGCTTTTTTAAAACTATCTCACTTTACTTTGACGAAATTTATCAGATACTGTTTAAAATATAACTCTGTAGGTATACCTAAATTGTACATTAGTAGGAGTACCCTTTTGTGTAATTTCAAAAATAATCAAAGTTGAAAGTTTAACCTGTTCCGAAAGATCTATGGGAGTAGAGTAGTTTAGTTCTTCCTTTGGAATGTTGGATAACTTCTTCCTTTGGGACGCTGCTCCATCTGAGAACCGTCGTGATCATCTCAAGGAGTTTAGAGACAAGCGAGCAGACGGCCCATCTAATGGTACGTGGTCACCATCGCTCAGGGATATCAGCAATACAAGAGAGTCAATCTTGTTTCCCGATGCGTTGCCACCTCGAAGTGATGGCCCAGTGGTTGAGACTTCAAGTCTTCCTCGGGAGGTCCCGAGTTTGATCCTGGGCACACACGTCTAACTCTGAGTTATGTGTGTTTTAATAAATTAAATATCACTTGTTGTAACGGTGAAGGAAAACATCGTGAGGAAACCTGCACTCCTGACAGTTCCCTAAAAAGTTCTCAAAGGTGTGTGAAGTCTGCCAACCCGCACTGGGCCAGCGTGGTGGACTATAGCCTAATACCCTCCTCATTCTGAGGAGGAGACCCAGCTCAGCAGTGGGCCATCGAAGGGTCGTGATGGTGCCACGTCGAAGATAGAGTGAGGAGGGGGAGCGAAGAGAAGAATGATGCGGTTTCAGTGGACCCGGAGCAAGAACACAGCATTCACTAGTCTGGCCCACATTACCCGAATGGAACGTTTCACTTGGCGTTCGGATTCGCATGCTGGTGGTCGCAAGCCAGTCGGGAAACAGATCCCCTACCACCAAGTATAAATCATAAGCCCCCGGCGTTGTACACGTTGAAATGGCATATAAATATTAATATTTTATTTTAGACCATCGATGTTCGGGTGGGCTGTATATCGCGAATCAATTTATAGTGATTACGAAACCGTTTACTGTGAGTTATATTTTAAATAGTGTTGAAATTGAGTTAAATGTACAACATTGCATTATATTAAAAGTTAAACTCTATATTATCCCACAGGTTTTTATCGCTAAACATTAAGATTTAAAAAGAGCTAATTTTATGGCGCTTTTACAAATGTCATGTGGGATAGGAAGTTTAAGCAAATGTCTTGTGGGATAGGAAGAAGTTGTTCACACAAAACAGCTTAACTTATTATATATTAATATATGTTTCATAGAGTATTTTTCTACTTTTTAGTTTTGTATCGATTAATCTTTATTTTTGTTGGAGCATCAAAAACATGTAACTAACTTAACTGTGACCCTGTTGTTTAATTACTTAATCCAATTGTAAGTAACATGACCTAACAGTATTAGATTTTGGTAGCACACTGGCAACACTACCGACTTGTAGTTTCTATTACACATGCTATATATAAGCTGTTGTGAAAAATCCGCAGCAGTTTGACGAGTTTTAGGGATCACGTACACCTTTAAAATTATTATTGGCTTCATTAAGTCATCATTCTTCTCAACAAGTCAAGCGATGTAGAC
This sequence comes from Limenitis camilla, assembly GCA_905147385.1. Taxonomy (NCBI): domain Eukaryota; kingdom Metazoa; phylum Arthropoda; class Insecta; order Lepidoptera; family Nymphalidae; genus Limenitis; species Limenitis camilla. The sequence continues at coordinate 20,050,426 of LR990224.1, forward strand.
GCGTTTTAGGATATTATATATCTATTATTTTAGGATTTTTTTTATCCTAGGATCTTAAGCCGCAATAATTAATTTTCTTTTTTTTTTGGGTTGTTCGATTTCCTAAACCTTTACTCTATAGCGTTCTGGGCTGTAAGAGAATTTATTGAATGGTTTTACACCAAATTCCATGTACATCATGTCCAGCATATGCAACCCAACCAGGATCGTGTAAATTGGTTACTGTACTATAAAATGACAAATTAGCGGTTACCATAAAAGCTATTAACATAAAAGATAACCGTTATACCAACACTTAGCTAGTTTACATGATATAAAATGTGTCATGATTTATAATACTATCATCACTATAAATATAAAGTAGACTGGTAAAAGTAAAAATCTCCCCTCCTCCCCCTCAAATGACAATTATGGATAAAACATTTTTCGAGGATATTTTTTTATTAAATATGCATTTAAGTAGCCATCAACAGGTAAATTAATGTGATTGAGTGGAGGATCCAAAAGCAAATATGGTGTGAGTGACTGAAATAGTAGTGCCGAATATCCCTTAGTGAAGCGAGGGCATGCGACATAGGTTACTATTAATATTATTCCAGTTTTAAAGGGTCTTTAAGGTTAGAACAAACGTGAATAATTTAAAACAGGAAAAAGACCTTTATCTAAAGTTAAAAAAATAAAATCCCAAAAAAATAAAAATAAAAATCTTTCATAGTAAAAAAAAAACTTCAAAATTAGTTGTATAATTTCGTCGCCCATTTCCTTAGGAGTTTTAAACAAACAATAAAAGTAATAAAAGTAGCTTAAACATGATTTATGTATAATTAACACAAACATCCCTAGCGACAGTCGCGTCGGACACCATACGCGGCTTTGAACCCGTTACCTGGTCGTCTGCCTGAGCGTGACCAGGCTACCAATACGCACTTCCGCTTGCGGCATTACAAACGGAAAATTCAACTACCAACCTACAAGAAAACCAACCAACACAACCAACATAACAAGCAAAAACCAACCTTACGCCACACACATAAAACTCAAATTCAACTACACATACAAAACTAGAGAGATCATTCCTATTATTACATTATATAGAAATATGAGTTCTATAACAATAAATTTAAGAAGGAAAGTCGTGTACAGTAGCCTTGTATGTTGGTAACTCAGATCACGTTTCAATCTACTTGAGTCCCGATTCGATGCACAATGTAATGATTCATACAATTTATTTACGACAGGAAGAAATTGCGATTGTTTACTGGTAACTGGTAACCATGGTGATTAAATATTATCCAAGAAATGTCTGTCTGTCTTTCACCTACTACACTATACTTAAATGCAAGAGCCAACTATACTATGTAAAGACATTGTTATTCGTAGTAATTTAAAAAAAATTAAGCAGTAGTTTTTTTTTTTTTTTTCAAAAAAAAAATATGCTATCTAGTAGAGGTGGTGGTTTATATTACAAAAAAATGTGACGTTTGAAAAAATGACATAAAATATTTAACAAGTTGTTCAAAAAGAAGTTATGAAAGACTATTTTTTGAGTTCTTTATTTGCTAAATCAAAAGTGATGAACGTACTAAATCTCTTGTAAAAAAACAGAATAATGGAGGATATTTGGAATGCTGGAAAACATCTAAATTTTATTATATCTTAGTCTGTATGTTCTGACACGCAAAAATTACTGCACGAAATCTAAAATATATTTTAAAATGTTTTAACATTATTCACATACCTGACAGACATGTCTGAATATCCGATATTGTGTCTAGTAGTAGATTTTAATATTTTCCAAAAATCACTTTTCTACGATTGCAGCCTTAAAAACTTGATTAGTAAATGAATAAAATAGGAATAGGTAGAAAATTTGATATCCATGTACAGACAAACCTGCTGACATATTGTTTACATTGGCGGCGGATGTTAGAAATGCATTTCATAATAATAAATTTGATATTAATGTTTATTATTGATTGAAATTGCTTATCTGGGTTTTAAATTCCTTGTCTGTCTATTGAGGAATGTCGGTTATACGACCCATAGGTGTGATCAGTTATATATCCTAAATAAACCTCCATATTTAGGATTCCATACCCAAAGTTTAAAAAAGGGACCCAATTACTAAGACGCTGTCTATATATTTAAGGGGGGCTCCCATCCAACCAACGTGATTTTTTTGCCAAATATTACGGAACCCTTCGTGCGCGAATCCGACTCGCAATTGGCCGGTTTTGGGTTTTGGTGAATAAATTAAAATACAATCTTCTTATATCTCTTCCTATCTATCTTGCAAGTTGATTAAAGGATGAATAAAAATCAAAATTACATCTCCTCGTCCTATTCCCTTCTTGCGGGATTTAGCTTCTCCCCCTGTCCTCTAATCTAACCCAATTTTCTCACACTTTACATTGTTTCTCTCTTTGTGAGATCAGGTGAGATTCAGCTGCACCCCTCCTCCTTTACATTACCTAATCATCATTTTCTTCTCGTATATCTTTATTACCATCCCATGATATTCCTGCGGTATGGTGTCCAAAGAACTGACGCTATTTCCACGTTGAATCCTGCTTTGGTGATTTTCTCTACATGACTATTAATAAGGCAATCTATGTACTCTCTTCCCAAATCTTCATGACCTTGACTACAGAAAAGCAGAACAAGAAGAAGATAAGTCTTTTCATAAGTTATGCTTTATTTATTCAAGTATTGAATTGTTCATCCAATTTAAGGGTTGGAAGAGGTCTCCTAGTGCAGAATCCAGTCTCTCACTTCATGATGAACTGTATACTTAGGAAGTAATCAATCAAAAATCATCAAATTCCGTCGAATGAATGAATCATTGAAATCAATCGCGATGTGTGGCGAGTGTGGCGAATGATGTCACCTCAACAGTTAATCGAAGATACGTGTACAGACAACGTTTTACTGCTCAAAGTGCCAGTCCCCCCATGTATTACCAATCTATGGAACAATAAACAGTGTTGCCAGCAGCATACCAATGAGTGAGATGCAATGAGTGTTGCCGTGGTATTAGTAAGCGGCACTGTCTTCGAAGTAATTGACCGGGGATATTTTAATTCTAGGCGCATTTCACGCTTCCTCTTTCCTTTTTCCTATCGGTCAGACCATGCGTTTGTTCATAACTTACTTACTTACTTGGATATGACGCTTTGAATATTCTTATAATTGCTAATACAGACATTTAAAAAAAATCTGCGACTAAATATTTGGATTATGGATTGAAGGTAGAATCCAATTTCAAAATTTGGAATGCTTTTTTTTAATCTGTAATAGAAAATCTTTGTATATTGATTGATACATATTTGACTTTGGATCCATAATCTAAAGATTTCGGCTTTAATTTGTATCATATTCGACAAAAAATCGCTATCCAACTAACGGCCTAAATTAATATCAAATCTCAATCCGATATGGAGTCTATTTTGTATCCATAATCCATAGATTTTGGATTAAATTTGGTTATTTTAAAAGTTAGTTAATAGCTTAGCATAAATTATTTTATAGCTAATTTTATTGTTAGTACTCTAGATGAGGATACATTTGGAAAAATATTCGTCTATTTTATAACCTATAATTTTAATAATACATCAAAGAAGCGAGGGTTAGTATTTATATAAAGATAATTTTGAATTAATTACTAATTTTGAAATAATAAAAAGTATTGATTATGTTACTTTTAGGATACAAATAAATAGTCAAGCTAAATCAATACGTATACTAAAAAGTTTTTATATTATGAAGAGGAAAGATTTGTATTTTTGTATGTAACGAATAAACTTAAAAACTACTCGACTGATTTCAAAAATTCTCTCACCATGAAAAAGCTACATTATCCTTGAGTAACATAGGCTATATTTGTTATTAGAAAAAATTAGAGATCCTCAGAAATTTTTGCTAAAACCAACGCAAGGTGTAAAAAAAATTTGCCATAAAATATCTTTCATCCCATGCGCTGCGGAAAGTATTGATGATAAAACAAAAATATGTTCTACAATATTATAGAACGTATCAATATCTACAATAATCTCCACAAGACCATATGTGCAACTATTGTAGTTATGTCACTATAACTACTTTTTTACATTTTAAAAGTTGATAGAAATACCTATCAAAATCAGACCATGTTTTTTTGAATTAATTGTTATCCAAATATATTATGTCAAGTTTTTATTCAAGACAGTTTCAATACCTGTTGATTCAAAAGATATTATGAAATTAAAAATGTCAAATAAACAAAAAGTACACGCCGACGCGCCGGTGTGTTAAATGTCCACACGTGCGAAGCCGGGACGGGCCGCTAGTTTACCATAAAGATAGTTTTTTACATAGACCATTAAAGCACTAAAACAAAGAAATAGCTTTGCTGACAAAAAGGTTTTAAGGCTATGTTTCCAACAGAGATGAGAGAGGGTGTGTAGATATTTGACTAATCTTTATATGATACCGCACAAGACAATAATAATATGCACCAATATTACACACTTACTCCAAACCTTAGTAATGGATACCCATAATGGTCACTGCGAATATAAAGTTGTCAACGGTGTTGCTAACTATAATATATACATTTTTATTCTTTTTGTTTTCTTTATTAGATGTAAATTGTAGTCGTTAGTAAAGATTTATTATAATATGTGTTCTTGTTCAAAGTTATTTTATTACGTCTATTATTCGCAATAAATAGCCGCTTAACCAATAGATTATCCCTAACAGATGAATGCTCCTTTCACTGGGATGCTGCGAAATGTTAGCGTTTCAAATATTCTATGAATTCACGGAATCTTTGTTTCTATCTTTGTAAATATCATTGGGAGTGGTACTTCTTTAAGAAGGACATAGACCTCCTTTATACGTGCAATTTACTACGTGTATTTAGTATAATTTGACATTTTAACTGTCACAAATCACTTCACCCCCACGTCGATAGATGGCGTACGAGCACACTCATTAGTTTACTTTGTATTTTTGAGTATTTTTTTTGCGATAAAACATAGCCTATGTCCTTCCTCGTGCTCTACTTTATCTATGTATCATATTTCATCAAAATCATTTCAGTGATTTAAGCCTGATTGTGTAACAGACAGACGCAATCGATTCATCTATAGATGGCGTAAGTAGTAGATTAAATCGTACTGTATTTTTAATTTATATCCGCGAATTTTGGAGTGAAATTGATTATTAAATTCATCCGTTAGTTATTATTACTGTTGTTATTGTACTGATGTAACGATGACTGTTGATCATCAGTTTGAACATTAGACTAGTCATTATATAATTAATTAAATACTTTATGTATAACATAAAATAATATGGATGCCGTAAGAATTCTTGTGACTTGTTCAAAATGTCTATTAATTTCGAAATAAAATCAATTTTTTTAAACTTATTATATGATCATAAATGTAGAGTACATTATATTAACAAGAAATAAAATGCCCATTTATAATACATGTTCAAAAATTTAAGGAAATTTCAATAATAAAATTTTATGAGCCCAATGGGTGTTGCTTTGAAAGTATAATTTTATTATATACTTTATTGTTAAGGCATTAGGAATTATAATTTGTAATAGGATAGGATATTGAGTAATAAAATTTTACGAAGTGATGCGATTTAAATTGTATGGAACTTAAAACAAACTAAAAGATACAAACGAACTAAAAGGTAACCATAAATTTAATTATTTTAACAATTAAAAAATTGTGCAAAAATTGGTGACATAATCGCCATTGGACTCCTTGTCACGTCCACAATCAAAACTAAGCAAAGTAATAATCCCCAACCCAGTACTTACGTAATACTAGCACGAACAGTTTCAGAAGACTTATGTCTCAAAGTTTCATCTAAATCGTAAGTTTCATATACTACAAGTTTTTTTCTAATGCTAATATTCGATTGTGATTTATGTAATATAGACTTCAAATGTCATTTTAAGAGTTACTAGCAGTTTGGATCGCGTACTACAAGCTTTATTAGCCCCTCCAAGAAAGTTTAAATGGTTGAGTTAGGTGTAGAACACGTCAGTAGACCAGTAGATAGAGAATCCAACGCCTGAACCACTATTTAGTATTTCTATTATCCAAAATCGTTCCATAAACACACAGTTTACCTGAAAATCCATAAAATACAAAACCAAATCGAAAACCTATCGAATCGGAAACTAATCTCGTAAACAACAATCAAAGCTTTCAACCCAAAGCCCTAACGATTAGCTGCATTAAATGAAGAATGGCAGTCCACATTATAGTCATCCCCCGGCGCTAACCGGTCAATCATTCCCCCGTTCAGGTCGAGCACACGTCACGTCACCTCAATCTTACTTACGGAAAATCGGAGTATTTAGGGGATATTCGGACTATATGTGCCAATCGTATATATATATATATATATATTTGAAAATGTATTTGTTGCTTTTTGCTTTCACGCTGTAACTGAGCGATGGTCATAATTTTTGCTTTACTTTGAAAACAGATATTAGAAAACATATAGCATGGTATAAAAATGATTGTTGATTTATTTATTTTTTCACGCTGTAACAGAACAACGGAATTTATACCTTACTAGCCAATTAACTTGAAAATAATCTAGACTATTTTTAAGCCCAAGCGCTCATCCCTATCATCATTCCCTCCTTCAGCTAATTCTATCGTTCGGCTACTTACTATTTAAACATTGTTTTTCATGTGTAAATAAATATTAAGATTTAGATTCTAACATCCAATCTAAGAGGTACACAGATAATGATAAAATAACTAAAACATACATATATTTTATGTCTATATGAATACAGAAGTTCTGTCCTTCTGTTAATAAGTACTGTAATGTTTGATTGTAATTAATATTAATATTATCTGTCGCACTGTTGTCTATTCTATCGTCACATCCTCATGTATTTATAACATACCCCTTCTTAAGTTACGACAAGTTGTATTAGAAACTTTTATGACTATTGTCGGTCATGTGTTACAAAATCCAATATCCTAAACGATACTTTGAAAATTAAATTAAAATAAACACCTATAATAAGAAAGTTTACTAAACAGTTATATAATAGAATAATTTATTAATAAACTTGTAAATTCTAAACAACAAAAACTGGTGTTAAAAAACATAATTACCACAACTTTAACTTGAATAATGTTGATCGGATGATTGAGACGATACTATCAGTTCCACCTGCCTGGACGCCTATTACACCGTTATTACAAACATCCCCCATTTTATACCATATTAATTACCAGTTTAAACCACTTATTTAGCTGTCTGCGGCGTTGGTCTGACAGGGATCCGTGAATTTTACAAATGTATCGTTCACGCAAGAATTAATTGGTGACAAATAGTGAATGATTTGTGGGTTTTACTGGAGTTTAAAACAATCGATAGAAACTTTACATTCACTGGCAAAATTAGCTACTTTAGATAAATTTGATATTTAAACCACAACAATTTTAAACCGTATTCGCAGGTACGTGCTTTTTATTTTATTTCACGTATACCCACATATAGACAATATATAACCTTTTGTGCGATAATTTAGAGACAGTCATTCTGGTGTTTTGATTCACGATTGATAGGTCGCGGGTTCAAATCTCAGTCATTGGACTACTGAGTCCACTACTGGCCCACTCCAATATTATCTATTGTAGTTAACGAGGTCGAGTGGTGGAGATGAGAGTTAATATGTTATGAAAGAGCTCTTTAAACCTGATGCTACCTCTACCACTGCTCGGCACCATCTAAATAGCATGTTATTATCATATCTTGACATAGCTACGACCAGACGACCAGAATAATTATTTAAGGTAATGGAAAGATGACAAACATAAAAAAAACAGATTGTATTTAAATTTCCTATCAGAAACAATATGGGACAGAAATTATACTGAATCTATTAAAGGTCACTCACCATCACTATTCAAGCTGTTTGCTTAAATACATTGACTAAATTATATTTCTTACACACCCCCTTAATAAATCAACAGATTTGTTATAGCAAGACATGATGATTTATATTTAAAAAGGTATTACTTGAACGTACTATCGATTTTAATCATCATAGTGAATGATCTAGAAAGAATTCATTCCTAACACAATATATTGAGATACGTGGGAGGTTAGGACAAAAAACCAATAGCAAAGGTATGCTAGAGTTATATACAGACGTATAAACGTATAAAACAATAAAACATAAGTATCCCGAGTTACGAGTGTAATTGTAACTGAAGTTAACAATTTATTAACACTATTTTAATTACGAAATGGTTTTAATTAACTTTGAAAACAGATAACTCTACTTTTTCCGTTTTCTGTAAAAATGTTGCGTATTTTATTGTTGTTGGTTCAAACCATAGATAATAGAGCGTGACGTAAACACCGTGTTTAGGTAATAAACTATACGAACATAGTAGTTATGGTGTTTAAGTGTGACGGTTAGTAGCAAAGGTGTCATAAATTGCTGTTATTTCTTTTTCTCTAATTATAGTTTCCTTTTACTATAGTTCAATTTCATGTCATTCAAGTATTACGAAAGCAACATTTTTATAAAAAATAAACAAAGCAAAAATTTACCATGTCTTTTAAATTTATCTTTATAAAACCTAATGGACACCTTTTTAATAATTTCTAACAAGATTTTCTATTTTATTCCGACTGTGTTTAACTTCTGGTAATTTGACCTCAAATCTTACTTTTTTTACTGTTTGTTAGCTTCTGAATGTGTTTACGCTTGTACTACCAACGCATCATGAAATTAAAAATATAATTATAGATTTAATATCAATAAAATTTCTAATTAATTTTAAAAGTTATATCTGTAATTGTGTCATAAAGACGTTATCTTGCGCGTTGGTGGTCCAACATTGAAAGACATCTCAGAATCTCATTAAACTTTTATCTATAACCTTATCACTTCTTACTGTCAATGAAATTTGAGTAGAGCTAAAATTTAATACAATTTTTATAAACTACGACGTCGTTTGGTTATTAGTTATTTAACAATTTTGTCAAAACGAATATGTATCGGAGGTTATAACAAAACGAACTTTTTTAAATGTTGACACTTAAATCATTTTTCAAAGATTTAGAAGTTTTATAAGAATAGTTCTTAACAGTAGTTAAATCCACTACCTTAGTTGTCGTCAACCTAAATACTTACTCTATAGTTAAACTTATAAAACTATTAAAGATTCGTCAATATTAGTTCATTATTTTCTTGATAAATAATCTGTCTTTTTATATTAACTAAAATCTAAATTTTAACCAACTTTAACTAAAAATCTACACAACCTAAATATAGAAACCTAAATATAAAAAACAACTAACATTGAGAGTACTTGTATAAATGATGGTAATCTAAAAATATCCCTCATCAATTATTCTATAAAAACGTTAACAAACCATGAGAATATGTTGCAGTTTTCCTATCACGATCAATGGGGTAACGCCGACGCTTACTCATAATTAAATAAGATAAAAACCACTTGTACAATGATGTTCATAAATAAGGGCTAGAGAAGTATTGAAGTACACTGGTGTGAAGATGTCTGTTATTGCGACATGGCCTACATAGGCACAAAAGCGTCGAATAAAACTTGTCGTCACCAAAACAGACTTAATACAACAAATACACTGTTGTGATAATTTCTGTTACTTTCACATAACAGAAATTAGTCATAATCGCTACTAATAAAACAAGTTGTAATCTAAGAGGGAGGAATACGAATAACACACAGATGTGGTTTTTTCTGTTATAAACACATGACCGACATTAGTTGTCACAGCTTTCAATAAAACTTGTCGTAACCAAAGCAGGCTTAAAACAATAAATATACTATTGTGACAATTTCTGTTACTTTCACATAACAGAAATTAGTCATAATAGCTACTAATAAAACAAGTTGTAATCTAAGAGGGAGGAATACGAATAACACACAGATGTGGTTTTTTCTGTTATAAACACATGACCGACATTAGTTGTCACAGCTTTCAATAAAACTTGTCGTAACCAAAGCAGGCTTAAAACAATAAATATACTATTGTGACAATTTCTGTTACTTTCACATAACAGAAATTAGTCATAATAGCTACTAATAAAACAAGTTGTAATCTAAGAGGGAGGAATACGAATAACACACAGATGTGGTTTTTTCTGTTATAAACACATGACCGACATTAGTTGTCACAGCTTTCAATAAAACTTGTCGTAACCAAAGCAGGCTTAAAACAATAAATATACTATTGTGACAATTTCTGTTACTTTCACATAACAGAAATTAGTCATAATAGCTACTAATAAAACAAGTTGTAATCTAAGAGGGAGGAATACGAATAACACACAGATGTGGTTTTTTCTGTTATAAACACATGACCGACATTAGTTGTCACAGCTTTCAATAAAACTTGTCGTAACCAAAGCAGGCTTAAAACAATAAATATACTATTGTGACAATTTCTGTTACTTTCATATAACAGAAATTAGTCATAATAGCTACTAATAAAACAAGTTGTAATCTAAGAAGGAGGAACGCGAAGAACACACAGGTGTGATTTTTTCTGTTATAATCACATGACCGACATTAGTTGTCATAGCTTTCAATGAAACTTGTCGTAACCTTAGAGGAGATAACACAATAAAATTACCGCTGTGACACTTTCTGTTACTGTCACATAATCGACATTAGTAATAATAGCTTTACTGTTTCTGTTTGTCTAAAAAAACCAGCGTTACTGTTTCTGTTATAATCACATGACCGACATTAGTTGTCATAGCTTTCAATGAAACTTGTCGTAACCTTAGAGGAGATAACACAATAAAATTATCGCTGTGACACTTTCTGTTACTGTCACATAATCGACATTAGTAATAATAGCTTTACTGTTTCTGTTTGTCTAAAAAAACCAGCGTTACTGTTTCTGTTTGAATCACATGACCGACGATAGTCACAATATCTACTAATAAAATTTGTCGTTATACAGAGTGGTGTTAAATGGAGATTTCATACCTTATTTATTATTATATAAAAAACCTTTGAATTAAATTAGCATCTGGCAGCAACTGTACTGGAATAGTGAAGGAAATAGATATAAGAAAAACGTGTTAGCCGTTTGTTACTTCGCTTTTCTTTTTATGGTTTAATGTGTTACCATATTAAGTTCATAGTTGCATTAAATTGTGCTTAGTAACACCTAATGTTACCATATATAACAGGCAATAAAAAACATGCAATAACAAACTTCTGTATGAAATACATTGTCTTTCTATATAGCTTTCTGGTTTGAAATAAAAAATCCGACTGACTGAAAATAAATATATTATATTTTGATTTTGATTTTGATACAGTTTCCACTAATAAGGAGAAAGATAAATAAGGAAGTTTTATGTATATAATTTATAGATAATTTCTATAAATTAACAAACCTATGGGGAGGTTCGCTAGTGAATACAAAACGAAGTCTCTATCTTCTCCGTGAGTTTCATCGCTTACTTCTAAATTACTAAATGTATATTAATATTGTTTTCACAATTAAAACCAGTGATAAATGAGTATTTTTTCAAATTGTAGATATTTAATTTAAATTGGCTGATGTATAATATATCTTTGAAATTACTATTGATTATCATCTTATATAGGTAATTCATATCATTCAATAATGTTGCAGTTAATTATTAGTAAAAAGGATATATAAATACCGACTTAGGTACAAACAAAAAAAACTTTTACGTAATATTATATTGTTATACATTTTATATCAGGTTAGAAATTGCATGCGAATTGACTGACTTTTCGTGATAAGAAGTACTTTTTTATTTCATTGCATATTCATTATATAATTATTCTAAGGTATCGTTAGAACACGCTATTTCTGAGTATTAGTTATTATAAAGAAATGTTTTTTTTTCATTAAACGATAAAACATTGAATGTCTAGTGTTGTTAATTATAAAGATCATAACTACACCACATTAATTAAACAACCTTTTTGCCTTATGTAAGAAAATTCTTACGAAATATTATAAAGAGGTAATGTTTGTGAAACTCTGGATCTACTGAACCGATTTTGAATATTCTTTTACCAATAGAAATCCACATTGTTTGTGAGTGTCATAGGCTGTATATTAACCGGAAAAATAGAAGATATAGAAGTAGTTTTTTCATTGCAAAAATCGAAGCAAAGTGAGGGCGTTAAATTTTAATATTATCTAAGCGGCTACTTGTAAAGCATATCTCGATAACTCATCGATTTCATTAATTATAGAAACAAAAACCGCCGTCACAATACAATGAAAATAACAAATTTTGATCGATTGGTATTGCGCTATACTTGTTCTTGAATTATTTAAATAACATGTATTATTACCTGGGTTAAATTTATCATGTGTATAAAGGTTTATTTTCACGTTTTAATTTATTTATGACTAATTCCCAAAGACAGCTCGACATGCACTTCACCCCCACGTCGATAGATGGCGTACGAGCACTCATTTGTTTACTAATTTTCCTAAGTATATTTTTCACGACAAAACATAGCCTATGTCCTTTCCCAAGCTCTACTTTATCCCTATATTATTTTTCATCAAAAGTGGTTCTGTAATTTAAGCCTCATTGTGTAACAGACAGACCGTCTATCCGTCAATAGATGGCGTAAGTAGCAGTTTAAATCGCAGTTTACTTTGTTTAGTTTGTAACAAAATGTATGTACTTATACTTCAATTCAGAATAGCTGCACCTAATTGGATAATTCTTTTTTTCGTGCTCGTATTTGCTAGAACAAGGATAGTACAAAAGAAAAAGTGACGAAGCGTGGGCGGGTCAGCTGGATTATTAAAAAAGAATTAATTTTCGGTTTTCCTTTGGTCCAATTAATGCAAGAGGTATCTTAAATTGGACCACCAGAACTCTAGATCTTTTTCTTCGAAGGTAAACTGCATTAGACCACTTGTAACAGAATGTAGTATATCGCTGAATCCTGCCAAGCTACATAACGAAACATGCTCACAATATGGCCTCATTTGTAGCTTGATCACAGCTAGTAAAAAAAAATCACGTCGATATTAAAAGAGAGAAGGACAGACACACACTAAATAATAATATTAATATAAATTTTATCTACGATCGATCGCTTGTGCTTGTGAAACTGCCGACGAAACGATCATTTGATCGATTGTACAGCATATCTAATCTGAATATATATATTAATGTCTCTTGGTATATTCTACATTAACTAATTAATAGGAACATGATACATTACTTGTTTATTAACCTATTTTTAGGGTCCATTCAGACATTAATATTAACGTAATACCTGAATAGACCCTAAAATTGGAAAAACTCTCCTTAACTTTTTTTTTACTGATAGATAAGGGACAAACGAGCAGACGGTCCACCTGATGGAAAGTGCCCACCGTCGTCCATGGAGATCGACATGGAGGGGTGGATCTGGCCCACATCCCACGATCGGATTCGCATGCTGGTGGTCGGAGAACAGATCCTCTACAACCAAGGGGGTGCTGGATTACTTGCCTCTTACGAGATATAAAAATACTTGAATGGCCTCTTATCGAAAAATAAAGAAGTGAACTACACAAGAAAGTATCTTTCAAGAGAAGATGTAGAGGAGATGAAGGAGGTTATGTAGTCAAACTTATTGCCCATAAGCACGATGATAATGAACAATAAAATCATCTATAACAGTATGTTAAATTTTTAACACAAAACATTATTATTTTCTAAGAAAAATCTTTGCACTATAAGTTTGATTAGAAGAAATCCAAGGCCAATGGCAATTAATAAAATGATTTCATTTATGTAGTTCAGAAGTCAAGACTCTTCAGATAATAGACAGATGCTCGCTAAGAACATCCTTTTGTACTTTCTAGCTAATTAAATTGTATCTGGCCGATGTGTGTAGGAAAGAGACAGGTATCTTAACCTTGATATTGGAAATATTTATAATACAAATCGAAGCTAAAACTAGAGTTTTTAGAATTTTTCCTGTCATCAAATTATATGCATTTTGTACAATTATAACATATCACGGTTGACTAATAAAGAAGGCATAGATTTTAATCTAGACTTTCTTTAAATCAGATATAGGGATAAAGTTATCCTCATTTAAAGAATTTTAACTCAATGAGGAGAGGGCATGTCGAGATATAAGTATATTGGAAATGTAGCGAACAATATCTTTGATTTTATTCCCCTTCCTTTATACTTTATACGACATTTTTTGATGTTCACGTATTAACATATAGATTCCGTTTCATGTCTGTCTGTCGGTAATTTTATAGCAAACATTAATAGATAAGTATATCTTTAGAAGGAGCCGCTATCAGTTATCGGAGTTGTATGTTTAGAGATAACATTTTTAAATTCTGGTAGCTTTAACTTAAGTAAACCGTTATGTCGCACACAAGTATTATCCGTTTTGCACTGATTTTGAACTAATGATGGAATATACGATGATTAGATTGTGTGTATCTTTGCAACCGTTTTGATGAGTAAAATTGATCTATGAAGTCTCGTCTTCACTCCCAATGAAACTCTCGATGTGCCTGATATTTAATGAGGGAGTAATTCACAAAGTGAATTCACCTTCCACGTCTCAACATTTTCCCCCACATGTTGCGGAACTATTACCTAATTGAAATTAATTTCTTTCCATTCAATCGTGATTTTACTCCTTTTATCCTGAATTGTAAGAGAATAGTGAAACTCAAAAAGCTTTTATCAGTACAAAATGCTTCCATCGAATGAGCGATTACTTTTTTATTTAGGCAATTTCAAATTCTAGTTCGTTAAAGCACTTATCTCTTACTGGATTTCATTCGCAATAAGGTACGAAAATTTGAACTCTATTTAAAAAGTATTGCATTTAAAAAAGGTTTTTAGAGAAAGTCAGTTTCTATCAGGTTCTTAAAATTTTCAACTGATAAATAGGCTCCAAATTGACAAATTTTACGGTTGGTAGGAAAGAGCCATAATTTACTCTCACTATGAATATTTCTGATATTATTCTCGAAAGGGGCCGTTTAAGTAAGTATATAAAAAGACGGATATAGAGGTGTTTGCTCTGTTTATTTTTAATGACATAGAATTTTTATCATAATAATCAGATCCAAAAAATCCAGCACATTTAAAAAAAATATTTATATATCAATGTTTACCTCAGTAGGTTTACCTAAAGAACGGAAGAATAAAAGAAGTTTAAACTTTACAAAAATGTTGGTAAGTTAACACTTGAATGGCCCCTAAAGTCCCAAATCAGCTCAATCACAGTGGTTGTGAAAAAATATATTTTCTCCATTAGTTACATGATACTTAGGTATGTCTATGGTACTTACCCATTAAATGGATAACCAGCAAACGCTGCAGCATCATAGGGATGATACACTGTGGGGTAGGGCCAGCTCGCAGCACTTGCTGCCAGGTTCTCCTTCAACTCAATTCCAGCAGCCTGCATTGAAAATATATATTAGTTTATATCCTTTTATACATTAAAAAACATAAGTTAGTAAAAGTGGAGAATTCAATATCTAATAGTTTCAAAAACGTACATTTGAGCCGTTGCGAAAAAGCGTAATTCTTTACTCGGTACGGAATATACTATATCTATGATCTGCAAGTTTTACTATTTTTTTTTTCAATTAAAAGTTCTGCTTTACGGTATATTATATACAAATTTCTGCATTTATTTAAATAATAACATACATTTTTCTTGAATAATTTATTTTTTTTCCATGATTAGTTTCTTGTCCTTCAGAATTTCTTTTTTGTTGATCTTGGACAAGTCTTTGATGAAATGCATCCTATAATAATACTGTTTGTCTGTATTTTCTTTTGTATTGATAATTTCGATACAGCTGTTTATTTTAACCAACTTTAAAAAGGTTGAAAATTATACACAAAAGCGATCATCGTACATTTCGTGTCAAATAAAAGTAAGGTGAAGGAAAGATTTGTGCAGTTGCATTGGTATGCAATCAAAAATCATTAACTTGCGAATTGAAATTCTGGCTTACATGTGGCACGAAAACATAAAAGTCCAGTAAAATCTAAATATCCTACAAATACTCGGTTGGAGTATAATCTTTCTTTTCTTAGGGGCTATTCATTTATTACGTTAGACTATTTTCTTAAAAAAAAATAAGACATGGTCGAATCCCCTCCCCCCTAAATCGTCTTACGTAATATAATGAAAGGCCCCTTACTTACAATTTAGTAAAAAATCGAATATTTATTTGGGGCTTAAATGTACTAGGAAGTAAAGTTCTGTGCAGTTACATCGGTCTTAGATCAAAAATCATTGACTTCTGACGCTTAAAGTCTGGCTTACATGTTGCATGACCTCAACGCAAATTAAAGCTCAGAGTTTATACAAGAAGGAGAAGAAACATAAAACCCATACGACTCTGGCTTACATATTACGATATCTAATAGTTATATAACAAGATGCTCACCCATTAATACACTTACGGTAGCTTTAACTAAATCTTCGACGGATCCGTTATTGATTTTTGATCGATCGGTCTATGGTCGGATATAACTATTATTATTTAATGGGTGCCGATAGGTCGCGGTTGGGGGCATCGATCATTCCTGACAAATACATTTCAATACACACTCTTAGATGTTTTTTGTTAGTTAAACTAGTGTATTCTCGCTTCCATAAGTATTAAAAACTGGCATTAGAAGGTAGATAGAATTTGTATGATGGCAACAACTCATTAAATATTGATGTTCTGATTATGTCACTAAAGCTTAAGGGGCACGGCAGTATCTCCGTCTAGTCTAGCTAAACAAATAAGCAAATAACGTGTAATAACATACTATTCTAAAACTCTAACTCACGGGAAGGAAGACATACTATAATTACTAGTAGTTCTTCTGCTCAACATATAATAGTGTTTAATAGGTGTTTCCATAGATACTCACTGTAATAAATGATCTAAACACATTTGCGAGAGGTAGCTTCTAATACAATATATGTTTTTATTTGGATAGTTAGCAATAAATTATTTATTCTAACATTGCTGCAATAAAAGACAGATTAAACATATATATAGCTTTTGATGAAAACTTTATTCACATAAATACATAACCACTCCTAATTATAACTAATAAAACCTTGTACGACCATCAAAAACAGCGAGGCAACTACAAAATTATACTATTAATATTTCATTGAATTTTGATATGAATTAATAATGAAAATGTAAAAAACATCCAAGAGCGAATGTATAAAATATTAAGAATCGGACCTTAATGCGGTCAGGATAAATCTATCAAAGATTTTGTTGTCCAACAACTTCATTGGTGGCCGAATCGAAAATCCGATAATAAATTTTACTCAAGTACGACAGGGTAATCCAGACGCTGTGTCCTTCTTTGTTGGTTCTACTTCGATATTACGGTTTTCTGTTACTTTCAATGGTTTGTGGTATAAATACCAACATTTTTAAATATTATAAATGCGAAAGTAAATCTGTCTGTCTGTTACCTTACCGAAAAAAATTTTTTTTCTAAAAATAGCACAGTCAATGTTACTAGAGCTATTAACACGACATTTAGAAGATAATTCTATGGAAATTAGGGAAGTAGGAAGTTAAGAAATTAAGTTAAAGAATCAAGTGATTATTAAGGCTAACACTCCACTTTCATTATAACACTTCCACTTACACTACAATAGACAATATAGTTACTATGAAATGCCTTGTCAAGCTGTTTTTGTTTCATCGGAATTAAACAACAGTGTTGCTAGCACACAAAACCAGGGGTCTATTCATTTGTCATTTTTTTAAAAACCTGTACTCCCCGGTCTTAAACCCCCCATGCCCGTCATGTCAGCAAAAGTAAGCAAATCCCCCCTCATGTTGTCAAAGTAAGGAGCCCCCGCCCCCGAGGAACGGCCCCGTGTGGGCAACGGAAGGGTAAGGGGGAGGACAACGGACTTGCGTGTCAACAGAATCATTCAACGGATTATAAAACTGTTGGAGCCATAAAAATATTCGTAGTAACATATTATTAACGTTAATGGGATTATAGACGGGATCCATTAAATGTATAATGTTGCTTAATAAAGATTATGGCCGCGTTTTTTCGATCACGAACTTTAGCTACCATGGTTTATTGATTCTAATATAAGATACCGCCCCGGCTTTGCCCTTATTTTCTACTATAATATTCATATAAACTAGCTCGTGAATCACTCTGTCTATTTGCGAAAACCGCGATATTATTTTTTATGTACAGAAATATTGAGGAGTTCAATTAACATATTTTAATTTTATCCCACAGGAACTATAATTTTTTTCGAGGTAAAAAGTAGCCTATGTGTAATTCTCATGTATAAGCTATATTACTGTAAAGTTTCATTAAAATCCATTCGGTAGTTTTTGCGTGAAAGAGTAACAAACCATACATACTCACAAATATTAGTAAGGAAGGATAGTGATGTCATTAAAAATGTTTTTGTCCATCATAGTTAAGGCGAGTCGTGTATTATGGCTTATTGTGGGATGTTATACAGTATATCCCATTTGAGGTAACATTATTTTTTTGGACTTTGAAGTAAGTGATATACTTATCTCTATCTAATAAGTACAAAGATTGAATTTTATCTACAAACATTTGTTGTTTACGAGCCGGCTCATTTTAAAACTTCGTTTCTGCTATAAATTATATTCAACATCCTTCACATGTGCATGTGTTCATTTGCTCTTTTTCCTTAGGGAAGGTTTAAAATCTTTAGGGATGTCTACACCCTTAAATGAAACTTGCATCATAAACCAGTTTTTAGTGTTATGCCATTGAGAGTACAACCATCTACGGCTCCGTTGTAGTGTGAAGAGAAGATAATAGTGGACTCTCATGTACTGACTCGGCTAAGAAATATTGTATTTCAATAAACATTGAACTGCTACTTTGTTTGCGTTTTAGAATTAAATTCAGAAAGAATTATTAAATATCCTTTTATTGGAATAAAATTTTTAATAAAAAAATAATTTTAAAAAAGACAAATTTCGTCTTCATGTTCAACTAAAAATCTAGGCTTTATTGCATTAAAGATTGATTAAACATTAAAGGTGTTAGTAAAAAAGTTATTGTCATTCGAAAAAATATAACCTAGCGAAGCTGGCAGGCGGGTCGACTAGTACCCATTAGTATAAAATACAAAACCAGTCGCAGTAATGTCAAGATGGCGGCATCACACCACAATACTAGAACACAAAAAATGAACTGTTTCTGTTTATTTATAGTTATAAACCATAATCCACACATAAACCCAAACAAAGATGGAGTGTAATAAATCGTACAGGAAATAAAACGTTCAAATAAAGCTATAGAAGAGTGAAGTTAACACTTTCGCCGGTGATAAACGAGCATATCTCGGTGAATGATTGAATCGGCCCCACCTTTTAACACCTTCCTCAAAACTTTTACTACACATCATATTTTAGGTGGCTACTTTTATGTTATGATCATTATTATTCACAGTCACGGCGGGCGGTGAGCGTAAACTATCTTATTATATCGCTACTCTGCTCGAATTCTGTTGTTTTCAAACCCTAAATTGCTAGTCATTTAATTGATTTCTCAACTATTCGTTTAAGTGTCAGAAAATTTCCTAGAAATTATGTAAGTTTTGAAACAAAAATGGCTAAATGAATTGTAGTGTTTGTCATATATACAATGAGTGGGTTAGTGAGTGAATAGGTAGGAAGGGAATAAATAAAGGTATGAGTGAATGAGATATTGGATGAGTGGATAAATGTTAATGAATGAAGATGGGAATATTTAGATGATCATTTTTATCAACAAACTTTAATTATTTATCAACGTTTTAGTAAGTAACATATAACCGCGTCAGTGAATGACGTGTGACTAATTGAATGTGATAATTTGACAATTAGCGTACTTATTGTTGCCATTATAGAGTGCAGATAACGCATCTACACTTTTGTAAACATCTTCATCAGTGGTTAAAGGTTAACAGAGTTGAACTTGATCCAACCAGAAAAAGGCAAGCAAAACAACACGCACCAGCTAGTCCACACGTCACTAATCTGAGAAACTTTAAACGCATTAAGATATTAAACCGGACCGAGGCAGAACTTTTTGTAGCTCATACAAATGTTCATACATCATCAGATTACAATTCTAATTTATACGTCGTCTTTATAGTCAGCTTACTTGCTCCTACTTAAAACGTGAAGGATGCTTATGGTCTCTCATGTTTTGACATGGGACCCTAATTATTCTAAGGTAATGCCTTTTTGTGGGATGAACGGATGAATAATAAAATGGATGGTAGCAGCGCTGTAGATCGTAATCCTTTTCACTTTTGACGTATATATTTTACAGAATTGATTAATTAGGATTATCGTTGTGTCTGCCTTTTCTCGTGTCGTTATAGAATTTCTTGGACATTCAGATATGATTTCATAAAATATTGGGTCTAGATATAAAAACTGGTTCTACTGCGAGCGAAGGAATGGCTTTTTGTAATACAATAATATTTGTTCTTAAAATATTTCTCGACCTAATAATAATATTAAATATCTGTTTTGACAAATGTCCGCAACGTCTCAAGAAGTTATCATTATTTTAACTAATTTCCGTTGGAAGTGTATGAGTTGTGCAACTTTCAATATATAAGCCAAAATTCTAATCAATAGCCAGTGGTGTGATTTAAGTATTCAACTAGCAGAGTTTGCAATTTTTAATATTATTGTACTATCAAAAAAATAATGAAAAAGACCCAGCTACAACAGCCTTGTTATTTTTGGTCTAAACAGCAGCGACGAGTTGATCGCCATATTTAAAAAAAATTGAATTTTATTTAATAACTTACCGAGTGATTGCAAATAACTTGTGTATTAAAAAATTAAAGAAATATGGTTTTAGAATTCACCATATCAAATAGGAAAAGTAAACTGAATTAAATAATATTATAAATGTGAAAGTAACTTTCACACTTTAACCACTGAACCGTTTCTGATGAAATTTGGTATAGAGATAGAATAGAACTTGAGAAAGGATCGCGAAAAAGGCTTAAAGAGGCTGAAGACGCTAGTCATATATAAATACTGGTTTTAGATTTTACCATACTAAACAAGCTAAGTAATTATAATATATATTTATGTATAGATAAAACTCATCAGATAAAGATCTTAACACAGAATCTTATTTAATGGAAGTGATAGAAACATTTGTACTGTTTTATTTTGAATCAGGTAAAACTAGTTTAGTAGGTTAAAAAGATTACAGACACGAAAACTTTTAATCTATATGGGAACGTTATTATTAGTAATAACAGAAAGAGGACAAAAGTTCGAGTTGTAAGCTTTTAAAGTTAAATATACGAGTCTGACTCGCGCATAGAGAGTTCCGTACAAACTAGATTAAGGGACAAAGGTAAAATAGTCAGTTTTACAAATGCAAATATTTTTTGTGATGTAATGCAAATCTAAAGTTTGAGTTTGTTTGTCGTATCAGCTGGTTGCGATTACTAAAAAGCTATAAGGGATCGTCGACAGATAGAGAGACAAACAACGAACGCAAGGATTACGTACAAACTTGAGAAGCAGACTTTATTTTGCAGTTGGTAAACTGTTGTCCCCACAAATATAGATTGGTCACAGCAATATTAGCAATTGCAAATAAATTTTTGTCGTATAACTACAAGTATTAAGTCTTAATAGTAAGATTTTTCCTTTCCTTTCTTGTGGTATAAGAAATAGCTTATTGCTTCAATAGGTATAGGTTTTGATTTCTTTGCGAGTTATTGGTGTATGCAATATAAATGACCTTTTCTGATTTTTCTATTTACATGTGATATTTTCTTTTTTTTTTAAGATTACTAAATGCTTGTGTGAGGTGTGGGCCACCACAGTAGTTCAAAAGTATTTTCCACCCAGATTTTTGTTTAATAATTGGCATACATTTGATTGCGTTTACTTAAAAGTTTTAGAGAATACAGTTCGATGAGTTTGTTAAGGAACCCTAAAAATGGTCGTTTTCATAAGTCTGAACATGTTTTTAAAACTATTTGATAATATCCCCGAATACAATCAGTCTATTTAATATACTGACATTTCAGTGAACAAACGAAAATTAATAGCAAATTAAATACAAATATTTGTTATTCTAGTATAACATTCTATCTGAGTGCAGAAACATGTTTTATACTTAAAATGCGTAAAACTCTAGTTTCCGAGAATCTTTAGACTATAATAAATGTTATCTTGTTATCTGTGGAGAGTCGCCCATAATGATATAGTAATATTTATTTGCCCGCGCTACCTTAAGTTGAGTTTTTAATGTTCTGAATCTAAATGGAAAAATATATTTTAATTGAGCGACAAAGTTAACTTTACTATTAAAAAACTATCGTCCGATTAGTTTACCAACTGAAAAAATACTACTCTGATTTTTTGATTATTCGCCTTTAAATTATATAATACCTACTACAGAAAAACAACCCAAACAACAGTAAAAGTAACTGCAACTACTTCGAAGAAACCCTGAACAGATTGCAAAATAATGCTTCATTTTTGAAGTTGGTTAAAAAAGATTATATAAAAATACTAGTAGCATAATATCGATCATAATGTCAGTGGCCCCTACGAGTAATATTATAAATGCAAATATTTGTATGCTTGTTAATCAATCACCAAACAGACAGATTTAGATGAACTTTGTCGTTAAAATAGGTTACAAAGTCGACATTAGGATTTACTTCGGATATAACTAAAGCTAATTAATCATTTTTTTTATTAAGGTCATTGTTAACATTTCGTGAGTTTCGTGTTTTATTATCTGTAAGAAGTGTCGACTCAAATAAAAGCGATAGCAACTCAAATGCTTTTGAGTTTTATCAACGTTATAAATGTTAAGCCTTAGCGAGATTGATTAAGATTTCAGTGACCTTTTTAGGATACTTATGGTTTAAAACTATAGTCTTTATTGATTATACTGGCTATTTACAACAATGGACCATAAGTCCATCAAAAGAAAAATTCAATACTAACCAATATATTTAATTATATTTGTTGGTTTTGCCGTATTAAATAACGTTCCCTAACTTTTAACTACCTCCGTTGAAACTCTGTTTTTGCTGAAAATCACTTTTTGTTACATTTTGTTAATTTAAATTGTTTTGTTAAACCACAAAAAGTAACTGAAAAACGATGCATCAAAATATTTCTCCTGTGGATGAAATTTGTTTAAGTAAGATTTAAGTTCGCGTACAGGAAGTAATTTTCAAACAAATATGACAGCACAACGTACACAATATGTCAACAGACACAACAGGATTAAGATATTAGGAGGATAAAGAATGGTACTTACCGTGTTAGCATAAAACGGTTGCTGATCAGCAGCCAAGGCCGGGAAGTATGCGGCCATGCCAGCAGCAGCGGCGGCGTCGGAGTACGGCGCGCTGTACATGGACAACGGTACCCCCGACGCCAGCCGCTGATAGTTCAAGAAGTCATACTGACACGAGCAGACCGTTTGCCCTGAGAAGGGGTCCTGGTATATCGGTCGGCCTGTGTCGCAACACCGCCCCGGCGAGCTTGGCTTAGCTGACCCGCTAGCGGCACCACTGTCGCTCATGCCCGCCTGCGCCGGCGGCGGACTGTTGGATGCTGTCGATATCGTGCTCTGTAAGTTATAAATTGTGAAATGCCATATGGCACGTTCTCATTCGCTGGTGCTTGGAGGCCTCCGTGCGCTCAGCATCGCAAAGCAAAAACCACATCGCTATCCATCATAAAAACCTAATCCTCACCCCGATATCGTTAAGATTGGAAACAGCAGAATTTTAGCCCAGCCAGAATTAAAAGGTTGTTAACTAACACTCTTTAAGACATTAATTCCCCCTCCAACTGAGCGTGAAGCTCGTTTAGAACCTGAGGGGTCAATTCGGAGCTGCCATCCCTTTGTTGATTAGGGGCGTACCATAACTCGTTAACCTAACCCCTTTTATGCCAAATTAGATTATATTTTAAATTTGGAATATGACAATGGCATCCATATAGTCAGGGAACTACCTGAATCGGTCGAAGTAAACATCCGGGCGAACAAAGAGCCGACCCAAGCTGTCCTTCTTAATTGAGCGCTGCGAATTTATACGTGGATAAATAACTTTCTAAATATTTGTCGTTCGAATGAAAAATGGTACCACTCAATGGGATTAGAAACCGAAATATCCCACCCGTGATATGACAGGAATTAATGCTTTTGTGTCCATTTTGTTATTACAGGATATTTCCGGATCGAATAAATTATATTTATAATGTGTATTGTCGTTTTGAAGCCTTGGATGACGTGTCTTGTATGCTTTTGTGTTTTTATGTGATTTGTATGAGATTGGTGCAGTGTGTTCAATATAGGTAATACAAAGTAGGTAGTGTGGTGTGTGGTGATAGGATTCCAGTGCTATGACCTGAGTGTAAGGCTTCTCCGCCATCAGGGAGGGCGTGAAACATTTATTGTTAGGGGTAAATCCGAAGCCAAACACCGAACGCATTATCTACGTTACATACCCAGCCTATTTACGTACTTAACGTTAATACACGGGTAATTTAATCTAATGTTTATTGAAATCTAAACTGCTCAGGTTAAGGGTATTTGTGTTTATTATTTCATTTATAGACTTAAAATGTTGTCTGTTCTAATATTGATAATTTTGTGATATATATTAATATAAATAATTAAATAATATTTTATATATGAATTTAAATAGTAGGTACTCCTAACAACTGACGATATTGATAATTGAAAGCTTTTAATTAGTGGTGTATTTTGAACCAATGGGTAACAAGGTCTGTAGTCTAATGAGGCCTAAACCTATTAAGATAGTTTTACATTCTTGGTCAAACAAAACAATTTTAAATTGGTTTATGGGAAATAAAAGTTAAAATTATGATTTCCATTGAACTAAATTATCAAAAAAATTTATTTATGTTATAAAGTTTTCTAAAAATTAGTTGATTATTGTATTCTAAGCTAGGCCTTATTTATTACAGTTATCGTAGTTAAAGAAAAATTGAGTTAAGTATATACAAATTTCGCTTTCTAATATTTAAATAAAAAAATAATAAAATTTAATTTGTCATAAAAACTTAAATATTATCTATAATTTTAATTATTTTAAATAGTATTCGTATATTCGTTCACAGTACTGTTGTAATGCAAATAGCATTTAGCTACGTTAACATTAAACACTTTCTAAATGTAATTGTTACGCTTTCTAAAAAACTATACACTTTTATTATGATACTAGTGACCCGCCCTCGCTTCGCTTCGATGATTATACTACTAATAGGTTTGTCATACTGTCCATCTCATTCATCATTCATATAATAAAAATAAAAGTTATCGAATTCACATAGAAGATAGTTAAGAATACTTAACGTGAGGTTGGTGAGAAAAGTCAATATAATAATTTTTCCTCTCCTAAACGTGGTAAAAAAAGCAGTGATGGTCCAGTGGTTGAGACTTGAAATCTTACTCTGGAGGTCCGAGTTCGATCCCCCACACAGACACACACCTCTGACTCTGAGTTATGTGTGATTTAAGCAATTAAATATCAATATCAGTTGCTTTAACGGTGAAGGGAAACATCGTGAGGAGACCTGCACTCCTGAGAGTTCCCTAAAAGTTCTCAAAGGTGTGTGAAGTCTAACCTAACCTCATTCAGAGGAGGAGACCATTGACGGGTCGTGGGGGGGGGGGGGGGTCTAAGAGAGTAAAGAGAGTGGGGAGAGAAAATCAATCAATAATTATGATATATATAAGATATTTAAGTGTATTTGTTTATTCTGCTTGTCACTCATTGATGATGAAATAGATGTCGAGAATAATAAATTTAAAAATAATGAGTATTTTACTTAAAACACACACTTTCATGCCCCTCCTTTACCCCTCTATGTATGAATAAAAAGTTTAGTGATATTTAAACCATACGATGCCATGTTTTTAGCCTCAGCTGTTTTGGTTGTAAGAATCAGTTACTAATGGAGTTGCATCATGTTTAAGTGATGAACAAATGCAAAAAACTTTGTTTTAACATTTCAAGTGGGTTCTTAGTAATAATCATCTCGTTTTGACACTACAGTTTAGCACTTAAGCGCATCAGTCTACAGGAAACAAACGCTTAACTATATAAATAACGGCTGTAGCTCATTGGTGGAGGCGTTGGATTCATGATAGATAGCTCGTGGGCTCAAATCCCAGCCATTGAAATACTGACATGGGTCACTCCTAACACAAGCATTTAGCTTGCAGTAGTTTGAAATCCAAAAAAAATATTAAAAAAAGGAAGAATATCAGAGTACAAAATCTTTTCGTAAAGACTTTGTTATTCTTTTTCTCTTTTAAAGTCAAAGAAATGCTCTGAAAGTTTAGCAGAAAGACAATTGTTTAAGACAGTTTTCATAGAAATATCATGATAGTTTCTCCAGCCATAGCAACCATAAATTAATTACTAAAGACATTTTAGTAATGTCTTCTGAACTTTTGAAAATTTAAACGAATGTATGTTATATATTGGTCTCTTTCTAACAGCGCACTTTAAATATAATGAGAAGCAAAAGGTAGGTGTCGATAATGAGATACTTTTTAACCGAATTTAATAAGGAGGACTTTTTCAATTCGATTGGTATATTTTTTTATGTATATATATTGTATACCGATTACACTGAGATTTATGATCCGATTAGTGTGATTCTTCTTTAGTTTAATGCGGAATAGTTACTATTTGGTCCCATTAAAATTTAACATAGTTTGGGGCAGTAGTTTTAATTTTATAAACCTTCAAAAAGGAGGAACTTCTCAATTCGATTGGTATGTTTCACATTTTTAAAATTACTCAACGATGATGAGATTTTGATTATGATTTTTCAGATTAAAAGTTGAAACAGACTTTGATAAAACTTTACATTAAATTGAAATAGTTAATATAATACCTAAATATAGGGGTATAATTTAAAACGATATTGTGCATGTTAGACAACATAAAACAGCCAAGAGAGGAGGCAATAAAAAGAGATAATGATATTCAAATGACTTTTTTTGATATTCTAGATCGTGCTATCAAAATGTTTCGTGAAAGTATCTCTACTATAAAGAATCAAAATAAAATATTTAAATCTATTTTTTACAAATTCTGAACGCACGAGAGCGCAAATACTAGTTTTTTTGCACCTAATTACAATATGTAGTAACAGAATAACAAGTGTAATTAACGTATTCATTAACATATATAAAAATTTGTATATTTGTTTGTAAAAAATTGAACGAAAGCGAAATCTTGTTGATTGAATATAATTGTTTTTAAATGTTAAGGTTTTTGACCTCGTAGTGGTCATTCTCTATCATAGAAAACATACAGAGCATAATATCATCAAATTAAAAACGTCACAAAGCAGTGATGGCCCAGTGGTTGAGACGTCAAGTCTTACTCGGGAGGTCCGAGGTTCGATCCTGGGCACACACCTCTGACTCTGAGTTATGTGTGTTTTAAGCAATTAAATATCACTTGCTTTAACGGTGAAGGAAAACATCGTGAGGAAACTTGCACTCCTGAGAGTTCCCAAAAAATTTCTCAAAGGTGTGTGAAGTCTGCCAACCCGCACTGGGCCAGCGAGGTGGACTATGGCCTAATACCCTCCTCATTCTGAGGAGGTCACCAGTAGGCCGTTGAAGGGTCATGATGATAAAAACGTCACAATGTTGAATATAGGGAGGAAAATCTTCAGAATTTGGAAAAGGAGGAAATTTGAATGATGAAAGATAAAAAAGCGTGGTAGTGGCAAAATAGTAAAAAGTAAAAGGTAAGAATAGTGAAAATATAAAAACATCAAGGTGTGGAAAAGAAGGGAATGGAGAAACAACGTCGTGTCAGAAAAATTAACAGTACTTTGGATCGCTAAAATTAGCTAGAAAAATGGGGGACTTTTTCGGAGCAACCAATTCGTTAGTATACGTCTTATTAGTTGAAAAAAGTGAATAGTGACCAGATTCCTACTTATATTATTAACGTGAAAGTTTGTAAGAATGTATGGATGAATGGATGTCTGAATGTCTTGATGTATGGATGTATGTTTGTTACTCTTTGACGCAAAAACTACTGAATGGATTTTGATAAAACTTTACAATAATATAGCTCACACATCAAAATAACATATAGGCTATAATTTATCATGATATAGTGTGAATTATTCAAAATATAGCGGGAGAAACTGCGGGGCGCAGCTAGTATAATATAGATTGCTGTTATTGTAACCATAAAGGAATGAAATACAATTTCTCCGAAACTTCGGTATTACAAAAGGAATCACCGGACCATCCAAAACGTCGATTAGGCTCAAATTTCTATACATAATCTTAAACATTTTGGTGATGATGATACTGTAAGGCTGCGTTTTTATATGAGATGTGCGAGAATGAAGCGTCAGTAGCTCAGTGGTTCGGGCGTTGGATTCACGATCGATAAGGGAACGGAACAGGTTCAAATCGAAGACATTGGACTACTGGCGTGGCCCACTCCTGACACAAGCATGCAAGCTTAGTAGGAGGGGTAAAGGGAATACTAGTAGTATGTGATCCATACTGCTAGTAATCTTCAAAAGGTTAAGAAGCAGTAGAATCGCTTCATTTGATACACTGAAGCGATTCTATTGGTTCTTTTAACGCAATCTAAGTGTAATACTGTTTCTTTTAGTATTTGGATGCTCACTTGATGGTAAGTGGACACCACCACCCATGATCATAGAATCCATTACTTACCAGGATTCATCTCCTAAATATCTATTATTTTTTTAAAATTTCAATATGAAATCTATACATTCGAAATAGTTGCATCTTGAACACCTAACCCAAATTAGGTTCTTATAAAGGGCATTTTCTGCATTAAACTTGCTTTAACGGTGAAGGAAAACATCGTGAGGAAACCTGCACTCCTGAGAGTTCCCAAAAAGTTCTCAAAGGTGTGTGATTAAGTCTGTCAAGCCGCACTGGGCCAGCGTGGTGGATTATGGCCTAACCCCCTCCTTATTCTGTGAAGGAGACCCGGCTCAGCAGTGGACCATTAATGAAATGGGATGTGATGATGAAAGGGCATTTTTATAAATTCATTGGAGTGAAATAAAAAATTGGTCTTAGTCTCAGCTTATGTTACTTATTTTTTACTTTATTTTTGAATCGATTCGACCAGAAAAGAACTGAGAAATGATAACTTTCTCAACAGCTAAGGACAATTGCTTTCTATCAAGTAAAGAAGGTCGTCCTCATCGAAGCGAAGGCACCAACCGATAACTATTATCGTAAGTAATGTAACTATTACGCAGTTACACATATATAGTAAATAGATAAGGGCAAAAAACTTGTCATCACGGCCTTTTAAAATATCGAAGTGGATTAAAGTACCGCTCCTTATCTCCACCAGACATCTTTAAAAAACAAACACGATGCCCGTTTTTTTCTTTTTTTATTCCGCAGGATGTGTTATAGTCGTTAAGTCCTTTTAAGTGTTAAATCTTGTAACTAAATATTCGAGCGTGCAAGGGTTCTATTTGTTATTAAAAAACGGTTAATCTTAGAGAAATCAATGACATGGATTTTTGAACGGCAAAAAATGTGGTGACATATACTGAGTAGCAGGTACGCAGGTTTTTGTTAGAGGCGGTCGCTTTTAAGTTCAAATCCTAATTTTCCATACAAACTCTGTCAATAACTTGCAAGACAGCAAACAGAATATCAATATCATGTGACACACATATATATACTAAATGACACAATATCAATTAGATTGAATTAGATAAGGTGAATCGATATCCCCCAAAGAGAAGAAGATAACACTTTTATTACAAAACGATAATAGCGCCAATACGAAGATATTTGGGCGTTTGTACGTATAAACCGTAGTCTTGATTATAACATATTTATATATGAAGAAATTAGAAGAAGTAAACAGCAGAATGTGCTTCTTGGTGAAAAGTAAGTAGATAAACAAACTGACTATAAGACAGATGCAAAAAAATAGGCCACTGTTGACCACAGTGGACAAGTACGTGTTTGCAGACTATACACACCTTTGAGAACTTTTAGGGAACTCTCAGGAGTGCAGGTTTCCTCACGATGTTGTCCTTCACCGTTAAAGCAAGTGATATTTAATTGCTTAAAACACACATAACTCAGAGTCAGAGGTGTGTGCCTGTGGGGGGGATCGAACTCAGCGCTCCCGAGTAAGTCACTGATGTCATAACCTATAAGCTAATTTTCTTTTATGATGATACATCTACCAAATTCGATATTACTATAAAATGTAGTTCCCATGGAAAATAAACCTTAACACTTTCAAAGTATTAAATTTACGATAACATTAACGAATAATTCAACATTCTTGCTAATGTCAGATCGAATCAGTCCCCGATCGTCAAAATCCTTAACTCCATTTACATATATTTTTTAGCCCGACCGTTTTTGGCTTCAAATGACCCACTGAACTGTTTTAGAGATGATAATTGATATTAAGTTACATTTAAGTATTTACTTTGTAGGATAGATAGGACAACGTTGTATCAGATTTTGTAGGTAAGGGTAGCTTAGTAAATTATATTTTGGAGGTTTGTAAAAACTTCTTCGTGATTGGATAAATGGTTGTCTATGGCTTGAAATATTTGTGGTAAGACTAATTTTTTAATTTGGCAAATTGTCGGTGTATAACTTATATTTTGGAGATTTATAATTTTTTTTAACATAGATTAAGTGGGGATATAGTTCTATCAAATTTATTGAATTGTTGTCTTCAGTTAGGAAGATTCTTGACTACCTTGGCTAGGAAAATTCTTCTTCGTTATTTAAAGAAGGTATTAGTTAGGAATATATTATATTCCTAATCCTATATTTCTTCTTTTCGAGAACTGTTTTGAAATTTGGAGAATTTTTGTCTTCACTAGACTTGATTAATTCTTGGTTAAAAAATTACTAGTTGAATATATCTTTATAATATTTTTAAGTATGGTAATGGCTGTCTAGTTAATTAAATGGAATAGTTATAAGATATTTTGACAAAATATAAAATACGAGTACGACCCCAATCATGTCGTTCAGTAATTAAATTATCACGGACAAACAAACCAACGTCCATAATTAAATATTAAAACTATTTCATTACCAAAACTCCCAAGAGTGTAATAAAATGTTAATACGAAGCAAAAATATATATAATATATATTTTTATTTATTCATATCAATAGTTTTAGTACTTTAAGTCACACATTTTGTTTTCGTAGAATTCAAAATTTTAAATATTACTTAATAACGAAAAATTTTAGTAATTCTTGATAACATTAATGGTTTCTAGATAAAAATTTATTTTATGTTTATACAACACGCATACGTTATTTAAAGGGGCACCTTAACCTTTAATTTTTTTTTCGTCATCTATAGCTCAGTACCTTTCAAATTTTGTTTATAAGTAATATTAAAAAAAATATTTAGAGTTGCTTTTTTGATTTTTTATTCTTAGAATTAAGTCTCCACCTAATATTTTTATATATAAATATAGACTTATTACTTATTATATGGCTTTGTTTTTTTAATTACTTATAAATAGATAGGGGATAATTTTTTTAAGATACTGATCAAAATTGTATAATTAAACTGAATATAACCTAAGTACGACGTCCATAAATGTTATACCTAAAAGCCATTTAACCAAGTGAGTAAAAATACCAGATTTTTGATATCTTGTTTTTTGTTTTACGGTCTTATAGAAGAGAGGGCTGTTATTAACAATTTTGCAACAGTCAATTTAGAGGTCAACAATCTCCGTGCACCTTTCGTTTATTCTATCCTACTATATTTACATAAAATTGTATTTTTAATTGGACGATTACGGGTTCCGTCATTTCGACCGCCAAGATGTAACAGATAAGACAGATCAAAGAAAGTGTTAAATTAAAAAATTATACCTTTTTTCCTTTAGCTGACATTTTGTAAAAAGAGTTTTTTTGTTGCTAATTAATCACAATACTAAGAAATTGAATATAAATTCATAGATTTGATTGAGTTTTGTTTACAATGTTGAAGAAGCGCTCTCTTTATATGTTTCTCGGTTTACTTATTCTAGACCAAGCAACAGATTTTGATAAAGTTTTCACTAATATAAAGATCGATAAATAAAGAAAGCTTGAGTATATAATTTGAAGCCATTTTGTATAAAATACCTTAAGAAAACAAGCCGAAAATTTACACGATAATTACTACTGCATTTATCTAAAAAGCTCTACTACCTTTGACAAAATTACTCTGTGTCTGTTTATCCTTTATGTCCAACGGTCACTAATGTCACTAAAAGGTCACTAATGACCCCAAAAGCTGACACATGTCACTTCCTCACTCGCCCTTGGTAATACAGCCCAAAATATATTCACACCTTTACTAATTAAGGTCGTATTAAACTTAAAATAACAAAAACTTAAATAGATTATACTAATTTAAAGATAACTATAATTCTACTAACTAAACCAAATATGTCAATAACATTTTTATGTTGATAAAAAATAATAAATTAACAATCGTTATTTATAGAAAAAAATCTACAAACAATTTTTTTTGATTGTTCAAAAATCATAAATTTTCATATTATAAATCTGAACGTAACTTTGTCTGTCGTT
Source organism: Limenitis camilla (assembly GCA_905147385.1). NCBI lineage: Eukaryota > Metazoa > Arthropoda > Insecta > Lepidoptera > Nymphalidae > Limenitis > Limenitis camilla. Next base: position 20,083,135 of record LR990224.1, read on the forward strand.
CTATCGTACTTTCACGCTTAAACCACTGAACCGATTTTGATCGAATTCGGTACAGAGATAAACAGAGCTTGGGAAAGGATACACGATACGTTTTATCGCGAAAATAAGGCTTGAAAGGCTTGAAATTGGGGATGAAGTGCATGTCGAGCTGTGTGAGCGTTGAAGTCTTTGGGAATTAGTCGTTTATCTAAATAATGTTGATGTTAAAAATTATTATAAAATATAATGATGTCATAAATTTTACATAGAACATAATAATCTATATACAAAATCTACTAAATCTAATCTACCAAAAGAAAAGAAAACAAAACTTGCGTTATTGGGAGTTAATCTGTTTAACGAACAGAGAATATAATAACTTTCTGCGTTATCTATTACGTTATTAGGAATTGTCGTTATATGGAGATTAGAAGAAATATCAAAAGGACTATAGAGACATATAAATAACATTACCATGGTATAAACTCTACTAGGAGTTGTCGTTAAATGGAGAGTGGAACAAGTAACAGATAACTAAGTAGGTTAACTTTCATAAGTAACCATATCGATATAAATGACCTTCACATGATTTTAACACAGTGTAAACTCTGCATAGTAATATTAAGGAACTAAGTACTTCATGGCGCTATTGGGAGATGCCGTTAAATGAAGAGTATATCAATAAATAAGTAACTAGTGAAACCTAAACGATATTCTAATGATTAATGTAGTGTCATCTCTATATAGCAACATTTAAGGCCTGACTGGGATGGTGAGTGTTATGTTATTGGGAGTTGTCGTTATGTAGAGAGTTGAAGAATAAAACGCCTATATTACCATTTAAATGACTTCCCAATGGCATGTAGAATGCCAACTCTATATAGCGACATTTAGAGACCGAGTCTGAGTGTTACGTTATTAGGAGTTACATTACATGGAGACTAGAACAACAACAAATAAATACCAAAAAAATTTAAATAAATCTGTAAATAGTTTTCAATTTTTTGGAGCTAATTTTTGAAGTACATTAAAAAAATAATATTAAATTATAAAAAATCTGTAGTTTTGTTCGTCTCAAAGCTATCAAAAACAAATCAAATCTGAGAACGTGTTACACAAGTGAGCCGTGGTGTAAACCGATATACATTATTAAGAGGTCTTTTATGGGGAGAGGAAAACCTTAAAAACCTTTTTGAAAATTAGTAACAAGCCAAAATAAGTTGTAACATGTTACATTTAAAGTACAAAGTTCATTACAATTATATGTATGAAGTAAAATCAACTTTATTTTCAAAGATATACGATTCAAAATGTATTGTTAAGATCTACAGGGTCAAAATGTAATCGAATTGAACATTATTGTGCCTCATAAGAGTAAGTCATTCATTAAATTGCGTTTTTCTGTAATTTGAGTTATTTCAAATTAGGCATTTCTATATCTATTGTTTCAACAATCATTTAACTTTCAGCATTATTTAAATGCAAAAATCAGTAATTGAAACAAAATATGTTATCTCTCATGTTGGACCCAATTACACACAGTGTAAAAACTCTTTGATAGAACATCGGAGTTCAAAAGCAAAAAAATCCTTTTTTATTTTCTCTAGCTCGTCGTATTTAACACACAGTGTTAACGCAGAAATGCTTTCTTGTTTAGATAAGAAAATGAATACAGATATAGATTTACTCAAAAAAAAAATATATTTTATGATAGAAACTGTCTATATTTAGGGATACGTAAATAATAAAAATGTTTAGAAAACTAGAAGTTAATTAATCTTAACTAATCAATGATGACTGCTGATTTCATTCACATGAGATTGATTTCACTTCATAATTATTTTAGTGAGTGACAAAATTCTAAATATTGAGTAAATATCTAAATCTCGAAATAATACTGATCATTCATTACATAGTGAGGTATATCCGCTAAATAATATACACGTAACTATGGCATCACAGTACCAACGCTAAATCAGTCGGAATGCAATAACCAATACGTTAATAACTCATTAAAACTGAAACAACAACTATATTCAGTATGATTGATCATTTATCCCCCGAGATTTGGAATTGATTTATATATTCGTATTAATACCACAATATTAATATGAATAATATAAAGAGAGTAGGATCTCGATATCTTCAATATACTCCGAAAATTCTTCATTGATGGTAATGAGTTTCACACTGTGTGTAATCTGATACAACTTGGGAGATCGAATAGTTTTTACTTGTATATATAACAAAGGAGACTAACCACATCAGAGTTACAATTTTGCGACGATCGTGACTATGAAATCGATTTTGATGGAATTTGCACACACATGAGATTTTAATTACTTGATTTCTTTTATCACTAATCAAAAACAGCAACGATTTGTAAGTTTAATAATTTCCCAACAGATGGCAGTGTATGTTACTCTATTAACGCAACACTTCAACAATGTTTAAAAATCGCATATCATCATAAATAATATTTTTCGTACGCAACAATTAATTAAATGTAGTAATATCAATTTGTCACGAGTGAAACATATTCAACACATGTTCATACAAACATTTTAGTAGTTTATTATTGAATTATCGAGAGCTATTAAAGGCGACTGTTTCAAAACATCCCGTGCGATTCCTGTATTTTATAGCCCGTTACCTACTAATCGACCGCTATTACTAAAATAACCGCGTATTTCAAACTGTTAGTGTTTACAGATGATATGCGGAAACGCTGCGATTTTTAAACAGTGTGTAATATGTGAAGTATAAACAAATACTGTTTTGTCGCAATAATAGTTAGATATTTCAGCATTCTTCACAATAATATACGCAAAATCACAGCACCTATATACTTTATAACCAAAATAAAAACAGTTGCGTATGGTATTCTTCACAGAGAAATAGCAGTATCAATTTAAATTATAATTTGTATACATAATATAGTTTTTTTCTAAAACGATGTCCTTTCATTGTTAACTTAGTCTCGAACAGAGATAGTGTTGCTTTTATCGAAAAAAGCACAACATGCACGAAGCACGAACATGCTAATATCATTAACATTGCTTTGTCGTCGGTTCAAGCTGTAACAAAATGACAAATTGACGAATTTGTTACATACAAGGTCATCGAGGATTTAAATTACAATCTAAAAGGTAAAACTCAAACTGTTACGCCATAATATATAAATACTATAACTACTTTTATATTATTTTTATAGTGTTGTCAGATGACATGTGAAACGCAGAGAACTAATACAAAAGGAACAATTGATATAGATTTTGATGAATTTGAATTAACAACAACTTTGACTTTATAGAAAATAATCAATTAATTCAAAATAATAGTTAGGAGGTCTTTAGGATTCTGGTGGAATGGAATTTTATTTAACTTCTTCAGCTAAGAAAGGTTTATTTTGAAAGGTTTTTTACTAGTCACCTTTATAAAAATAATTTTTAAATAACTTTAAAAAAATACACCTTTATAAAAATAATTTTTAAATAACTTTATAAACGGACGTAATTTGATTTAGACAGATTTGATCTAGATAGCGGAAAATCAAAAGCGAATGAATCTATCATAAAATCTACCTGATAATTACCGTGTATGTACCCGCAAAGAATCGGGTGCCGAAACTTGTAACAAATGTTAGATATTAGATAAAATATCGTTTAAACAAAATCATTATCATAGATCTTTATCATAGATCTTTTTAATCGCAAATCAGTTCGGTGTTTTGAAAACGTCGCCACGTAATAAGTAGCCGATAAAACCAATAACGGTGTAATTAAGTTTCTTTTGAAGTTTCATATCGGAAAAATCATTTTGATTGTACGATATAATCAATGCAGAAGTTGATTTATATAGATAATGTAATACTAGTTGGTAGCCCGTGTTTTGTGGTATATTCGTGTTTTAATCAGCCATTTTGTTTTTAAATTACACATAAATGTTTACACCAAAAAATGTCCACCATCTTATTCCGAGGCAAAATAAGGTAATGGACTGAAAAGCTAAGACATAAACTCGATAAGAACTTCTTGGCCATAGTCTACTAAATTAATTAATATGAGTTATGGAGAGCTCACGATGTTATACTACACCGAACTTTTAATTACTTTAAAGCAAATAATATTTAATTGCATAAAACATACATAACTCTGATAAGTCTGTTAATGCGCGGCAACAACGAAAATTCAACCACTAAACTATCACCGCTACTAACAAATTAAAGACGCGACTAAAATATTCAGTCTGTAACAACTTTATTCTGTCACTATTAATAATTTTAATGTAGTACGCATGTTTCACTGTATGTTCGGTAAGGGCAGGAAAGTGTTAATTAGCATACTATTTTCAAAGTATTATCAAAATTGATATAATAAAAACCTTTATATATAAGTAACAGAAAATGTACGCGCATAACTTAAAAACGATTGCACCAAAATGATTCCATCTTTTGTTGTATTTATGATTAGTATTTAGGTAATCTACTGAAAAGCGTACACTTTAGATAGTATTTTTATAAACTAACAGATAATAATTTGTATTCGGAAATAAGCAAAGATCCTGTGGGAAGTAACACAAAAACATGAACAACAATTGCTTTATAATACTAATTATTTATTTATTTTTCTTAATTATAGAATCGTTTGTGTCTTACTTGATAGAGTGAGTCTGTTATTGGAAGGGTGAGTAAATTGGTGTAATTCAAAAGTTTTCGAAGACGAAGTCGAAGGCTGATACTAGTTACATATTTAGAAGACAACATTAATTTAGGTCGTTGAAATTTATTAAAATGTAAATTTCAGGTAATGTTTACATATATAGCTCGTGTTTCACGTTTATAGGCGAATTCGACGATTCGTTGGAAGTGTCTAATGGCGTGCGAGTTCATTCATTGTCGACCGCAAAGTTGAGAATCGCAGAGATGGCATCGATGTGTGATTATGTCTTTTTCACAGAGTACAAAAACCTGCAGCTTATATTATTATAATAAAAATGAATTGACGTTAGTCTCGCTAAAACTCGAAAACGGCTGGACCGATTTGGCTAGTTTATTTTTTTAAATATTTGTGGAAGGTTTAAAAGGTGAGAAACGCTAAAACAATTTTTATAAAACTTTTACTTGCAGTTGTACACCTCAGTGAAGCGAGGACTGGTCACATGAGTCTCCTTTACATTGGAGCGTCATCAAAGCCTTTTAAAATCGTAAATTTGTCCTGTATCAATTAATTATGAAATATAACACAGAAGTGTATTAAGGGTTAAGCTTCCTTATCGAAGAATACATGAGTTAACTTAATATGTAAGCGAGGACGAGCAGTGGAGGTGCGCGTTGTGCTCATTTGAGGACATAGTGAGAAATAACGAATAAAACGAATGTATCACTTCCACATCCTGTTCATAGTGAACAGTGGGCGAAACAGCGCTACTAATTGTCAAACATGTGTATTTCGGTACATTATTGTGAGTTTTCAGGGTTGTATGATGTGTCGAAAGATCTGTTACGCCCTAAATTTCAAGTAACTTTATCTACGTGATGATGATATTACTGCTTTTCATAGTAAGAGGAAAGTTTGCTTTTTGTGACGAAGTTTCTGAAGGTTTTCTTTTATTAAATCGTGGAATTTTTAACTATAAACTCTATATAGCGACAAATGTTAAATAGGCAGTAGAATCTTCTACTAATACTAAAGGTTTACATATTTAATGTTACTTCATTTTTTTGTATTTTTATCAAGGACTCTATTTTTTTTTGAAATATTAAATTTTGGTATTAATGTGCTCGATGTTGATGATGATGATGTATTAATGTGACCGTCTTCGATCCTCCACACAGACACACACCTCTGACTTTTCTGAGATATGTGTGTTTTACACAATTAAATATCAGTTGATGAACGGTAAACGAAAACACCGTGAGGAAACCTGCACTCCTGAGAGTTCTCCATGTTCTCAAAGGTGTGTGAAGTCTGCCAACCCGCACTTGGCTAAGTCGTGATGAATGATTAATGTACTAATATATTATAATAGTGGAAGCTTGTGAGAATAGATGAATTTATTAATATATTACACAAAGACTACAAAACAGATACTGATGAATTTTAAGAATATTTCTTAAATTTCGCTACACATGTGTAATATTCTTGAATGAGTAAACATAAAAATAAGTTGTTTTTTCCTCATAATGTAAAAGATACTTTAAAGTTTTGATACTAAAATTGAAATTGGTATAGCATGTAAAACCGGCGCATGCGCATGTAACGAGGTGCACGTTGTCCCTTCGGAGAAATTAATTAAAAGTTCCAAGAAGCAACCAATCAGATTGGGTTAACCGAGCTTTGGCTCTTGATATCAAGATACATTTATTCAATGATTTAAAACAAGTCCCCGAAATTATTTGACCCTTGCTGGTAGTGATAATTTGGAAAATCAAAAAGGGCCAATCGATACTCTAGAAAATGAAATTCTAAGATAATATCCCATATCAACTTTTATCAGATTGCAAACATACAATATGTACTACACAGCCCGTAAACTACTTTTATATATAACAGATTCACACTGTGTGAAATTTGATATTGGGAGGTAGGTTAGTTTTAATCCCGATTAATGTCTATGTTATCTGGTAAGCATCCAATAGATGGCGCTGTTACCTAAGTAAAGTCAGGCAATGAAGTATGTATTTTTAACAAATAACTTATTTATAACGTTAATACTGATAAGAGTATGTAATAGGTTTCCTATTTACTGAGAATTATAAGCACTCGTGGATCATATTTTTTCGCTTTATCTGATCAGATAGTAGAAAATAGGCTGAGAGACCACGATCATTAACACGCTAATATGTATTATAATTACTAACACTACGAAATCAAATGTAATCTACTTGGATCTGTCGCATTGTAAAAGATAATTTTTGTATATGTTGTGACGTACAACAGTCTTGTCTAATTTAAAAAAATCTAATACTTAAATCCGCGCATACTACATTAGTCTTTGATATCATTTTACGTCTCATCGACCCCTAATTATATTTTTCTTTGAACGTGAAGCCCATGTAACTCTTTATCAACCCTTGGGAGTTGGTATAGACTACTTTGGGGATAACATATATACAAAGTCAGCACAAATTAATCAAACACATTTTTAATAATTCAAAAAAATGTTTTACGCCTTAAAATTTTATTTTATCAATTACCAGAGTAAGTTGTAAGTATAGCAGGCATTTTAATAAGTTACCACTAGAATATATTTATACACAATATTTGATTTTTACAGAATGAGAGAGAAATGAACAAAATCTAGATTCTTATTACAATTTCACTAAAAATATATTTTTAGCGAAAATATCAATTTTTTCATTTAACCATGGCTCCTGGTCTATAATACCACGGTATGTTGCTGTCAGGGCTAACACTAATGAATTATACTGTATGAATGCGATAACAACTTACGGCAGGAACTTTTATTTCCCAAGAAATCTACCCTCGTATACTTAGCGCCCTCGCTTCTATTCGACTTATATTTTACATTAAATTTAAAAAAATATGTAAAATATATATTTTTTTTATTATATTACTAACCTTTTTCAAGATAAGGTCCAAAGAGGAATAAACATCGAGTAAGATTTTTCATTAATTACTATCTCCATTACTAAATCATTTACTGATTGTCACACAGACATTTTCTTTCTATCCCGTGGGAACGGTGCTTTTTTCTTGGGTGAAAATTACTTAGACTTTTTGATATTGAACCGAAAATAACCTTCAACAATAAATTTTAACATTGTAATATTATATATTATAACATGATTCATGTTTTAGGAAATTGCCTTGTTATCCCGCGGGAACAACTGTTTTCGATATAACGAACATACTACGTATTAATCAAGATTACAAAGTGTCTGTGTGTCAAATTTCATTTAAAACACTTCATCCCTTTTTGTGTGATTGAGTAAGAAACATCCAAACACAAACTCTTAGCTATTTCATTCTCCTATAGCTTTTTAAAATAAATGTAAATGTTTATCATTCTTTTTTTTAAAACAATAGCTTTACAGCTAGAGGAAGCGAGGGCTTACAAACCATAGATTATGTCAGTTTATGTAAAGTACACAATAAACCCATGTTTATCACTAGTTTGCACATTAGAATGCAATTATTCAAATTTGCCGGACATCGTTATCGCATGCGTGTAAGTAATAAATTTATATTTAAGTATTTTCTGTGAAAATATGCACTTTTAAAGGTTAAACAGTTATGACAAGTTGATTAATCTATACATGTATAAATTGGTAATATTTCTGACTGTTTATCTATGCGCACTCGATACAGTTGAAACAATATGGATGTGTTTTAAAAATTTGTCAGTTTGTTCGAAGGTAAAAATAAATTATCATTTTAACAAAACAGTGAATAATCAATAGTGACTTGCCCCAGCTTGGCTTAGATAAAACGGCCAGGTACTGCCGTATGTAAACCAGATTTTCATAATTCGCCAACTCTTGTTTCTTACCATTGACCCAATTTATTTTTTGATAAGAGCCGTTATAAACGTCGAGTCAGCGGCACTTTTAAAAATAGCAACGCGAGAGTCAACTTAGATTCTATACTTTCTTATTTGTCGAGAAGAGCCTTGAAGAAACTCAACAGCTGCTCTTAACAGAATAGCAAATTCAGAATCAACTTAGTTTCTAATCTTTCTTGTCGTTGATCTGTTGAGAAGATATGGCAAGAATCTTCACAGTTGCTATTATCAAAATAGCAAGTTTGAGAGTCAACAGTCTAATCTTTCTTGTCATTGATGACAGTATTCTGTTGAAAAGACATGGTAAGAAACTCAACAGGTGCTCTTAACAGAATAGCAAGTTTAGAGTCAACTTAGTTTCTAATCTTTCTTGTCGTTGATCTGTTCAGAAGATATGGTAAGAAACTTCACAGCTGCTCTTAACAGAATAGCAAGTTCAGAGTCAACTTAGTTTCTAATCTTTCTTGTCGTTGATCTGTTCAGAAGATATGGTAAGAAACTTCACAGCTGCTCTTAACAGAATAGCAAGTTCAGAGTCAACTTAGTTTCTAATCTTTCTTGTCGTTGATCTGTTCAGAAGATATGGTAAGAAACTTCACAGCTGCTCTTAACAGAATAGCAAGTTCAGAGTCAACTTAGTTTCTAATCTTTCTTGTCATTGATCTGTTGAGAAGATATGGCAAGAAACTTCACAGTTGCTGTTATCAAAATAGCAAGTTTGAGAGTCAACAGTCTAATTTTTCTTGTCGTTGATGACAGTATTCTGTTGAAAAGACATGGTAAGAAACTCAACAGCTGCTCTTAACAGAATAGCAAGTTCAGAGTCAACTTAGTTTCTAATCTTTCTTGTCGTTGATCTGTTGAGAAGATATGGCAAGAAACTTCACAGCTGCTCTTAACAGAATAGCAAGTTTAGAGTCAACTTAGTTTCTAATCTTTCTTGTCGTTGATCTGTTCAGAAGATATGGTAAGAAACTTCACAGCTGCTCTTAACAGAATAGCAAGTTCAGAGTCAACTTAGTTTCTAATCTTTCTTGTCGTTGATCTGTTCAGAAGATATGGTAAGAAACTTCACAGCTGCTCTTAACAGAATAGCAAGTTCAGAGTCAACTTAGTTTCTAATCTTTCTTGTCGTTGATCTGTTCAGAAGATATGGTAAGAAACTTCACAGCTGCTCTTAACAGAATAGCAAGTTTAGAGTCAACTTAGTTTCTAATCTTTCTTGTCGTTGATCTGTTCAGAAGATATGGTAAGAAACTTCACAGCTGCTCTTAACAGAATAGCAAGTTCAGAGTCAACTTAGTTTCTAATCTTTCTTGTCGTTGATCTGTTCAGAAGATATGGTAAGAAACTTCACAGCTGCTCTTAACAGAATAGCAAGTTCAGAGTCAACTTAGTTTCTAATCTTTCTTGTCGTTGATCTGTTCAGAAGATATGGTAAGAAACTTCACAGCTGCTCTTAACAGAATAGCAAGTTCAGAGTCAACTTAGTTTCTAATCTTTCTTGTCATTGATCTGTTGAGAAGATATGGCAAGAAACTTCACAGTTGCTGTTATCAAAATAGCAAGTTTGAGAGTCAACAGTCTAATTTTTCTTGTCGTTGATGACAGTATTCTGTTGAAAAGACATGGTAAGAAACTCAACAGCTGCTCTTAACAGAATAGCAAGTTCAGAGTCAACTTAGTTTCTAATCTTTCTTGTCGTTGATCTGTTGAGAAGATATGGCAAGAAACTTCACAGCTGCTCTTAACAGAATAGCAAGTTTAGAGTCAACTTAGTTTCTAATCTTTCTTGTCGTTGATCTGTTCAGAAGATATGGTAAGAAACTTCACAGCTGCTCTTAACAGAATAGCAAGTTCAGAGTCAACTTAGTTTCTAATCTTTCTTGTCGTTGATCTGTTCAGAAGATATGGTAAGAAACTTCACAGCTGCTCTTAACAGAATAGCAAGTTCAGAGTCAACTTAGTTTCTAATCTTTCTTGTCGTTGATCTGTTCAGAAGATATGGTAAGAAACTTCACAGCTGCTCTTAACAGAATAGCAAGTTCAGAGTCAACTTAGTTTCTAATCTTTCTTGTCATTGATCTGTTGAGAAGATATGGCAAGAAACTTCACAGTTGCTGTTATCAAAATAGCAAGTTTGAGAGTCAACAGTCTAATTTTTCTTGTCGTTGATGACAGTATTCTGTTGAAAAGACATGGTAAGAAACTCAACAGCTGCTCTTAACAGAATAGCAAGTTCAGAGTCAACTTAGTTTCTAATCTTTCTTGTCGTTGATCTGTTGAGAAGATATGGCAAGAAACTTCACAGCTGCTCTTAACAGAATAGCAAGTTTAGAGTCAACTTAGTTTCTAATCTTTCTTGTCGTTGATCTGTTCAGAAGATATGGTAAGAAACTTCACAGCTGCTCTTAACAGAATAGCAAGTTCAGAGTCAACTTAGTTTCTAATCTTTCTTGTCGTTGATCTGTTCAGAAGATATGGTAAGAAACTTCACAGCTGCTCTTAACAGAATAGCAAGTTCAGAGTCAACTTAGTTTCTAATCTTTCTTGTCGTTGATCTGTTCAGAAGATATGGTAAGAAACTTCACAGCTGCTCTTAACAGAATAGCAAGTTTAGAGTCAACTTAGTTTCTAATCTTTCTTGTCGTTGATCTGTTCAGAAGATATGGTAAGAAACTTCACAGCTGCTCTTAACAGAATAGCAAGTTCAGAGTCAACTTAGTTTCTAATCTTTCTTGTCGTTGATCTGTTCAGAAGATATGGTAAGAAACTTCACAGCTGCTCTTAACAGAATAGCAAGTTCAGAGTCAACTTAGTTTCTAATCTTTCTTGTCGTTGATCTGTTCAGAAGATATGGTAAGAAACTTCACAGCTGCTCTTAACAGAATAGCAAGTTCAGAGTCAACTTAGTTTCTAATCTTTCTTGTCATTGATCTGTTGAGAAGATATGGCAAGAAACTTCACAGTTGCTGTTATCAAAATAGCAAGTTTGAGAGTCAACAGTCTAATTTTTCTTGTCGTTGATGACAGTATTCTGTTGAAAAAACATGGTAAGAAACTCAACAGCTGCTCTTAACAGAATAGCAAGTTCAGAGTCAACTTAGTTTCTAATCTTTCTTGTCGTTGATCTGTTGAGAAGATATGGCAAGAAACTTCACAGTTGCTATTATCAAAATAGCAAGTTTGAGAGTCAACAGTCTAATTTTTCTTGTCGTTGATGACAGTATTCTGTTGAAAAGACATGGTAAGAAACTCAACAGCTGCTCTTAACAGAATAGCAAGTTCAGAGTCAACTTAGTTTCTAATCTTTCTTGTCGTTGATCTGTTGAGAAGATATGGTAAGAAACTTCACAGCTGCTATCATCAAAATAGCAAGTTGAGAGTCAACAGTTTAATCTTTCTTGTCGTTGATGACAGTAATCTGTTGAAAAGACATGGTAAGAAACTCAACAGTTGCTCTTTTTTATGTCAGAAAGTACAAATGAGCAGATGGTTCACCTGATAGAAAGTGGCCAAGAGATAATCTCTGGTTTTGCCGATACGATGCCGCTTCGAAGATAGAATGAGGAGGGGGAGTGAAAAGAAGAATGCTGCGGTTTCAGTGGACCCTGATCAAGGTACCGGTGTTCACAGGAACCGAAGCATTAATGGGATGGGAGAGGGAGGGGGTTGATCTGGCCCGCCGGGTTACTCATCTCTTACGAGATGCTCTCCCAACGGCAGAGGCGAATTGTATTCTAACCCGTCCCCTCACAGAATAAACAATTAAAAATAGCAAATTGAGAGTCAACGTCATTCTGTTAAAAATTAAAGAGTTTTATTTAAACAGTATTGAAGCTAGTTATAAATATAGCAAAAACACACTGGAACAGAACAATGGAGGTTTACTTAATTACTGTTTTTTATTTCTCTAAAGCGAGTTGAGTCGAGCACTGAAACTTAAATGACGCGTGAGTAAACGAGGTCAGCGAAAACGAAATGCTTTTCATGGCTTATTATTGAAAGCTTTGTACTTAATTAATGTGATTTTGCATGAACTAATGATCTTTTATATTAAAAAAGTTAAAAACAAATGCTTTTAATTGTGGCTCTAAAGGACAGATGAGTGTTAACATTTTGACTCAAAAAAGAACCGTTTGAAAGTAACACATGCAGACTTTGTTTATGTACTATAAAAGAAGTAAAGCATTAAAAATGATATAATAAATGTCAAATAAAAATCTGTGACATCGTCAGTCATATCTTTTGTGTATCTATTTACATAGTATGATAGGGGACACAAATACAAAAGTCAAAACATCTATAACAAATTATTATCAAATATAGCCTAACCGTTATATGAAATGTAATGTTTGGCCAAATGTCAAATTAAAAAAGTAATAAATAACAAGAACAATTACGTAGAACCGGTGTTAGGAGACAATAAGATGGGACGCTGCGCCATGTAGATCTACCCCTATTTTAAAGAAACATGCAAAATTAAGCCCTATTTTCCACCAATAAAACACATTTTAGCGAAATTTGCGTATAAAATAGATAGCAAGGGGAGATCGGATTATAATTTATCAATCATTTGAGCTTAATTTGTGTCCGTTGACTTTAAAATACGTTTAAAATTGGAAACGGTTCACTGGAACTAAATTATGAATAAGTCAATGTATTTAAAAAATAAGAGCCCTTTTCAAGGCAATGTTCTATATAATAAGTATTTCAAAAAATATATAAGCTTATCTGTACTACATAATCAAACTATTGAGTTTATGTTCTAACAATTAGAGCTATTTGTAAAGCTAGTTGTATGAAAAAATAATGTTCATGTAATTTTTAAATTATTCTGTATAAATTACTCAGTTTTATAATTCGACTAAAAAGTAGCTTAAATGTTATTCTAAAATATAAACAATATGATTGTTAAGCTGCATCAAAAATTGTTTATTAATTTTTGAGTAAATGGGATGTTTGTGATGATATCTATTTATCTTGCAAGTTTTTATAGAAAATTGTATAGAAAATCAACCTTATTCTACTTCGTACCAGAGAAGAATTGTACAAAAATCAGCCTGAAACGTAAAGCGTAGGCAGAATAAAAAATTTATAGCCCATTCTTGTACTTAATTGGTGTTTAAAGTAAAACGCACCGTGAAGGCAAAAAGACAATTTTAACGCTATCGTAATGAAACGAAACTACGTATTTGTTAGTTTTATTTCCAGTTTTAATGGTAATTATGTTGACCTTACAATTAAATGATGTCTAAGGACCCTTAGAGGGTAGACACTTAGTATTTTACTCGCTACGCTGAGGTATTAAGCCTATAACTGTGGTGATTTCAACTACTAGTAGTACAGTAACAAATTATAATATTTTAAAAACATCTTTAAATACAACTTTTTTAAAATAATTGGCTGCTCAGTTATTTTTACAATTTTTTTAAACCTTGCTAATACATTTTTCTTGTTTCACAATTTAGTACACTATTTATTATCTGTTTAAAATATGTCTTTTGATACAATTACTACAGAATATTCCTCTACGAAATAAAATCTGGTAATAATTATTACTTTTGATTATTGACTACTTATTTATTTATTATTTTTATTCTTCAGAAAAGTATTTAAAATACAGATTGTATATTTATTAGCCGTACTCTTGTCCAAACTTCACTAAAAACAGGATAGTATTATTAAAAGGTTAGGTGGTAAGATCGGCAGATAACTTACCATACAGTTTTTTTACACTCAATAATTACCCTAAATAGTAATAAACCAAGTAAATTGGTCCAATCTAACTGGTGTTGAAATTGTAATACATGTTTTATAATAAGTATACATTGTCGCAAATCGCAACTAGATGGCGCTGCTTGTGATGGTGAAAATTGGTTATTATTTCAAGAAATAACTCCTGAACAGTTTTAGAAAAATCTTTTCTTTAATATACCTTAGACGTTAGAATAACCCACTTTTTCTGTGTATTTACTTCGATTATCCTATTTTTTTACCCCCTTAAAATAGTATTATCGCGACAAACAAGTAATCATAACCTAGACTAAGTTTCCAGCTATTTCTAAAATCAATATCAAAAAAATTGGACATCTAGTTTAGGGTTAAAGACCAAAAAGGGAATAAAGTCATTTGGAATTGTTTCATTTCTTCTGTTAACTTCTAACTTACTGCTTATGCTATCTGTTATCTATTAAGTTAGTAAAGAAAACTGTGATACAGCTAATTTATTTTGAACTATTACTTAAAAACTGATGTTATTAAGAAAATTCAAATTTAATATAGAAATATTTTTCACAGACAAATAATGGAATCAGCTGTTTATGTATAAAAGATCTTGTGAGTGCAAAATATCTCGTTTTCATACTCGAGGATAGAACCTATAAAATCGTACTTGACAATTACTTATTAAAAACAAAGTCACTTCCCGCCTTCTATACGCTTATACCTTTAAAATTGCGCAACGGATTTTAATGCGGTTTTTACCAATAGATAAAGTGATTCAAGAGGAAGGTTTATATCTAAAATACATGCATATTATAGTAGAGAAACCGTGTGAAAAGGGGCGCGTCACTAGTGTAAAATAAAGGTCTTAACCAGGACAAGTTTAAGGTTCAATATTTAATACTAAGGTAAAGGACTGCACAGGTAGTTTAATCGATACTGCTATCATATATGACATGATATTTAATATGATATAGATAACAAGTTTTTTTGAGAAATTTTGTATTATTAGAGCCGAATCAGGTTTCTTTGCGACACGAGGATATTAAAAAAGTTGAATTCCTTGGTGTAAAGGGAAGAAATAGTGAACACAAGAAGTTTAATTTTTGATATATTTTAGACTGATGTCATTTTAAATTATTGCTCTGGATTTATTTTAATAATATTCAGAATTTAATGACTACTGACCTCTAAAGTTATCATTGTCTAAAGCAGTGAAAATAGTAGAGTTTAGTGTGGTGAAGCTAGTTACAGTTGTATTACCCTGCACCTTGGTCACAAGTCCCAGGAAATGAATTTCCTAGCTAAAGTGCATGTTATCAATACTTATAGTGTTGAACGATTTTAGGGTTTTTACTTATTAATATTAAATTAAATAAATTAAATATTGTAAAGGTTTATTAGTATATTTTTTTAATTATATCAGTAAAGTAAGAAGAGGATACAAAAAGACAAGTATTTCAGAGCATTTGGTGGTCATTTAAATCTTTTGTGCCTGTCTGGTTTAGACAGCTACTAAAAAAAGATCTCTTGACATATTAAAGACTTTATTTTCATCCTTAAAAAGTACAATTCAAACGAAAAACTTACCTACATATTAAAAGGATTATTTTTCAATGTTACAGTTAGTATCTAAGTTGATTTAGAAAATAGAGATTTTTTTATGGATAGTGACAAGCTACCAATAGAGAGACCTTTATTTAGATACTTTAATTTCATCCTTAAAAAGTACAGTAGAAAAGAATTAATATTTGCTATCAAGACATTAATTTATGAATTAAATTTCTAGATTAACAGTAAACTGAAGAGAGTAAGGAAAAACACGAGTATTCAAGCATATTTGGCGCTTGTTGTTGAGACACTGCTTTAACCTTTTGATACTTTATTTTGATCCTCATAAATACAAAAGAAGTTAAAAACACAATAAAGACACAACGAAATCCTTCCAAATAAAAATAAACAGTAATTGAGTGTGAAATTTTACCCTTAAGCTTATGGTAGACGAAAAGATGGCAACGTGACGACATTAGGTGGAGAATAAGGAATAATGAGGATAATCCCTAGTGGTCCCTCCCTAGCCCTAGCCCTCTGGCCCTTATCGTAGATAGCGAATTCGACCGCACGCCACGCACGCACCAAACATCATATTATCTTTATTAACGTATTCAATATGGTTTGCACAGATAACTAATATTAATTTTAATAAACTGATATCATTTATAAATAAACTCCAAGTGCAGTTACCACTTAGAGATTAATATTTTTTGTTTAATTAGCTATCCAATTGGTTATTTATTATTTTTACTCCACCTACTACTGTGTACCTTCCCTTGGACTTTATCACTTTAAATACAATACTTATGGTTATTTTACATTATTTATCTTACTTGAGATTAGTTTGGCTTTTTAATAGAGAAAGAATTTTGAAAATTGGAGCACTATTTCCTGAGATTACCTCGTTTAAGATTAGCTAGCGATCCCAAAATCAGCATAAGCTGAATTTTAATTTATTTTATGGCAACGAGGGAAAACGATCTTAAATAAAATAAATTTACTAAAAAACTATATTAATTACACTTTTAAATATTTATATTTATATAGCTATGTATAATAATATAAGATATCAGTCAGTCATTTTAAAGAATGTTAGCTATCCAAAAAAACATTGTGTTTCGTTTCAGTGTTAACAAGAACATTTAATATCAGAATGAAGGTATTCCAGCAAAATTCTACACAGATCCATTATTTCAAGAGGCATAATAAAATATTCCGCAGCTTCACGTCCTCCACTCAACTTGTCAGTACAACAACGCGGTAAAGCGGCTCCTTTGTTCATGTCATAAATACGAACTGTTTACTTAGTACAAAATTAAATGGCCTATTAATATGGCGTTTATGCAAACTGCTTCCAATTACAGCAAAAACATTTTTACAAGTGCGACAAGAAAATCGTTGCCTATAAGAGCGCAAGTATGCGCTGAACTCTCGGTTCTTTTTACATTAAATAATAGCATCTTTCACGCCAGTGAATTTCAAAGTACTATATAGACCCCTAAGAGTTCTTGACGAGTATAGGGAAACAAAGAAATTAGAGGTATACCCTTTTTTTTAAATAATTACGAAAATGATCTAAAATCAGTCTAGGGATTTTTAAAATGATTTCATTCTACAACAGTCTCGAACTCTCTTGTCTTCCTAATTGTGTGATTGGTTATACGAATAACACGCTAAGTTTGGAATCCCTGCTCTAAACAAATTCATCATCACGACCCTTCAATGGCCCACTGCTGAGCCGGGTCTTCTCCTCATAATGAGGAGGCCATAGTCCACCACGCTGGCCCAGTGCGGGTTGGCAGACTTCACACACCTTTGAGAACTTTTAGGGAACTCTCACTCGTGCAGGTTTCCTCACGATGTTTTCCTTCACCGTTAAAGCAAGTGGTATTTAATTGCTTAAAACACATAGCTCAGAGTTAGAGGTGTGTGCCCAGGATCGAACCTCGTAACTCCCGAGTAAGACTTGAAGTCTCAACCACTGGGCCATCACTGCTGCTACAAATTAGCCAAAACATATTTGTATTAATTAAAAATAATAAATTATTAGTGTAATAAAAAATCGAGAATATTAATGTTTATTAAACAGAGAGTGAGTTTAGGAAGCCATTAATGTCTGAATGATTTTGGTTTGTTTTGTATAAATATTGAGAAACAACGCCCCTAATCAACAATAATGTCAAAAGATAGCGCAGACTTGCGTTGATCGCTGGTCTAAAACATATTTAAATGATAATAACTAATAATTTTTCTGACATCTGATTTGAATGAAACAAAGTCTATATTTTAAGTTAAAACAGCAATACAACTATGAACGACTGTATTAAAAGTTCAAAAATTTTGCTAAGAAATTATTGTTTTGGCTTCTATTAGCGTTACCTACTCCTAACTTTTTTTTAAATTTCGTTTACAAATATTTTATACTCATGCTGTGCATCAATTTAAAATGTCCTTGTTATTATTGAGTTTATAAAAACTTTAAAAATGATGAAATTTTGTATTTGGATGTTTGTTACTTAATCACATAAAAACCGCTGACCGAATTTTAATGAAATGTGGCACACAGATGCGTTATAACCTGGATTAACATATATGCTACTTTTAATCCTGGAAAAATCAAAGTTCCTATGGGAATAGTGTTTTTGTTAAACTCTTCGTACGAAGCTTGGCATAATTGTTAATAAAATCAAACAACAGTAAAATAACAGTTCATCAACTTTTGTGAACTGAAAGTCCTTAAAATAATTAAAATAATAAATGCGTTTGTATAGATGTTTGTTACTCAATTACATAAAAACGGCTAAACATATTTTAATAAAATTTGGTACATAGATACTTTATAACCTGGATTAATACCTATGATACTGTTTAACCCGGATAAAAGAAAGTGCTCTGGGAATAAAGTGTTTTTTTGTTAAATCATCCATTTGACTGTAAAAAATTAAACAACAGTCAAATAACAGTTCATCAACTTTTGTGAACTGTAAGTCCTTAAAATAATCAAAATAAGCAGTTTATAAGTGACAGAGCTATTTAACAGAGCTATATTAATATTATTATAATTATAAATGCGATTGTATAGATGTTTGTTACTCAATAATTACACAAAAACGGCTGAACATATTTTAATAAAATTTGGTACATAGATACTTTATAACCTGGATTAATACATATACTACTTTTCAACCCGGATAAGACAAAGTTCTCTGGGAATAAAGGGTTTTTTGTAAAACCATCCATTTGACTCTAAAAAATTAAACAACAGTCAAATAACAGTTCATCAATTTTTGTGAACTGTAAGTCCTTAAAATAATCAAAGTAAGCTGTTTATAAGTGACTAGCGGCCCATCCCGGCTTCGCGCGGGTGGAATATTATTTTTAAAAATATATTGGCTCTCCCGCATTTCGGTGCCCCCTCTCTTGCCGCTTTACTCGCTGCGCTGCGTCGCTATACTGGCCCGTCGCGTCGACGTGTATTTTTTGTTTATATTGATATTTTTAATTTCGTAATATCTTTTGAATGGAAAGACCGATTTTAATAATTCAAAAAGTAATTTACAGGTATTGAAATAGTCTTGAATACGAAATAATTTATTTGGATAAGGATTAATACAAAGTTATAGAAAACATGGTCTGATTTTGATAGGCATTTTTATCAACTTTTAAAATGTAAAAAAGTAGTTATAGTGACGTAACTATAATAGTTGAACATATGGTCTCGCGGACTTTTTTGTAGATATTGATACGTTCTATAATATTGTAGAACATTATTTTGTTCTATCATCAATACTTTTTGCAGCGCATGCGATGAAAGATATTTTATGGCTAATTTTTTGGCACCTTGGGTTGGTTTTCATGAGATTTCCTAAGGATCTCTAATTTTTTCTTGTAATAAATATAGCCTATGTTACTCAGGGATAATGTAGCTTTCTAATGGTGAAAGAATTTTTGAAATCGGTCCAGTAGTTTTTATGTTTATTCGTTACATACAAAAATACAAAAATACAAAAATACAAATCTTTCCTCTTTATAATATTAGTATAGATGAAGCTATTGATTTAATAACGCTGTATAATGAATTTCTATCCATAATACGTGAAAGTAAGTATAATAAATTGTCATCTTTAACTGTTACGGTATTAACACTCATATTTCAAACAAAATTATCTTTCTTTTGTACTCGTTTTACCACTTAATGTTTAAAACGATTAACTATGATTTTAATGTAAATGCGTACAATGGAAGTATTGAAAGTATTATTAATGATTGTATAAGAAAATAATTATCGAATAGAGTTTTGTGGGGATTTTCTAATACTCGAACATATATTATAGTATTAAGGATTGATTGACAAATCTCTACTTAAGTTGTTAATGTTTGTGTGTTTGTCTGTAACGGGTAACGAAGGAAGCTAGATTATGATGACTTTTTTGAGGTGTGTGTGTGATACTAATATTTTTTACCTTTTTTTTCAAATGGGGAGTTTGTTATATAAATTAATTCTAGTGAGCCATCCTTATCACCTATGGGTATAAAATTAGCTTACAATTTATACTCAGACCTACCAAACATACACATAAAATTTTTGTTTAAAATCGGTCAAGCCGTTTCAGAGGAGTTTGATAACAAACACTGTGACACGAAATTTTTATATACAATATATAGAGCCCATAAAATATGAAACGTTATTCTGTTTTACTAATAAAATAAACAGAATTGACAATCAACAACATTTTGAAACATTGAAATAGATTAATATATTCATTTTTTAACACATGTTTTGTCTATGAATTATTAAATTTTCTACGCTTCATTCATCAATATAAAAATGCTTGTTTGTAAATGAAGGTTTTTATGCAATACACTTGATTTTTTATCACCACGAGATGGCGCTACAGGAAAATCTTTTCAAAATCATAATAATTTTAAAAAGATTAGTTTCTATGTTTATATGTTTGTTACTCATACACACAAAAACGGCTGAACGGATTTGAATGAAATTTGGCACACATATACTATATATCCTGGAGTAAAGTACAGTCTACTTTTTATCCCGTAATAATTCATAGTTCCTGTGGTATAAAATTAAAAACTGAACGCCTAAATACTTTTAAAATTAAAATTTAATATTTAATATCATGTAGTAAATTGCGTCCGTGTAAAGCCGGAGGGTCGGATAGTATGAATATAAACACACCAATTTATGTACAGATATAAAGCCGTTAAATACAAAAGCAAGGACTTGTTTCAAACTTATTATTCCCAAAATCTTTTAAACAGATGAATATAAAGATAACATTGAATGCAACGGCATTACTTATCACTCGTTTTAAATTTTAATTTTATCGGCTCGAAATGTTAAATTTTCATTCATAAAATGGTTAAGATACTACCGTTTTAGCTTGTTAGGCGTTTTACGGGGTTTTAATGGGAGTAAGTCCAACGGATAACGTTTAGGAGACTTTTTATTCGGACGCTTTTAATCACGATTTTAAATTGGCTTACAAACTGAACACGTTCAAATCAGAAAATCTTTTTATGTCTAATTAGACATTTTACACTGGACAACATACTTATTAGAAACATATATTTTAGACGAGCTTTACATTTTTTATTGTAACATAAAGCTATGCATGTTAACAATACAATTTTCTAAGTGTAACTTATGAATTATAAATAAGTTAGTCATATTCTAAAAAACGTTTAAAACATGAATAAAACATCACAATATAACTCTACTAGTAATAAAATAGATTAAATATAATATATGTATGTTTAACAACGAAATGGAAAATAAATTACTAAGAATTACGTAAATTTCTAAAAAAATTAATATTTGTATAAAACTATTATAAAACTCAGTATAATTATAAATGGTATTTTCATGTTAACAATTCATATTTTTAAATAAAAAAGGAATCATTAATTTAAAGCTGTAATTATCCTCAATTTATTATAGAAAAAGAAGCCCAATTTTTAGCAAACCTTCCAACTCAAAAATTGATATGAACTTATCACATAATTCAATTGATTTGCTCTATTAAACAAATTAATATTAAAAAAATATAAATAATAATGATTTAGATAAATTAAACAATAAAACCTACAAATTTTATTACAAAAATATCCGACGTTAAATAATATCTTAATAAAATTATTAATGTTACAATATTTTACTTATGTGGTGTAATTTATTAAATACATATTATCAAAATAACACAACAACGGTCAGGTAAAATTAAATGTAGAGTTTCGTGAAAACAGATGTAATGAATGTTGAAACGTGAAAGTGCAAACAATTGCGGTGTATTTGAGTGTAACAATGTAGAGTCGATTTTGTGCGCGCTAATCAAATCTGATCGTGTCTGCGCTGTACGCGATGCGGTGTAGGCCTCGTTAACATTTGTAACTAATATAATTCCACTAAACAGAAACGCTTTATTAAATCCAAAATACCCGTTTTTAATGGCATTCTTATTTTTTTCAAACTCTACATACTTATTTAATTTTAACTAGGACGTTTTCCTGCTCGAAAAGTTCTTTTTAACAAAAGTGTTGATGACACAAAAGTTTACCAACTCCAAAGAGTGTAGTAATTTTTTAAAACTGGCGGCACTATAAACACTGAATAATAATAAGGGCAATAAAATTAAATTTTTACCGAAAGGAGAGCGATGTGTGTACCATAAAGTTTATCAACAAACACAAAAATAAATCGCGGTGCGGAGGGAGTAATAGAGTCGTGGTTTACCTGGTTCGGCGGGGATCCACGGAAAGCGAACTGGGATGTCATTGTTCACACACAAAGTTCTGGTCGATGATCACAGTTCTCACTCACTTCACAGTTCCACAATCCCGGGGCTTGTCCGGAGCATGACGTGATCGATCGTATCCGGATCCGGTGGAGCGCGTAGCGTAGAGCAGCGCGTGGTCGCGCGCGCGCGGCAGTGGGTAATGCGGTAGCTGGCCGCCAGGTGATAGTAATTGGCGCCGCCGTCCCTCTCTCGCGCCCGCCCGTCCCTCTCGACTCGCACACGCACACTGCACAGTTCCCGCCCGTCTCTGTGTGAGTCCGTGCGTCCGTGCGACCGATCCTTCTTTTCACGCTCGTCGAGTCGTCGCCGTTTGACCCCGCGCCACGCCGCGCCGCATGCCGCAGCGACGCTCTCGATTTTTGCGCCGCGGTGGGTGGTGCTCGCTAGGGGGCGTATCGGAGGAGGGGATGCACTCCTTTCTTTTTTAAAAGCTTCTCTTTCTTTTCTCGTATTTTTTACGCCGCTGTCGGTCGGTCCCTTTTATTTCATTTTATACTTATATATTGTGATAATTAACAGTGACGACGCACGACGCTTCGCGACTTAATGATAGCTTTGCATGTGATTAAAGGTAACCACGACATTTGTAATTTTTATTTTCCGATAACGTTGAACTAGGAAGGCTCTAGCTGGTACTCGGTATTGCGGTTTGTTGGACGCTCGATAGGCTATATTGGTCTGGGGTCGCTTTACTGCTGGAATCGGGTTAGCGGCTACAGTTCTAAACGGTCACACCACTATGTTCGTCTCGGCTCCAGCCGCGGGCGCGTCTCTGTTGCGTACTTGCGTAGTTGCGTACACTGTTGTCGGTTACTCACATCGCTCCTGATTCTCGATTCCCAACCAACAACAGATATTATATTTTTTGTAGCTTTACAAACACTAAAGCAATGAGTACGGTTATATATTTGACATATTCGATTTAGTTAATCCTATAGTTATTGACAAGATATATTTTGGTGTCAAAAGTTAATGATAATAGCTTTAAAACTCTTAAATTAATAACATTAATTTATTTTGTTAGTTCTACTTTCTATTCCGTCTCGTTAAAACAGGATATTTAAAATTACAATGATTAAGAACAAACACTTTGACAAAGTAGCTTTTTACAAAAAAAAAACGAAATATCAATAATATTCTTGAACAAGGTATCAAATTGTAAATTAAATGCTAAAATGCTTTAAATGAGTAAAATGCGTCTACAATATGGTGGCTGTTAGCGTTTTTGTGAGAGTTTTAAATATTATTGAATTTGTTGATATTATTTATGTTCATAGTAAAATAGTTTGAATAAAATCGCCATTATTTATAGTCATTGAAAGTACAAAGGAGGTAGAGTGTCAGCTGTTAAATGTTGAGAACAGCGAGCGAATTATGGTACAAACAGGGTGTCAGAGAAGTTTAATAGAACCTAACCGAAGATGCAGTACAATTAAGCTAGTACAATAAGGCGAGTGTCGAAATAAAAAGCGCAACGTACCCAATCGATCTGTTCCCCTCTTCTTATCGCGCGAATATTTCACACTGAACGCAAAAAACTCACACAAATATAAAATATTCAAACGGTATAACATAAAATAAATTATCTTAGGTGAGTGTTGTTGGTGTGCGTGCCCCCTCCCTTGGGCGGGTCGAGGCGGACGACCAATAGGTGATCGCGACGCAGAGCCGCGGCTCAGTCGTAGCGCAGCTCCTGCCGTCGTTGCACGTCTCACTTATCTCTATCACAAACAAACAAACGAACATTCACCATGCATTATATAAAATATACACACGATTACACACTAATAGATCTTGATTGTAATGCATCTGATCCTCTTTGTCCATGACATAAACTGCAGCTATTTTCAATATGTAGAGTTTGAAATTGAATTATAATGAAGTAGACTAAATTTATTATGAATGAAATGGATATAAAGAATATAAGATAAAAGCCGTTTTTATTTCAATCATGCTTAAAATTGCCATTCAAGTTTAGAGGATTTTAATTAAATTCCAATGGGATTAAGTACAGCGAACAGAGCGTAAATACATTACACTCATTTGTACGGGCAAACGGCTATTTTTGTTTGCAGCATCCGTTTAAAATCACAATTTAACACTTTATCTGGTCTTGATTGAACTTAATGAGTAAATTTGACTAATTAATTCAATTCTAAGTTCATTTAGGTACACAAATAAGCATTTTAGTAACTCTACATTTATTTACTCGATGTTAAATAAAGAGTTTTGTTCTTACAGATTAAAGTAGAATTATTAATGCACTTGAAAAACTCCTGATTTTAGTATATTTTAAAGCGAGCCAAAAAATGAAATAGCTGTGTCTGTTGTAGAGTTGTACGATCATTAATAATATTCCTTTGCGTTAGAGGAAGCGTCTTTGTTCCTCTTTTACACTCAACTCAATAGCTCTATATTTCCCCTCTCTGTTACGGTACGAGATTGTATTTTGGCGAATATTATAAATCTATTTGTAAGAACATTTTTCAACATGTTATTTCAAAATGTTTTTATATATTTTTTTATCTTACATTTATTAGGTTATAATAAAAAAACAAATATGATAAATTATAAGTGTCTGTTTGGCGTTAAATGTAGAGTTAGTATAACTTATAGACTTTGGTTTTTGACACATTGCATAAATGTTAAAAATATCATTTTATTAAATTATTTAAGTTCTCTGTTTCTCTCATATACACATAATAATACAAACAAACTATATAGTGTCAAAACATTTTATTAAATATCTTTATAACACGGTTTCACGTTAAAATTAATGTGTTTTTTTTTATATAGCTACACCTTATATTTATAAATAAAAATTAAAACTGAGAACTAACACATGAAATTTTCAGACTAAACTTGGCTTGACAATTAATTTTTTTATGAAAACCCTAACAAATAAGTAGAAAATATCCATGGCTTCTCATTTATTCTAAAGTTCAATAAAATACTATTCTACTTAAACCAGAAGAGAGAGGTCATGTTAAGACACGATCTTTTTCTCGCTACACTGAGTAAAAGTAGAATTTTTTACAGATTATAACAAAACATATTAAGCCCAAATTCGACTGTTTCAGATTAGCTCAATGTTACCAATTTGAATTATTACGATGTATACAAATGTATTCACAATTTCAGCTCAATTTGAAACCAGAAAATGGTTGAAAAATTGTTTGCAAATTTAGATGGACAAGTTACATACTAATTTTGCTAGTTAATAAAGCCATGTCATTCTTATGAGAACCTACCAACATGAATATTAAAGGCCAGTGTCACAGGTGCCGGGTAAATTTTCTGGCTCACATTTTGTAGTTTATTTTATCACCAAATGTTGAAATGTTCAATTAAACTTCCGAATAACTACTTGCAACTTATCCATCCAATAAAAATCCGTCTCACAATCCTTTATTAATACAAAAACTGAAGTGACAAGTAAACTGTAGGTCGGATAACTGCCAATTAACAAGTTTAGCAGTCTATTCAGAGATTTAGCAGAGTGAACAGTATTGGACTGATTCTCTGTACCTATCCTAACAAAAACTGATCCACATATGCAAGTATGGCATCTTGAGAGACGGAATATAAAATGGCTAATGTTTATAATATTATATCAAACCACTGAGATACCCTCTAGTTTAGACATCGACTAAACTAGAAGGTATCTCTTGTTCTGTCGAAGCGTTTACGCCTCGAAGATAGAGTGAAGAGGGGGAGCAAAGAGAATAATGCTACGGTTTCAATGGACCCCGATTAAGACCCCGGTGTTCATTAAAACCGCAGCAGTAATGGGATGGGAGAGGGAGGAGTACATCTGGCCCACATGTGGCTCGGCCAGAACGCGTCAGAGATACTTGGCGGTCGGATTCGCATGCTGGTGGTCGCAAACCAGTCGGGGAACAGGTCCCCTACCACCAAGGGGGTGCTGGGTAACTCGGCTCTTACGAGATGCTCTCCCAGCGGCAGAGGGGAATTGTATTCTCACGGGTTATTGGCGAGTAGTTCCTTTTGTTTTATTTTAGGGATACCCGCTATCTTGATGATATTATATCAAACCACTGTCTCGATAGATTTGAGAGGTGATTTCGCAGAGTAAACATTTGATCCACATATGCAAATATGGCATCTTGAAAGAAGGAAAATAAAATGGCTCCAATATTTGCGCGAATCAAATGAGTTCCTATCCACATTATTAGCGTTTCAAAGACGTTTCAATACTAAAAGCGTGAATCTACATACGTACTGAGAGCAAAACCTGATTTACCTATATAGGGTCGCTCCGATTGAAGTAGATTACAAATAATGAATAAAATTGCATATCAAATGAGCAGACCGTCCCGTACGGTGTTTAAGCTCCCTTATTGCCGGTAAATAGTATGAGACGAGGACTCCTCGTCTCCTCGACTCGTCTATTGGATGCAATATTCCTTCTTCATTTACCTATACGTCTCATTGTGGGTAAAGCCAATTTTCACTGACTTATTCATTATTATATATATTCAGTTAGTAACATCGTTGATAACTTTATATTCGCGGGTACCTTTTATTTTATTCCAAGACTATGTATTTCATTATTCGTACTTTGAAATTGTGGAACGATTTGCCGTGCGGTCAAACGCTTGCCTATAAACGATTAAAAAAATATAACTTCTGTCCCGATAGACTTGAGCAAATGTCGAACGGTGCTCGCCTGGTTGTAAGCCAAGGTCAAGCCAAAAACCGAATTTGCGTTGCAACAACCTCGTTCGTTTCGAACGTTTGTTCGTTCGTTTTGCAAGTTCTCTATTATAATTATTAAAATATTAACTTTATTGTATACTTTTTTGGTATGTCCTATTTCAATAATAAAAAAGAAAGAAATTTTTTTTTTAACGAATTTTTTTTTTAATTTAATCATATATTAGATTTTTAGAATAGTCAGATATTTTTGTATGTTTATTATTATTTTCACATAAAATTATATATTTGGCTAATAAATAAAAGTAGACAAGTTAAGTCTTGCAGTGCAAATTAGTTGCTTTGTGTAAATTATTCAACTAAAATATTAGAGTTTCTCGGGAACTACAAATCCGATTTCAAAATTCTTTCACTGTTAGAAAACTACACTATTCGTGAGGGACAAAAGTGATTTAGTGTTGCCATATACATTTTTTAATTAATAGAATATGGCCATTTTGTTGTTACTAATCCGATTTTCAAAATTTTTTCACTGAGAGAAGTCTTACTCACTCTCTTTTTTCAAATAATGAAAAACTAGACAATTACAGAATGACAATTTAAAGACATCAATTATAATATTGCTTTAAATACCCGGAGCGAAGCGAGGGCAGCCCGTTAGTATATTATAAATTAGTTGGATTTCCGAGTATATTTTTGATACTGAACTTAGCTTTTAATTTCACATTTATGCTTTTTGGTATGAAAAAAGAACATTGAATCTGAAAGTGAGGTTTGAGAGTTGAGAGTGAGGAGGAGACTTTCGAAAAGGTTGGTATTGAATTTAATATTTGATTGGGTAGGGTTGCGTAGTCTTTTATTAAAATTGATATTTTCTAGTAACCAATGTTAGTAGTTAGTGGTTACATATTATATAACCGAGCAAATCGATTTCATTCAACCTTATAATTGTAATTACTACCTAAGTGTATAGATTATGTTAATTTCCATTCGATTCTGTATAATCAAAAGCGAAAAAACCATTCAATTGTAATTTAAAAGTCTAGCATTAATGATTTCCTCCAAGGACCAATGTGAGTTACAGAGAGTATGTTCAAGAATTGGGGGTGTTCGAGGTGAAAAAACGGGTCTACGGTCCAGGTCCAGTATTTTAATTTTTTATATAATTAGGATACAACTTAAAATTTTGTAATGATTTCATCTGTCCGGCGAAAACGGCTGAACGGATTTTAATAAAATTCGGCACACAGAAACAGTATAACTCATACATACTACTTTTTATTCCAGAAAAATTCAGAGTTCGTAAGCACCTAAATATTTTATTTTGCAACAATCAATTGAGAATTAAATTTTTTTTAATAAATATAAGTACCTATTATATGTAGTAAATTGCAAAGGTGCTACGCTGAGGCGGATCGACTAGTTAATAAAATGCTAAATGGTCTACTGGTCAAATAAGACCCTTTGATCTAGAACCATGACGGGCAAAACTATTATTATGGTAAAGACATCAATGATGAATTATTGCATCTTAACACCGAGGATAACTTAATATATCATTAGTGATAAGTACCAACTGACGTTAGTTCCTGCCAAAAAAATTCTATTAATAATCTTGATAATAAAAACATTCCATGAAACAGGACGTACCAAGTCGTCATAGTAGATATTCAAAATTTATTGTCGCAAAATAGCTAAATGCGATATTACTATCGGTAATACGTAAGTACTTCTTAGACAAACTAGCTCGTAAATGAATTTGAAATGACGCGTAAAATATTAAGAGCTTTTCTTTTCACAACGAAAACCCACTGATAACTTGAAATGAAACTATCGAATCGAGTGACCAACTAATTACTAAACCATCCACGGATAAGTATATGTCGGAAGTGTAAGTTAGCCTCAGGTTATGTTAGGTTTATGTGAGTTTAACCTTTGGTTTAAATAGAGAACCTGGGTAGTGGAGACGAGTGTCGTAATTACATAAAAGAGCTCCTTAAGCTTAGGTTCCTGTCACAATAGTTCATGTCAGAATAGTCAGTCTAGTTATATCCTAAGGTGTTGCACCCCTAGCTTATATCACAGGCCATCCGTTGTGTACATACGATGTTTATTGAAAGATTGTATATCCATTCAATTCTATTAGTTTCCGACATCAGTTAATGTTGGTAGTACAAAATGAAAATTCAAAAATAGTTGCGAAGGTAATCTGAGTTCGTGAGTTCGAATAAGAAAATTTGTGCAAGAGAATGTGCGATATGCGTTGAGTAGACTAATGTTAGTAAGGACTAGCTTGTCACTCACGTTCAAGCACGAGAGTGAGTGTCAAACTAGTTCTTCAGTGGCTTAACAAAGTAGGTACTTCGTATACGACTTGACGTACTAAGCCTTCAGTAAAGTTAAATCGTCACTCACATTCAAGCACGAGAGTGAGTGTCAAACTTGTTCTTCAGTGGCTTAACAAAGTAGGTACTTCGTATACGACTTGACGAACTAGGCCGGCAGTAAAGTTAAATCGTCACTCACATTCAAGCACGAGAGTGAGTGTCAAACTTGTTCTTCAGTGGCTTAACAAAGTAGGTACTTCGTATACGACTTGACGAACTAGGCCGGCAGTAAAGTTAAATCGTCACTCACATTCAAGCACGAGAGTGAGTGTCAAACTTGTTCTTCAGTGGCTTAACAAAGTAGGTACTTCGTATACGACTTGACGAACTAGGCCGGCAGTAAAGTTAAATCGTCACTCACATTCAAGCACGAGAGTGAGTGTCAAACTTGTTCTTCAGTGGCTTAACAAAGTAGGTACTTCGTATACGACTTGACGAACTAGGCCGGCAGTAAAGTTAAATCGTCACTCACATTCAAGCACGAGAGTGAGTGTCAAACTTGTTCTTCAGTGGCTTAACAAAGTAGGTACTTCGTATACGACTTGACGAACTAGGCCGGCAGTAAAGTTAAATCGTCACTCACATTCAGGCACGAGAGTGAGTGTCAAACTTGTTCTTCAGTGGCTTAACAAAGTAGGTAATTCGTATACGACTTGACGAACTAGGCCGGCAGTAAAGTTAAAACGTCACTCACATTCAGGCACGAGAGTGAGCGTCAAACTAGTTCTTCAGTGGCTTAACAAAGCAGGTACTTCGTATACGACTTGACGAACTAGGCCGGCAGTAAAGGTAAATCGTCACTCACATTCAAACATGAGAGTGAGCGTCAAACTAGTTCTTCGTATACGACTCAATAAGTCATCATTATTAGACTGTATGTTATGCGTATAGCACCATAATTATGAAACTTGACGAAGTAGGCCGGGACTAAAGTTTAAATGACGAACTAGTTCGTCAGTGGAAAATTGATGTTATATTTTTATTATTATAGTAGTTTATACTCATGAATAATGTATCGAGGCGATATATGGAAAAGAATGTGCTCAACGAACCCATAAATGTATGTCCTTGCAAGCAAATGTAACCTAACTAATTAACCAGTTAATGATCAGATTACATTACAATAAGCGTCGCGAATTATTTTATTTTTAAAATACCTTTAAAATTGTTTAAAACTCATTAAATAATTTACGGTTTGTAGTTGCGCAGCAAACATTTATTTTTATTTCTTTACCTAAATAATTTTATTTTAGGACTCTTTCAACTCTAAAAAGCTCAAAGTTTAGGGTACGTTTCCAACAGAGATGTGCTAGGATATGTTGATTAAGAAACAATAGTATCGCTTTATTTACCTAGCCTCGCTGAGGGTGTGTCAAGAGAAACACATTCTGTGTTTTATATCTCTGGTAATATTAAATATTTGACTAACTGAAAATTAGAGTAAATTTTTACTACATTATATTGAAGAAAATAAATCTGAATTCCAATTCATTTTCTTGATTTATTAATGAGATCTAAATATTTTACTTATCTTACCTGTTTTTCTATTTTGTCTATTAAACTTTCTTACATAATTACTTTTGACTTCTTCCGACATTTATTTCATAATTCATTAATAAGATGTTTTTTCAGGGAACGTTACAACCGCGCTACATTTATATTGCTAATATTTAAGTTTGTTTATCTATTCACACAAATGTACAGCTAGACACATCAGTTTTGTAATATGTGTAGAAGAACACGTAGGGTCGTATATTTGCACCCCTGTTCGTTCGGTCAATCTTGGGAGAGTATTAATTTTATTCATGACTTGCGTTTGTGCGTACCCGAACTAAAATCAGCTGTTTTTTAATCGATCGAAAAAAGTCCCGTGTTTGTCTCTCTTTTCACTATAAACTCATACATACACACATATAAGAGAACACCATGAAAATCCATTCCTAGTGAATTCTCACTAATAGACAGAGTGATTTTTTGTTTTGTTTAAATTGGTTGAAATATGACGATAATTATGGAAATATGGAAAAATTTCCCTAAATCCTTTTGAGATGTAACAAAATAATATCTACTACCCGTTCGAAGCCGGGGTTGGTCGCTAGTATATCCTCCAGCGAGGTAAGTAAAAAATATCTAAACAAAATGTGGTAATTTTCCAGGCAATGATGGAAGAGTCATTGAAATAAGTTGAAAAACATTCCGAAGGAAGGGGACAAGTTAGAAAAACAATTTAAGACAAAAAAGAGCGAAAACCAGAAATGAATCTGGGAGGATGCTGGGGGGAGGGTACAGCGGTGAAGGCACGGATTATAGAGCTACAGCGTCTAGAGTTGGCTTCAATTTAATCTTTATTTTAAGATAACTTAGGAAACAGATGGAACCTATAAACTAACTACTAACTTATTGTTACTTATTTTTAGTATGCTAATATGTATTTCATGGAATCTATGTCAGTCATACAAGAGTTACAGAGGAGTGCAGACGGCATATTGGAAGTTTTTAAGTACATCCAACTATAATAGATGACAAAGTCAACACTACTACAACGTGCGAGCCTGGATGCTCCTCTCGAAGCAAAGGCAAGATTTTTTAAGGATATGGTTGACAGTTGACACCTACTTAGTAATCATACAGAAAGGTAAGGAAACTAGAGAGTAATCGCTGGAAAAAAAGTGGAAAAATATTGTTGAGCAGTTATTTCTTAACAGTTGAGCGTATGACTTCGACACCTGACTTGTTATAAGGGTATAGCTGCCGGCACGTAAGTATTGGTTTGACCCTGAATGCGCTTGATGCGTCACTTTTGGGACCTTTTTAGCGGGAAGCGCGGGGGGAGAGCAGCGTGACACACGCGATTCGTTCTTATGCGATGAAAAGAAGTTCACAATGCGCAACTTTCCCCCACCATTTTTACTCAAACCTAAAGTTAGCTGCCGGCTACAATAGCTTTGGAATACTCCACTATCTGTGGTTGGACGATAATTTGTTTAATGTAGAAAGATAAACTTGTTTGTATTGAATATAAAATGCCGTGTCTATATTGAGTAAGTCTAGATCATTTGCGGCACTTACCGAGTATACTGTTTGTGGATACGGTGGCTCGGGTTAACTGAGGGATGGTCATTTACTAGAAGGTACACCCCTCGTGTCTGCAACATAGACTGATTAAACGTTCCCCTGTCTGTATACTTGTTTTGCTCTGTCGATACCACTTTCGTAGGTATTAAAGTGATTTCTCTTTACCTAACACTCCACAGAGCTAGTTTGTTTTTAAAGTATTTAGAAGTATTGACTTTTTATATAGCTGCAGTAAAATAAAAATAGTAATAGCAGAATTATGTGTGGATGTTTGTTAGTCAAGCATAAGAAAAGGACTGAACGGATTTAAATAAAATTTGGCACATAGATTTTTCATAACTTTGATTAACACATTTGCTACTTTTTAACCCGGAAAATGAATAGTTCCTGCAGGATAATGATATATATATAAATATGTTTGTTCAACGTCAGAACATTATATTGAAAATTAAAATGGTTGTTTAAAGCTTAGTAGGTACAAGTTGTAAATTTCCTCGGTAGGTCGACTAGTGACTAATATAAAGGTTATGTTAAAACTACTTCTATAATCACAGTTTTCGCCAAGCTTGGGCCTGTGACCCAGGTGCAGGTTTACACGCTCCTTTAACACAATTATGTAGTATATGCTTACTTTTAAACAAGGTTGTTGAATCTTACTTTTTAACAGACATTCAAAAATGGCGACGAAAAAGAGAGGTAATTACCTCCATATTCAAAAGAGTCATATACTACCGAATTCTAGTGGATAAAATACCTTCCTGTATTTATGTATGAATTACATGATAATAACTACAATATGTATGTATATGGTATCCGGTAGTGTCTATCTGTGACGTAGTAGCGTCCAAGATAATGGACCAATTCTCATGAAGTTTTATTTGTTTGAAAGGTAATTTAATCGAGATGGTTCTTAGCTATATATTGTGTAGATATGGTCACCCGTTTGGAGACTATCAGCTCATTGCTCACTTGAGAGCTGCCTCACAATATTAATATATTGACAATTATGGCATTCTTGTAACCATGGCAACACACTGACATTGCTTACACTGAGTACAGATCAAACAGTATCATATAGAATCGAGTATCAATTTTTGAAAGTTTATGAATATTTGTTAAATCCGTATTGACTGCTGTTTTTATATTATGTTTTCAAAAATACAAAATATAGACTTATATAATTCTTATGAATCGATATGGTGTGGGTATCGATACTTGGTGACTACATTAAATTAGAGTTTCAGTCGGGGGTCAATTAAATTCTTAATTTAATAGTTATATCATGTTTTGTCCAGACCAGATGCTGATCTATTGTCCAGAAAAAGTAATTGAGTGAGTGATTGCGGATGATTATTATAGCGCAACATTGGTGTCAAATGTCAATTTAGTATGCCTTCTCAGAAAATTCTTTGTTATAAAATATATCTTCTTACTTTGGTACAGCTGTAACAGACAGATTCTCAATACAGAGCACTTCGGGACTTGCCACCATTTTGTTTCAGAGTCGTATAATGTGTGTCTTGTTATGGCTTCAATAAGGTGTCTTAAATATCTCCAAATTAACTCCCATCCAAACTTTCATCCCCTGTCGCTGTATCGCTTTATGTATGCACTTCATCCCCTATTTCAACAGATAAAAAGTAGTCTATGTTCTTTCCTGACCTCTAGTTAATCTCTGTAACAAACTTCCTCAAAATCGGTTCAATAGTTAAGGCGTGAAAACGTATCAGACAGAGAGAGTTACTTTTTATCCTACATATACAAAATATATTTAAAGTTATATGAGATTGTTGCTGTAGTTTATTAATATCGAAGCGAAGCGAGGGCGAGACTCGAGTTATCTATATTGTTTTAAGATAAAAGTTTTTAAAAGGTTCTTAAAATACAAAAAAACGTCTTCGCGTCCAACTGTCTAACGCTTATCTCGGGAACTACTATTTAAATTTTGATAGGATTTTCATTATGTTATACTTAGACTAATGAGCTATTTCTATACACCGATTCTCCGTTGTTGTTTAGAAGGACTAATCAACTCACGATCAGAATATATTCAATGAAATCTATTATAATAAAGCCTTTCTTTCGATTCTTTTCTCTCTTAAGACAAATTTTCTACTCTCTGTTAATAGTAATCTCTTCAACTGCTTTCACCAGAGATCCCCAGACTTACTGGATTCGTTGATCTCTACAAGTTATCTAAGAACAACGGCTCTAACATAATATTATTTTAATCGACTATTCTGGACCCTAGCTTACATAATAGAGACTCTTTTATGCACCCCAGTCTGTCTCTCTATCATACTTTTCGTGTGATGTCAACTGTCAAACAATGTCTAAATGAGTAAAAAATCTAATTAGGGATACTATAACTTCATAATAGTTAATTTATCTTAACCCAGCTTAATTTTCCAAAAACCCATGATATGCAAAAAGGTGCTAACGTTTAGAAACGGTTATTTCACAGAACATTTTACTAGAACACATAATGTTACACCTATGCTAGTATACACTGTGTTCCAGTAATATTATTAGTACTGCATGTTGGACTACCAACTGGCCCTGGTCTCGCATGGGTCCAGTTTAATAAAGACACATGTCATGAGACACATATGTGATGATTACAACATGTCTTTGATATAATATTAATGTTACTATAAAAGAACGAGTGTGAGTGGTGAGAGTGAGAATTTTTGCAATCTAAAATCTCCTCCTTCACTACTTGACATCATTACCCAAAAGTTAAATAAACTAAAAAAACTCACATGATTTTCTAAGAGGATAAACTACTCATAAATAATAATATTATAGAGAGAATGTAAATAAACACAATTAATCCAACTTTAAATCATTTGAATTAAATACCACCAGTTCAGATAATATTAATATCATCTGACAAATTTAATATTTGTATAAATTATTTATTTAATTTAGTAACTACAATCTAAGATTATCAAATATTGGAAACTATACAATCTATATATATATATATACATATATATAAAAGGAGAAGCTGACTGACTGACTGAAATATCAACGCAGGGCCTAATCTATGAGGGTTAGAAACTTGAAATTTTGCACAGGGGTTCCTTTTATAACGTAGGGGAGCACTAAGAAAGGATTTTTGAAAATTTACCCCCTAAGGGGGGAAAACAGGGGTGCAAAGTTAGTATGAAGCTTTGCTGTTTTTGATGTTATTTAAATGAAATTCATTATGAAGTTTCTTCATTGAAAGTCGTAAAATATTTTTTTGAACATCATCCCTTAAGGAGGTCAAAGTTAGCATGACTACCTTATGAAATTATTATATACTGTAGACCACAATATCGTAAACGAACTTGCGGGTAAAAGCTAGTTTATAAATAAGGACGATTAACTGATTGAAGCTCAATCAGTTAAAATGTTGCCAGTTTGAGGAAACTAATTACAACTACCCAACTAACATTATAATTATTCAATTAACCATAAACTGAGAACCATAAAGTATAAAATATATGCTATATTTTTTGCAGTTGATAAAATGGTTGTGACCTATGTCGATGTATGGGGGCCCCAGTTTTCCGATGGCAAAGTTTGTCCCTTAATTCAAATTGTGCAGAGCCCCGAGAGCGCGAGTTTGATTCCTACTTAGCCGAATTTTCATAAAGTATCTATATTTATAAAAAGGTACCAAATGTTTGTGAGTTAGTGAGGTTATCTCTGGATCTACTAAACCGATTTTGAAAATTATTTTATCAATAGAAAGCTACATTGTTTGTGAGTGCTATAATAACCCGAAAAATGAAAAGACTTGTTCGTGGTAGGCGGATTTGCAAAGTTAGTCGGAGTAAAAACGGTCGAACGAAAACGTTTCTTACGAACACTACCCTATCGATGAAAGATAGGTACATGATTCATTGCGGGTAGAGTATAAATGAATAAATAAGTGAGTAAACCGTTTGAACACAGCTCAGCGAAGCGAGAATAGTAGAATAAAAATTAGAGCAAAATTATCGCGAAATTTAAATATAATATATAACAATTATACCCGTTACATGCTACTGTTACTGTACTACTTTTTGATGAGACTTAACAATTTTATGATAGTTTTGTTTTCTAAGTGATGACCATTTCCCGCTAACCATTGTTCGTTGAAATTATACCGTTGGATTAATAGCGATGCAAATATTCATAATTTCGTAGTTGGCAATTTAAATGAGCCATTTTGTTAGTTTTGTGTTGGGTTGCCATACTTTTTGGAGTTGTAGGACTCTGTATTACTTCAGAAATACTCGCTTATTATTTATTTTAATGTAATAATACACATCAGCCTATTTTAAGAGTAGTTGAAAGTATTAGGAGTCACTAGGATCTCTTCAGCTGCCAGTAAACTCCCTAAGGTCAGATCAAGCTTGATTTAAAATGAAATTTAAACGAGACTGTAGTCTATCCTAAAACTGCGTTTCTACTAGAGATGTGTGAGGATGTGTGACACACTCTGAGAGAGGCTAGGTCAGCTAGTTGAACTTCGGAATTGGATTGATGTATGTATGAAAATTTCTTCCAGCGGTTTTCCCAGAGAGCTACAATCTGAAGGTAAGGGGATGGCTGTACAGGTTCCTACGAGGTTGGCAACGCATCGGCAGCTCTTGGTATGTTGCAGACGTCCAGTGCAGGCGAAGGTGACTTCTTACCATCAGGTGGACCATCTCCTCGTTAGTCCCTTTTTTATCAATAAAAAAATACTTGTACAATCTATACAATATTGTCCCTTGTACGTTATTCTAGCTCAGTATTCATTTTATGTTAGACCTCCTTAACTGTAAAATTAAAGTCTACATTAAAAGACTAAAAAAGGTAGGTAGGTTTTCTCTTTCACGTAGCTTCCAACTAGTCATCAATATAGACCTCTTTGGGGACCACTGGTGGTGAATTTATAGACATTTGATTTCCCTAAAGGAGTCGCGACCCAGTTTGAAAACTATTCTAGGTCGTAAACTAGGTATTAGCATTTTAGTGTGGTCTATATTTGATTTATTATTACGGGTAGATATAATAAGATAGAAAGAAAAATTTCCCGCTGTCTATCTGTCTGTCCCTATGTATGCTTAGATCTTTAAAACTATGCAACGGATTTTGCTGCGGTTTTTTTAACAGATAAAGAGATTCAAGAAGAAGGTTTATACGTATAATAAAAGCATGTTATAGAAGAGAAAGAAACTGTGCAAAGCCGGAACCAAGTCGCTAGTCTTGAATAAGTTATAAACAAATTGAAAAGTAACATAATACGGCTGAACGGATTTCAATGAAATTTCGTATAATTCGTAGTTCCTTATGCATAAAAATAAAATCTTAATTTTACACCTGAATATATTTGTATACTAGTCAAACCGCTCCGGCATCGCACGGGTGCAATTAACCACGTGTACTTACAATGAACAAGAAAAACCTTTTTTTATCCCTCAGGAGCTATGAATTTTCCCGGGATATTCATTTGCCTATTGAACTCCGTTCAGCTGTTTTTATGAAACATACAATGTTTATTTTCATTTGGTAGTAATTCATAAAACAGTAATTTAATTCGCAGAATATGATAAAGTTAGTCCGATGTGGTTTTATGAATGTCATAATGGAGACCCTACTTGGGTCGGTCCACTGACCCTTGCTGCTTATAATAACTTGATGTTACTCACACAAAACATTGTTTTGTACATTATAACATTATCACTTTTGAAT
Source organism: Limenitis camilla (assembly GCA_905147385.1). Lineage (NCBI taxonomy): Eukaryota > Metazoa > Arthropoda > Insecta > Lepidoptera > Nymphalidae > Limenitis > Limenitis camilla. Next base: position 20,121,584 of record LR990224.1, read on the forward strand.
ATTTACTCTGACAGTCTGACACCGATAGGTTAAATTATACTTTTATAACTTCGCAACTGTACTTCGATGGGCTTTAAATATTCTGTTATTATTTAAGCTGGATGTTTGAAGTTATGAAGTTTTATTATTGAAATACTCCCATTAAGAGACGAAAGCTGGAGTGTCTAGGGCATATAATGCCCAGTCCCAAATATGAACTGTTAGAGCTCATAATCTTAATTAGGAAAAAGGTAACCAGTAAAAAAAAGAGCTTAAAAATCTGGTCCAATGGTACAAAAAGGGCACACGTTTAGAGCTGCTGTCGAGGGTCCAAACTGCAATGCTGGTTACCTTCGATAGAAGATTGCACCCAAAGAAGAAGAAGACCCGCTCCGGCTTCGTACTCTACTGTTTTGTTACATCTCAAAATGAGATGCAAGCTATCAGGAAGCTTAAGCTTCTATCTTTATCTATTGCTGAAAACCGCATGAAAATACGTTCAGTAGTTTTTGAATTTATCACAGACAGACAGACGCAGCATGAGACGCTGTGTTATAGTATGTTGTTTGTAGTTTTAACAAAGGCTCTGTGGAGTACAAAGGTTTTAATGTGTTCCAAATGTAGTCCTATTGAGTGAGTGTGTGTGTGGAAAAGAGGGTGAGTGAATCGGTGAGTTGTTACACACTTTTAAATTTACTCTGACGCTAACTCTGAAGTTTCTGTAGAGTGTTTTCTAGAAAGAAAATCTCGACAAAATTTCAAGCTTTTTTTAAATAACTTTATTGCTAGTAGAAAATGTAAATAGTCTTTGAAATCTTCGATCATTCGTTAGAATTAGATATACAATCAGCGTCGATAAATATGACAGCCAATGACGATACTTTTGGGACTCTAAAAATTAGGGCTTTTCATATTTTTGGGTATATATTTAGGTAATGGTCATGTAAGCAACACCGTTTATAAATTAGTATTCGCGGGTAGTTAATTTTATCTTGTTTCGAGTAGACAATATTTAGGTATATGAGACAGTGTAATGTTGTTTGGTGGCGTGGTGCTAGGCCTACGTTTTCACGTGAGTAATGTACCTTTAATATTTTAATATTTGGTTTACGGTTACAAAAGATGTCTTTAAACCTGCACCTTGGTCTCAAGCCCAAGGCACTGCTCGGCTTCCATCTAGATTACATGTTAATATTGAGTGTTACTGCGTAGTATAGCTCTTAATAATCCAGTCTATGTTCTTATGTCGATTATCTATTTGTAACTAAGATCTGGCTGAGGATAGCTTTTGGAAGGGACTGTGTATCTAATTCTTACTTAGCGTATCAAAGTTTGGAACTTCCTTATCAAACAAACAATGGATTCAAGTTAAATTTATTGTAACAGGTCAAGGTTTGGGTAAGGTCAGTAACAATCGTATTCATAATCAGACTAACATGGTGACCTGTTCCCAAATCAGGATACAGTTTTAAATTATTTTGCGGAATTGAATAACAATCAGAAATTTACAAGTGTATTTAGGTTATTGGGATATTAAAAAAAAATAAGTTTGATGCTAAAACATATCATAGAATGAGAGAGTAATTACTGTACAGCAATACGTATACACACGCAAGCCGGGTAGCGCCTTGAACTTGCGACTAAGGGGTAGGGTTCCTCTTCGTTGTGCCCTTAACCACGACACTATAATACTAACTTCCATGTACACTGCGCGACAACACCAGAGAACGGTGTTGCTAACATAGAATAGTTGATCTCTCTCAGAGTAGCGATGGCACAACATTATCTCTAGCCCAAATTAACAATCTACAGATAGTCGAGTTCGAATGTATGAATGAGTATCGAGATTCGAGTTATAAGCTACTAGAAAACGTATCTCGCTTATCTCAGACTCTTGTAGCCGAATCCCGGTTTATTGGTAGTCGTTTATTATCACGATAGCTTATCTGTGAGGGCCAATTAAATTTGAAAACAAAGGTAACGTAATAAGGCGCCATAGTGGAGAGGATGCGTAGGCGCTGCCGCTTTGTACACTTTGTGTATAGAAATGGCTTTTTGTTTACATATTCTTATATATATTTTATGTTTATTTTTTTAGTATTAAAAAGTATGATATTGTAACACGGAATGACTCGTATTGTTTTAGCTACTATTTTGGTCACATGGACTATAGTTTCAGCCGCCTTCGGAAGCCCGTCCGTTGGCTGAAGAAGACCGCCGAATATGGCTGAAACTATAGTATATGTCACCAAAACGTACTATAGCCAAATCGTGTTTAGTAAAGCTTTAATCTCGTATCTAATAAAAACTTTATTTAAAGTTTTAGTATTTGTTTAAATAATAATAAGTACTTAGTCGTTAAGTTGGCAAAAAATATCTTTGTCTTTTTTATTTTATATAAAAAAGCCAATGTATTTTTCAGAAGCTACTGTTAAAAAAACATATTAATTATATAATTAAAACATTTACTTATAAAACCAATATTTAACCAAAATACCTACCTATTTAAATTGAATGATCATTTAACTTAAGTTTTTTTTTTATTTTGAGTATATATAGTGTATCATCGAAGATCAAGTAAGCAATCTTTTTGATTGAAAAAAAAATATCTGAGGTTTGCTTTATCATCGTATGTTAAGAATATTACCTAAAGCCTCTTCCACACCAAGCCGATATCCGTCCAGTACCTCAATCCACTTTATTGCCCTTATTTCTTCCTTTCGAAGACACAAAGAAGTGTGTTTATAGCTAATGGTATTTAGGTGTGTATTTTAACACAGAGCCAAACCTACAAAAGGTACATATAAAAAATACGCTATACGATAATATAACCATCCGACTGCTGAATTAAAGATTTAATGGCAATCATCCTCACCGGGATACACGAGTGTGGCCTCTATCCCCAGTAGAAACAGGATAGAATAGTGTGCGCGAGGGTTTATGTAAAGTTAGTTGTTCACTGTACCTTGAGATTTTCGGCAGTGGCGCCTGTTTTTTGTTCAACATTTTTTTCCCGCATATTAGAGTGGAAGTTGGCAGCGTAATAAAATGGCAACAGTAAGAAATTTTACAGCCACTTTCGGCAAGAATGTTCGACGTTATAATGGGCTAACGTTTACGTGGGAGAATTTCGGCAGATCGGTTAGATTAGTCGTTTTTAGTCTATGTTTGTATAGCTCAGAGTTTTGTACTTTTTATTATATATACTTAACGCTCGAAAATAATAGGAGATGCTTTCATCGACTGAACCTCATGTACATGATAAATATTCACCAACAGCCAATCAAACTCTGTCAACAGTGTTGCTAGTATTCGAACTTTGCTACTTGCACTTGCACTAGTTTTTTAAAAATGCAGCCACCGAGTGTTGAAAATTACGAGTATGATTTTGTTGAGAACGTTTTTAGGCAAATAAGTTTTTCGGAAGGGGAATATTCTATTTCTTAATATACATCCTATACTCCATCTAGCTACTTTATACATTTTATAATACTATATTATTTACTTAGCATTTTCCTACATTATTATAATAAGCAAACTATGGTTTACAAATTAAACAAGATATTTATCTAATTTTATATCATTGTCAAAGTCAAAATCATAAAAGCTATCAACAGTGTTGCTAACTATAGAAATTAAAAATTTACCAATACTTCTTTATGAAGTTGGTGAAAAACAAATTGAAATATTACAAAGACATTCAAACAGTAATAAACCCTTGCATTTTATTACTAAGAGTTTTATAAAAAAACGTCACAGCCATCTGATAGACACAAAGTGGGGTATCGCAGCTTCGCATAAATCACAATAACGATTCGCATGGTAAAATAAAACAAAAATACCTTGGAATTAGGGTAACAAGTTCAATCTTGACTAACTTTCTCTGAGCACGCGAGGCATGCCGCATGACACTCGAGTATTTTAACTAAAAGGGTAATAAACAAACGTCGCGTTCGTGTCCCACTGGTGGGAAACGGAAAGAGATAGAAAGGGATGTACTAAGATTATTATGTTTAACTATCACCAATTACCTATACAAACTTATATATAAAATTCTCGTGTCACAATGTTAGTTACCAAACTCGTCCGAGACGGCTCGACCGATTTTTATGAAATTTTGTGCGCATATTCAGTGGGTTTGAGAATCGGCTACTATCTATTTTTCACTCCCCTAAGTGATAAGAATGGCTACCCCAAATAAATATGGCAAAACAACGTTTGCTGGATCAGCTAGTCTTATATATAAAATTCTCGTGTCACAATGTTAGTTACCATACTCCTCCGAGACGGCTCGACCGATTTTTATGAAATTTTGTGCGCATATTCAGTGGGTTTGAGAATCGGCTACTATCTATTTTTCACTCCCCTAAGTGATAAGAAAGGCTACCCCAAATATATATGGCAAAACAACGTTTGCTGGGTCAGCTAATCTTATATATAAAATTCTTGTGTCACAATGTTAGTTACCATACTCCTCCGAGACGGCTCGACCGATTTTTATGAAATTTTGTGCGCATATTCAGTGGGTTTGAGAATCGGCTACTATCTATTTTTCACTCCCCTAAGTGATAAGAAAGGCTACCCCAAATATATATGGCAAAACAACGTTTGCTGGGTCAGCTAATCTTATATATAAAATTCTCGTGTCACAATGTTAGTTACCATACTCCTCCGAGACGGCTCGACCGATTTTTATGAAATTTTGTGCGCATATTCAGTGGGTTTGAGAATCGGCTACTATCTATTTTTCACTCCCCTAAGTGATAAGAAAGGCTACCCCAAATATATATGGCAAAACAACGTTTGCTGGGTCAGCTAATCTTATATATAAAATTCTTGTGTCACAATGTTAGTTACCATACTCCTCCGAGACGGCTCGACCGATTTTTATGAAATTTTGTGCGCATATTCAGTGGGTTTGAGAATCGGCTACTATCTATTTTTCACTCCCCTAAGTGATAAGAAAGGCTACCCCAAATATATATGGCAAAACAACGTTTGCTGGGTCAGCTAATCTTATATATAAAATTCTTGTGTCACAATGTTAGTTACCATACTCCTCCGAGACGGCTCGACCGATTTTTATGAAATTTTGTGCGCATATTCAGTGGGTTTGAGAATCGGCTACTATCTATTTTTCACTCCCCTAAGTGATAAGAAAGGCTACCCCAAATATATATGGCAAAACAACGTTTGCTGGGTCAGCTAATCTTATATATAAAATTCTTGTGTCACAATGTTAGTTACCATACTCCTCCGAGACGGCTCGACCGATTTTTATGAAATTTTGTGCGCATATTCAGTGGGTTTGAGAATCGGCTACTATCTATTTTTCACTCCCCTAAGTGATAAGAAAGGCTACCCCAAATATATATGGCAAAACAACGTTTGCTGGGTCAGCTAATCTTATATATAAAATTCTTGTGTCACAATGTTAGTTACCATACTCCTCCGAGACGGCTCGACCGATTTTTATGAAATTTTGTGCGCATATTCAGTGGGTTTGAGAATCGGCTACTATCTATTTTTCACTCCCCTAAGTGATAAGAAAGGCTACCCCAAATATATATGGCAAAACAACGTTTGCTGGGTCAGCTAATCTTATATATAAAATTCTTGTGTCACAATGTTAGTTACCATACTCCTCCGAGACGGCTCGACCGATTTTTATGAAATTTTGTGCGCATATTCAGTGGGTTTGAGAATCGGCTACTATCTATTTTTCACTCCCCTAAGTGATAAGAAAGGCTACCCCAAATATATATGGCAAAACAACGTTTGCTGGGTCAGCTAATCTTATATATAAAATTCTTGTGTCACAATGTTAGTTACCATACTCCTCCGAGACGGCTCGACCGATTTTTATGAAATTTTGTGCGCATATTCAGTGGGTTTGAGAATCGGCTACTATCTATTTTTCACTCCCCTAAGTGATAAGAAAGGCTACCCCAAATATATATGGCAAAACAACGTTTGCTGGGTCAGCTAATCTTATATATAAAATTCTTGTGTCACAATGTTAGTTACCATACTCCTCCGAGACGGCTCGACCGATTTTTATGAAATTTTGTGCGCATATTCAGTGGGTTTGAGAATCGGCTACTATCTATTTTTCACTCCCCTAAGTGATAAGAAAGGCTACCCCAAATATATATGGCAAAACAACGTTTGCTGGGTCAGCTAATCTTATATATAAAATTCTTGTGTCACAATGTTAGTTACCATACTCCTCCGAGACGGCTCGACCGATTTTTATGAAATTTTGTGTGCACATTCAGTAGGTCTGAGAATCGGTCAACATCTATTTTTTATACCTCTAAGTGATAAGGGGGACCCACCCCTAATTTATTTTACAAAGTTTACATTTCCGAGCGTTAAAATATGTACTTTAAAATGATTAAGTACCTATGTGCCGCCCAAATATGATAGTTTTTCCTTTATTCTTTTAGTATTTCATGTGATATCACGGGGGTGCTCTCGTGAAAACCGTTGAAAAGTTATTCCTTATGCGTTTTGGGTCAATTTTGCCTTAGAGACTTTTTATGACAACAAAAAGACAATATCTTTCTATATTTTTAATCCTCTACACATCGACTTCTAGCTGTTAAGTGCGTATATGTATATGTGCAGTAGCGGCTTTGAAAGTGGACGAAGCGGTCAACCTGCCTGGGGCGCCGAGACGGAGAATCAGGGGCGAATTTTTTGATCATCAATAGTGGGGCGCCAAAAGCATAACTCACCCAAGGCGCTAAGGCCAGTCCTGTATGCATCTGTGTATTTGTAAATCTAAATAATATCTGACCAATAAATGTGACGTTTTTTGTTTGAAAATTGCAGTAATTTAAACTCCTTAATTTTTTTAATAAAAAAGCTATTTCATGTTATTTTCACAAAAAGGTCTAAGGTAAAAAATTCTAAACAAAAACGACTCAATTCATTTTCATAGTATCGTCTAAAAAAAGTTGTTTCTGTTGGAATTTTCAACGCTAGTCAACCTTTAAGGATATGACGTCACATTACGTCATATATACAATATGTTTTGCGTATTATTGTATAATTTATGTTTCCTAAAATTAAGTAGAACTCAAAATGTTGTTAATGAGGAATGTATAATTTTTGAATAACATGATTTGCATTGAACTTCAATAACTTAAGGACAGATTGTAAATATAGAAAATGTGGTAACACATCAATACTAAAGTTTTTAGGTAAAAAATTACAACTATTGTAAAAACAAAATATAAAGGAAAATCAATATCACGCTCTATCTTTCAAAAGAGATTGGATAAATATTATTTTTTACGAACAATCATATACGTATATAGATTGCAGATTTTATACCAATTTTTTTATCATATAATATATTTTAAAGTTGACTTAAACATTCCCGTCTCTTTCCAAAATAACCAAAAGCATCACAATGTAAAGCAAATAAGGGCCTGTCACGCAACACTGGTAAACGCAACTAATTAAATAAATGTAATTAGTTAATCTTATTTAGCACTACTAACCTCAGAAATAAAATTAAAAAATAAAGTTATTATTTTCTGAGAAAATGAAAAACAAAAACAACTGTAGCTTTACTTAGTTTTGCCTCTTCCACATATCAATTGACTAGACAAGAAAAAGGACAAAATTAGACAAGAAAATTCTAGACTTACCTGTAACCTAGCTTGTATCAGATTTACGATTGATACATTTGTTAAACTCACAAGATATATGTTAAAACTAGATTATTCAATTAGATGCGGTTTAAATATTTAGTATACGATATATGTATACTAATATTATAAAGAGGTAAAGTTTGTGAGGTTGTGGGGGGTAATCCCTGGATCTACTGAACCGATTTTGAAAATTGTTTAACAATAGAAACCCACATTATTTGTGAGTGTCATAGACTATATATTAACCCGGAAAATGAAAAAACTTTTTCGTGATCTTCGTCGGACTTGAAAAGTACCTAAGGCGAAAAAAAACGGTTGAACGGAACCAAAATATTTTATATTTTGGGAATAGGGTAACCGTGATAGATGCTTTTTGAAATTACCTTCCTAATCTAAATATTTTTTTTATTATGAATAATTCTTATGTTTAAGACGAATTTATATATTTTGATTTTCTATACAAACTTTTCTTTTTTGGTTTCCTTCCTACAGCTACGAATTTTAATTATGCATTAATAATGCTCTAGATTTTATTGTTATTTTTCACAATAAAAATTGTAATGATTCGATTTATTCATAAACTCAAAATAATTGTTTTATCTTCTAAGACTCCTCAATCAATCAATAACTGTTATAATTCAGTCAAAATTTGCCAAAATCTGACAAGGAGTGGCAAAGCTTTATGTTTTGGCGCTAAAAATGGATATAATACAAATAGGTTATTGTCACGCGAGAACTAATCAATTCTCCTTATTTATTAGTCTCGAAAATCTAGACAGTTTTATATTGATGATTCATGTCAATTGAATGTTTTATTTAATCAAACAAGAATTACAAAAACAGCATATTTTCGTAATTAAATAGGTCTATGTTATAACTAGGCAACTCGCCCTCGCCTCGCTGAGGGATATTGTAAGCATTTACTCACTGACTTCCACACACACTCGCACTCGCAATTTTTATAAAACCTTAACAAAACCTTATCGAGCACAGGCAGGCAGATGACGTCACGAGGTTTTCAAAGTCTTTTTGATTTTTAACTTTCACTGCGCTGATTTTTTGATGTATAATTATAGAACTCCATGATACCTATAAGCTATACAATACAATGTATATTTGTACATACAAAATAACAAAATCATCACGACCCGTCATAGGCCCACTGTTGAGCCGGGTCTCCCCCTCAAAATGAGGGTATAAGGCCATAGTCCACCTCGCTGGCCAAGTGTGGGTTGCAAGACTTCACACACGACAAAGAACATGGAGAACTCTCACTCGTGCAGGTTTCCTCACGATGTTTCCCTTAACCGTTAAAGCTAGTGTTATTTAATTAAATTTAAGTTATCATAAATAGCTTCACCTAGCTTAGTATGTGACAGTATTTCTATAAATGGGGGGTTACGGGTTGGATCTGACGGTTTTCTGCTATGTACTCTCTAGTCGTTACTCAGTTGCTGTATAACGATATGCTGGTGGTGATGCTGTTGGATATTCTTGGACTGTACAACCTCATAAATATAACATAGTAATATATTGATTAAATACTGATAGGTACTTTGCTGAATAGTAGTTTAAGTTATGATAGGGGAGTTTCATTCCAGTTCTTCTCCTCAGATTAATAGTATTCCGAACGGATGGTAGATTAATATAATGATTTGAAGTTGGATTACTTGTGTTTATGTACATTCTAATTATAACATAATATTTTAATATTACCCACATATTAGTATATTTTCCTATATTTTAATTATTTTGTTTTAAAATAAATAATATTTTAAAGCTATCATCATTTAACTCTATTGAGGAGGTACTTCCAATAATCAACAATAAAGCAAATGGAAAAGCAAAAGTCAAAAAATCCCTTTCTTTAAAAACAATGCAGACTAAACTGTTCAATTTACATGCCAAAATAAAAAGGTGACAAGAGCAGCTAGCCAGCAAAAAGAAATACGTTAGAAGGCGCCACACCATCCCATTATATGGGATATCCACAAAAAGCCAACATTCAACTGAAAGCACATTCATTCTGCGAGAACAATACCTGATTTTTGTTATTCTTTTAATTCTATGTCGATTTTATCATGGCTTCAGGTTTTTGCTGCGCGGGCGTAACCCTCCCTTGCATCACACCTTGTCTGTTGCCTGCCGCGACCGATTGTTTCACTAAATTATACTTCAAATTAATTATTATACTCTACTAATATTATAAAAGGGATAGTTTGTTTAAATTTTTGTATATTTGTTAATCAGTCACGCTAAAACGACGACATAAAAATATTGCACACTTATACTATTTTAGCTAGATTAACACATAGGTTACTTTAATCCCGAAACCAAAATTCTGAAATAACCCTGTGGGGTAGAAGGTCAGCTCAAAACCATCGAAGATACACAAATAATCTCTTTTGAAACAATAAAAAAAGAGCAAATGGTCCACCTGATGGTAAGTGGTTACCGTTGCCCATGGACATCGCACATTCACGAGGATATCTCTTGTTTTGCCGATAGGAGTGAAAAGAAAAATGCTGTGATGTCATTGAATCCTAAGCAAGAACCCAGAGTACACTGGAACAACAGCATTACTGGGATGAGAAAGCGAGGTGGTCTGTTGTAACTTAAAAATAAGTTTACTAATATCTGCCGCATCTTCGTCCGCTAAATTTGTGTTGTGTGAGACCAAATGGTGACCGGAATCCACAACACCACACCACTCCACAACCATAAAGGTCACCAGGCGAGCTCCGTTTATCGGAACAGAGGTTATATAGAATCTTAAATAAAATAAAATGTACTAACCGCGAATATAAGCAGTGATGGCCCAGTGCTTGAGACTTCAAGTCTTACTCGGGAGGTCCGAGTTCGATCCCCCACACAGGCTCACACCTCTGACTCTGAGTTATGTGTTTTAAGCAATTAAATATCACTTGCTTTAACGGTGAAGGAAAACATCGTGAGGAAACCTGCACTCCCGAGAGTTCCCTAAAGTTCTCAAAGGAGTGTGAAGTCTGCCAACCCACACTGGGCCAGCGTGGTGGACTATGGCCTAATACCCTCCTCATTCTGAGGAGGAGACCCGGCTCAGCAGTGGGCCATTGACGGGTCATGATGATGATGATGATGACCCGCGAATATAAAGTTATACGTAGTGATTCAATCACGTTTCTACTAAAGATTCACTTCATACAGATTATCTATTCACACAGATATCCTAGGTATAAGTTATTTCAACCTATAAAGGATCTGTTTAACAGTAATTCTTAGAGCATTATTTTTTTTATTACGGATTAAAAGCCTATTGGTGTTGAAGTAGGTATCTGTGTGCGCTATTTCATCGGACAAATTATGATTTTTGTCTGACATCCGATTAAAATCTAACAAAGACTATGTTTTAAGATAGCAACAGTGAAAATCGTGTCTGTGCAAATACGGTGAAGACAGACGGACAAAGTCTAAGTATTTAAAACGTACAAGCTCTAAGTGCCAGTTTGGTTATATCGCAACAGCAACAAAAACTGTTTAATAAGCTAATAATGATACACAATGGTCTTTAAGACTTATTATAAAAATAAATATTTATTATATTTCATGTTTTTTTAGGACAATACATTTTACCTGACATATGATTTAGATGAAAGAAAACCTATATTTAAAGTTACACCAGCACCATCTATACAAACAATTATAGCATAATGCACTTACAAACAAACGGAAATAGACAGATAAAATGATGTATAGATATCTGATATTAACGAATTAACATTGTCAGTTAGTTTAAATGTTTGAAACGTATAGTTAGAAGCCTAAGTGCCAGTTCGGTTATATCGCAACAGCAGCAAACGCTATTTAATGAGTTTAATTTTTTGTTTATTTCTAATCTATGACGGGCTCGTAATGGTACACAATGGTCTTCAAGACTTGTTAATAAAATCGATGGAGTTGTTTGAAGCAACGTGCGCAGGAGTGGGACGGCGGCGAGTGTTGCCAGCCAATGGAAACCGTTCCTCGAGTGGGAGGAACCAAGTCCATGATCTTCAGAATGGCTTGACAATAACGAGTTTCCATCTCGATCGAATTGAGACGTAATTTTTTTAATTCTAGTACTTAAAACAATTTAAGTGTTATTACAAATTAATTTGCTTGTATCGTTTTGTTGTTTTTTGTGGGTTTTGCTATAACTAGGATCGTTTGTCGAATTTCGAGCAATTAAAACTTTTTATGGAGCCTCTTATGAATTCATTTTATAGTATAATTTTTATAGGATAACCATTTTGCATAAATATCCTCGTTTGTCGGTCTTATTAGTGAAAACGACATCAAACGTCATTGCATCATGTAGAAGGAGATAACAGATAAACAAATACGTAGATAAAGAATAAGCGACTTTGTTAGGTAAAAGTACTTTTGATAAACTCTTCGTTTTTATGTATATTATACGAAACCTATAAAAACTTTAAGGTAGGTACATGATGGGCTACTTGTGGTTAAAACCCCCCCTCATTGATTCAAAATGATTTCCTAGATTTTTAAATTGGACAGTAAATGTGTAATTACATTTTTAAGTACCTACTTAAAGGTTAAATAAATCTTATTGAAGAAAATATTTTTCAAATAATGAATGAATATATTGATCTATGTAGATCTATGAAGTGTGACGTCATGATACAACGTCCACGACTTATTTCAATATTGTTCACTGTTGATTTTTTAATTGACTGACGTCACTCAAAAGGACCCTTAAGTAATTATATCTGTTTATCACTTTCAATATGTATATTTTCAGTACCGATCCGCCATATTGAACAGAAATATCAAATATTTGAAATCTTAAGACATCGCCATCTATTGGATGTTTACCAAAGCTAGATAACAAATAAATGAAGTATATCAATTCCTCTTCCGCTCGGACTGCAACAGTGAATAGACGTGCGTGCCGCGCACGAAATATTGTTTTGTTTTTGAAACTAAAGTTAAAATAGTCAATTTGTGAAATAATTTCGTATAAAATATATAGTAAAAAATAAATACAAGTAAATATAGTGCATTGTGTACAAACTGGAATATAGAAAGATCATATTTAACTCTTAACAAGAAGGTATCTTTTTCATAAAGTGTATTACATAAACTTTCAACATAAGACATTTTTAAAATGAGTCGAATTCAAAGAACACCGCCCTTTTGTAGTCCAATACATCACACAGTTTCGGAATCGGAGGTTTCAAATCTAGCTGAAGAGCTAACCTCCGATACCCGCTTTATACCCCAACGATCCAAGAGACCCCGAGAAAGTTGTTGTGAAGATTATATGTCTAAATTTAAGGAGGAAATTTTATCCATGATTAAGGATATGGCGGAGGTTCAAAATCAAAGCCTTAACAAGCTGGTAAAGGACATTGCTGAAATCAAGATACAAAATAATTCAATACAGTCATCTAATCAAGAAATAGAGAAGTCATTACAATTCCTGTCCGACCAATATGAAAGCATGTCAAAAAAAGTCGAAATATTAGAGAGTGAACGAAAAAATCATCTACAACAAATATCGACCCTCGAAGAAAAACTCGAAGACTTACACAGATCCCTAAAGTCTACAACTGTGGAACTGAGAAATGTACCTTGCCCAACCAAAAGTGAAACTAAACTTGACCTTACTAATATTGTTCTTAATATTAGTAAAGTTATAGATGTAGAAGTCGGTGCCTGTGACATCAAGGAGGTTTTTCGCGCCAAAGGTAAAACTGGAAATTCTACTATAGTTGTGGATTTTACAAGAACCTCTACCAAACATGCTATTGTCAAAAACGCGAAGGCTTTCAATAAACGCTACCCTTCTTCTCGGATTAACTCGTCTCTTCTTGGATTGAGTGGACCTGCAGTGCCTATTTATGTATCAGAAGGTCTTACAAGTAAAGGACGCCGACTTTTTTATTTAACTCGGAATTTTGCCTCAACAGCCGGTTATAAGTATTGTTGGACGACCAACGGAAAGATCTTCCTGCGTAAAACAGATAGTTCAACACACATTGAGATAAAAACTGAAGGAGATCTGGCTAGTTTAAAAATCGCAAAATGACTAGTTATGGTAATTTACACCTGTTTACTAAGTAGTAATTGGTTAAGGTTTAGTTACTTAACTTATATATGCTCTATGATATTTTTTCTAAATTTTGTAATAGTATATATCTTTAGTTCCTTAACTTATAAATATTTTGAGATATACCTTCTAAGACAAATAATAATTTCCCCCAATACTGAAGTAAGTAAATTAGCTCATTTAAATTGTTTAAATACATTTAATAACACTAGTCCTTTACAAAGCTCATTTTATTTAGCCATAACATATATTACTAAGCCATTGTTTTTATTAATCATTAATGATGGATACAGTAATTAATAATATTATCTCAAATGATATTGATGGAATTAATTCAGGGAGATCATATTTATGTGAACCGGAATCGTGTAAATCCTTACTAAATCAAACATCGAATAATCAAAGTATCAAATTTATATCACAAAATATTAGAAGTATAAATCAAAATTTTGACGATTTTCAAGTACTATTAGCAAGAATCAGTGTAGACTTCGATCTATATATCCTAACAGAAACTTGGAATCAAACAATTTCATTCTTTCCTAATATACAAAATTGTGATACACATTTTTCTAAAAATAATAAAAATCAAAATGATGGAGTGATCGTATATGCCAAAACGAGCCTACAGTGTTCCGTTGAAGAACCAGTTTTGAATGACGCAACCTGTTTATTGGTTAAAATAAATCCTGATACAATTGTTATAGCTATATACAGATCTCCGTCCGAAAGGAATATTGACCTTTTTATTAAATCGTTAGACAATTTACTAACGATCAACAAAACGTATAGAAATATAATTATTATGGGAGATATAAATATAGACATAAAACCTAATAGTGAAGATGCTAATTCGGAAAATTATCTAAATTTACTGGCTTATCATGGGTTGTTAGTTAGCCATTCATATATTACAAGAGGGCAAAAGTGCCTTGACCACAGTATTGTTAAAACAAAACACTTTATGACTACCATAGTGTTAAACGTCCCTCTTACTGATCATGCAGCAGTCATGACAAGTATGGAAACATCTAATATACATTATATTAAGAAACCTAACTATTATATTAATAAAGTGAACTATGAGGGTGTTCTTTCAGATGTAGCAAAAATTAGCTTTAATGAAATTCTGCTGTCTAGGGATGCAAACTATGCTACTGTACAATTTACAAACCTACTCTCTTACTATCTTTCTAAGCATACTTTAAAAATATTAGTTCCTCGTAAATCACGCTGTCTAAAGCCGTGGATCACGCCAGGGTTAATTCGCTGCATTAAAAACCGAGATAGAATGCACCTAAAAGTTAAGGCACAACCTGATAACGAAGTTTTAGCTATAACTTACAAACGATATAAAAATTTCTGCAACGATCTGCTTAAAAGGTTAAAAAAAACTTATGAACAAGGTGAAATAAGAAAACACTCAAAAGATTCTAAAAAGACATGGGATACAGTAAAGTCGATAGTATATACTAAAAATGAAAAAACGGTTCCGGATGATCTTTTAAAAAATTTTGAAACTCCTGAAGAGTCAGTTAATAACGTTAATAAATTCTTTGCAAACGTTGGAAGAACTCTCGCAAATGAAATATTGACAGATATTAATAACCCCTTGGTTGATGATTTCAATCTTGAGATTGATCTTGGTACCCAATCTTCCGTTAACTCCATGGTTATGCTAGACACCGATGAAAATGAGATTGAATCTATAATTGTAGGACTTAAGAACAAATGTGCCATAGGTTTAGATGGAATATATAATACACTCTTAAAAACTTGCCGAAAATACTTAGTTCCAGTCATAGCACATATAGTTAACCTTTGCATCAATACCAGCGTTTTCCCCGAAATACTCAAGATAGCTTTAATTCATCCGATTCATAAGAATGGAGTAAGAAACTGTGTTAGTAACTATCGACCAATATCAGTCCTTCCAGCCCTTTCAAAGATTCTAGAAAAGGTTATAAATAAACGACTGTTGTCATTTCTGGATAATTATCATCTTATAGCAAATAACCAATACGGTTTTAGGGCTGGAAAATCTACTTCTGATGCTGTTATGGGAATCACAAATTTTATTGCTGAAAATCTGGATAAGAAAAACAAATGTGTTGGTATATTTTTAGACTTGGCGAAGGCATTTGACACAGTTTCTATTCCTCAACTTCTCAAACGGATGGAAAAAATTGGTATTCGAGGTAAAACGCTGCAGTTATTTGAGAGTTACCTTTCAAATAGAAAACAAATTGTTAAAATAGGTGAGATAACGAGTCTCGAGGAACCTGTGACATATGGCGTGCCACAAGGTAGTGTACTTGGTCCTACTCTATTTTTAATTTACATAAATGATCTATGTAAAATTTATGTCAGTAACTGCAAAATATTTACGTTTGCTGATGATACAGCACTGGTTTTTCATGGCAACTCATGGGAAGAGGTTAGGGCTAAGGCGGAAAATGGTATGAGACTTATAATTCGCTGGCTTCGCATGAGTCTACTCACACTTAATACTAGTAAAACCAAATTTATTACTTTCGGAATTTATGAGAATCATATACCAAATAATGATTTTACTATTAGAGCTCATTCTTGTATAAACCTTTCTGCTTCAAATTCATTTTGTCAATGTTCAACTTTAGAAAGAGTTACAATGATTAAATATCTTGGTATAATATTAGACCAAAATTTGTCGTGGATTCCGCAAATCAACATGTTGTCAGAGAGAACTCGCAAACTAATTTATATATTTAAAAAATTGCGCCATGTTGCAGACAGTAAACTACTAAAAATAATTTATTATGCCTTAGCACAGTCAATTTTATCATATTGTATAGGAGCGTGGGGAGGAGCGAGGAAAACTCACATGATTAAAATTGAAAGGGCGCAGCGAGCTTTGCTTAAAGTTATTCAATTCAAATCCTACAGGTTTCCCACTAATGAGCTTTATAAGGAGAGTGACGTATTATCAGTAAGATCATTGTTTATAGCTGATACGATATTAAAGAAACATAAAGATACCCCTTTTGAGCCAAACTTACTACAAAAACGTAGAAATTATAATGTATGTCTGTTAAAGTTCTATCGGTGTTCTTTTACAAAAAAATTCCAATGCTTCTTAGGACCCTTCCTGTACAACAGAGTTAATCAGTTGCTTAATATATACCCGCTAAATAATAAAGATTGTAAAATAAAAATTACGGATTGGCTAAAAACATTTAATTACGATGAAATTGAACAATTGTTTACAATTATAAAATGAGCTTATTTATTTATATTCAAACAATATTGCTAAAAATAAAAATATATATATTTTGTATTAAATGTTAAACATATATTTACAAGAAAAAATCAATCATATATATTCATATTCAAATTTCTATTATATACAAGCCATAATAAAAATAGTCGTAAGAGGATTATTAATAAATAAATATATAAATTAAATTATAAACGTATATTTATATACCATATTAAGAATTACCTAATCCACACTTTATGTTTTGATGCAGTGCTGATTTAGTGTTTTTATTTTATTATTTTTAACCAATTTAGGAAGAGACTTGTATCTAAGATACAGGCTAGGCCTAGTTTAGATACTTGTCAACATAGAAAAAAAATACACTACCAAAACAAAACCTAATAAATAATAAAAAAAAATTTTAATAATTAAAGTTCCTATCATAAGTGGTCGAACTTAGCCTTCTTTGTTTTTGTTACATTCTTTTAAAAGATTTTTATGTTCTACCCACATTGTAAGTTTATGTTAGGTAATTAGTTAAATGAACATTGTTATAATTTTTAGCATAAGTTGTATTGTGTATCTTTTAGAAGCAATAAAGATTATTATTATTATTATTATTATTATCAATAAACAAACTTACACCGCCATCTGTTGCAAAAACTTATAAAAGATTTGTATAGCTTTATATTCTGTAGTAAACAAATTGTGTATGTCTGTCTGTGGTATCGTAGCGTTCAAGATAATGGACAGATTCTGATGAAGTTTTATTTTTTTGAAAGGTAATTTAATCGAGATGGTTAGTTAGTTAGATAGCTATGTATTGTGAAGATCTGTTCACCAGTTTGAACACCATCAGCTCATTACTAACTTGAAAACTGCATGACAATATACAAACATATAACGACTTTCCGGGAAAATGTTGAAAATTATTTGCCTTCAGGTTGACTGATTTGATTTGTGTAGTCTCCTAGTTATGTGAATGAGGTGCAATGCTGCCTTGGAAATAAATAGCTTTATATAGAGCTGTCGTAATATGGAGAGTAGATTATCAAATAACCTCTTTGGAGGGTCAGTTTTAATTTTGAACTGATAGTTACATTAACTAACTATATCCTGGTTGATACGAAATATTGGGAAAATCTTTATCGTATGTTATGTATTTAGTTTTTAAAATATATTAATCGGGATAAAACTATCCTATCTTTTACGTTGTACTAAACTTATTGCCAAATCTTAAACTGTGTCAGTAACTCCGGTGTCTATCACGAAGTGCGAACGAACAATTTGCGAACGCTTTCACGCTTAAACCACTAAACCAATTTTGATGAAATTTGGTATAGAGATAGACTAGAGTTTGGGAATCATTTATCTCGAAAAAAAGGCTGGAAGGGTTTAAAATTAGCGATGAAGTGCATGTCGGGCTGCGTAATCGTTTATATCTTTGTGAATTTAAAAATATATAAATTTTGTTGATATAAATATAGCGGTTAATTACATACGAATGATTCCGGGGCGGGACAACTAGTGAATACATATAACAAAACTCCTATTTAAAAAAAAGATCCGATTCTTTCACGAAACCTCTATTAAGATACAACTCATTTATTTAAGATAAACTCTGTTTGTGTGGCCTATGAACGGACGACATTTGAATTTTTGATTGTTTTATATTTATAAATGAGCGTGTTTTAGATATACTTTCTTTATTAATTGAGGTGATTTAAGTATTAGTTTTCTATTAGATTAGAATATTGATATTATGCAAAACTAAGTCTGACCGTTACGCTTAAACTGCTGTCAATTTTGATGAATTTTGGTTTAGATATAGATGAGACTTTGTAGAATTCCATTAGCTATTTTTTATCGTATACCTATATATTATTTGAAAAAAAAAATAGAATATGTGTTGTAAGTTTATATGGAGATATTACAATTGTACCTAAGAATAAAATAGTTTGGAATATCTAAAGATTTTTTTGTTCCTATAGAAAATATTCATAGTATTTCCTGTACCTACAAAATATTTAAAGAAGGCAAAAATTAATAAAGAACACATTCATCATCATAACTCATCAATGGTCCACTGCTGAGCCGGGTCTCATCTTAGAATGAGAAAGAGGTTAGGCCATAGTCCACGACGCTGGCTCAGTGCGGGTTGGCAGACTTCACACACCGACAGAGACATGGAAAATTCTCAAGACTGCAAGTTTCCTTACAATTTTTTCCTTCACCGTTAAAGCGAAGTCCAACTCGCACCTCCTGAGTCAACGAAGACATCAATGTCTTAACCGTTAGGCTATCACTGTTTTTGAAACTACTAAAGTAGTTACTAGGTACTATTATTATACCATGAAAACCCTATGAACTTGAAACCAAAGTGTGCATTATAAAATCGCTTAAGTTCACCCGTAAAATGTTCGTGAGAAGCGACTGACAATAAATGAGATGTCCTTTAACCAATAAAAAGGCAACGATCTTGATTAGCTCAGTACTCCACGGGTTCCATTACTGAAACACATCACGACTATTTTATTATATACTAGCAACTTGACCTCGCTTTGGCTAGGTCTCTTTAATTTATAGACAAACAATGTTTGAATTTTGCTGACTAGTCAATACTACTACCATGCAAACAATTCACATCAATTTATTTACCTATTGCAGTATTGCAAAGATAATAATTATTAAAATAAAAATTTAAATGACCCCCAAATGAAACTCTAGTTTAATACAGTCACTAAGTATCGATACCCACAGGACATCGATTTAGAAGAATCGATATTAAATTATATAAGTCGAGTTGTTGTATCGTTGAAAACAAAGTATAAAACCAGCAATCAATACAGACTTAATAAATATTCATAAAATGCAAAAAAGCAATCCATAATTGATATCGAAAGAAAGGTATCGAGAAATACCGTTCACGTGTAGGTACTCAGTGTAAGCAATGTGAGTGTGTTACCATGGTTACAAGATTGTTATATTTGTCAATATATTGATATTGTGAGGCAGCTCTCAAGTGAGCAATGAGCTGATAATCCTCAACCAGCTGACCAGATCTTCACAATACATAGCTAAGAACCATCTCGATTAAATTACCTTTCAAACAAATAAAACTTCATCAGAATCGGTCCATTATTCCGATCCATCCATACTTGGATGCAGCTTTTGCAAATACTTAAGCACTTTATCAATATAGTATTGATCTGCAAGTCGCAGAGTCCAGATGGTCAACATGATGATGGTCCCAAACACAATAAAGCAATAGGCATTTTTTTTAATATCTAGATATTATGCATACTTGAAATATAAAACCTTACTTTAATTCAGGAAATAGAAACCTTATTTTATTAAGGTACGACTGCGGATTGCAGAATTGATTTTTTTACTACTTAGCTTAATATTTCCAGTTCCTGAAGACATATGACAATGGACGATTTCATAAGCCATATGATGCCAAATTATTTTACCATTATACGCTTTTGTAATTTTAAAGTCCTAAAATTGTATGGGAATCAAACCTTTGGGAATCAAATCAAACAAAAGGAGGACTTTTTTTGATAGTAATACTAACAGAGTAGATTTTATAAATAATTATTATTTTCAATATTCCATCACATAATGATTATGATGATATAGCCTTTCTAGTTACAGTTCACATGTCTGACCATCATGAGACTGATAATGGAATCATCAGAGCTTACTACAAGTGGATTGATTTTTGTAAAACTAGCTAAACACTATCTCCTGAGTACGTACTATCTTTCGATCTCTCAACCATTAACACATACATACACTATAACACAGATAAACAATCGCGAAGTATAACTCGTCCGTTGGGAATAAAAAATATTAAATTTATGCAATAATGTAAAATCTACATTTTTTTAGTGTAGTTAAAGACTAATTAACGAGTTTTGGTATGTTTACACAATTACTAAGTTAAACTCTAAAACAAAAACAGTAATAAATTTAAATTTTGATTACTATCGCGCATTTTAATTTTGTGTAGAAGGCCAGGGTGAATAAAAATGTTATAATTTACTTTTTATATATAATTGGACGTAAAACTTTGTATGCTTTTAAATTTGTATCATTATCAAAACTTTGGGATTCCGATAGCTGTTTTTATGAGCCAATAATAATTCCTGGAGGGGCCAAAAAGGTAGAAACAGTAAGGTTATCATCAGTAGTATTCTATGGAGATTCTGGAGCTACTTAATTATGTGTAGATGATAACCACCAAGAAGGTTTTGATGAGAGACCATAGGTAGTAGAATATCTTGCATAAGCACATATTTCAATTGTAATGGTAAAAGATAAATTAGTATTCATGTAGGATGTATTAAAAATAATTGAATTTAAAAATCTGTTTTCGACATCAGTGAAACATTTGAGACCTTACTTAATGAGATGAGTGTGCAAGCGTCGGTAACAATGTCTAATTTATTTTATATATTATTTTTATTTAATTTATTCGGTGCGACAGTGTAGGTCGATCCTTGTACCGATACGATAATCTCAGGTAAGAACTTGTTCACACATATTTTATTATTAGCATCATTTAAAAGTTACCTGAGAATTAGTTTCCTTGAAATATAGTCGAGTATACTGGTTTCTGATTATAAGTAAATTATAGTAGGTACGATAAGTGGTAATTTAGACGAAATCGCATTATCATCTCTAAACCCAACCTGTTTAAAGAACGAGCGGTTTAGGCTATAGTATACGACGCTGGCGAAGTCCGAGTTGCAAACTTTTCACAGAACATTAGGGAGAACGTTCAGGAGTGTAGGTTTCCTCGTCATGTTTTCCTCCATCGTTCAAGCAGTATTTAATAGCTTAAAACATACATAGCACCGAAAAGTTCAGAGGAAACGTCCAACAATTATTAATTTAAGAGGTAACTTAAGGAGTTCTCCATTTCTCCTAGAATATTTGGTTTATATCGTCGTCATCCCGTCAAACGTAACTAATCTCAGAATCATAGATCACATAAATTATATTTATATGTTGGATGTTGCATTTAAAGGTTCAAGACCTTGTCCACGCTACTTCGAGAATTGCAGAAGTTTCCAGATGTATTCGCAAGCTTATCAAACCGAGATCAAATCGATTATAAGTTTATGGAACTTTAGAGTGGGCAATTACCTAGAAAATAACAAATTCGACTTTTTGACCTTTAAAGTTTACATTTTTGTCTTTACTTCAAACTCTCTGTAATATTATTCTAAATAGTATCAACGAATGTGAAATAAATGTTGCCATTAAATAACAATGGATGCTATTTTACCCGTTGTAATGGGAACGAGTCCTTATAGCTTGTTCGCAGATTTAATTGGCAGTGGATGCGTTAGTGGGCTGTCTTATTGGTGATCGCGATGTACATAGTCAAGAATCACTGTGCCTTGGATTTACATTCTGTTTGCATCGGTGATGCTCAAATTATTTTTGAATTATTTCGAATTTGGCGAGAAGTTCCTGATTATTTATATTTTAAATGTTAAATCTATTTACATTAGAGCAAGAGATGTAATTTTTTAGATAGCTATAATGGGTCGACGCCTATAGAGCACTCCTTCTAGAAGATGCTTGATTACTCTAAATTTGATGATCATAAACTAAAAGTCTACACTATCTTCGTATAATTTTTGTCTGTTTTAAGGCTTATTTTATTTACGTTAAATATGAAAAAAAGTATATATTACAAAAGTGTTACTTGAGCAGATTTTCAATAATTTGTGGTTAACCCTATAGGGTTTATCCCTAGATTCTCCTCTTTAATTATTTTTATATGCTGGATATTCTGAAGTGATCCCCTTTCCCCAGATATTAAAAATAAAGTACAGTATTTACGTAACATTTGCAATTTTCCTTCCTACTTGTTTCGGCTATGTATTGTCTATGTTTCTAAACCTCATTCGCTAGTGTAGTAAGTCTATATTTAGCATGTTTTTGTGTTACCCCAGAAAACACTTGTTTGTCTCGTTTTGTAAGCTGTATGTTGACAGAGTCATTGTGTTGATGACAGCTCGTGCGAGTTGTGCGTGAGAATAAAGAATTAGGACGCTTGTATGATAACTCCTTTTTGAATTTACTTCCCCTTTCCTCTCTATTTACTTCGGTTTTTTGCTATCTTGGTCAATACTAGCAACAACGAATACCGAACATTGCTATTTTTTTAATTACTCATCATCAGTCATCACCTCCACCTGTAGAAATTCAGAAATGTGTGATCAATAATTTGTTATATTGTTTTCACCTATGTTATAAGGTAGAAGTTATCCATCATTTAATTATTTTCAGTTTTTATATGATATAGTAGTAGTTATGACATATATACTGTTTTATTTTTTTAGTATTTTCTAATTTAAGTACACAAACACTAAAACGTCTTAAACCTTTAACACCTCTCATTTTGGATCGAAGTTTAACAATGCTATTTCACAAATGATGCATCAAATGTGCTTGTTTTTTTATAGCAATGTTTTCAAGAGTTAGTGTTCAAAAGTCAGCCAGGCTGTCAAGTGATTTCACACTGTAACCTTATCTAAAGTCTCATAACTTGTTTCATTTATTGTTGGATAGCCAGATCGAGCATGGTATAGTGAGTGTGATGATCATGTCAAAGAAAGTCCTTAAACTTGCTTTATTTACACATTTCGCAGTACAGTAATAGGTATATCCTCTTACATAATAAAGCATGAACCCTTATAAACCTTTAATGTCTGTCCTTTCCACGATATGCATAGGAAATTCCAAATATTTGTCATTATTTAACGCTTGTCGTGGTATTACGGAATGCGTCAGCTGCCGTCTGCACTTGAAAATCGATTATTTATTTAAATAGCGGAAATTATTTTGAACTGCCTGTTTATTGCCGCTGGTATCGATTTTATATCGTTTCTAAATATCTTGGGAATTGTTTGAGTTTAATGTATTGAAAGGTATTTGAATATTTTTATATTAAAGGCTATTAGTTTGTCTTCACTCGTACTCTAGCCATTTTGTACAAAATTTCCTTAAATTTTAAACATGAACTTTGAAGCGCTCTTTTTTAAATCGAAACTGTATTAAAATCTGTAGCGTGTAATAAGAGGAAGAAAGCAGACAAATTCTATAAGTGATATTTTAATCAAAATCCGCTGTTTGATTCTAGAGGTTTTTTTACTATTTACTTGTGAATGGCGCCGACTACGCTTTTAGTTCACGTATTTTATAAATTATACATACAAATGATTTAACTATATATAAACCTTTTTCTTTTAATTGCTCTTTCAGAAAACGAAATCTACATCTACTCAGCTGCTTGACTTTGGAGAAGTAAAGGAAGAAACAGAAGAAAGCAGTCGAGGGCGTTATTAACTTCTATTAAGAGAAATACAATAATAAAAAGAGACATCTATTTTATTGATTTCAAAAATATATTATTCACATGATACACAGACAACTCATGACTAAGTTTTAATGGCGGTCTAAAGCTACAGCCATTCGATCGATTTATATAAAATTCTAAACATTTCTTTGCATAACCATTTTGAATTTATTTGAGCATAACTGAAATACTTTCATTCACCTGCTGGTGAGTTTTGGTTTCCGGTTAGCACATGGCGATTTAAATATCCTATGGGGGTTAGAGAAGGGTTTAAGGTTCATTATTAAAATACATTTACTAAGTACTTGGAAAAGGTTCCCTATTATGTCATCAGACCTTGTCTAAGTTAATTAAATATAAATGATTTCTCTGGTTTATGTGTTTTTCTTTTTAGAGGCAGTTACAAAATACTGAATTGAATTTTGAAATATTTACCTCGCTTGTTGTTGTTACTCCTGTTGTCGATGTTGTTGCTATATTGTTGTACAAATAATAGAAAATAGTAGTGGATAATATATAATATCTAAGTATTTTTTTAAAAAGGTATAAAGACCAGACCATAAACAATAAAGACCAGGTCTAGACTAATATGGATTAGTTAATAAAGTTGCTTTTATTTTTTTGTAAGCTTCTTCAGCTCTAACTCTTTCCATATGATTGCTCTGTCCACATAGACGCAGTCTGACAAGTGATTTCATGAAGTAGCAATTGGTTATAATAGTGTAAGTTTATTATGGTGCTAGTTTATAATAAAGAACTACTTTTAATCAAGTGTAAAGTAGATAAGGCTGAGCCGAGATAAGACAGTTGTTAAAGTTATCTTGCCCGGTGGCCACCAAAGTTTTGTGCCGTGATGCTGATGACTCCATTATCCAGGTTTCATGGAAGTGTTTAATATTGCTCGATTTAAGTCAAAAGTATCTTTTACATGTTACCGTGCAGTATATCTCCCATATAAATAAAGCAGTTGTCATTTTTCTAAGTAACCTTTTTTATTAACAACATAAATCAATAAAAGAAGTAATAGGATCAAAAATCCGTATGTTCTCATGCAATGGTGATGGTGAGATGAAATCAAAAGTGCCACCCTCATATTTATCGTGATCCTCGCACAATAGATTGGACAACAGAGAGCCGCAAATGCTTGAACGTCAATATATCATCGGAATACCGGAAGCGAACCCTGCCAGCTATAACGGCATTTGTAGATAAATTAAATGCCATGGACGCAACCAAAATCGCTAAGAATGTACAAGTAAATTTTTTGACAAACGTGACAATTTTGGACGCGTTCACATAGATTTAGGAGGGGTTTTTTGTCTAACTAAAGGCACTTGGTTTTGTTTGTAATCCTAATTAATATAATTTCGAAAGTAACTCTTATGAGATGTAGGTAATACTTAAGAATACAAATTAAATAAAAGATACTGCGATTTAATCTACTATTGACGCCATCTATTGGCGGATAGATGGTTAGTCTGTCTGGTACGCAATCACTACTGATTTTAATTAAATTTGGTACAGAGATAAAATAGAGCTAAAGGATGGACATTGGCTATGTTTTATCGAGAAAAAACTACTTAGGAATACAAAGTAAGCAAATAATGCATCTATCGACGTGGGGAAGAAGTGCATGTCGAGTTGTGTGAACGTTATGTCTCTGGCAATTAGTAATATAAAAATCCTTAATAAAGTTCTAACATAACATTTAAATGAATTATTGATGACTTACTAGCATTAAAAAGCAGTGACGGCCCAGTGGTTGAGACTTCAAGTCTTACTCGGGAGGTCCGAGGTTCGATCCTGGGCACACACCTCTGACTCTGAGTTATGTGTGTTTTAAGCAATTAAATATCGATTGCTTTAACGGTGAAGGAAAACATCGTGAGGAAACCTGCACTCCTGAGAGTTCCCAAAAAAGTTCTCAAAGGTGTGTGAAGTCTGCCAACCCGCACTGGGCCAGCGTGGTGGACTATGGCCTAATACCCTTCTCATTCTGAGGAGGAGACCCGGCTCAGCAGTGGGCCATTGAAGGGTCGTGATGATGGACTAGCATTGTACAAATATTAGTATTTAAAACTAGCTGTCTCACCTTCGCTTCGATGATGCAAAATTGAGTCTCAGTTGCAGGTAGAAAAAAAATTAAGTTACAAATCACTTACCCGTTCTCTTATTTATTCACTTAGATAGGTGAGTGACTAAATTAATCAATAGAGGAACGATTACTTCATTTAGTCACTCACCTTCCCAATCAATTGCCCTCTCATCTTGGAGTAAATGTTCATGATTTTACATCTCCGATAGATTTTGACAGATAGAAAGATAGAAAACTGATCTTTTTAAACTTAGTTTATATAGGTAAGTATAGTTTTGTCTACCGGAAACGCGTGCATAGGTAGCACTAAAGCGGCATTTCAGATAAATAAATTACGGGATAAGCAACACACCGGGAATGCCCAAGAATTTTTTGATAAACAGACCGGAAGACGTGACAGCTGACAACTCGTTCACACAGATTCTATTTAATTATAGGAAAAAAAGGTAGTCCTATAACTACCTTTTAGCTATACTGCGCAATAGGCCTAACACTTAAATGACAATATTAACATGTAATCTAGATGGAAGCCGAGCAGTGCCTAGAGCTTGAGATCCAGAAGCAGATTTAAAAGTGTCCTTTATACACTATCAATCTCGTTAATTTAATATATACTGCGCGATATCTCTTGACATACTAACTCAATCCTATCAGAATGAAAGTTATATGTTGGCTACCCGAAATGAGATAAAATAAACTACCCGCGAATACTAATTTATAAACTGTGTTGCTAACATACTCGATCAATCTATCAAAGATTCGATAGAATTACCGTAAAATCTACATTTAATTCTTTAACTCACTATTTATTTAAATTAAAATAAAATAAAAAATACCAAAATATAATAGAAAAAAAAAATAATATAATTTTGACAAACTTCTTTTCTTTTTTATAAATTTAAAAAAATCGATAGCGATCCATAATTTTTTTTTTATTTGTCAGTTACTTAACTCTTTACAGGTTCTAATTGAAACATATTTAATTTCTTTCAATTTAAAAAGCAATATTTCAGGACTATTAATATAAATATTATTGGTCGTATCACAAACCCACAGTCCGTGTCACCCTTAAGCATTGTTTTTGTGAGAATCTACGGAATCTAGGGATTTTATCCGAATGTATAGCGGCGCTTTTAAGATAAGATCGCAATACTCGCTTACTCGCCTACTAATAGCTCAGTTCAGAATTAATCAACCGTCAAAGGGCTGGTAATAGCCCTCGTATATCTATCTAATTAATTCGCTATCGTTTGGGACACAAAGAAAGCCGCTATGCCCTAAAATAATCTTTGGACATGTGCTGGCATGTCAAAGAGAAGTACCACCAATGTCATAAAATATTTAATTTACAATCACTCTTATCGAAATATTTAACCTTATTTGAGGCAAGCAGTAGTGATGGTCAAAAAGCAGTGATGGCCCAATGGTTAAGACTTGAATGTCTTACTCGGAAGTTCGGAACTTACCCACACAGGGAACCTACACTCCTGAGTTTCCTAAAGTTATCTGTCGGTATGTGAAGTCAGCCAACCCGCACTGGGCTAGCGTGGTGGACTATGGCCTAACACCCTCCTTATTCTGATTAGAAGACCGAGCCCAGCAGAGGACCATTAACGGGGTGTGATGATAGTGATGATTCGAGACAAAAAAAGATTGATTGCACGCTTGAGAACTAAAAAAATGTAATCTCATGCGAAGTCTAATTCTAATTCAATAGAAATAGTCTAATTCATTCGCTATCGTTTGGAACACAAAGAAACCTTCAACTTAAATAAATAAATAAAATTAAAATATGTTTATTTCGTTTCCGTAAATTACATGGATTAACATGGTTAAGACCCCCTAGTAAGTATGAAAATACCTGTGTCAGGGGCCTTTTCTTCGCTCTTCCGTTACAGTGAGACTCATGAAAACTTAACGCTTTACTATTACATTGTAGAATTTTTGTGTAAATGCACGTGTGTGTGTTTATGTGTTTTTTAACTTCGTACTTTTAATTAACTATGGACATTTGCTGGCCTTTTATAATGATAGATAAGGGACAAACGAGCAGACGGTCCACCTGATGGAAAATGCCCACCGTCGTCCATAGAAATCAACAAAACTAGAGGGTAACTCTTGTTTTGTCGCTGCGTTGCTACCTTGAAGATAGAGTGAGGAGGAGAAGCGAAGAGAAGACTGCTGCGGTTTCGATGGACCCCGAGCAAGAACCCGGTGTTCACTGGAACCGCAGCAGTAATGGGATGGGAGAACACGAGGTCAGAGACACTTGGCGGTCGGATTCGCATGCTGGTGGTCGCAAGCCAGTCGGGGAACAGATCCCCTACCACCAAGGAGGTGCTGAGTTACTCGGCTCTTACGAGATGCTCTCCCAGTGGCAGAGGGGAATTGTATTCTAACCCGTCCCCTCACGGGTGCATGTCAAAGAAACTCTTAAAATACTTTTTGTACAATCATTTTGTTATACTTTTGAGTTTAATCAGATTTCTCGAATTGAGAATTGTCGGGAAATTTAACTAACGAAGAACTTTTACTCAACTTCTCAGGGTCTCATGAAGAATTAGTAATTTTCAATTCTCAAGGCGATTTCATTATTCAAATGTTACTGAAAAGTGTTTCTTCATCACAGAAGATCAGAAATAAATTATTGATAGCTTCGTAAATAAAGAAATATTAGTTATTTTGTATTAATAAATAGTTGAGAAAATTAATAATATTTTTTATTAATGAGGCGATTATTTCGTTCTATTGTTAACTAAAAATCCTAACTTGTACGAGATAAGAAAATTGATCGTTATCTTTCTAGATCAACCGAAAATAGCCTAATAGGTTTTGATTTCCTTACGAGTATCTTTAATTGCGCTGATTTTATATTCACATTCATTTATTTCTCTTTTCACAAACATGGGTTTAATACAGTTATATATCTGCGATGTTTGTAAGAGACTGGATGCTGCACTAGGAGACATGTATGACTCCCACCCCTAAACACCTAAACCTCTAAACTGGATAAACAATTCAATAATCGAATAAATAAAGCATAACTTAAGAGCTTAAATGCAGTGATGGCCCAGTGGTTGAGACTTCAAGTACTCGGGAGGTCCGAGTTCGATCCTGGGCACACACCTCTGACTCTGAGTTATGTGTGTTTTAAGCAATTAAATATCACTTGTTTTAAAGGACAAAATCGTGAAGAAACCTGCACTCCTGAGAGTTCCCTAAAAGTTCTCAAAGGTGTGTGAAGTCTGCCAACCCGCACTGGGCCAGCGTGGTGGCCTATGGCCTAATACCCTCCTCATTCTGAGGAGGAGACCCGGCTCAGCAGTGGGCCATTAAAGGGTCGTGATGATGATGAACTTAAGTGTGGTTAAGAAAACCACAAATAATTGCTAGATAAAATTCAATCAGACATCTCTAGGTTTTCGAAAAAGTTATCCTATGAGGGTTTATTATATGTTGCGATACGGAACCCCATAAATAAGCTGATAAATGAGTAACCCTAATAGTAAGTTAGTGAAACGTGTTCAAAGACGCCGTTTAGTATCGTTTAGACAGTCACGCGTCTTACAAATTATGCATTTTGGAGACAACTAGAGTTTATTACTACGGAAGTTACGTCAATAAACCACTGTAGGAGTTTTATTATCGTATCGTATAATTTTCGATCGCTTTGTCGATATGCCGGTGTGGGACACGAATACTGGATTGATGTGACTTATTATTACGATATTATTTATTGTAATCTACCTTCGTAAGCAGGAGTTTTAAAGACATTACTATCAACCACGAATAAGTGATGAATATGATAAAATCACTTCATTTACCTAGCCTCGCTTGGTGTGTCAAATGAATCGATTCTATTGGTTCTTAACAAACACATGCCTCACTACGCATCCTTGCACATCTCTGGTTGAAACGCAGCCTTAAAGATTATGTACTTATTGGAGGTTATATTAAAAATTATTTAAACTTCTTTTATAAGTAAGATCAGTATAAAATAATATGAGTAGATATATGTGGGTAGGTATGTAAAATAATAATACTTAGTTATAGTAGAACTTGTGTTTATTGGTAAAAATTATTTAAATCACTTTAAAATTTTGGAAATATGAAAACCCTTAAATAATATTTACTAATTAAATACAGTACTTATATTCTATATTATATCGATTTGGGTTTTTCATGAAAAAAAATAGTTCATCGACATCTTAAAGGAAAGTGGGGGTTGGAAGTTAGTTAATAAAATATTAAAATAACTTATAAGTTACTGAAATAGTTAAAAATAATATTACTAAATTTAAAAATCGAAAATCGAGGTGGTCCGACTAGTACCTACCTATTATATATAAATACCGGTAGCCTTCCGTCGTCCCTACTCGTCAGCTCGTCATGAAGTCTGTCAATTTGAAAACAGCCGCAGGTGCAGTGTTTTATATACGAAGCCAAGAAATACCTGGGGCTTGAGACCCAGGACTTGTTACAGGTTATCCTATAACACGAATATAAACATCATATAAATGAAAAATTGAACTCCAAACACTGATCACTGATTGATATTTTTATTTTCCTTTAAAGAAACTAGATAAAGAATATATATTAGTACAACCATTTTGTCAATTGGGTGGATTTTTAAATTTAGTAATATTATTTTTAACTATTTAACTACCTTCCAACCCCCACTTTCTTTTAGGATGTCGATGAACTATTTTTTTTCATGAAAAACCCAAATCGATATAATATAGAATATAAGTACTGTATTTAATTAGTAAATATTATTTAAGGGTTTTCATATTTCCAAAATTTCAAAATGTTTTAAATAATTTTTACCAATAAACACAAGTTCTACTATAACTAATTATTATTATTTTACATACCTACCCACAGATATCTACTCATATTACTTTATACTATCTTACTTATAAAAGAAGTTTAAATAGTTTTTAATATAACCTCCAATAAGTATCTATATAATCTTTAAGGCTGCGTTTCAACCAGAGATGTGCAAGGATGTGTAGTGAGGGATTTGTTTGTTAATAACCAATAGAATCGCTTCATTTACCTAGCTGTGCTCAGAGTGTGTCAAGTGAAGCGATTATATTGATTTTTCACAAATTCATCTCTCACAACACAACTATCGTCATATTTCAACCAATTTATACAAAACTTTAACAAATTATACACCTAAACCTTCCTCATGAATCACTCTGTCTGTAAGTAAAAAAAACACGAAAATCCGTTCAGTAGTTTTTGAGTAACGCGTACAGACACACGCGGCGTGGGACCCTAGAAGTTTAGTTGAAATCAAAATCCGTTTTCTCCAACCTTTTATGATTTAGTGAGTCTTTTATTGGCACTTCAGAAAGTATTATCGTTTGGTATAACGTGTAGCTTTTTTGGTCTCAGACCGTTATATTATTTTCTGGGCGGAACTCGTATATTATTGGGAATCGATTTATTAATCTCATAGGAATTATGCCGTTGTAGTTGTGAAGATTGTTTGTTTGTGCATTAGCTTTTATATCTTGACGAGATTATAAGTATTGTTATAAATAAGAGTAGAGATATGATACTCATTACTGTACAGCAATATGTATACACATACAATGTAGACTGAGGGCTTGAGACCCAGGAGCAGGTTTAAAGAGCTCTTTCATAATATATAAACTCTCACCTCCACCACTCGACCTCGCTAACGACAATAGATAATAAAGTAAACTTACGTGGACCTCTGTCTCTGAATATTTACTTAGCCTCGTTCAGTGTTTTAAATGAAGCGATTCTATTGGTTCTCAACAAACACCTTCCTCGCTATACACCCTCGCACTTCTCTGGTGAAATTCATTATATGTAAATGGAAGCACACCTGACTGATTAGTATTGGTTACTCGGTGTTCCGTTTAAAATGCATAGCTTGAAGAAGCTTCTTAAAATGTATCTAAATGTTGTCGTACCAAAAAGTAAATATAACAAAAAATCAATATATAAAATAGTAAGTATCAATAAAAGCCAAACTAAATCGTAAAAGCAAACGTCCATAACAAGTGTGTTATTACAGAATAATTCAGTATAGGAGGGTGTATTGAAAGATGGGTCCCCCAAGTGAAGAATCCCTCTATATCAAAGCCTTCAATTATTTATCGGACCCTTGCCTACTTTTCATTTTACTCCTTTCAGGAAAATAAACATGTCCCAGTTGGATAGGAATAGTGTTGCCAGTGTGAGACTGTGACAGTGACAAATGGTGTAGATTATTTTAATTATTTAATAAATAGTTTACATATTTTGCATTACTGTTATAAATGCGAGAGATACTCTGTCTGTTTGTTACTCTTTCACGCTTAAACCACTGAAGATTTTGATGAAATTTAGTACAGAGATAGCCTTGGGTTTGGAAAAGAAAATAAGCTATCTTTTATAACGAAAAAATAGCTTTAAGGGATAGAAATGGGGGATGAAATTTTGTATGAGAATTCGTCACATTTATTATAAGAATAATATGTTTTTTTTAAATACACTTCGTAAATTACACCGATTAAAGCCATTGCGATTTAACTATTATTTTATAATAAAATGGTTATAAAACACCTCACATTAAGTATTCTTAAATATCTTCTACTAGCTTGTACCCGCAACTTCGTTTGCGATATAGAGGTAGCCTACAGTAGATTGTCTGTAGACATATTTAATAATTTTATGGGGTACTAACTTTGTACCTCTCTTTTACCCTCATAAGGGATAATTTTCGAAAAAATATTTTACCCCCGTTTCATGACGTCCAATGAAGAACCTTCGTACTGAATTTCATTAGAATAACTTCAAAAACGGCAAAGTTTCATACTAACTTTGCACCCCCTTTTTAACCCCTTAAGGGATTACTTTCTAAAAAATATTTTACCTCTGTTTCATGACTTCCAATGAAAAACCTTCATATTGAATTTTATTTGAATAACTTCAAAAACGGCAGAGTTTCATACTAACTTTGCACTCCCGCTTCACCCCCTTAAGGGATTATTTTCGAAATAATATTTTATCCCTGTTTCATGACGTCCAATGAAGAACCTTCATACTGAATTTCATTAGAATAACTTCAAAAACGGCAAAGTTTCATACTAACTTTGCACCCCCTTTTTAACCCCTTAAGGGATTACTTTCGAAAAAATATTTTACCCCTGTTTCATGACTTCCAATGAAGAACCTTCATACTGAATTTCATTTGAATAACTTCAAAAACGGTAGAGTTTCATACTAACTTTGCACCCTCGTATTACCCCCTTAGGGGGAGAATTTTCGAAAATCCTGTTTTAGTGCTCGCCTACGTTATAAAAGGAACCTCTGTACAAAATTTCAAGTTTCTAACCCTTATAGTTTAAGCCCTGCGTTGATATGTCAGTCAGTCAGTCCGCTTCTCCTTTTATATATATATAGATGTACAGACATTCGATGAGTTACATTTTTATTATATGTATAGATACAGATATTAAGAAAATATCACGGAAACGCGTTAGCAGTACCGAATAAATCAAAATAGTAATTTATATTTACGATTTCAAATAAAAAGTAGTTGAATCGTAAAAATTATACTATCCTCACGTGTCCCGATGTTTATTTAGTGTGTTGTAAATTGTGACTAATCTGGATCACATTAAATCACTAATATTATACGCGAAAGTTTGTCGTGATGGATATTTGTGTTTATGTACTAGGTGACCCGCCCCGTCTTCGTCCGGATACAATTTACCACGAGAACACCGATACAAATTTAATGCCCTATTTCAATTAATTTAAAAACTTCTTTTCGTGATAAAATGTAGCATATATATAATTTCCCAAGCTTTAGTGTATCTCTGTACCCAATTTTATCAACATCTGTCCAGCCGTTATTGAGTAATAAATGATATTTATAACCCAACGTCCCAAAAGCAGGTTTAAAGACGTATTAGACAATATAATTAACTTGCCCTTGGGTCACATGCCCCAGTCAACCTAAGATCTTGCTGTACAATAACAGATACATCTTCTTACACTGATTGGCATTCTTAATTTTAAAATTAATTAGTATTTTATAAAATACTAGTCGACCCGCGCGACTTCTTCCGCCTGGTTCTCTTCTCCTATGGGTCATAGCGTGATGATATATAGCCTAAAGCCTTCCTCGATAAATAGTCCATCTAACACTGAAAGAATTTTTCAATTCGGACCTGTAGTTCCTGAGATTAACGCGTTTAAGCAAACAAATCGCTATTTAGGTACATTTTATTTTTTTTTTAATCACAAAGATAACGGCCACACAGCTCGACATTCACTTCATCCCCACGTCAATAGATGGCGTAGGAGCACACTTATTTGTTTACTACTACTAAAATATTTTTCATAAAACTTAGCCTATGCCCTTCCCTAAGTTCTAATCTATCTCTGTACCACATTTCATCAAAATTGATTCAGTGATTTAAACATAATTGCATAACAGGCAAGACATACCATCTATTTGTCAATAGATGGCGTGAGTATTACATTATTGCACTTTCATTTGTTTAGTTTGTATTTTTAAGTATTGTATTATATTGATCAGTCAACAGAAAAAAAATCATCATAATTGCTTTAGCATTTTTACCTACGAAACCTTACAGTAATAATACAGATACAGTAAAATATTTAAAGAAAACCAAACAATAGGTAAGCAGTTGAAAAAGCATTTTATACGGCAAAAACCTTTGAGACTAATTTTTGCTAAGCGGCGGCGTAAGGGCACTTTTCCATACGAATTACTTGAAAATATAAAAAAATTTATATAAATGAGAATAAAATAAATTTTGCTGTCAGTCTGATTTTTCTCCCATATCCGCTAAACTTCTTTACTCTTTTAGGAGTCGTAAAATAAATTTGTGAGTCTACACATTCAGACAACCACTTTATATATGTTCATTATTATTATAAAATAAATAAGTCTAGGGATAAATAGATATTTTCTTTACAGAGGTAAAGGATAAAAGATACAGAGAAACATTAATTTTTAACCTACTTGAAATGAGAAGGTTTATTAAATTAATACGGTAATTTCTGGATACGTAGAGATGTCTCCTCTTTTCCTAATTTCCTGATTATCGTTTTCCATTGATCAAAAAGTCAATATTTATTATTCAATATGACTATCTTACAATAGTACTTTTGCAGTCAGTTAGTCAGTTTTAATCCGAATATAATCTATACATATAATATAATCATAGAATTTCCATGTTTGTAAACGCATCTTGATAACGGCTGAACCAATGCGAATAAAATTTGGTGGATTAACATAGTGTTAGTTTAGAATGGTACTTTTAATCCCAAAACTAGCACTGTTCCCGTGGGAAAGATCAAGAAGCTGAAACTGAAAATGTTGTACGCAGGTATAGAAAAACGACTTGTTTCGACTCTTTAAGGGAATTACGTTAAAAAAGTTAGCTAACTAATAAATCCTTGAAACCTAAACGTTGGCTTCTGTAGAATCCCGGCACAATGGTAATCTGGGAAATGTTTGCTTTCTTTTTATGTCGATTGTGTCTGAATCCTACACATTCTATAGGTTTAGTAATTAAGCATTTCAGATGTATTTGAGAATCTATATTTTATATATAAAAATCTCTTGACACAGTGTTTGCTATCGTACTTCTTCTTTCTTTAGCTGAAGCTATAACGAATCGCCAATATATGATATACTTGATCCGTGTGGGGACGGATAGGGGATCTGTTCCCCGACTGGCTTGTGAAGTTTAATTTGTTTGAAAGGTAATTTAATCGAGATGGTTCTTAGCATGTATTGTGAAGATCTGTTCAGCTGGTTGAAGATTATCAGCTATCCGACCATCAGCAGCATGGTAACACACTCACGATGCTTACACTGAGTATAGATGAAACGGTATGTCTCGATACTTTAAGTCAATATCGATTCTTTTTAATCGATGTGGTGTAAATTTCAGTCAATTTAAATTTTTAATAAAATAGTTATGTTTATTATAATACTTATATAGTAGGTATAAGTAATCAGTAGCAGGAGTAGGATCAGGATCAGGAGCAGTGGTCAGTATAATGTGAGCAATAAGTGACGATGATGACAGAAGCCATCGTAAAGGGCGGGAGAGACGCGGACAGAATAACCAACTTGTTACCATATGATATGGAATGTTTAGATCTGACGTTTTGGAAAAACTGTCTATTTCGTTATTTTGATGTGTCTAACTATAGACTATCTTTTTTAGATACTTAAGTTCTAATAGGTGTTTATTTAATTTCATTATGTTTTTGTAATAATTTTCAATTGGTGAAGATTATTTCGACCACAACCCACATATGCCACCACTTTCACCTTGGAGGTTAAAAATCGTAGTAAATTTTCTTAGCGTTAATATACATTATAAAAAAAGTTACTGTGCTGTTATAACATTGGATTATGGATAGAAAATTGAATCCAAATTCAAATTGGAGCTTTTATAATTAATCAATAAAATATGAAATCTATTCTTAATTTATAATCCAAACTGAATAATAAATTGAGAATATCAAATTTGATTTTTCTAGATACAAATTTGAATTTTGCTATAGATATTGAGAGAAATATGATACCCATTACTGTACAGCAACACGTATACACATGACATGCAATTTAGACTGAGGGCTTGAGACCCAGGAGCAGGTTTAAAGAGCTCTTTCATAATATATTAACTCTCACCTCCACCACTCGACCTCACTAAACTTACGTGAACCTCGAGAAGGGTAACCTTAATCATGACACTATAACACTAACTTCCATGTTCATTGCACGAAAACACCAGAGAGACTGAGACTAATCTATCGCACTAAAGGTTATATATTGTGTTCACGTCAGTATACTTGAAATAATATAAAATGATCTACCCGCTACTACTACTTTATAAACATGAGATTAATTGTTAATTTCTGCCGTTAGTTGTTGCTGAAGGATTTGTTAAGTTGAGCTACTTTCAAAACTCGCACCATAATAGTAGTTAAATATAGAAGACAAAAAATAAAAAGTGTCATATCTATAGTTCTGTATACTACATTGATGATATAGCAGCGCTAGTTTGCGGCATGGAGCAGCCTACGGCGATGATACGCGTCGGGGTCACGTACTGGACACAAAATTACCCGCTCTTATTGTGCCCTGGGAAATATGTGCGGAGGAATAAACATTTATAACAGAAAAATCTTTTAAATACACATGGGTTTGAAGTTCCTCCATCTCTCCATCGCCCTCGGTCGATGAGGTCATTCACTCACTCATTCAACCCACCATAATCAACTGCCTTCTATCTCACTCAGCCAAGCACTTTTCATGACTTTTTTATAATTTTATTTTGCACAAATATTGTCATGACTATCACGAATACACAAAAAAAGAATTATTAAATTTAATATAGCCGTTCTGAAGTTATATTCACTCACACTCATTCCCTTACTCATTCATTCATTCATACTTTCCAATCCGGAACTATGAATATGCTACTTTCCGTTGAATTTCTACAATGCGTATTTCAGGATACCAACATCTCACCTACTATCTTCTATCTTACTCACTCACTCAAACACTCATTGGCTAACTCTCTCATTCGATAAATCATCGATCTGCTGTAACATAACTTCAGGTTCAGGTCAGGTTAGGTTCACTCAGGTTACGTGTGCTTTAAGCAATTAAATATTACTTGTTTTAACGGTAAAGGAACACATCGTGAAACCTGCACTCCTGAGAGTTTCCTAATGTTCTCGAAGGTGTGTGATGTTTGCCACTAGTTGGCTGGTCTATGGCCTATACCCCTCCTCATTCTGAGGATGACCCGCAGCTCAGCAGAGGGTCATTAATGGATTGTGATGATGATGACACAATTAGCAGCAGAAATATTCTAAACAAATGGCTACCTATTAAAACATGTGGGTGCTCGTGTAAAAACCCCCTTAAAAATCATACTTTTACTGCCAAACTCAGAAACACTCATTAATTTATGGCTAATGGTTACATAACAAATTCTCATTAAATTTGTTAATTGTAGGAACATCCCATAGACAAAATTTTATCGTTACATAGATAATGACAAGTTTAAGTATCCGTAGGGCGGTGCATTAGATATCGATAATGCCCTGGTGTGGCCAAACTAAAAAAGTGATTTTTTTATTTTCAAAAAGTTATTTTAAATATATATTATGCATTAACAAGTTGTTTTACTGTTAGTTTTTAGTAAAAGGGAAGAAAAATTGATATTGTCTCTAAAATATTATATAGATTTTTATGTTTTTATTCCTATGACAACATTCCCATATTATGTCATCAACAAAAAAGTTTAGAATGTCAAATTGTCAATTTAAATTTCGTTTATGTTTCAAACAAACTTAACAGATATTGAAAATTAAAAGATTTTCAACAATATAATAAACTAACAATATTATAAATGAAATTAAGGTAAATTCGAAACAGAATATGAACTAAAGTTAATTAACTGAATTATTATAAATTAATAATAATGAGCGACTTAAGTAACCATTTGACGTTTCTGGGTGTGGCTGTTAAGGTGTTAACGTCAATATTATAATAGTTATTATTAGTGTGTCAGTAACAGAGCGAGCGAGAGGGAATATAACGCACAATGAAATTCTTGGCCGGCAGTGCCGAGTGTCATTTTGTACGTGACTGTGTATCTAGTTATTGTTAATCGAAGTTACCCCAACTCCCCTATCAATGGCAGTACTTTTAAAAGCTTATTCAACTTTATAACGCAACCCTTAGTGCTATATTATTGTGAAGCCATCTGTGACGGAGGGTAGCGACATATTTTTTGATTTAACTCGTAAATTACTTGATTCAATCGTTTTACGCTCGTGTGAGAATTAGGTGATTTTTATTTGAGATGTGGTCGTTTATTGGGTAATAGGAAACAAGTTACTTAGCCGGAAAATTGAGAAATAATAGATCTACATGGAAAAGTTTAATCTATACCTACTAATATTATAAAGAGGTTGAGTTTATGAGGTTGTAGGGGGTAATCTCTGGATCTAATGAGCCGATTTTGATAATTCTTTTACTATTAGAAAGCCACATTGTTTGCGAGTGTCATAGACTATATATTAACCCGAAAAATGAAAAGACTTTTTCGTGGTAGTCGGATTTGCTGCAGTAAGTCGGAGAGAGAACGGTCGAACGAAAAAGTTTCCTACAAACGCTGCCTTAACGATGAGAGATAGAGATGAT
Organism: Limenitis camilla; assembly: GCA_905147385.1. NCBI lineage: Eukaryota > Metazoa > Arthropoda > Insecta > Lepidoptera > Nymphalidae > Limenitis > Limenitis camilla. Next base: position 20,161,263 of record LR990224.1, read on the forward strand.
TCATAGTTGCGTTGAGTATTAATGAATAAAATGAGTGAGTTAATAGTTTTGATAAACCTAAACGAAGCGAGAGCGGGTTGGCTAGTCTATACTAATATTAAAAAGCTGAAGAGCTTGTCTGTTTGGTTGGACGCGCTAATGTCAGGGACTTATGGTTCAAATTGATTTCTTTTAGTACAGGATAGCCCATTTATTGAGGAAGGTTTGGATTATATAAAATCACGATATGACCCTTAGGAGCGGAGTCATCAATGAGCTTCTGTTACAGCGTAAACGGCGATAAAACAAATAAATTTTCAGCTTCTTTAGTAATGTACATATGTTGGTGTTGTATCATGAGAAATATGATTGCTAGCAACACTGTTGATTAGCTAATAGTTACTATGGGTGGTATATAAGCTAATAGTAACAAGAAAAAGACAGTTATGAGACCTTGCTTCATGCCAAATTTCATGATTCTAGGTCATCGGGAAGTACTCAATCACCTATACATTCTTCCACTCATTCAACCTTTTAGAGTTACTTAACAAATTAAATTCTATAAAATAGTTTAAAATATTTTTTTGTAGACAAAAGTATCCTATGTGTAATCCAGGCTACAAATGACCTGCGTGAAAAGTTTCATTCAAATCCCTTCACCCATTTTTGAATGATTGACTATCAAACATTCAAAAATCTAAGCATACAAAGTTTTACATTATTAATTTAATTGGACTTTACACGCAAGAAACAATAATAACATGCATTTTAGATAAAAGCCAAGTATCACTTGGGGATTAAGACCCAGGAGCAGGTCTAAGCATGTTTAAATTGCAAAATATCTTAAATATAATTTTCACATAAATATTTTGTAAATTTATACATTTATCATTTCTAAATTTGACATGTACGGGGATATAAGAGTAGTATTACCGTAGAAGCTGCGGGCAACACCGTAAATAACAAATACATAAACTCATTTTCGTTACTCAATAAGACGTTGACTATTAAAAGTAACGCGGTAATAAATTAATTTAGTTAATATAAGAACGTAAATCCGCCATATTGTACAGATTGTAGGAAGGGGTAAGAACCCTTTTGGTTTCGTCACACACACGCCGCCAAATGGAAATTTAATTTTTTAAAATTGAATTTTTATTGCATTTTGAAATTGTCAACTGTGTCCGATGCCATTAGGAGCACTGACGCCTGTTTTTAATGGTATCTATTGTGATTGGACTTTTGCGCTTAAGTTTGGTGTTGGCATGTTCAAATGGGATATTTATCATACACACTTGGATTTAGGGAGCCCTATCTCCCTTCTTCATCGGATTGTCTAAATCCTTGACTTAATATTTTAAATATATCTGACTTACACTGCTCAGTAACACTTGATAAGTAAAACTTAAATTATTAAGTATTATCTTACTCGATTCTATTCGATACTTGATATAGAAATAAAGGTATCGAGAAATACCGTTTCATGTGTACTCAGTGTAAGCAATGTGAGTGTGTTACCATGGTTACAAAATTGTTATAATTTTCAATATGTAATATTGGGAGGCAGCTCTCCAGTTAGCGATGAGCTGATAGTTCACAATACATAGCTAAGGACCATCTCGATTAAATCAGCTTTCAAATAAATAAAACTGCATCTAAATCGGTGCATTATCTTAGGCACTATGATGCCACAGACAGACCTGCAGATTGACATGTTAAACAAAACTATCTGGATAGTGATTATTTATTATTTGTGAATACAAAGTTATTAACAGTGACGCTAACACTTGTCTAACGATTATAATATATATTATGTTAATCTTTAAGGTTTTGGTCAAGCGTGAGTCGCTAAAATAGTAGCATCAAAGCTTCATCACCGTATGAACGAGATAAACAAATTACGTTAACATACTCTTTCAAATAATCGAAACCTACAGCTTTAGATAAGAATAACAAGTAAAGCCTCTTGGATTGTGATAAGCGACCGGATTGGACCTTAAAAGTGGGCGTGGTTTCTAAAATATGGAGTTTTGTATGTTTTTGATTTAATTTGGTTAAAAACAATAGAAGAAAAAAATAAATGCCTAAGACATTATTTAAAATATTAATAAATAACTTATATAGATAAAACCTCTATTGATAACTTTGTATTTGGATAGTAGTTCCTACAGTTTAATTGCAAGTATACTTACCCATGGGTAGACTTAATTTCCTGATTTTAAACAAACACATCCCTCGCCACACATCCTCGCACATATCTGGTAGAAACGCAGCCTTATCGTGGTGCTAGGATATGTATTTATTTACTATAATATTGACTAATAAGTTCGAGCACTACATGGAGTCTTGTAAAGGACTTAAAACTGCTCCTGGGTGATCTGGCTGCTCCAAGAAAATTCAGGATTCCGTTCAAAATGTTTTTAAAGGAGAAATAGAGTAGATATGTTTGTTCATATATATACTATATTTGCACATCAAAAAACTATTACTTACTTTTGGATTTTAGTTTTTATTTTGTGCTTAGGTCTTCTTTTATCTGTTTAGGTCTGCTTTTTAAAAGTATATTGCTTCGGACACCTTCAAAATCTACATAATAACTTATGTTTTTATTAAATACTTCTCTTAGAATACGACAAGTTTTGATTGGAAGCTATTTTAACTAATGTCGTTATTTTACAACATCCTCTAAATGGTCTTTCTTCTTCTAGATTATGGCCTAAGAGTTAAGACCCTCCTCATTCTGAGGAGAAGAACCAGCTCAGCAGTGGGCCATTAACGGATTGTGATGATAAAGAATCATTCCGTCTAAAATTCATATCTTTCGTATTGCTAGACTATTCGTCACACTAAAATCCCTAGAAAAAGGAATAAGGCCTATTTTTAAACAACTATTTAAAACAACATGTGTTCTTTCACGGAGTCTAACCACTGTGTGTTGTGACGTGTACCGATAACCCCATAATTAAGTATTAAAATTTCTTCCAAATAAACGTTGAACAATTAAAGGATCAAGTGTGAACGAGGCCTGAATAATTATTTATGTGTATACCATAGAATGGAGGATTTAAAATGGAGGTAGAAGGGAAGGAAACATATCTATTTATGATTTGTTGCCATCATTGAAAGTATGACCTCTTTTGTATTGTGAGTGGGCTCCTGTTTCCGCACTTAGACTCTAAATCGGTCCATTGTGCGTGCAGGGATGACAAGCTATAAGAGCCAGCCCAGCTCCTTCCAGAAGCGCAGAATTTTCCTGGGAACTTCACAGGTTTCTTGGAGTTTCTTGGAGCGTATGTCCTTGAGGATGTGTGTCCGTTGTGTGGCGACTCAGACGTCTCTTCTGCTTGCAAACAACACCTACAGATAGGACTGTCAGTCAAGCCTATGGTAAATAAGTGTGTGTTAAATGGACAGTGTCCCGACAAGTATGACCTCTTTGACTGATGTGTTTTTATCGGTTGTACAAAGTCTACTACTGATGCGTTGCATACTTAAAGAATAGTACGTTTCCTTTTATTGAGACATGACCAACGTTGGAAGCATGGTATCTTTTATTATAGAAAGTATGACATCTATTACTGATATTTTAATTCCACGACTGCCCATTACATCTTGAAAGTGAAAAGTATCATGTTTATTACTGATAGGGTAACATTTTAAAAGTATGACGTCCATTACTATCGGTTATCATCAAAGGTATGACATCTATTAGCGTTGCCATTCTAGTGTTGCCATTCAGTATGACGTCCATTACTATCAGTTATCATGAAAGGTACGATATCTATTAGCGTTGCCATTCTGTATGACGTCCATTACTATCAGTTATCATCAAAGGTATGACATCTATTAGCGTTGCCATTCAGTACGACGTGCATTACTATCAGTTATCATCAAAGGTATGACATCTATTAGCGTTGCCATTCAGTACGACGTGCATTACTATCAGTTATCATCAAAGGTATGACGTCTATTAGCGTTGCCATTCAGTACGACGTGCATTACTATCAGTGATCATCAAAGGTATGACATCTATTAGCGTTGCCATTCAGTACGACGTGCATTACTATCAGTTATCATCAAAGGTATGACATCTATTAGCGTTGCCATTCAGTACGACGTGCATTACTATCAGTTATCATCAAAGGTATGACATCTATTAGCGTTGCCATTCAGTACGACGTGCATTACTATCAGTTATCATCAAAGGTATGACATCTATTAGCGTTGCCATTCAGTACGACGTGCATTACTATCAGTTATCATCTAAGGTATGACATCTATTAGCGTTGCCATTCAGTACGACGTGCATTACTATCAGTTATCATCAAAGGTATGACATCTATTAGCGTTGCCATTCAGTACGACGTGCATTACTATCAGTTATCATCAAAGGTATGACATCTATTAGCGTTGCCATTCAGTACGACGTGCATTACTATCAGTTATCATCTAAGGTATGACATCTATTAGCGTTGCCATTCAGTACGACGTGCATTACTATCAGTTATCATCAAAGGTATGACATCTATTAGCGTTACCATTCAGTACGACGTGCATTACTATCAGTTATCATCAAAGGTATGACATCTATTAGCGTTGCCATTCAGTACGACGTGCATTACTATCAGTTATCATCAAAGGTATGACATCTATTAGCGTTGCCATTCAGTACGACGTGCATTACTATCAGTTATCATCTAAGGTATGACATCTATTAGCGTTGCCATTCAGTACGACGTGCATTACTATCAGTTATCATCTAAGGTATGACATCTATTAGCGTTGCCATTCAGTACGACGTGCATTACTATCAGTTATCATCTAAGGTATGACATCTATTAGCGTTGCCATTCTTGCGTTGCCATTCTTGGAAGTATGACATCTATTAGCGTTGCCATTCTAGTGTTGCCATTCAGTATGACGTCCATTACTATCAGTTATCATGAAAGGTACGATATCTATTAGCGTTGCCATTCTGTATGACGTCCATTACTATCAGTTATCATCTAAGGTATGACATCTATTAGCGTTGCCATTCTAGTGTTGCCATTCAGTATGACGTCCATTACTATCAGTTATCATGAAAGGTACGATATCTATTAGCGTTGCCATTCTGTATGACGTCCATTACTATCAGTTATCATCTAAGGTATGACATCTATTAGCGTTGCCATTCAGTACGACGTGCATTACTATCAGTTATCATCAAAGGTATGACATCTATTAGCGTTACCATTCAGTACGACGTGCATTACTATCAGTTATCATCAAAGGTATGACATCTATTAGCGTTGCCATTCAGTACGACGTGCATTACTATCAGTTATCATCAAAGGTATGACATCTATTAGCGTTGCCATTCAGTACGACGTGCATTACTATCAGTTATCATCTAAGGTATGACATCTATTAGCGTTGCCATTCAGTACGACGTGCATTACTATCAGTTATCATCTAAGGTATGACATCTATTAGCGTTGCCATTCAGTACGACGTGCATTACTATCAGTTATCATCAAAGGTATGACATCTATTAGCGTTGCCATTCAGTACGACGTGCATTACTATCAGTTATCATCTAAGGTATGACATCTATTAGCGTTGCCATTCAGTACGACGTGCATTACTATCAGTTATCATCAAAGGTATGACATCTATTAGCGTTGCCATTCAGTACGACGTGCATTACTATCAGTTATCATCAAAGGTATGACATCTATTAGCGTTGCCATTCAGTACGACGTGCATTACTATCAGTTATCATCTAAGGTATGACATCTATTAGCGTTGCCATTCAGTACGACGTGCATTACTATCAGTTATCATCAAAGGTATGACATCTATTAGCGTTACCATTCAGTACGACGTGCATTACTATCAGTTATCATCAAAGGTATGACATCTATTAGCGTTGCCATTCAGTACGACGTGCATTACTATCAGTTATCATCAAAGGTATGACATCTATTAGCGTTGCCATTCAGTACGACGTGCATTACTATCAGTTATCATCTAAGGTATGACATCTATTAGCGTTGCCATTCAGTACGACGTGCATTACTATCAGTTATCATCTAAGGTATGACATCTATTAGCGTTGCCATTCAGTACGACGTGCATTACTATCAGTTATCATCTAAGGTATGACATCTATTAGCGTTGCCATTCTTGCGTTGCCATTCTTGGAAGTATGACATCTATTTTCATTTATTGCCATCGTTTAAATAATTACGTGTGTTTCTGATACGATATTATCTATTACAGATTTGTTGCCATCTTTAAAGGTATGAACAATTTTTAGAAAAATATTCGGTTTATATCTTTGTTAGTATCACATCTGTTATGCCTTGAAACTACAACATCTATTGTTATAAGCTACCAACCTAATAAGTGTGACATCGTTAAAAGTTTGATATTGATAAGTTGCCATTATTGAAAGTATGACATATAATAACGATGAGTTTCAAATATAACTAAATATTTCAGCTTTTTTTGAGAGAACTGTCCAGTTACAAAGCCCAAAAAATAGTTGATTCAGAATGATAGAACTTTTATTATTTCATCCTCTATGATGCAAACCAACTACCACTACCAATTACGTCATTATACAACAAGCCGATTTTACATTCATTGCCGGTACTGTAGGCGACATGCGATTGCGAAAATTATATTTCTGTACGAAAATACAAGTTAATTCTATGAGTTTAAAGTCGAAAATTGTTTGGTAGTTTTAAATTAATCCATTGATCTATATAGACGGACTAATAAGTCCTTATTTAGTAGGGGTTGAAAACTAAATTGTTGTGAGTTATGAGTTAGTAACAACTGCTATTTTCCCGTCGTATGTGACAGGTGGGTTTTGTTTTTTATTATATTTGTTTATGTAATATTACCTGAGTTTGCTCAAATTTTATATGTCTCTATCATTGACGAATAATTCAGTTTTATTATAGTTAAACAAATACTTGAAAAAAATCTAATGTTTAGGCAAGTATAAATTACAACTTGGTAAGTGTGAGTTCTATATTTCCAAAACTGCTTAACCAATTATTATAATACTTTTTCTAATGATAGAAGATATATTAAGGAATAATTTAGACGAATTTTTATTTAAAAAATATTAATGTTTGTAAATATGAATTTGCAAAATCGAAAACTAAGTAATTAGTGAAGATCTGGTCACCTGTTTGAAGACTATCAGCTCATTGCTAACTTGAGAGCTGCCTCACAATATTAGTATATTGACAATTATAACAATCTTGTAACCATGGCAACACACTCACATTGCTTACACTAAGTATACATGAATCGGAACCGTTCTTTCGATATTAAGTATCTGTATAGACTACTGTTTTTACGTATTGTTTTCAACAATACAAAAGATCCACTTATACAAGTTAATATCGATTCTCCTAAATCGATGTCATATGGGTCGATACTTGTTTGGTGATATAAAAATCGTAGCCAATCATTTAGTCGTATTTAAATAGTAGTATATACTAAAATAAACCCAGTTTTCATTTCATTTCATCTAAAAAATAAGCAAGAAGCTCATATCGAAGTTTTGAGAACAATCGCAAAGTTTCGCAGCAGAAGTTAATATGTGGAGTTTATTAAAAATAAAATGGTAAAAAATTTGTTCTTCCCAAACTTTGGCTATATATTACTTGCTGAGGGACTGCGGAGATGAAATGTTTTATTTACTTCCAACCTCACTTCGATGAGATTTATAACATTTTTAAAAATATATTACAGTCTAAGCAAGAAAGACAAGTGATTTCATATAGAAAACATACCCTCAAATTGCGGAATACCATATTCCTCCTTATTGATGTCTTAGCCTGGCAATTGGGTCGCAAATCCCAGGCGTTATCTTCCTGTTTAAAGTGTATAAATAATTTTTAGTTAAATATTAAATAAATTAGTCAAGTAGTGGAGAATAAAGAGAAAAGATTTTTGTAATTTAAAAAGGCTTTATAGGTTCCTAGGTCTCAAGGCCCAGGCTCTGCTAAGCTCCCTATCTATCTATGGTGGAACGTATTAGATTTTTTTTATGTTTTAGCGGATTGTATAACACATATTTAAATACTTATTTAGTTACTTAGAAAGAGATACAATAATTTTTTTATTTTCCTTTTTAACTAATTAATTAAATTCATTAATTGGTAACACTAAGATTTACTATGTACTATATAAGATTTATTAGGTAACCTTAAATATAAAATCAAGCTCGAATTTGAGAATTAACTCTATTTAATTGATCGATCAATCTAACAAAGGCAATAAAGTTAATATACTTGTATTGTTCTTAATTAAGACGTTTTGGTAAAGTGGCTTTGTTAATATTTAGAATATAATTGTCTGGTTCTGTATAACTCTTTACTATAAACTGTATTTAACAACATTAACAGTTTATTATTACTATAGCTACCGGCACGCAAGTATAGGTTTGACCTTGAATCCGTGGAAGTTTCTATTAGAGAGCGCGGGGCAAGAGCAGCGCGTTACACGCAATTGATTCTTTTGCGCCGCGTGAGTTCCCGCGCATCTACTACGTCTTTCTGAGACCTAAAGTTAGCTGCCGGCTACTATACAATTTCTTCTGTGTACACAGTATAAAACAAAGTCGCTTCCCGCTGTCTACGCTTAGATCTATTAAACTACGACTATCTATATATATCTAAAACGTATATACTGCCACTGAACCGATAAATAGTCAAATATGATCTCCTACAATTACGAGAGAAACCTAAGCAGTGCCTTGGACTTGTAACCAAGGTGTAGACTTAAAGAGCTCTTTTAACAGAATTCCATGACTCGCCTCCACTGCTTAGGCTCTGCGTTTAATAAACCCAAGTATAAACCCACTTAAACCTAACCTAACATAAGACGTGGCAATCACATTGTAAGGGACTCACGTACCTTAATTGGACAGCACTGCTAGCGCTTTCACTGACACTATCTAGAGACTACTTCACTGCTTGAGAGAACACGCAAGGCTAAGACTTCAGTCAAACTGTAGAAGGTATATAAAGGGTCGGACTGTCAAAACGACAGAAGTGACAACCCTACTCCAACGCCATAAATGACGATGACGATTCGATTATTGGATAATCTTACTATACTCCGTCATATGTATATATTATAGCAGCAAAACCATGGAATGTTGGGGTGTTCTTACGAAAAAAAACATTAGGAAATTTAACCACTATTTATTTTGAACAGTTCACGTGTCGCAAATGTCGATAAGTTACTGAGTGAGTGAGTAAACAAATGAGTATAAGCGAGAGTGAACTAGTGAGTTAATTAGTTTGAATGGATGGATGTATTGATATGAACAAATAAATGCGTAAATAGAATCAGTGATTGTGTGTGCTAGTGAGTAGGTGAACGGTGAGTAAGAGAGTAATGTGTCCGAGAGAGTGAGTGAGTACGTGGATTACCCACTAAATTGAAAATTCCATATGGAAAAAGCGTGTGGGTCAGCTAATTGATAAAATATGAATTCTTTATCCGACTCAACTATTTATAATCTTAGCCCTGATAGATCCGAGACAGTTTAACTAATATCTAGTAGTTTATTTATTGAGTTTTTTCTAAGGAACCCTAAAAATTTCTAAATATAGAAAGGTAGACAATTACTTAAAAAAGGTATGGGTAATAACTTTTTTTAAATTTATTGTTTTAAAGTCAATCCTTTGGAGGAATCATTCTTTTGATTCCTCAATGAATTTTTCAGTATTCAATCTGGGAAATCCCTGGGGCTTGAGACTGAGGAGTAGGTTTACACTATTCGATTTTGTTACATAATATTAAGCAACAAAATCAAAGAGTCGCGTGATACTCAATGAGAGCTATGATATACTTCACTGTTGATAGTGTTTGATCGCACTATCTATTGGTTTATTTTAAGAATACCCCAACCAGCCCGACGACTTATAAGCTCTGTTCCAATAGATCATAACTAGGAACCACATAAGTCTTAGTAAGCTAGTTAAAGTGGTCTATAGTCAAAGATGTATTTAAACCTACTCCTGAGTCTCAATCTAGATAATACTCGGCTTTCAATGGATACTATCTACGGGTCAGTGGTACGACCTACTTATAGATCAGTCTATCAAGTGATTTCACACAGTAAACATTATCCAAAGTACCTAGTGCAAGTGATGGGTAATTGTTCTTTATTATTTTAATACCTATTCGGTATCGAGGTCGAGCGGTGAAGGTGAGAGGTTGTGCATAGTAAAAGACTTGGGTCTCAAGCCTGACACTGCTCGGCTTCTTATCTAAAGTAACTACACTATAGTTAATAAGTGTTGCTTCTATATCATTAGTAGTGTCAGGATTTAATATTGAAAGGTAGGAAAGAAACGTAGACACCTCGTTTTCCAACAGAAAGGGTGTAAATGTGAAAAACCAAATGGAATCGCTTGCAATTTTAATATCGCTGCAATCTGCATACTGGGTTTATTAAAACCTTAGAATAATATTCTATATAGATATGCCATCATTGGAAACTTAAACACTAAAGTCACTTTACTGTACAATTTTTTATTGCAATTTTGAAAAGTACTGGAGTCAGTCTTTCTGGTGTTTTCGTGTAGTGTACAGAGTCGTGGTTATGTCAAACTTCTAGAGAGGTCTACGTAAGTTATCTTTATTATCGACTGTAGTTAGTGTCCGGGCAACGAAAGCGTTGTAATTATACAAAAGGCCTTTAACCCTACACCTTGGTCGCATGTGCAAGGCGCATGGAATTACTCCTTAAATAAATTAAATACGTTTAAATAAATAAATTAATTAGCTAGATGGTCGTCTATATCCTGGATCTATAATAATGTAAAATGGCTGAAAAAAGGCAAAAAATGAAAGAGTTCAGGAGAAGATTTCAGCTCGGCTTTTCAATCAAAACCTACAACACCATCCCCCAAATCCTTAAACACTAGTTTATAAAAAAAGGTAATCCACACGTTATAAATAACTACCGATAGGTCTAACCTTATATACTATAGTAGGATATATAGGATAAGCTTTTGATCACTTACCTATTTACGATTAATATGATACCTACTAGAGAAAAGTTGAAAATATTATGAACAACTATACCTACTTGAGTTTTATCTATACTAATATTATAAAGAGGGAAAGCTTATGAGATTTTAGGGGAAAATCTCTAGATCTACTAAACTGAAACTAGAAAGCCAAATTATTAAACCGATAATTGAAAGACTTTTTCGTCTGAAAAGAAAGTCGGATTAGCTGCAGTAAGAACGAACGAACAGAAAGAAAATGATATAGGTATGATTCATAGTTGCGGGTAGAGTATTAATTAAATAAATGAGTGCCGTGAGTGAGTGAACGAATAGTTTGAATACAACACACCTAAGCGAACGAGTCGGCTAGTCCACTGTAAAAGTTTTCAAAAATATACATTCAGCATTACTGAACTATCTCGAATTTTTTCTTCTCTTTCAATACAAATATCACGAAAAAATGTTCGAGGCTTGAACTTCGATTTTTGTATTACATATTTAATTAATCATGCATTTATGGATATTTCTAAAAGTAAAATATAAAACTAATTTTTTGATTAAAAACGATTACCTTCGTGTATTTTTTGCGTGCGTGCAAGAAAAAGTAAGTTGTTACATGGAACAAAAAATATATCCGAAGCTCTTCTAATCCACATATTCTTAGGTAAAACTACGGAATGAACAGAAACTTGCAAATTGCTTTAAGCTAGCGGCGGCGTTTACAAGAACCTGCTACAGTTTCGTTACGGTGCTCGTTGCTTATTCAAAGATTTCATTTAACCCCTTTGTATTCACCCTGTACACTGTTCTCCCCACCTCCATACCCTTACTACATTTTACACTTTTATCATCTGTTTTGGTTTTTGAACTCAACTAGTATCTCCACAGGTTTGGACTGCCAAAACTTCTGAATTGGGTTCAGAATCAAAATTAAAAATCTCTCTTCCCTCCCACAGGATCTATATACTTAAAAGAAGCTGTATAGTCCAGGTTAAAAGTAACTGTATTTTTTATATAATTATAATTTCTAAACTAGACTCCATTTAGGTAAATGTAAGATGTCATCAATGTTCCAAGACTGTAATAATACCTCCCTAATAACTTTAAAATCTCGTCGATGCGCAAAACACACAGAGTGTATGTCATGGTTACAATTGAGGCACGTTTTCGTTCGACCAGTTATCCTCCGACTTGCTTTGCAAAACCGACCACCACTAAAAATTTTAATCTATTAAGAGTTAAAATCTGAAATAGATAAGTTAAGTTAGAGTTTTCAGGTTTATAATGAGACTATCATCATCTATTTAGAACTTATTGCACATCTCTATCTATACTATTATATAAAGAGGAAAGATTTGATTGTTTGTATGTTTGTTTGTTTGTTGCGAATAGGCTCGAAAAGTACTGAATTGATTTTGAAAATTCTTTCACCGATGGGAAGCTATATCCTTTCCGGGTAACATAGGCTATGTGGTGTTGCCATAAATACTCTAATTAAAAAGATATGGCCATTTAAGTGCATTAAGGTGGCCATTTTGTAAATTGAAGAGTTTCTCAGGAACTACAAATCCGATTTAAAAATTTTTTCACTGATAGAAAACTACACTATTCGTGAGTGACAAAGGTGATTTAGTGTTGCCATGTACATTTTTTAAATAATTTAATATGGCCATTTTATTGTCACTAATACGATTTTTAAAAATTCTGTCACTGTTAGAAAACTACACTATTCGTTAGTGACAAAAGTGATATAGTGTTGCCATATACATTTTTTAATTTATAGAATATGACCATGTTGTTGTTACTAATACCATTTGAAAAATTCTTTCACTAAGAGAAGTCTATAGTATTTACGTCTTTCTTCCTCTTATATGCTATCATTATCTCTCATCCTCTCTCTTTTTTCTCTCTTTAATATTTATCTCCATCTCTGTTCAGAATGGTCAGTCTTTGTTTAGTTTCTTTCTTTCGATAATATCTCTCTCTCCTTAATTTATCCAATTTTATTTTTGCTCTCTCCTCTCTCTCTTATATTATCTGTCGCTTTTCTTTTCTTTTTCTTTTTATAACTTTTTCTCACTATCTCTCTTTTTGCAAGTAATGAAAAACTACAAAATTACAGAAAGATAAATTGAGGACATCAATTATAATATTGCTTTAAATACCCGGAGCGAAGCGAGGGCAGGCCACTCGTCTTAATATAAATGTGATTTATGTGAAATATATTCTAGAAAATCATACAATGCCCTCAAGGTCCAAGTCCAGGGAGGTAGCTACCTCCACGCTGCAGTGCCTCTGGCATGTTATCAGATGCCCAGGTTGACTGACAAAAATTAGTACTATTGATAGCTTGCGTTCAAAATTAACTTTGATTTTCATGAAATTAAATAATTTCAATAGACTTGTCGGCTATTTAATGGGAAAACAGACATTTGTTGAAATGATTATTCAAATCCATTTATTTGTCACCATGTACACGTTTAAAAACACTTTCTTTTAATTTTCATGTTATAATTATAAAATTAAAATAACCAAAATGTAGTGCAGTCAAAACCAGTGAGCAGTACAAATAAATTATCCACCGCAAAGGTTAATTAATCGGAACGCAGTGTTTGTGTACTGGTACCGCATTGTTACATACACTCGAAAATATCCAATTAGTGAGGGAACCAAACTATTATGCGAGAGAGCTTTTGATCTCTGACTCTGTTTGCATTGTATATTTAAACATAAATAACTAACTAGTAACTTCACAGTGTAATCAAATGCTGTAACTTAATTGTAACCTGCTTGTAATTGTCATATCGCAATAATGGGTGTGTAATTGTGTAAGTATATGTAGAGACGGGTGTCAATACTATCACCTGATAATGGAGCCAGGAGATGTATTGTGGAACTCTCCACTGTTACAGCTACTAGTAAAAAACTAACTACACAGGTTAAGCAAATGTTGTAACTCAATTGTAACCTACTTGTAATTGTCATATCGCAACGATGTGTTTATTATATTTATATATATATAATAAACGCATGTATTTATAGTAATTTAAAACCCCCAGGATTCCCTTTACCTACTAGCAAAATAAGCAAAGCTCTAACCTCATTTTTTACATTTGTAATTATAATGTTTAATTGTTCTATGTAAGAGAACTGAAGTAATTACCCTATGGTATAGACTCTATAGTCTAAGTTAAAATTTTTTATTCAATATTGGAATTTACATTTTCTTATTGAACGTCGGAATCTACCACCCTTTCGGAAATGATCCTTTCGGGAGAGATATCTCCTTCCTGATTTTCAAAAATATAAACAAAACCCAAATTTCTTTTCAAATCCGAAAATACACAAAGTTTCAGTTTTATTATTTATTTTTAGGGGTTCCAACTCTGCTCAAATCAAAACAAATACTTAATCTAAAACACAACGAAAGAGCGATTCAAATAACTACAATATTATCTTTGTTGCAGTAGTTCTCTATTTGGTTTAAGATTTAAAAATGAGCATCATTGTATAAGATTGATAGGAGACCTGATTGTATCCCTTCCTCTATACTCGTATGTTCTGGCTTCGTTAGGATGCAATCAGACAATTTTGTTGTAAAGATTATGTCCTAAAGAAAACCTCATCCGGTCTTTTGGTGGTATGGATATACATGATGTTGAAGGCTAGTACACGTCCTGAGATATCCGTTCAGTTTTCTTTTTGATTTTTTAAACCTCACATTTACATAGTTTTTAAAAGTGAGCAAAGTTTACCTCCCCTAAAAGTAGGGGTGGGGGTTACTTTAGGGATGTAAATTTTATTTATTAGATGATTATCCATTATAGAGTCCGGTTTATAATAAACTATAACTAAAAGACATACACAGCGATAACCGATGACATTAAAAACAAAAAAGGGGTAAATTAAATGTCATGTTTGCACCGAAATGGGGATGGTGGGTCTTTGCTTTGCTTACTTTTGATAGTAACGTGGACGGAATAAAATTGAAATATGAAAAAATATAATAAATCCACGTATTTTAATGCTTTGATGTGAGGAGTAAGAGCTTTGCTTACTTCAGCTGCCATTAATCATAGATTTACGGGAGTTTAAAATTTTTTTTAATGTCGCTCTTAGTACAGAACTCTTTCATAAATGCCAAAATCGAAGTATTTAACTTAAGTTAAAAGTATATTACTTAAATTATTTAAATCACAAATCTGATATATCTCAAGAACCATCATAAGATTGTAATAGGTTGTGCACACCTATAGGTAGGTAGACATCGGTCCTCCGATGTCCGACATGTCGCTCCTATCTGTTTCGATGCATTTGTCGTTTAAACACCAACCTGTAATAAATCAGATCCCATCCTTACTAAACCATAATGTCCTAACTCATTCACCGCGCTGCGCTAATAAATATTCTATCATAGAGTACGTAGATCCTATTTCCAATGACTGAACCTGCATCTTCTCACCTGTAGTATTACAACAATTTAAGCCTATCTCGACTCGACTACGGCACTCTTCATTCAATACTTTAAATAAGATTGTTATCCATCCTTAAATAGATTATTAGATTAATGATGTCTGTAATAATTAATAATGGATCCTGGGTTTTACAACAACAATAAAAGCGGTTGTAAACTTTGCATTTCGTTTTCGCTTTACGATCCGGCAATACGTTCCACATATTCTTACTACTTCCTCTTAATTACTATACTATCGTCGTTTTTACTAACCCTTTTTTAATATGATCGGTTCCAGAGGCGAATCCAGTTTATGAGACTGTGAGGGTTATATTTCAGATCTAATCTAAAATCTGAGTATCATTCAAGTATTAATTTTAACCCCCATTCTCCTTCTTAGTTAAAACAAATCAAAGCGCCAAACTCCTTTAGCCCTTTCTATACTTACATAAACAATCGTGTATATATTTTTACTTTGTATTTACCAATAGACTCCCTCGTTTCGCTGAGATATAATAGGCTTGTTTTATTGCAAATCTAAAGTAAAATAAACCTTAAAGTTTAAGCTTTAATGCAATTACAAATACAGCAGGTATGCAATTTATTTGTTTTTGGATGATGGGTGTATAAATATAGGATTTAGCTTTTTTTAGAAATTGTTCTAGCTCCTATTTCTATTACAAAGTCTTTTTTAAGGGGGGTTAGAACCCCTGAATTCGCCACTGATAGGTCCTTATATAGTTGATGATGCAATAACAAAATTCTGCGCTTTTTAACTCGATTCTGGTTTTAGTGGTTTAATTAAACGGATTAACAAGTTGTTACTAAACAATTAAGGCTAAAAGCCATTGCATTAAGACATATTTGCGAATAAATTTTTATAATTGGTTATAATAAAGCAAATTTTAGCAATATTTTTGTTGTTTTATAATTACACGCTAAAATAAGTAACAGCCGGCTGTAAAGGTACAACCCAGAGGTTGTAGCCCATAATTATAAAGGGGAAAATGTGTTTGTTGGTTTTTCCTTATTAATCCCTTAGCGAGACGAGAGCTGGTACTATTTAATATTAATTTAATTAAGAGCAATCCTTGTCTGCAAGGCCAAATTGTATTATATTAAGATTTTTGTTTTAATCATAGTAAATTCATAAATTACAAAGATTATTCTTTAAAAACATAAGTTAATTTTACTTAAAAAAATGTTTAACACACTTATTATATAGGTATAGAAAAAAACTTTTTTCGTATATATTAATTAGATGGTTTGGTGTATCATTTTGAATTGTTTTTTTTTAAATATTTTTATTTCAAAGTAATTCTATAACTTTATATATGAGCACTTACAGTAAAACAATTAATATTTTATTTCATGAAAAAAAAATGAAAATATGCTCTTTTCGTTATATAAACTATAATTAAAACAAATCAACTCTTCTGTGCTCTCAATATCCTTAAAAAAGGGATACAAAGTTTTTTCCTCAAGTATTAATGTATTTTTTGTATATTTTTTTTCGGTAAAGCAGAGGGGTAAAACGATGTTTGCTCGTTATCTTTTTATCATTTTAATTGAAATCCCTACAAGGATCATTGAGATCGATCTAATCAAACGAGTGAGTAAAAAATAAGGACAGAGAACGCATCTCGGTCAACGTACATGCTTTAAGTCGAAGGAAAAAAAGAACCGCCCCTAATTGATGCGTCGTCTTTGTTTAGTTTAATTCTAACATGCTTTTCCCATTAAAGTGGCCAGGAACCCAGCTCGTGTTTGAGATAAGACGATTCTTTTACTTCTTACACGATATTATATTATAAACCGTCTGTCGGACGACCCTCACAATTTTAACTCTGGTTTAATTCATGGCAAACAATCACGGCGTTTGGGTTCGTCGCGTTTTTACATTTTGTAATATCCCCTGGGTGTTAACTGACTGTTGGGATGTGTTGCGCTAAGTGCTTAAGTGGTGGGATCGCGTTTCAGAATTGACATACGCATTTGTGTGCGAATATGCGGTAACATGTCTTGCTTCGACTAAGTTCATTTACATTTTTATTATTTACCAAAAAGAGAGGTTTTCAACACCCATATCTGTGTTTAACAAGTTATTAGCTAATTCTTGCTTAATATTGTTTTTAAAACCATGTTTAAATTGTATATTACACAAATCCTAAAAATGACAGAATTTGACAAGTGTCAAAATCGAAAATTTATGGTTCGAAAAATCACTGTTTGCATATAATCCTAACGGACAGACAAACATACTTAACTCACCTTTCTTAAAATATTGCAATAAAAACTTACCCAACACAAACCTGTGTACGAAATTTAAAATAAATATTGACTATTGACACTTTTAACCTCAGATTTAGTTTGTTTTTAGTGTAACCGGATCCGAGAGAGCAGGGCGAAGAAGACGGCCCGGCACCTTTTGTGATTTTATGGATAATCTTCGTTTTACGTGTATTAACATGGGGACGTGTGTCCGGTCGCACGTTCGATTCCCGACCACTACACACTACACACCCACCACTCGCTATCAGTCCACGGTCAATGTTCGATAATTTTATTACAGGAGTTTTGTCAAATTACTTAAGCCGTCAAATTAAATTAAACGATACTTGCCTCTTTGATATGAATATATCTTTATAAAAAGGTAATTTTTTTTATTATTGGATTATCAGAATATAGTATAATAGTATTCAAGAAAAGCTCTAACTCCCTATTCATCAAAACTTCTTTGAACATAAATATATTATACTTTTAATAATTTTGTAGCCGTGATATAAATGTAATTTAAATCTTTTTTATTTGTCGATCTGTGTAACTAACGCAAACTGAAACGTGTGTTTTTCAAACTTTCGTATATTCATCATTCGGTATATAAATTTTGAGTGCGACTAACTGTTATCTAAAAGTTTTGTAAGTCGCATTTTTGTTCTTGTTACTTAAACCTACAAATTAAATTATACGAATTTGCCTCTTTGATATGAATATATCTTTACACAAAAATACTGTTCAAATGTTACCTTTTTATTGTTATGCAGAATATATTTTAATAGCAATAGCAGAGCTCTAACACCCTATCCGTCAAAATTTCCCTTTTTTTTAAATATATTGCACTTTTTGTAACTTTGTGTTCATGGTATAAATATTGATGTTTTTCCGTCTGTGTACGGTTTGTTACGGTGAGTTTTTTTTAATTACAAATAAAGGACAAACGAGCAGACGGTCCACCTGATGGAAAGTGGCCATGATCGCCCATGGACATTGGCAAAACTAGAGAATATCTCTTGTTCCGCATTGCCACCTCGAAGATAGAGTGAGGAGGGGGATCGAAGAGAAGAATGCTGCAGTTACATTGGACCCGGAGAAAGAACCCAGAATCCACTGGAACTGCAGCATTAACGGGATGGAAGAGTAAGGTTGTAGATCTGACCCACATGCGGCGCAACCGGAACGCGTCAATGACACTAATTGTGACCTTAAAATATAGTATATAAAAATATTTTGATTACGTTCAATTTTATCGATATCGGTTAAGTCAATCGAAAGATTCCATAGCTTATGTCCAATAGATGGCGTTGCATCTATTTTATAAAAAGAAGCTCTACGGGAAGCGAGAGCTACACAACAGTAGAAACAATTCAAGAAACATATGGTGATATTCGCAATCCTTACCTTAATCTTTATCTCTATCTCCCCTTTTTATCTCGAGGGTATTTGATGACATATTGTGTCCATTGCTCAGTTTGATTGCCTATCTGTAAACGTCATCTGCGCTTTGTTATAGGGAACGTGTTATTCCCACTTCTGGGCAAAACTAAATGGGTTTCCAAACTTATTTGACCACTTAGCATGTTATTCCAATAAAAAATTCTGAACGTATCTGGATCTGAAACGTAGAACTCTTTTACATCTCTTACTATTATTGACCCCCAATGTTTTCATTTACGTTGATCCCCTATACGATATAGAGTACTTTAGGAATCAGTAGTCTAAATTCATGAAACTTTACTCACACTTCTTCCGCTTGTATGTAACTGAACGGGTCCTAAACAGATAAATATATATAAAATAATAATTTTTATGATTTTTTTTTTATTTGTGTTTAACTTAGACATAGTAGTAATTTTTAAATGACCGAATCGATTTAATAATGAATATTTTTTTAGTTAAAGAATCTGCTTTTTAGATATTGACTGAAAATAAGAAGAGAAGGTTTTGGCATCT
This sequence comes from Limenitis camilla, assembly GCA_905147385.1. Classification (NCBI taxonomy): domain Eukaryota; kingdom Metazoa; phylum Arthropoda; class Insecta; order Lepidoptera; family Nymphalidae; genus Limenitis; species Limenitis camilla. The sequence goes on from LR990224.1 coordinate 20,180,958, forward strand.
GTGCAGCCTGCAAAAGGCAGTAGTGTCTTTCTGAACTTAGTTATACTTATATATATTTATTTATTTATTAAAATCATCAACATAGCATATACTTTTAATATACAAAAGAATCTTGCAAAATATAAGTATGTATAATACCAAACCTTAAAAGATTAATTTTCTGTTATCTATAAGAACTGAATTAAAAAAAATTGTATAAGCACAAAATATTAACCAGAATAATTATTTAAGTTAAAAGTAAAATTTGTCTGTATGTATCATAATAAATAACATTTTAGGTACAATTAAAATTTTAAATGTATATTAAGACTTTCAATATTATATTTAATGTTATATTTATAAGGAGAAAAAGAGGTTTGAAAATGACAATGAAATTCTGTATATGTAACACTGTTTTTAAGAAAATGGTCGTACTTCCATTCCCAATTATAAACTTCTTACAAATTTTACCCAAAACCCCTCACTATAGCACAATCAAAACACAACAATGAGTTCCCAAAAGCCTCCGTCTTTGAAAGGCTGTGACATTGTAAACAAAAGTATCATATAAGTTTATTAATTACACGACCCTCGCCCCATGAATATTAATTACAGGATACTTGGTAGGGCTTTCGAACTCAACGAAACTTCTACAAAAGAGCTTTATTATTTAAGGAGGGCCTAAAATATGATACGTCTAAAACAAACCAATTTATACCCTATCATCACATGATAAACGTTACTTTTAAATGGAACTTTATCTGGAAGATGTTAGCAAGAAAGTAGACAGGCCACGCCTTAACAAATACAAGATTTTCAATTTGAAAAACAAAACGGTACTGCTTTATCGTTTCTTTAATTTTATCTACAAGATACTATACTTAGTTACAATTACTAACTAATATTATAAACTCTTTCACGCAAAAACTACTAAATGGATTTTAATGAAACCTTACAATAATATAACTTATATATCAGAATAACGCATAGGCTATTATTTTTAAAGATATTGCGTAAATTGTCCAAAATATAAGGTTAAGTGTGTGTGTGTGTGATGTGTCACGTGGCACGTATATAATGTACCATGGAAATGTTTATCTTAAATACTCCTACAAAAACACCACACAACCCGCGACACTATATATCTATCTTTTGTGTATAAGTCATCATTAATCAAGACTAGTACTATACATATATATTTTACTTTCTATCTTGAAAATGTTTGTTCTCAGTGCCTATCTTAAATATTCAGTTCTTCTAATTATCTCTTATATTTTGTTACAACGTCTGGTTCTTTACCTTAAATTAACTCCCTCATTATGACTTTTATTATAAATGTTTTACTTACTTTTATGTTTTTGCTCTCAAAGAGCTCAAAGGCAATTTATTTATTTATCTTTAAAATTTACCTTCTCGACTTTCTGTCAAGTAACTCAGAAATAGAAATTTAATTATTTAATTATTTTTCCTTTTTTCCAGTATCCTTTTGTTCAATCCTCTTTGTTTGACTGCAATGTAAGCTTTTAATTACCTATAGCGTTACTGGAAGGCGTCGTTAAATAGAAAGTAAAAGAATCTCATAGTACACTACAGTTAATATCGTTGTGGCTACTTTTCCCTGAGCAGCGAAGGGTCAGCTCCGGGTTTTAGCTTTGTATATAAATATATAAAACCGCATTAGTAATTTTAGAGATGATATTACTAACAAACAACCTACAATTCGAAAATCTCTTGTCAGGGTGAGAGGGAAGAATTTAAAGAAGAAGAAGATGGAAGAAACTCAATAATTTCAGTGATAAAACCTGAGATCGAACCTGATACCTCAAGAACAGAACACGACTTCTTAACCAGAAATCTATCACAGCAAAAATAATAATACAACTCATCAAAGCAAAAATCAAAATCAAATTTTAACGGAAGTACTTCAGAACGCCACGTGTTTATTCGAACAAACACAAAGGGTACATGTAAAAATACGCAAAAGAGAAACATTTATGTAATGGACAAAACCCTAAGGCATTACGAGAACATTATAGACTTGAGTCACTTCAAGTGAGCCCCGGGCCTGAATCAACCGACATTAAATACACACAGAAAGACACATCTAAAACACTTGCTATACCAAAATCATATCAATCACTTTGAAATAAAACTCAAAATTGTTTAAATAATTGATATTTTACCACGTTTTTTGATATCTCTAATGTATACCTACCCATTAAAGTTTGTATTGACTTTTTTTCTAACGCTACATTCTGGACTCTGTTCTAGGCAGTCGCTAGCTTGTCTAATTATATTTCATCTGTATTGAAGAACAAATTACTTGATTACTCTTACCAGTCAAACTACCTTCTATTACGCTTCTAAATCGATATACCAACTTTGCCCGTTTTAGTAATAATTGGCTATTACGAAGATTCTATAGTGGCTTCGATAGATGTGTCTTTGAAAATGTGGTCGCAATTTACCGCTATATTCAGAACATTACCAAAACTTTAATGGCGTCTAAAAGATATACATTAGAATCATAATATCTAGAAATTAGTAACCAGCATCCGTTTTTACATAATATTTTCCAAAGCCACAACTGAATCATATGGCAATAGCTCTCGGACTATTGTACTTTTTACTAAAATTACTCAAAACTCAGTTATAATTCTAACAAAAACAACAATCTACTATACTCTATCTTCAAAGAGTTCATAAAGCCACTACTCAAGTTATTATATAGAGTAATTATTTAATTAACATGCCGTTGCAACCTCTTAACTGAGTTAGGACAACAAGGAATTAAGTCTGGGACTAATGTTAACACGCGTATACGTAGCTTTTGTTCCGAGAGACCCCCCGTGGTGGTATTTATAGCGGCAATACCCAAGTTTTGGCGCACATACGCCGAAATTGTATTATGAGATGCTAAATATTTGATAAACAATTTGAAGTTGTATACATTGCTGTGTCAACGCAACGCTCTGTTTGAGCATTTAGTCGCAACACGTATTGTATGTGTAGCTGCTTGGATTCGCGGTTTTGCAAGTAGTTTTCCTTGCATGTGGGTAGTGTGGAACTATGGATGTAACAATGTTGCTCCCCTCGCTTTTAACGTCATTAGTTGAACGAGATTCAGTATAACGCATAATATGTATTTGTTTTCATAACTCAATGTACGTTTTCAGCCCTTTGTGTATTTGGATATACTTAATCGGTGTGGGAAAATATTTTCTATACTTTTTAAATTTATTAGCCTAATATAGTTTTATGTGGCGCAGATGCATCAAATTAATAAATAATCGATAATAAATTATTGATGTGCGAAATGATAATTTGGGCAAATTTTTAAAGCAATTTACTCTTATATTATGAGTTATTTTATTAATTCAGTCATCTCATACAAGTAAATGGAGTAAGTGTAACAGTAAACCCGAATAGTGAAAGGTAAGGACTATGATGCAGATCACAAACCGCAGTTACTCCTTGGATTAGTAATAAATTCTAGATGGTGAAGTATAAAAATGATAATATGTGTGTCTACGTGTATACAATGGATCATATTAAGCTTTTTAAATATGGGACAGTCGGATGGACGAACATTAAAATAATCATTAAAACCGTAGTTTTTGAAACAAATGTGTTTATTATGTTAATAATATGAGGTTTAACACTTAGATTTAAATAAGTATACCAGTAACAAATAAAACTATTACGCAAACAATGTTATCTAAATATACTCATTCGTTCCAGTGGGTAGAGTTATATAAATTCATAAGTTTTAATTAACTGAAGTACTGCAATTACAGGGTTTATACTTTATAGGCATATCAAAATTTCCGAAATGGACTATAGCTCGTAAACTGTGAGAAATACGAATTTTAAAACAAAGCTTTGTATTGCAGCTGGCGCCAGAAAAGCTGTAGGGTACGTTATCCGTGGCAACTCACTTTACTGTTTGTTCATTGCATTTATGTGATAATGATGCGTGTGTAAAAAGTACCTTTGAAAAACAAAAACAAAAAAAATGAAAGACTATTAAAATACCATGATTTTGCTGAACACATAGCATTATTTCAACATTTTGTAAAATAAGAGATGCTTTTACAGCAGTTTAAGTTTCTATTCATATATGGCTAAATTTTAATTTATAGCCACAATTGAATAAACTTGGAGCTTCCCTTTTTTAAATGTATTTACATGATGCGAATGTTTGCTACTAATAGGTTTATAGAAGATATTTTTAATGTACATATATATAAACAAATACATATATATAAAACAAAGCAATGTTTACCGTGTCGCAGGTAACGCTTGGATTGCTAAAGGGACAACCCCACTGAGCAAGTGTTGATCTTTTTGCGCCATTTTAGGGTAGAATTGGAGATTACTTTTATATATCTATTCATATAATAAAAATGTAAGTTATCGAATGCCTGTACATAGTCGATATAAGAAAAATTAGAATTATTATACAAACACTGCACGAAATTGGATGCAGTGTTCACGTTTGAATAGATACAGGTCTAACTTAAAAAATATAGGATTCATTTAAATTTTAAATTAACGCACGTTAAAGGTATTTTTTTACTGTACACCTAAATATTTTTCCAAAAATTCCACTGATAAGACAATGTTTACTAAAAATAATTGCGAATTTTAATATATTCATATTAATTTAGATAAGCTGCTCGTTATAATTAAACGATAGTTTTTTATTGCGCATCTAGGTTTAACTTTAAATAAGATATTATGCAAAACAAGAACATTCTGGACTATTATTATCTATTAGAGATTTTAAAGATAGATTGTAACAACGAATTTCGAGGCAACTAGTATAATAAAATATAATAAGCTTGTAATAATTCCGCCTAATAATCTCAGTAAGATTCTAAACATTTCCTAGGTTTTTTCTGATTTTCAAAAACTGAGACTACATAAATTGTAAGTTCGGTGGATGGTTAGTTCGATCACACACGTTGATTCTAAAAAAATCAGCAAAGAGTAGTATTTCCATCCAAGAATCATTGTAAAATTATCTTCCATCATAATCACAAACTAAATTAATCGATCAAAACTACAGTTATCGAGGCTCTCTCTCATCTTTGAGTATATGACACTAGTATAAAAATACATCACAGTAAGCTCATATAGATGAAATCTAAAAACATACAAACCAATAATCTCAGTAAGATCTTTAACGTTTTCTTAATCATTAATATCTCATATTGTCAGTAGGTGACATTCTTACCATAGAAACAGCTGGTACAAAAATAAGGTCATCCACATTAAAGGACCTTTGAAAAAAAAATCGGTTGAGAATCTCTACTAGATCGAATTAGAACTTTCTGGATTAATAACGCATTAATCGGTCCATTTACTATCTTATATGATGTGACTTCAAACAAGAACGAAAGAAATAATAAATTCACACAACTAGTACAAAAATATAGAAACAAATAACTTTATCAAAAATTTCATGATTACCCAAGATTCTCAGTAAGACTCCAAAATATCCAAAATCAAAAGAGTAGACTACAATGATGGATTTATTCTAGACACCAATAGTAAACTCATTTTAAAATACTTCATCAAAAAGTCTATAATAAGTAATAAGTCTAATTCTTACCCGTAATCTCGGTAAAATCCTAAATTTTTTGGCAAAGTAAAGACTACCAAAATGGACCACAATGTCTGTACAAAAATAAAGCCCAGTCAGCTCATTTCAAAAACCTTAATCATAAAATATCTCCACCCAAGAATCTCGGTTAGATCGAAGTAGAATTTTCTGGATCATTAACGCCTTAATCGATCCAGAATATTCAGGGGGTTGCGGGTGGGGGTGAGGTTGTGGGGGGTACATAATGTAATTACGCCAGCCCTTTTTCCTTGTCCGCTAATCACCAGGCCGGGTGTAGATGACGTCCCGATGACAGTTTTAATATATTTTGTTGTATGTAAATTTTGATGCAGCTGTGATATAGGCGTGACATCACGCCGATTTGTTACGTCACGAAATTTTAAATTGAACGTCTTGGTATTTTATTGTTTGCTTCTTCTTTCTACTATAAAGATTGTTGTATAAGGGCGATACTTATTACTGTACAGCAAAATGTATTAACATGCATTTTAGGCGGGATGAGTTGGGAATCGTGAGGCAGGAGCAGATTTAAAAACCTCACTTGTCTTTCAAAAATGCTTACAATGTAGTGCTAAACCACCAGACTGCTGCTGTTTACTGTATAAAATCAACTAGAAGATAATTTTTTCCTAACCTAAATAAAAATCTTATATTTTGCTGCACCTCCTTAGGGGAAGAAATTCAGTAAATGTTGAAATAATTTTTTTGCTGAATTTTTAGTCAATAGCTGAAGATTTTTTGCCATCCCCTATTGAGCCCTAAGCCCTAAAACTTTCTTCTTAGTGAGCCTTTACGTGATAAAAATGTACTATTTTCCATATAAGATAGTATCCTCTCTTCTTTGTAATTTCAGTTACTTCGTCTCTACGTTAACGAGTCAATCATCTTTTTATACATAATTAGGATAAAAATATTAGCTCAAAAACATCTCCTAGGTTAGCTGAAAGCAAAGTTTTTATCAAAACAAAGCCAGTAAATTAGCATTACCGTACAAACTAGAAATGAAAATGAGATTTATATTTGTAAGAAGTTGTTCGTCTTAATAACAGCGACGTTTCATTTAAGTCTAGGCCGAACCCCCACGAATCCCCACAAAACCCCACGAATCACCCCAGCTCTTATTATGCATAAAATTCACTCAACTTTGCTATTATTTGGGGACTTAAAAGTTACGTAAAGTTATTTTGTTATTAAAATTTTTGGTATCTTTGATGTAAATTACCAAGTTATTTGATTGTACAGACTGACTCCTGTCGCTTTGCAGAAACGACGATAAATTGAGTTTATATTATATTCAATTAGTTATTGTAACTGTTTTGATATGATTATTATATATTTATTCCTGGGCTGTTGTGTGGTGTAGAGATGCTGGGTCTCCATTATTAAGGTTTGAAGTAATTGTCTTGGGTGTGATACTGTGCGGTATCGCTCCCATGCAGATTACACTATTTTTATTAAAAGCTGATTAAAAAGAAAAAAAAAACTAAAATAACAAGGTGTTAAACTGTTAACGTATATTGTAAAAGAAATAAATTTGTTTAGATATTTTTGTATACTTTATTTTTACTTCCTAATACTAATAACGTTTTATCCTGCTGCCAACTAAAGGGTTTAGAATAAAATTTGGGGGATTTTTTTTCTGGGAATATAGGCACTATTTTTTATTATTTTAGGAGAATTTACAGGGAATTAAAGTGTCTTTAGGAGTTTTGTTGGTAACACTGGTTTTGTATAAGTAGATAACCCTTTCCAGCTTAACTGTAATAAATTTGAATGTTTTTTTTAAATCACGTAAATAGACAGATAAAAATAAAAAAATAATAATATGTCTTATTAGTGTTAAACATAGATTTAGTGGAACAGAAAAAGGTGTGGATCCCTGCGTTCTCTGTAACTCACAACAACAAAGTCAATAAGATTAGTGCATCAGTATCTGGTCGAGCGCGGCGCGAGTGCGAGCGATCAGCTGGCTTAGACGCAACGTCGAACATAACGCACCCCTCCTGCCACTCTCCTGTCACGGCTTACGCAAAACTGACAGCCACCCAATAATTCTGGATGTGTTAATATCAAACCACGGGATAGGAATGGAATTGAATTGCATTTGTATCAAAGTTTTGATATATGATCTCACACCATACGTACGAGTTACACTTATATTACAATGTCTTAAGGAAGGTAAAAACTGTCTACTCCAAGTAAAGCTCTATTAACCCATGAAAATCATAATAAAATTAGTCCAGTAGTTTATTTATTCAATCAACTTATTACATACATTTTTTAGCACAAGCCACAATCTTGCATTTTATAAATTTATTATAAGTTTAAAAACCCATGATACATTTAGTATATATATACGTATATACACTATAAGTAGTAGAAGTAGTGTCTTTGGCTAATAACAGGTATGTTCATTTGGTCATATCTACAGTGACGTGTATCTTTGCACAAGGCCACTCGACCCTATTCCATCACAATATCAAGCGTTAAGCAAAAATTAGATTAGCAGTACAATGCGACACATCTGTACATCATATTTTGTCAGGTACCCCGCTGCCCATGTGTAACAAAAGAAGTGATTTCACGCGGCGCGAACATTTATACCAGTGGTTCCCAAAGTGTCTAGGTGACTCCTTGAGGGTTTGCTACAAGTTATAGGGTCCACGTAAAAGAATTGTGGAATGATCATAGAAAAAAAGATCAAAGATTACGTGACGAGGAAAAAAAACTCTTACGTATTTGTTGCTGTACTGTGACCCCTCAAGTAAAGGTTTTCAACAGCAAACGCTCACTGTTTGAAAAACAATGGTCTAGAGGAAATAAAACTATAAAGAGCGTATAAAAAATACAAAGGTATGTCTTCTAGATGAGACCATCGAATTCTAGATGTGGAGTGAAATTAAATAAAACTACAGCTTGTCTCAAACAAATTTGGGAACTTCTGGTTTATACGATTGTAGCGAATTCGTTATCTTATTGAAAAAATTGCTCTAGGGACTCCACTCTCCCCATGTGCTTCCTTTGACGACACCAAGGACATGATAAATTTATTTAATATATACAAATGTTTGGACACTTTTACGTTTTAAATTAAATTTAGTTCACCATGTGTTGTTGAAGGAAATGGAAAAAATCTTTACGATACAAACCGGTATAGTAGCAAAAAAATTTGGCCAAGTGCGAGTGTTTGTTCGCACGAGGGTTCCGTAAAGTTTGGATACTGTTAGGTTAGGTTTTTTCATAGAATGTTTTTATTCTGACGTTAGAAAAATGATGGAGCCCAAAAAGCTGGTTAGATGAGTCCCAGATTTTCTAGTGATGAACATTCGCTTCGATAATAAATACTTATCTCATTCAGTCAACGTAAAGTTGACACTCACTTTACGTTGACTGAATGAGATAAGTATTTATTTACAGAGTGATGAATATTGATTTATATAAGAAAATATTATAAGTCAAACAATATAAATTTATTCTTCTATGTATATTAGAAATATTTACATAACTAATATTTATTTATTTACAATTTATTACAGCATAATAAGGGATTTAGGTTAGATTTGGTCGCAGTCAGTGTACCAACTGCAAAAGTATATTTTAATTGCGTTTATTTAGTACCAAGAGGCTGCATGAGTGATTATTTAATATTTATTTCAACATAATACCTCCTAGATGGACGGATAACGAAGTGATCCTATAAGTGTTACTTTTTTCCTTTTAAGGCAAGGAACCCTAAAAAGTAATTGATAAATGTGTTAGTGAATGAGTATCTCAATAATACGGGAGCGTATTATCTTCTTAATATATTATATCTTATTTAACTTGACTGGATTTTGGGATTTAAAAAAAAAATTTAGAGTTTTTGTGACTGTCTTTATAACGAGATTTCCTTCTTCTGTACAAGGAAGTTTTTATGAGAATATTATTTTAACTATCGTTGGATTCTGCGTTTCCATCAGTTTATTACATTCTGATGGTGATGAAGCCAGAAGGTAAACAATTCACTCTATGATGATTTTTTAACAAAAGGCGTTTTGTCGTATAACTTTCTTTCATTATGTTCATATATTTTTTTCTGGAAAATCAGAATTTTTAGAAGCCGTTGTTCATTCTATGCAAAACAAGGCAGGTCACCTTCTTTCAGGTGATTTTTTTATTATTTAAAACTCTCATGCAAAATTTCATTCACTATCTCAACTCTTAATTTCTCAAGCTGTACCAAATTTCACTAAAATTGATCTAGAATTTCTTGGGTTACAACCCGACTTTGTTGTCCACCAAATATTATGTACCCAACCCGATATTTAATAACACTTAGTTATAAAAAACTGTTATCTATATATTCTCTGTTCTCATGAACACTCAAGTTTAACCGAGTAACATCTCTATTATTACATAACATTGTTTAAACAATTACCACACTTCCACCACTGCATTTGACGCAAATATGACAAAAACAGAATATTATTACAATATATATTCTGTTTTTTGTTTAAAAAATATACCCTCATAAGGTCAGTTCTCTACACCAACTGTATTGAAACGATGAAAGTATATCTTTTATAATAAACTAGCGGCGGTGTATTTAAACTCATTTCTTCATTCATGCTGTACCCGCAACTATGAAGCATATATCTCTCATCGTTAAGGCAGCTTTCGTAACAAACGTTTTCGTTCGACGGTTTTTTCTCCGACACTCACAAATAATGTGGCTAATTGGGAAAAAAAATTTCCTATTACCCCACAATTTCACAAACTTTACCTCTTTACAATATCATCATAGATCCAAAAACATCTTTCATAATGTTTAATTAAATTAATTCAGCCGGTATAAGCCTCAGCGAAAAGAGAGCTAGGGTACATAAAAAAGACTATGTGTACGTTTTTAATATATAGAGATTTGATAGTAGAGATAAATGAAACCAATATAATATTATATTTGTAGGAAATATCTTTTGAACTGATTGTGAAGAAAAGGAAGTTAAACGTTTGTATGTTTGTTACTCAATCATGTAAAAACGTCTCACTCGCTTGTAAATTTTCAGTTTTATAAACCCCCCATTATTATTTCGGTCTATCGGGAAGTCAGTCGTGGCAGATGACTAGATTAATATTAGTAGTAAGTTTGTAAGTAAAATCGAGTTTAAGCGCAACTACTCGTTGTTTATCGCTAACCAAGTAATCTATTCAAGTGTTATCTTATGAATTTAGAATTTTGAATACAAGTTTATTCGTATGTTATTAACGCTGTATTATTCTAGCTGTAAAACTGTTAACATTAATTAGTTATAAAATTATTACTATTACAGTCGTATTTCTGTTATTGTAATCTCCTTGATCTTTTGAATAAATATGAATATTATATCTAAGAACCTACTGATGACGTCGTCACTGGTTGCTACATATTATAAAACAAAATCCCACACGAACGAACGGATTTTAGTGTTGTTTTCACCAATAGCTATAATGATTCATTAGGTTTTTAAGAACATGTATAATTTATTACGGTTTTGTGTAAATCGCTTGAAATATGACGAAAATTGTTATAAGAAGTTGTTGATAACAATATCAGTGGTGGTTTAAGAATTATCAGGAAAAAAATTATTCAAATGACGTCACGATATCATTATAATTTTGCACGTTGATTCAAATTACAATTTACTAAAAATGAAAAATCTAGCTTAAATATAGCAGACTTTAAAAGTACATCTGGGTCGCAAGTCCCAGGCGCCATTAGACAAAACTTTTATAGGGAACTCTAAAACATGACCAACACTTAATTAGGCATAATAGAAAAAATATAATTGTCTTTGTTAACATAATTATGTATATATTAAAATTTATGTTCGTGAACATAATATTAATTAGGTGCTCTATGTACGGTTGTAGCCAAACTGACTCTATATAGGGACTTGTAACTAACTGTATGGAAAGTCTAGTGGAAACTAACTCTGATATTGTAGAATGTAGAGACTGGTAGATATTGACACTATATAGAGACTAGTTGAAACTGAATCTATGTAGAGACTGGTAGAAACTGACTCTATGTAGCGACTGGTAGATATTGACACTATGTAGAGACTAGTAGAAACTGAATCTATGTAGAGACTGGTAAAAACTGACTCTATGTAGAGACTGGTAGAAACTGACTCTATGTAGAGACTGGTAGATATTGACACTATATAGAGACTAGTTGAAACTGACTCTATGTAGGGATTTGTAACTGACTGTATGGAAAGTCTAGTGGAAACTAACTCTGACATTGTAGAATGTAGAGACTGTTAGAAACTAAATCTATGTAGAGACTGGTAGAAACTGACTCTATGTAGGGATTTGTAACTGACTGTATGGAAAGTCTAGTGGAAACTAACTCTGACATTGTAGAATGTAGAGACTGGTAGAAACTGAATCTATGTAGAGACTGGTAGAAACTGACTCTATGTAGGGATTTGTAACTGACTGTATGGAAAGTCTAGTGGAAACTAACTCTGACATTGTAGAATGTAGAGACTGGTAGAAACTGAATCTATGTAGAGACTGGTAGAAACTGACTCTATGTAGAGACTAGTAGAAACTGACTCTATGTAGAGACTGGTAGATATTGACACTATATAGAGACTAGTAGAAACTGAATCTATGTAGAGACTGGTAGAAACTGACTCTATGTAGGGATTTGTAACTGACTGTATGGAAAGTCTAGTGGAAACTAACTCTGACATTGTAGAATGTAGAGACTGGTAGAAACTAAATCTATGTAGAGACTGGTAGAAACTGACTCTATGTAGGGATTTGTAACTGACTGTATGGAAAGTCTAGTGGAAACTAACTCTGACATTGTAGAATGTAGAGACTGGTAGAAACTGAATCTATGTAGAGACTGGTAGAAACTGACTCTATGTAGGGATTTGTAACTGACTGTATGGAAAGTCTAGTGGAAACTAACTCTGACATTGTAGAATGTAGAGACTGGTAGAAACTGAATCTATGTAGAGACTGGTAGAAACTGACTCTATGTAGGGATTTGTAACTGACTGTATGGAAAGTCTAGTGGAAACTAACTCTGACATTGTAGAATGTAGAGACTGGTAGAAACTGAATCTATGTAGAGACTGGTAGAAACTGACTCTATGTAGGGATTTGTAACTGACTGTATGGAAAGTCTAGTGGAAACTAACTCTGACATTGTAGAATGTAGAGACTGGTAGAAACTGAATCTATGTAGAGACTGGTAGAAACTGACTCTATGTAGGGATTTGTAACTGACTGTATGGAAAGTCTAGTGGAAACTAACTCTGACATTGTAGAATGTAGAGACTGGTAGAAACTGAATCTATGTAGAGACTGGTAGAAACTGACTCTATGTAGAGACTAGTAGAAACTGACTCTATGTAGAGACTGGTAGATATTGACACTATATAGAGACTAGTAGAAACTGAATCTATGTAGAGACTGGTAGAAACTGACTCTATGTAGGGATTTGTAACTGACTGTATGGAAAGTCTAGTGGAAACTAACTCTGACATTGTAGAATGTAGAGACTGGTAGAAACTGAATCTATGTAGAGACTGGTAGAAACTGACTCTATGTAGGGATTTGTAACTGACTGTATGGAAAGTCTAGTGGAAACTAACTCTGACATTGTAGAATGTAGAGACTGGTAGAAACTGAATCTATGTAGAGACTGGTAGAAACTGACTCTATGTAGAGACTAGTAGAAACTGACTCTATGTAGAGACTGGTAGATATTGACACTATATAGAGACTAGTAGAAACTGAATCTATGTAGAGACTGGTAGAAACTGACTCTATGTAGGGATTTGTAACTGACTGTATGGAAAGTCTAGTGGAAACTAACTCTGACATTGTAGAATGTAGAGACTGGTAGAAACTGAATCTATGTAGAGACTGGTAGAAACTGACTCTATGTAGGGATTTGTAACTGACTGTATGGAAAGTCTAGTGGAAACTAACTCTGACATTGTAGAATGTAGAGACTGGTAGAAACTGAATCTATGTAGAGACTGGTAGAAACTGACTCTATGTAGGGATTTGTAACTGACTGTATGGAAAGTCTAGTGGAAACTAACTCTGACATTGTAGAATGTAGAGACTGGTAGAAACTGAATCTATGTAGAGACTGGTAGAAACTGACTCTATGTAGGGATTTGTAACTGACTGTATGGAAAGTCTAGTGGAAACTAACTCTGACATTGTAGAATGTAGAGACTGGTAGAAACTGAATCTATGTAGAGACTGGTAGAAACTGACTCTATGTAGGGATTTGTAACTGACTGTATGGAAAGTCTAGTGGAAACTAACTCTGACATTGTAGAATGTAGAGACTGGTAGAAACTGAATCTATGTAGAGACTGGTAGAAACTGACTCTATGTAGAGACTAGTAGAAACTGACTCTATGTAGAGACTGGTAGATATTGACACTATATAGAGACTAGTAGAAACTGAATCTATGTAGAGACTGGTAGAAACTGACTCTATGTAGGGATTTGTAACTGACTGTATGGAAAGTCTAGTGGAAACTAACTCTGACATTGTAGAATGTAGAGACTGGTAGAAACTGAATCTATGTAGAGACTGGTAGAAACTGACTCTATGTAGGGATTTGTAACTGACTGTATGGAAAGTCTAGTGGAAACTAACTCTGACATTGTAGAATGTAGAGACTGGTAGAAACTGAATCTATGTAGAGACTGGTAGAAACTGACTCTATGTAGAGACTAGTAGAAACTGACTCTATGTAGAGACTGGTAGATATTGACACTATATAGAGACTAGTAGAAACTGAATCTATGTAGAGACTGGTAGAAACTGACTCTATGTAGGGATTTGTAACTGACTGTATGGAAAGTCTAGTGGAAACTAACTCTGACATTGTAGAATGTAGAGACTGGTAGAAACTGAATCTATGTAGAGACTGGTAGAAACTGACTCTATGTAGGGATTTGTAACTGACTGTATGGAAAGTCTAGTGGAAACTAACTCTGACATTGTAGAATGTAGAGACTGGTAGAAACTGAATCTATGTAGAGACTGGTAGAAACTGACTCTATGTAGGGATTTGTAACTGACTGTATCGAAAGTCTAGTGGAAACTAACTCTGACATTGTAGAATGTAGAGACTGTTAGAAACTGAATCTATGTAGAGACTGGTAGAAACTGACTCTATGTAGAGACTAGTAGAAACTGACTCTATGTAGAGACTGGTAGATATTGACACTATATAGAGACTAGTAGAAACTGAATCTATGTAGAGACTGGTAGAAACTGACTCTATGTAGGGATTTGTAACTGACTGTATGGAAAGTCTAGTGGAAACTAACTCTGACATTGTAGAATGTAGAGACTGGTAGAAACTGAATCTATGTAGAGACTGGTAGAAACTGACTCTATGTAGGGATTTGTAACTGACTGTATGGAAAGTCTAGTGGAAACTAACTCTGACATTGTAGAATGTAGAGACTGGTAGAAACTGAATCTATGTAGAGACTGGTAGAAACTGACTCTATGTAGAGACTAGTAGAAACTGACTCTATGTAGAGACTGGTAGATATTGACACTATATAGAGACTAGTAGAAACTGAATCTATGTAGAGACTGGTAGAAACTGACTCTATGTAGGGATTTGTAACTGACTGTATGGAAAGTCTAGTGGAAACTAACTCTGACATTGTAGAATGTAGAGACTGGTAGAAACTGAATCTATGTAGAGACTGGTAGAAACTGACTCTATGTAGAGACTAGTAGAAACTGACTCTATGTAGAGACTGGTAGATATTGACACTATATAGAGACTAGTAGAAACTGAATCTATGTAGAGACTGGTAGAAACTGACTCTATGTAGAGACTGGTAGATATTGATTCTATATAGAGACTGGTAGAAACTGACTCTATGTAGAGACTGGTAGATATTGACACTATATAGAGACTAGTAGAAACTGACTCTATGTAGAGACTGGTAGAAACTGACTCTATGTAGAGACTGGTAGATATTGACACTATGTAGAGACTAGTAGAAACTGAATCTATGTAGAGACTAGTAGAAACTGAATCTATGTAGAGACTGGTAGAAACTGACTCTATGTAGAGACTGGTAGATATTGACTCTATGTAGAAACTAGTAGAAATTGAATCTATGTAGAGACTAGTAGAAACTGACTCTATGTAGAGACTGGTAGATATCGACACTATGTAGAGACTAGTAGAAACTGACTCTATGTAGAGACTGGTAGATATTGACACTATGTAGAGACTAGTAGAAACTGACTCTATGTAGAGACTTGTAGAAACTGACTCTTTGTAGAGACTGGTAGATATCGACACTATGTAGAGACTAGTAGAAACTGACTCTATGTAGAGACTGGTAGATATCGACACTATGTAGAGACTAGTAGAAACTGAATCTATGTAGAGACTGGTAGAAACTGACTCTATGTAGAGACTGGTAGATATTGACACTATGTAGAGACTAGAAGAAACTAACTCTATGTAGAGACTGGTAGATACTGTCTCTATGTAGAGACTAGTAGAAACTGAATCTATGTAGAGACTGGTAGAAACTGACTCTATGTAGAGACTGGTAGATATTGACACTATGTAGAGACTAGAAGAAACTAACTCTATGTAGAGACTGGTAGACACTGACTCTATGTAGAGACTGGTAGATATTGACACTATATAGAGACTAGTTGAAAATGAATCTATGTAGAGACTGGTAGAAACTGACTCTATGTAGAGACTGGTAGATATTGACACTATGTAGAGACTAGAAGAAACTAACTCTATGTAGAGACTGGTAGATACTGTCTCAATGTAGAGACTAGTAGAAACTGACTCTATGTAGGCTTGTAGAAACTGACACTATGTAGAGACTATTAATAACCGACTTTATGTAGAGACAACTCAAACTGACTCTATGTAGGCTTCTAGAAACTGACATTATGTAGAGACTAGTAGAAACTAACTCTATGTAGAGACTGGTAGAAACTGACTCTATGTAGGCTTGTAGAAACTGACACTATGTAGAGACTAGTAGAAACTGACACTATGTAGAGACTATTAATAACCGACTTTATGTAGAGACAAGTCAAATTGACTCTATGTAGGCTTCTAGAAACTGACACTATATAGAGTCAAGTCAAACTGACTCTATGTAGGCTTGTAGAAACTGACACTATGTAGAGACTATTGAAAACCAACTTTATGTAAAGACAAGTCAAACTGACTCTATGTAGGCTTCTAGAAACTGACACTATGTAGAGACTAGTAGAAACTGAATCTATGTAGAGACTAGTAGAAACTGAATCTATGTAGAGACTGGTAGAAACTGACTCTATGTAGAGACTGGTAGATATTGACTCTATGTAGAGACTAGTAGAAACTGAATCTATGTAGAGACTAGTAGAAACTGACTCTATGTAGGCTTGTAGAAACTGACACTATGTAGAGACTATTAAAAACCGACTTTATGTAGAGTCAAGTCAAACTGACTCTATGTAGGTTTCTAGAAACTGACACTATGTAGAGACTAGTAGAAATTAACTCTATGTAAAGACTAGTAGAAACTGTCTCTATGTGGGCTTGTAGAAACTGACACTATGTAGAGACTATTAATAACCAACTTTATGTAGAGACAAGTCAAACTGACTCTATGTAGAGACTAGTCGAAACTGACTGTGTAGAGACTTATAGAAACTGACTCTATGTAGGCTTCTAGAAACTGACACTTTGTAGAGACTAGTAGAAACTGACTCTATGTAGAGACTAGTAGAAACTGACTCTATGTTGGCTTGTAGAAACTGACACTATGAAGAGACTATTAATAACCGACTTTATGTAGAGTCAAGTCAAACTGACTCTATGTAGGCTTCTAGAAACTGACACTATGTAGAGACTAGTAGAAATTAACTCTATGTAAAGACTAGTAGAAACTGTCTCTATGTAGGCTTGTAGAAACTGACACTATGTAGAGACTAGTAGAAATTAACTCTATGTAAAGACTAGTAGAAACTGTCTCTATGTAGGCTTGTAGAAACTGACACTATGTAGAGACTAGTAGAAATTAACTCTATGTAAAGACTAGTAGAAACTGTCTCTATGTGGGCTTGTAGAAACTGACACTATGTAGAGACTATTAATAACCGACTTTATGTAGAGACAAGTCAAACTGACTCTATGTAGAGACTAGTCGAAACTGACTGTGTAGAGACTTATAGTAACTGACTCTATGTAGGCTTCTAGAAACTGACACTTTGTAGAGACTAGTAGAAACTGACTCTATGTAGAGACTAGTAGAAACTGACTCTATGTTGGCTTGTAGAAACTGACACTATGAAGAGACTATTAATAACCGACTTTATGTAGAGTCAAGTCAAACTGACTCTATGTAGGCTTCTAGAAACTGACACTATGTAGAGACTAGTAGAAATTAACTCTATGTAAAGACTAGTAGAAACTGTCTCTATGTAGGCTTGTAGAAACTGACACTATGTAGAGACTAGTAGAAATTAACTCTATGTAAAGACTAGTAGAAACTGTCTCTATGTAGGCTTGTAGAAACTGACACTATGTAGAGACTAGTAGAAATTAACTCTATGTAAAGACTAGTAGAAACTGTCTCTATGTAGGCTTGTAGAAACTGACACTATGTAGAGACTAGTAGAAATTAACTCTATGTAAAGACTAGTAGAAACTGTCTCTATGTGGGCTTGTAGAAACTGACACTATGTAGAGACTATTAATAACCGACTTTATGTAGAGACAAGTCAAACTGACTCTATGTAGAGACTAGTCGAAACTGACTGTGTAGAGACTTATAGAAACTGACTCTATGTAGGCTTCTAGAAACTGACACTTTGTAGAGACTAGTAGAAACTAACTCCATGTAAAGACTAGTAAAGTCTGATTATATTAGATAATTGTAAAGACTTACTCTATGTAGAGAGCAGTAGACAATGACGTTAGAGTCTTAACATTCTAGAAACTTCCTTCATATCCAGATTTCCAGAGACTATTTTACTAACAATTTAGAGTGAATCCGATGGAATATAACGCCTCAGCGAAGCGAGAGAAGGATAAAAAAGTACAAGTCACCAGATTGAAACCACAAGAGAGTTCCCCATAGACACGGCTACTTAGCAAAATTAGAGGGTAGGGGAGAATGTGACAGAAAAGTTATTTAGATGTTTACGTGTGCATCCTGCCATTAAATAAGAAACGAATCAGCAGAACTGTTTTATACAAACTCCTTTTAACGCCACTCGATTTTACGATAACAGACATCTTGCGATGTTTTTATATAATAACACTCAATTTAACGCAAACTCTTAGCAACGTCATGAGGTCTTTTTACTGATATTATGTAGAGTGTAACATATGTGTATGTAACATATACTATGCTTCTCATATTACATTGGCTCAAAACTTACAAAACCAATTTTAGAGACAATATTTCTGAATGTTTTTCGGGATCCAATCTAATATTTTAGTTTTCTAGCTCTACTAAAAGTAGAGTACAAATAGTTTCTACGTCTTTAATAAATTCTTTAACAGGAGTATCCTAGGAAATCTATCACACGACGTGACGTCACAATGTGTTCAAGTCACGTGACATTTTATTTAATATAGCCGTATAGTCCATTTGCATTTACTCTTAAATCTGGATCTTTGTCACACAATTACAAAAAACGGCTGAACGGATTTCAATGAAATTTGGCGAATATATACTTTATAACCTGGATTATCACGTAAGCTACTTTTTCTCCCGATAAACTAAGGTCTTTTAGGATAAAAGAAATTTTGATGTTTTTACTCTACTTTTAGATATAAAGGATACAATTTAGTGACAATGTCTTTCAATTAACTCTGGAGAACATTCCAAAAGTTTTGCAAACAAAGTCGCGGGCAGATACTAGTATTAAATAGATAATAAATATTTGAAATGTCAGGCAAGTTGGCAAAATGAGGGGTCGTGTCACAAAAGTTATTTAGATGTTTACGCGTGCATCGTGGCATTAAATAAGCAACGAATCATCGCGGGGGATCTGAACCCTGGACAAAAGTACCCGTAACACCCGGCCGACACTTTGACAATGTCAGCTTTGTCAAGATTTTTTTTGACACAAATATTGACTTTATTTGTTTGACTACTTGCTATTTTGTGTGAGAATTGGAATCAACGATTATGTATCTTATAGATTTTGTGATCATTGTTTACTAATATTATAAACCAGAATGTTTGGATGTCAATCACGCAAAAACGGCTGAACGGATTTGGATGAAATTTGGCAAATAGATACTTTATAACCGCGATTAACATATAGGCTAGTTTTTATCCAAGAAAAATTCAGAGTTCCTGAGGGGTAAGGGCCTGAATATTTTAATATGTTCTAATTGCAGCTATGACAAGACAGGCCGGGTCGAATAGTTGAACTAGTATAAATGAGTGGACTCACCTAAGTGTCCTAAGCAAAAGAGTTCCAAATCTTAAAAGTATGAGTACTTAAGATGTAATTCCTAATTAATCACTACGCGAGTACATCTGAATATTTTTAGGAAATACTTCTCTCACTTACTCTGTTCTATAACTACTTTATATAAAAGACATTTTAATACAAAGACTTTGCTACTTTCCGGGATAAAAACTATCCTATGTGTTAATATAGTTTATAAAGTACATAAATTCATTAAAATCAGTTTACCCATTTTTGTGTGATTTAGTAGGAAATTTACAAACTTATATTTATAATATTAAATATGATTGTAATTATATTTAATATTATTATAATTATTATTTAATATAATTTTCAACACAATCAGTTCAGTAGTTTTTGCCTGATAAAGTAACAAACGTTTTTATTAACTTTCACATGAATAATATTAATAGTATGTTTGCAAAAAAAGGTTATTTTCAACGTAAATGTACTCGAATTGAAAATCTATTCAAACATTGAATCCACATCCACAAAGTGAACAAGTAAACAAATCGGCCAAAAGATAAAATGATGTCTCACTTTTGTCACTATTTGGCACGAGTAGCTTAGGAGACGAACGTTACATTCCTTATGAAATAAATATACTATCGTAAAAACATGTTGTTCTTGAATCCACTCATTTTATGATATAATTTAATGAAACAGTTGGACAGTTCTGACTCAGTTCTCTACGTGAGTAAAATGTTTACTATATGCAAAAATTATGAAGATTTCGCCGACTAAACTATTTATAAGCTATTTACGTTAAGTGAATATTGGCTAATATAGTGAAGTGTAGTGCAACCCTTATTGAGGATAATGTGAGGTTTGGTAATAAGGCATAACAGTATACGCGAGAGTTCTGGGTTTCAAACTCCGGACAATGCTTCGGCTTCTTATCTCAAGTGTCATTATTCTTATATACAATAAAACTTGAAGATTTGTATCTTCGCCATCATAGCTGAAACGCCATTCGAGACGATGACGTCATGATTTTTAAATATTATTTTAATTAAAAATAAATATTATTTTGTAAACGGTTAATTATGATGTGGGCAACACTAATTTGAGTAGTAGTTTTACTTCCTTGAATTTTAGACTACAAATAAACATCAATCGGAGAAGTAGGGGTTTCAAAATTAAAACGCCGTCACGACATAAAATATTATTATTAAATTGCGAGATCGTTGAACCTAAAGTGTAATATTTTATTCAAGCCGTCATACCGTTGGACATATAGACTATTCTAGATTAACATAGACTAGTTTTACAAAATCAAAGCGGTCTCTTACACTACAACCATTTCTCACCAGTGGTCGACACCTACCGCGTGGGTATCAAAAACGATATTTCACGCATAGAAATCTTTTAAATAAACATCTTAATGTTTACTAATGTAACATATACATTGATTGATAGCTACACTTTTGTGTATCTAGACACCGCAGGGAGTACGTCTTTGGTGGTACGTCAATGTATATTTGCCATTTTTAATGGTTCAAACTTAAAATTAAAAAAAAAACTTACAGCAATAGTCTAAATACTAATATTATAAAGAGGTAAAGTTTGTGAGGTTGTAGGGGGTAATCTCCGGATCTACTGAACCGATTTTGAAAATTCTTTTACCAATAGAAATCCACATTATTTGTGAGTGTTATAGGATATATATTAAGCCAAAAAATAAAAAGACTTTTCCGTGATAGTCGGTTTTGCAAAGTAAGTCGGAGAAAAAACGGTCGAACTAAAACGTTTCTTGCGAACGCTGCCTTAACGATGAGAGATATAATTCATAGTTTCGGGTAGTATGCTCCCAAAATTCAAAATTAGTAGATTATACTTGGAAACATTGATATTCTGCTCTTCCTTTATCTACAAGTCCCTACAACGTATTAATTACTTAGTCTTTTGAATGTCAATGAAATTTGAAATACATTTGCAGTGTTCAAGTTTATGTCTGTATGTTAGTTAGTTTAAAAGTATGTAGGCTTACAAATTAGTAAACTTACGAGTTTGTAAGTTAGTAAGTGCTTCTGTCTTTAAAAACCATGATGTGATGGCCCAGTGGTTGAGACTTCAATGTCTTACTCAGGAGGTCTGAGTACGATCCCCACCCAGGCACACCTTTGACTTTTCTGAGTTATGTGTGTTTTAAGAAATTAAATATCACTTGCTTTAACGGTGAAGGAAAACATCGTGAGGAACCTGCACTCCTCGAGTTCTCCAAGTGCTCAAAGGTGTGTGAAGTCTGCCAACCCGCACTGGGCCAGCGTGGTAGACTATGACTAATATCCTTCTCATTCTGAGGAGGAGTCCCGGCTCAGCAGTGGGCCATTGACGGGTCGTGATGATGATGAAGTGCTTATGAATTTATATATTTCAATTTTTAGTAATATTTGCTGCATAAAAATATATAGGCGTTCAATAAAAAAAATATTATGATTAAAAGTATCCTATGTGTTAATTCAGGTTATAATTTATATATAAACGTTTATAAACGTTTTCGTCTGATTGAGTAACAAACATATTATAAACTTTCATTTTTATAATTTTAGTAAAATGAAAGAGTCTAGTATATCATTTGAAAGGTACTGTCCCATACATTTGCATCACATATAAATTGTCACCTTTTTTACTTTCCAGCTCATTTAAATTTCATGTGTATTTTAGTGGTACACAGCTTCCATTAGCCTTGAATGATTAAAGGAGGGGAAGGAGTCTCCGGAGAGTTCCCAGTACTCTAGCAATTATCTCCTCTGTCTGAACATCTTGGTACGATGAGTGTTGAAACCTACGATGGGTATTGAAACCTATTGCCTCACACTGGAACATATTTTGCTATATCTAGACAGTAGAGTGGAATTGTGATTGATTTCCGATCAAGATTGTGCATTAGGACAAATTGTAATATATGACTTGAGTTCTACTTGTACAATTGTATTATTATTAATATTTGTTTGTTTATGCGTCTTTTGAAGGTGTGGAATAGTAGTTTTCGCCCTCGCTTCTATAAGAAATGACGGTCTTAAGCAACGCATTGTGACTTTCCGCTTCAAACTCTCTTCCTTTGTATGTATTTATAAAATGAGATCTATTATTGTACAACAATATTTATTAGCATGCATTCTAGATAAGAATCCGAGCAGTGCCTGATTCTTGTGACCCAGGTGCAAGTTTATAAAGCTACATAACAATTAAATCAAAGTAGCTAATAAACTCACATGATCCACAATAAAGGCGACCACGTCAACACTAAATGGCACTATTTGAACTACTTTAGACAATGTTAACTGTATGAAATTGTCTTGTCAAGGCCGTGAGGATATTAAAAAATTAGCATATTAACTACTGAAGCTAAGAAACTGAAGAGAAACTGGAAAAGAGTCTTATATAATTAGAAAGTTATATACCATAAGTTAATTTAATATGAAAGCTATTATACTATGAAGTTTCTAATAGTTTTTGCGTGAAAGATAAACAAACAAAATATATATTTAGTTTCTATTGTACGAGTAAGTTAACCTTTTTTTCTATTTTGTCCTTTTGTCTTTACAAAACAGAGCAGGTAGGTATGTCTAACAGATCTTATCTAATTTAACATTAATGGTCAAGTATTATTATAGATAAACTATTTTTTATTTCTGAGAAACATATTATAAAAGTCTAGACTCACTTATAGTCGATTATTCAAAATTTTCAATAAATCTACCTAATGGTACTAAACAAAGTCCTTTTTAAAGATTTTCTAAATTAACCCCTTAGTATATAAAATAGGGGATAAAATTTCTTGAAGAGCAAACAAAAATAAAGAATTCTTTAATTTTTCTAATATAGTAGAAGTGTATTTTATCATTATTTTTAGACAATTTGTTTTCCTTCTATCTAGAAAATGTTAAGAACTATTTAGTAATTAAAAAAAAATAAAAATAAGTACCATATTTGAAGATCAAGCTTATTTTTTGTCTACCAAGTAACTATTATTTATTATATAAAAATTATTTATTATATTTATTATAATATTTTTTTCCACATATTAAGATATACAACTATAAGGGAGAGAACTATAAGTTGGCAACGCTGACTCACTCTCACGTTATTTTCTTATGTCAATTAAATGTTTTGCTAAAGGAAGTGAGGGCTCCAGTCCAGAGACCCAGTCTCGTCTCGCGAATGTAAACTAACTAAAACAACAACAGAACAAAACATTCAAACAATCCAAGATATCGCGAAAAGGTAAAAAATAAGCAAAACATTTTATCAAATGTACAAATAAAAAGAAACAACTTACGTATATGTATAACTGACTGACTGACTGACTTTATTTTGTCTACACTAATATCATACTTTTTATGTTTTGTTTATTTGCTTGTTTCGAATATGCTCAAAAATTACTTAACCGATTTTGATAATTCTTTCACTAATAGAAAGCTACATCTTTCCCGAGTAAGTTAAGCTAAGTGGTGTTGCCATAAATATTATAATTAAAAAGATACAGCCATTTATGTGCAACCAAACGTATTTTGTCAGTAACATAATAGAATCTCTTGAAATACTGATCCGATTTTGAAAATTTTTTCACTTAAGGAAAGCTACACTACAAAGTGATACAATTCGTATAGTGTTGCCAGCACTATTATAATTATCTTTGCATATTATGAAATGTCGCTTCCACTGTCTGTTCGACTCACGTTCTACTCAACGGATTTTATTGCGCTTTTCTCCAATAGATAGAGAGATTCAAAAGGAAGGTTTATATGTATAATACATGTATATTATTGTACAGAAACTGTATAACGTCGGAGAGTGTTGCTAGTTATGTATAACACTATTGTCATTATTATTTACATTTATATACCTGCGCCTTACCTGAAATAGTAAATCAGAGACAAAACATGGTTGCTATTTAATTATATAAGGCGTTTTTCAAAACATGTTTCCATTGTTTACATGTTGAATATTTTATACATGTATAAAAGCCTTAATGTGAACAAATATGGCGTTTTTAATATTATGTACAGTAAGAACACAGTTATTCGCGAGTAGTTTCTTTTATTTTCAATTATACCCACGTAACACTAAATAACAACACTATATAACCTCTGTTCCGGTAGATTTGTGTCAGTTGTCAAACGGAGCTCGTGGTGACTATAATGGCTGTACAACTTATGTGGTGTTGTTATGCTGGGACTCCAGTGTGAAGGGTTTTGTGAGTTTGGGATTACCTATATTGTCTGTGCAGTATAACTAGATAATACATATTTAAGGCCATTTACATTATAGTACAAGTTTAATTATTTTTTATTTACTTTATTGCATCCAACTCTCAAAAACTCAGTGAAGCGAGGACATATAGCTAGTATAGTAATTAT
This sequence comes from Limenitis camilla, assembly GCA_905147385.1. NCBI lineage: Eukaryota > Metazoa > Arthropoda > Insecta > Lepidoptera > Nymphalidae > Limenitis > Limenitis camilla. The sequence goes on from LR990224.1 coordinate 20,206,420, forward strand.
TGTCAAAATTATAGTATAATATATTAGTTGTTTGATTTGAACTTGATGATCGATGGCCATGAGTCAAGGACATTCAATGACGTATGTTAAATGGATGTGGTAATAGATTAAGCATTAAAATGGCGAAAGTTCCTTCCACGGATAAAGTAAAAAACCTGACATATTTGATAGTTATTTATGCAACTGTTGAATAATAAGGGGTATTCATACCTAATCATCAATAGTTGCATACAAGAATTTATCTACACCCATGATTACATCCTCTTTAAAAGATTCTGAAACAGCTTACTGGCAACATTAACTCCACAGACAGCCACTCCCAGTGACCTGACGTCATCCACTACTGAGTATACAAATACACTAAATATTGATGAAACAATCATTTATTGTAGTTGTAATAAACATTTTGTATAGTGCTATTATTAAAATTCACTTCAATATGTTCTTTAATGTTGGAAGGTAATCGCTCATTTTTTTGTAAACATAACAATAAAAATATCAAAGAAAAATGGATAGGATTCAAATCGAGCAGTAAGAATGTGTCTGTCTGTTGAGTAAACCCTTTGCGCAGAAGGGATTCGATTGTTATTGTGAAATTCAGTACAACATTATATGATCCATTTAGGTGATATAATGGTTATTAGAACATTGGGTGTTTTAATGTTGGCAATAAGCTAATTGGTTCAGAATCTTTTATAGAGGATTTAAAGTATGGGAGTAGATAAATACTATTAAAAACCAATAGGATCGCGGCATTTACCTTGCCTCGCTCAGTGTGTTAAATGAAGATTGTATTGATTCTTAACAAACACATCTCTTGCTACATTTCCTCGCTCATCTCTGGTGAAAAGAGAAATATACTGTACTAGACAATAGATAATATACTTTTCGAGAAATTACTAAATCTAGATAAATATAATAAAATTAAATGCCATATCCAGTATTACTAATTCAGTAACGTCGATACATCGTCGATCGTGGAGATATATGACATGTTTTGATAACAGAGCATATTAACAATATTAATGATTTCATATTTAATATACTAATTTTACTTTGTCAATTTAACTCGAGTTAGATGGAGCTGATTAAATAACATTATACACTGACTAACTGATTAATAAATAATAATGTTGATTAGCCCCGGCGTCGCCCGTGTGCTAGATACCACGTGTATTTAGGTTTGATTTCCTACGTCAACATAATTTATACGACATGCACTTATGCCTTCCCAAACTTTAGTCTCTACTATATCTCTGTATTTATCGAATTTCATCAAAATCGGTTCAATTGAATGGTTGATGAATAAAATGGTATGCGTGAAAGCGACAGACAGTATGTTTAGATTATTGGGTAAATAAAATATTACTTACCAAAGAGAAATCATAACTACCCCCCTCCCCTACCCTACGTCATCTAAAATTTGCACAACAAAGACCTCCTCCACCCTCTTTCGGTGCTTACTTGATATCACTTTCCTGAATGGTTTGCAACCACCAGCATTCGGGTCCAACCGCTAAGTGTCGATCCGCATGTGGGCCAGGTCTACCCCTCTCCCATGCCATTAATGTCGACTCAGTCTGTCGTTTCTTAGGGTCCACTGAAACCGCAGCATTCTTCTCTTCGCTCCCCCTCTTCACTCTATCTTCGAGGTGGCAACGCATCGGGAAAACAAGAGATACTCTCAAGTTTTGTCGATGTCCATGGGCCCTCCTTTCCCCATGTCATCATGGTATTTGAGGTGGGTCTCTCTACAATCTATATTAAAATTTATTTACAATTTTTTTTTTCAATAAAGAAATAATGTTCATGTAAATATTTAATATTTTTAAAGAGAAGATGTTGGGAGGGGGATCTAAGCTTTGTTCTTTTTCATGACATGGGGAAAGGGGGGGTTCTTTAGTGATGATCTCAACTAAATAATATTTACTTGTCAATATTAATAGTGGAATCAAATGCATATTACAAAGGTACGGTAATATATGATGATGAGTATATATAATATTATAACGACGGTATACTTAACTAAACCTGACATAATACAAATATTATGACGCCGCCTATAATAAATCATAATCGGAATTTAACGTTAAATTCTTCTAATAGTTACAAAAATACCAAACAACAATAATTATATTATAACCATTAATCTTATTAAAATTATAATTTATAATGGACCCCGGGATATGAATGCCTTTCTGTTGTAATGATCTGTATCAACGGGAAGACCCATAGGAGTTCAAAACATATTACAAATTAACGTTAAGTTATCGGTGATAGGTTTAATGTTATTTAGGTTATATTAACTTTTTTATTATATAAACAAACACACGCAAAAGCAAGTTAATATATAACTGCTTATGATCATTATGTTTATTATTGTTATTAAATTTGTGATAAATTTTTTCAAAAAATGTATTATAGCTCGGAGAAATGAGAAAAAGAAGGAGAGGGGGGTGTGGTATTCAATGGATTATTGGGTAAACCTAAGATTACTGCTCTGAACCGATAAATAATCAAAGTGTTATGTCTATCTTCTCTTACAATTACGACTGGAACGTAAGCTGTGTCTTGGGCTTGTGACCAAGGCATAGGTTTAAGAAATTTCTAAACCTAAGCTTGGCATCCTAAATAGGGTGAAGCAGTATTTCACACCAGAGCAACTTGTTACATTATACCAGGCCCAGGTTCGTTCATGTATAGAATACTGCTGTCACCTCTAGGAAGGCTCTGCTAAATCCCAACTCGAAGCTCTGGACTCAGTTGATCGCCGTGCTAAGAGACTCATAGGTGATGAGACCTTAGTACGCCAAATTTTCACAGCCTAGAACATCGACGTAAAGTTGCCTGTTTGTCGGTCTTTTACAGGATTTATCACGGAGAGTGCGCGCAGCAACTGCATGATCTAATCCCTGCTTCACCATTCTACCACAGAACGTAGTTGACACACCGCCTGTTCGTACGAAGAGTTTTGCTTCGTCGTTTTTGAAACGGACGACTCAGGACTGGAACGCTTTACTGGCGTCAGTATTCCCGAAATCATACAATTTAGATATCTTTAAAAGGAGAGTGAATAGGCATCTTCTAGATAAGCGCGCTTCATCTTAGGCTGCATCATCACTTTCCATCAGGTGAGATTGTAGTCAAGCGCTCATCTATTGTCCATAAAAAAAAAGGTTACTACTAACTTAGGCGCCGACAATAATTATAAAGAAAAACGGAAGAGACTTAACGAGAAGTTAATATGAGTATAAAATATATGTAAACGGCCGTATCTTTTGATTGCGTTAACGTAGAATTTTATCTTCACAGCTTTAAGAGAATATGGACCTAAGTATTGAATAATAATTTCACCCGTGAGGGGACTGGTTAGATTACTATTCCCCTCTGCAGCTGGGAGAGCATCTCGTAAGAGCCGAGTAACCCAACACCACCACTCGACCACCAGCATGCGAATCCGACCGCCAAGTGTCATAGACGCGTTCCGGTCGAGCCGCATGTGGGCCAGACTTACCCCCTCCCTCTCCCATCCCATTAATGCTGCGGATCTAGTGAACTCTGGGCTATTGCTCAGGGTCCGCTGAAACCGCAGCATTGTTTTCTTTACTCCCCCTCCTCGCTCAATCTTCGAGGATGCAACGCATCGGCAAAACAAGAGGGTATCTCTTGATTTGCCGATGTCCATGGGCGATTGTGTCACATCAGGTGGACCATCTGGCCGTTTGCACCTTATCTGCCATAAAAAAAAATTATAATTTCAATTCAATACCTCCACTAGTTCCTGAGCAAAAGGGCCTTGAGAGACAGAGATTGAAATGGTATACAAGGGTAAAGAACCCTAAAAATTAATTATGGTTGGCCAAACACAATTTCATTAAAGATATGTCACTCAGCCATTCATACCCTATTCACAAACAGACAAACATACATCTTTGTTAAACAAAAACTATAACAAACAAGGTCGCGTGTCTCGGCTTACGAATTTTCATATCAAAGCCGTATGAATTACTTATGGGGCGTTTATGTCTTCCTCGTGGGAGAATTTAATTTGGCTTTAATCGTATTAGTATAACTTTATCGCGGGGATGCACATTTTTTAATGAAACTTTTGACTTACTGCACGTGATCGTTATCTTTGTTATACCCTGAGTAATAGCGGTATCGGTATAAAGCTTACATATTAATTATCTTTTAGAATCATACCGATATTAAAAACGAGAAACGATTTTTGTGAGATAAATCAAACCTTAAGGCTGCGTTTCCACCAGAGATGTACGCGCGCGATGGATCGGTTAAGAACCAATAGAATCGCTTACTCAACCTAGCCTCGCTCAGGATGTCAAGTCTCTGATTAGCATAAAATATTATATGACAATTTATTTAAACTGGCAGTGAAATTGTTAAAATTTACATAATGTGACGTCACGTCGTGTGAAGATATTTTAGTAAATCAACCATCAAAGATATCGTAATTAACTTAAAAAGTTGTTTCATAGGATGTGACGTCACAGCGTTTTCGTATTGATAAAGAAAAACTGTGGTCGTGGTATTTTATTAAAATTAAAAAAACCTTTAAAAAGTCTCGGAGTAGCCGTGACGTAACAGACGCGCGGGAGCTGAAATGTCGCATAAAAACCAATCTATGTGAAGTGTGACGTGCTGCTAATAGTGACTTCTGCGCATTCAAGGCAAACCTATACTTACGTGCCGGTAGCTATAGTTCCTCTTATTTTATTTCAAATATACGATTTGAGCTAGTTGTCAAAGTAATCTCGCACGATGATCATCAAAGTTGTGTGTCGTGATGGGAGAGGGAGGGGGTAAGTCATATCATAACACGCAGACTCAACATCAGACAGAGACAGACAAAGTTCGTATAAGTTATAAGTGTAGTGTCACGTGACCCGCCGCGGACCACCGCCACCGGGCATTGTACGATTTGTTCCTATTCCCTGAATTTGGTTACTTTGTGTTTTTTGCTTATTTGATTTATCCCCAAACTTACGTAACTCCTCCACAGGGGGTCAGATGGAATAGATAGCAACTACACATGTTGTCGACTTGTATGTTTTCATCCGAGTAATAAAAGTGAGGTGTCACTTATTAACTTATTTAAATATTTATGTTTATTTTTTTTAAAGATCAGTCAATCGCCTTCGCTTCGATGAGGAATAAAAAACAAATTTTCTTTTTACTTTAACATCCTGTTTAGTAAAATATAACGCTTAGGTGAGAGAGAGACAGAAAAAGAAACTGTTGTTAATATTTTTTATTGACAGACTACAGACCCGCCCTCGCTTCTCTTCAGCATTATTTATATTAGAAAGAACTTAAACTGTTCATTATTTGTGAATTTTATTTGGTGACTTAGATACTAAATATCTAATTATATTAAATTCAAACTTAAATTTTGTCTTCCTTTCTACCCCCTTAACTTTTTCTCATTCCCCTTTTTACTTTATTATCTAGGTTATTACTTCCATTATTTACAGTTGCTAAACAAATATGTAGATATATTATCGTCACCAGAAATTAAATCTTTACTATAATACATTTTTTTAAAATTTTTCAATCCGCTCATCAGAAAATAATGAAAAGTGACGTCATTAATATTTGTCAGATGCCAAAACTATCGTTAACGTGTAAAAAAATGTAAAATATATAATTTAATGTTAACAAAGTTGAGAAACCACTAACTATCATGCTGTATATGGTAGTATATATATCTATATATACTATAGTATATCGAGGATACCTCAAGGAAGCGAAGGGTTAGCTAGCTATAGCCAATAGCCATCATCAGATGCAGTCAAAACAAATCAGTTATAAACAAAGGTCACTTGTCACATTGAGGTTTTTGTTGCATTTTGTGTTTCTCTGTTTTTGTGCATTCGATGGAGGAAGAGCCAACGGGGGGTCCCGACCCCCTGGTGACCGAGTACAACGCATCGTGATTCATAAATACAATAAAAACTAAACTCTACACTGTATGTCGAGCAATTAATACAAAAAGTATGAGAACTTGCTATTCGGATGTAATACTTGAGAATAGCTTGGAATTTTATTACAATGCCATCTATTGGATGTTTACCCGAACTATGTGAACTATTGATGATTTGTGTGAATAAATTAACTACCACCTTACAGTTATTTGAGATAAATGGACCGATTCTGATGAAGTTTTATTTGTTTGGAAGGTAATTTAATCGAGATGGTTCTTAGCTATGTATTGTGAAGATCAGCTCATTGCTAACTTGAGAGCTGCCTCACAATATTAATATATTGACAATTATAACAATGTTGTAACCATGTCAACACACTCACATTACTTACACTGAGTACAGATGAAACGATATTTATCGACACCTTTCTATCTATTATAGTATTAACTGTTGTTTTTATATTTTGTTTACAACAATACAAAAAATCTACTTATACAAGTTAATATCGATATGTCCGTCCAAAGCTTCTAGATAATAATATAGTTTTTAACCTAAATATAGTTAAAAGTCTAAGTTAGTATATTAAGGAGGTGAAGTTCACGAGCCCATATATAATAACGAATTTACATATTATTGTCATGGAAACAAATGTCTGTGAATGGTTTTTGGATTTGCTGACTTAATACAAAACGCTTTTACGGTGGTCGATGTCGACGTGATGTAAGGGTATTCTGCAAAGCGTGCTATGCTATAATATAAACTTTTGTGGTTCACTAGAGACCCGCCTTGGACTTTGATCGACTCAACTTAACTTCAACCTTCAACTTAAATCTGTCTATTGGTGAAAAGCACATTAAAAACGGGACAGTAAGTTTTGGTCCACAATAGATTTGATTCTCTTGAAGTTTCTATCTCCAATTGCCGTACTACAAATGACGTCATAATAGAAATACTTTTTTTTGTAATATCGAGATGGAGGAGTAAAAAAATGCTGCAGAGAGGGAGAGGATAAGACTGGACCACATGCGGCGAACCCGGAATACGTCAAAAACACTTTGTGGTCAGATTCGCATGCTGGTAAAGAGCCCCTACCACTAAAAGGAAAAGTGTTGTAAAATTGTATAAACTATTCACGGAGCTATTCATATTTGTGAAAAAAATTTATCATCATGTAGTTGTGTGAAAGGGTACTAACCAATGTTTGACTAAATGGTTTGTAAACTTACCTTGTTAGTTTGTTCCTATTTTGCATCTGTATTTTTAACAAATTACCTCTATGCAATTGAGCTGGAATTGTGCATACATGTTTGTTTGCATACATGGCATGGTGGGCTAAGGGCTAAGGACACCCTTTTAGATCCAACCTGGATGGAACAAGACCAATATTATTTATGCATTCATGATAGGGGGCATCAATTTGTCAAATAAAAGGGTTTGTTGGGAAGAAATATTTTTAATTAAATCCAGATAAATGTGTATGTTTGTATATTTATTCCTCAATCGATATGGCATAATTTTACCTTAAAAAGTAGTTTCTATGAAATATATTAGGGGTGCAGGATTCGAGAATTTTTGGGGAGATATATGAGGGTCGATGATATTAAGCTAATCGAACACCCTACTAACACATATTACAATGAAAGTTTATATGTTTGGGTGTTTGTTACTTATTCACACAAAGACAGATTTCCATAGTGATTTGAAGATTGGCCCCACAGTAAGAGTTCGTAAAGATGAGCGAATTTTTTCAAATTCTGTCGATTTGACTACTTTTTTTGAGGGGAGAGCAGCCCATACCTGGCCCCCTCTTCGCGACGCCCTTGCCGGTGGTATAAAGGGTTCGGTTTCATAGAAAAAGTAAGAGAATAAGTGAGTATCTTTTAATTAGTTTAGTTAAATATCATCATCACGACCCTTCAATGATCCACTGCTGAGCCGGGTCTCCTCCTCAGGATGAGGAGGTTTGGCCATATTCTACCACGCTGACCCAGTGCGGGTTGGCAGACTTCACACACCTTTGAGAACTTTTTGGAAACTCTTAGGAGTGCAGGTTTCCTCACAATGTTTTCCTTCACCGTTAAAGCAAGTGATATTTAATTGCTTAAAACACACATAACTCAGAGTCAGAGGTGTGTGCCCAGGATCGAACTCGGACCTCCCGAGTGAGATATTGAAGTCACAACCACTAGGCCATCACTGCTTTTTTTTGCAGTTAAATATAAGTCTCTTCTATAGCAATCTTTCTGACCGCAGTTTTATACGGCGCATTGCACAAATGTTCTGTATTTAGATGATCTCATAATTTATGGTCATCGACCAAACGCTGTATTGTCTTACGGAATTATTAGCTTTGTTTTTAAATTTTTCTGTTCCCACAGGCTATATACGATTATGATGTTGGATTTATATTGCTATGTGTATTTTGTAGAGGAAATATAATTTCTAATAACTGTCTTAAAGTTGAAATGAAACTACTCGGAAGTTTTCCTTTGCTCTATCGGTGTAACTAAGTTTCACGGAACCTCGTCAAAGACTTTCTATATGATTGCGTTGCTGTATTGGCTTCATTTTCAGTAATTTAATTTAATTTAACTAATTAAATATTTCATACATTTCATGACTCGGAATACACTCAAAACTTTGAAGGCTTCTTTCAGTTGGCTGGAACTATACAAAGTGTCTGACTTGAGGAAGTAAATTATTATGATACTCCATATATCTATATCTATACTAATATTATAAAGAGGAAAGATTTGTATTTTTGTATTTTTGTATGTAACGAATAAACATAAAAACTACTGGACCGATTTCAAAAATTCTTTCACCATTAGAAAGCTACATTATCCCTGAGTAACATAGGCTATATTTATTACAAGAAAAAATTAGAGATCCTTAGGAAATCTCACGAAAACCAACCCAAGGTGCCAAAAAATTAGCCATAAAATATCTTTCATCGCATGCGCTGCAAAAAGTATTGATGATAGAACAAAAAAATGTTCTACAATATTATAGAACGTATCAATATCTACAAAAAAGTCCGCGAGACCATATGTCCAACTATTATAGTTACGTCACTATAACTACTTTTTTACATTTTAAAAGTTGATGCCTATCAAAATCAGACCATGTTTTCTATAACTTTGTATTAATCCTTATCCAAATAAATTATTTCGTATTCAAGACTATTTCAATACCTGTAAATTACTTTTTGAATTATTAAAATCGGACTTTCCATTCAAAAGATATTACGAAATTAAAAATATCAATATAAACAAAAAATACACGACGACGCGACGGGCCAGTATAGCGACGCAGCGCAGCGAGTAAAGCGGCAAGAGAGTGGGCACCGAAATGCGGGAGGGCCAATATATTTTTAAAAATAATATTCCACCCGCGCGAAGCCGGGACGGGCCCCTAGTATATAATATAAAACAAATCAGATTCTATTTTATTAAGTCTTGTGCCTCAATAGTTACCACCTATCTATAATGTAAGAAATTATTTTATACTTAAGAAGTGTTTAATTTACATTGCAAGTAAATATAAAGCTTGTATTAATCATCTTTGAAATATAAGTACCTGTTATAAGTATTCAAAATAATTTAATAAATTCTGTTTACTTCTCAACAATTGCTTCAATATTTTACTGGAGCAAAACAGATTTATTATCTGTCGTTGTCAAATAGAAAACCAAATAAGTATGGTATTTAATAGCATTAATGTATCTCCGGAAATCAGTGCTACAATAAAGATCTGAGGCAGAGAGCTGCCCACTGCGTGATAGATGCTCGAAAGGGACAAAAAAAGATCGCCAGCGCATGTTTTGTAAAATGAATAAGCCCATCGTATATCCTCACCTGCTTAGTACCACATAAATTATAATAACATTATGTTGTACAACCGGCCATTCTCATTCAGAAATAAGATGTTTCAAAATATCGAAAAAAATAGATTCTCTAATACCTCTCGCCGTGCTTTTGTGCTTGTCCGTGACTAATGGACACACACATTTGGATTTGGATTAGGAAATTGTATAGATTAATATATCAGTGACATTAAATCGTTTGTGCTGCACCAACACTATAAACATGATTTTTCAAATTTCATTTAGCGATAGTTGTTGGGCTTAAAACTGATTTTCTTTACGAACTGAGTTCGTTATTAAAATATTTGACCTCGTTACTCAAATTACTTATAAAAAGCTTTCATTAAAAAAATGGGAGCAACCTATTCTACTATTATAGACTATAACTCCTTTTATTTAACACTATTTTCTCTTACCTTCTACAGTTTTCATCGTCAGCACAGAAACATGAAGCAATTAAAGAATTTTCAAAACCTCCAACAATATAGAATATAATCTTTAGATTGAAAGAAGAAATCGATGAAAATATATAAAAATACGTGCAGATAACACCTACTTTTTTAATCGGTTAAAATGTAATAGTAATTGATCTTTTAAAATTAGGATAAAACTATTTCTGTGTCAATTCAAATACGGTAATACTTAGAATAAACAATAACAATATTTGTCAAGACCGTATTTAATTTTGTACAAAAGTTTTTGCGATAAATAGACAGACAAAATCATTTTTTAGCTTCTATTTATTTTATAAAGTTCTCTCATATTGAGTTATCTTAAATGTTATAATTTTATTAAGTCTACACTATTCGTATAGAAAATTGATGTTATTTATTTAAGTGTAGGAGGGTTATCAATTTAGGTTTTGTACTAATTTTGTTGATAATGTTACAACCAAATATGAGGCAGATATAAATTATATTAATCAATTAATTGGATAAATTTCCTGTTCCTTCTAATTTACTACCATCAACCAAACACCCGAGGGAATCTTCTTGAATTTTTTCTCAGAACAAAGAACTACAAATTAATAATTAATACGAACATGCTGGCATATCATAAATGTGAAAACGCAGATAACCTTAGAATTAATATAAGAAAAGTCAGAAAGAAGCAAAAATATATTCTTATCCAAGATCTACAACCTCATGAACCACCTTCCCACCTTCCAATGTACCAGTTTTAACTTTGGGTCTATTGAGTCTACCTACTATATTTACCCGTAAGAGAACGATCACCCTGGTTGAAGATGATCTTCTTTCTTACCATCTTTGGGCATTATGAGAGGTTAAAGTCTGAACTACACAGACATCTTACTCTCATCCCACTAATGCTATGGTTTTAATAGGCTCTATCTTTTGACTTTGAGTCTGTAAAGGCTGATAAAGTCTCTTTACCTAGTCTAGGAATGATAACCCTGGTTGAAATAAATCTTCTCCCTCATCATCTTTGTGCCTTCGTAGTACTTAGTAGTACTGACTTCTTCCTCCCATCCCATTCATGCTGTGGTTTCAACAGGATCTAGCTTCGCATTTTTGTCTTACTCATTTTTAAGGCAACAACACATCAATAAAATAGGTACTCCTCCTTTGTTCCTCAATTCTTCCAAAAGTGGATTTACAATGCAATGTCTAGAATCCGAACCCTACGCCATAAATGCGGCTTTAATCTGTCTGCTGTCAACTCTCTGCAATTTTGTTGGTAATCCTTCCTTCCAGAATTTCAGATTAAATTGGTAAAGCTAAAATGAAATGACCAATCGCATAATAATTTGGATGTAGTTCCCAGATCCACGATGATCAGTTAGTCCTCCCGAGAGATTTACACCGCGAATTTGACAGGATATAACGCTGTTCACGGTACTTGTTATGATAATAATAAAATATATCGGTCAGCCAGTGTAAGAGCCGGCGTTCGCGCGACGGGATCCGATTTATGTTGTTTTATATGGGCTTGTCCGTTTTGGTTAATGTGAAAATTAAATCAGACCGGTGTTGAGAACAAGGCGCCGATGTCTTATGATTTAAAAATGGTGATGTAATCTTTATTTGTTAGCCACCAGCCAAAAGGATGAGTTTCATACCATCATTACCATTACTCATTAAAGGAACGGACTTTTTTTAAAGACTATGACTTTTTTTGAGACTATGAACTATGGTAGTTAAAAAAGTGTCATATGGTATCCTGTTTAGTTCGAAGAAACTATATAAAATGGTCAAATGTTCTATATTAGAAATAGTACCAATCTTAAAGAGTCTTCTGTATAATTTATATGATTACAGCAATAGTTCTGTTTCAGTAGATATATATAAATAGACATTATTATGTACAGGCTTGTAGAGACTAGTATAAACTAATCTATGTGAAGACTGGTAGAAACTGACTCTATGTAGAGACTGGTAGACTGAATCTTTGTAGAGACTAGCAGAAACTGACTCTATGTATAGACTGGTAGAAACTGACTCTATGTAGATACTAGTAGAAACTGACTCTATGTAGATACTAGTAGAAACTGACTCTATGTGAAGACTGGTAGAAACTGACTCTATGTAGAGACTAGTATAAACTGACTCTATGTGAAGACTGGTAGAAACTGACTCTATGTAGAGACTGGTAGACTGAATCTTTGTAGAGACTAGCAGAAACTGACTCTATGTAGAGACTAGTATAAACTGACTCTATGTGAAGACTGGTAGAAACTGACTCTATGTAGAGACTGGTAGACTGAATCTTTGTAGAGACTAGCAGAAACTGACTCTATGTATAGACTGGTAGAAACTGACTCTATGTAGATACTAGTAGAAACTGACTCTATGTAGATACTAGTAGAAACTGACTCTATGTGAAGACTGGTAGAAACTGACTCTATGTAGAGACTAGTATAAACTGACTCTATGTGAAGACTGGTAGAAACTGACTCTATGTAGAGACTGGTAGACTGAATCTTTGTAGAGACTAGCAGAAACTGACTCTATGTATAGACTGGTAGAAACTGACTCTATGTAGATACTAGTAGAAACTGACTCTATGTAGATACTAGTAGAAACTGACTCTATGTGAAGACTGGTAGAAACTGACTCTATGTAGAGACTAGTATAAACTGACTCTATGTGAAGACTGGTAGAAACTGACTCTATGTAGAGACTGGTAGACTGAATCTTTGTAGAGACTAGCAGAAACTGACTCTATGTATAGACTGGTAGAAACTGACTCTATGTAGATACTAGTAGAAACTGACTCTATGTAGATACTAGTAGAAACTGACTCTATGTGAAGACTGGTAGAAACTGACTCTATGTAGAGACTAGTATAAACTGACTCTATGTGAAGACTGGTAGAAACTGACTCTATGTAGAGACTGGTAGACTGAATCTTTGTAGAGACTAGCAGAAACTGACTCTATGTATAGACTGGTAGAAACTGACTCTATGTAGATACTAGTAGAAACTGACTCTATGTAGATACTAGTAGAAACTGACTCTATGTGAAGACTGGTAGAAACTGACTCTATGTAGAGACTAGTATAAACTGACTCTATGTGAAGACTGGTAGAAACTGACTCTATGTAGAGACTGGTAGACTGACTCTTTATAGAGACTAGCAGAAACTGACTCTATCTAGAGACTGGTAGACTGACTCTTTGTACAGACCAGCAGAAACTGACTCTATGTAAAAACTAGTATAAACTGACTCTATGTAGAGACTGGTAGAAACTGACTCTATGTAGAGACTAGTATAAACTGACTCTATGTAGAGACTGGTAGAAACTGACTCTATGTAGAGACTAGTATAAACTGACTCTATGTAGAGACTAGAAGAAACTGACTCTATGTAGTGACTAGTATAAACTGACTCTATGTAGAGATTGGTAGAAACTGACTCCATGTAGAGACTAGCAGAAACTGACTCTATGTAGAGACTAGAATAAACTGACTCTATGTATAGACTGGTAGAAACTGACTCTATATAGATACTAGTAGAAACTGACTCTATGTGAAGACTGGTAGAAACTGACTCTATGTAGAGACTAGTATAAACTGACTCTATGTAGAGACTGGTAGAAACTGACTCTATGTAGAAACTGGTAGACTGACTCTTTGTACAGACCAGCAGAAACTGACTCTATGTAAAAACTAGTATAAACTGACTCTATGTAGAGACTGGTAGAAACTGACTCTATATAGAGACTAGTATAAACTGACTCTATGTAGAGACTAGAAGAAACTGACTCTATGTAGAGACTAGCAGAAACTGACTCTATGTAGAAACTAGTATAAACTGACTCTATGTAGAGACTGGTAGAAACTGACTCTATATAAAGAATAGCAAAAACTGACTCTATGTAGAGACTAGTATAAACTGACTCTATGTAGAGACTGGTAGAAACTAACTCTATGTAGAGACTAGTATAAACTGACTCTATGTAGAGACTGATAGAAACTGACTCTATGTAAAGACTAGCAAAAACTGACTCTATGTAGAGACTAGCAGAAACTGACTCTATGTAGAGACTAGTATAAACTGACTCTATGTAGAGACTGGTAGAAACTAACTCTATGTAGAGACTAGTATAAACTGACTCTATGTAGAGACTCGTATAAACTGAATCTATGTAGAGACTCGTATAAACTGAATCTATGTAGAGACTCGTATAAACTGACTCTATGTAGAGACTCGTATAAACTGACTCTATGTAAAGACTAGCAAAAACTGACTCCATGTAGTGACTAGTATAAACTGACTCTATGTAGAGACTAGCAGAAACTGACTCTATGTAGAGACTAGTATAAACTGACTCTATGTAGAGACTGGTAGAAACTAACTCTATGTAGAGACTAGTATAAACTGACTCTATGTAGAGACTCGTATAAACTGAATCTATGTAGAGACTCGTATAAACTGAATCTATGTAGAGCCTCGTATAAACTGAATCTATGTAGAGACTCGTATAAACTGAATCTATGTAGAGACTCGTATAAACTGAATCTATGTAGAGACTCGTATAAACTGAATCTATGTAGAGACTCGTATAAACTGAATCTATGTAGAGACTCGTATAAACTGAATCTATGTAGAGACTCGTATAAACTGAATCTATGTAGAGACTCGTATAAACTGAATCTATGTAGAGACTAGTATAAACTGACTCTATGTAGAGACTCGTATAAACTGAATCTATGTAGAGACTCGTATAAACTGACTCTATGTAGAGACTGGTAGAAACTAACTCTATGTAGAGACTAGTATAAACTGACTCTATGTAGAGATTCGTATAAACTGAATCTATGTAGAGACTCGTATAAACTGAATCTATGTAGAGACTCGTATTAACTGAATCTATGTAGAGACTAGTATAAACTGAATCTATGTAGAGACTCGTATAAACTGACTCTATGTAGAGACTGGTAGAAACTAACTCTATGTAGAGACTAGTATAAACTGACTCTATGTAGAGATTCGTATAAACTGAATCTATGTAGAGACTCGTATAAACTGAATCTATGTAGAGACTCGTATTAACTGAATCTATGTAGAGACTCGTATTAACTGAATCTATGTAGAGACTCGTATAAACTGAATCTATGTAGAGACTCGTATAAACTGAATCTATGTAGAGACTAGCAGAAACTGAATCTATGTAGAGACTCGTATAAACTGAATCTATGTAGAGACTCGTATAAACTGACTCTATGTAGAGACTGGTAGAAACTAACTCTATGTAGAGACTAGTAGAAACTGACTCTATGTAGAGACTCGTATAAACTGAATCTATGTAGAGACTCGTATAAACTGAATCTATGTAGAGCCTCGTATAAACTGAATCTATGTAGAGACTCGTATAAACTGAATCTATGTAGAGACTCGTATAAACTGAATCTATGTAGAGACTCGTATAAACTGAATCTATGTAGAGACTCGTATAAACTGAATCTATGTAGAGACTCGTATAAACTGAATCTATGTAGAGACTCGTATAAACTGAATCTATGTAGAGACTCGTATAAACTGAATCTATGTAGAGACTCGTATAAACTGAATCTATGTAGAGACTAGTATAAACTTACTCTATGTAGAGACTCGTATAAACTGAATCTATGTAGAGACTCGTATAAACTGACTCTATGTAGAGACTGGTAGAAACTAACTCTATGTAGAGACTAGTATAAACTGACTCTATGTAGAGATTCGTATAAACTGAATCTATGTAGAGACTCGTATAAACTGAATCTATGTAGAGACTCGTATTAACTGAATCTATGTAGAGACTCGTATAAACTGAATCTATGTAGAGACTCGTATAAACTGACTCTATGTAGAGACTGGTAGAAACTAACTCTATGTAGAGACTAGTATAAACTGACTCTATGTAGAGATTCGTATAAACTGAATCTATGTAGAGACTCGTATAAACTGAATCTATGTAGAGACTCGTATTAACTGAATCTATGTAGAGACTCGTATTAACTGAATCTATGTAGAGACTCGTATAAACTGAATCTATGTAGAGACTCGTATAAACTGAATCTATGTAGAGACTAGCAGAAACTGAATCTATGTAGAGACTCGTATAAACTGAATCTATGTAGAGACTCGTATAAACTGAATCTATGTAGAGACTCGTATAAACTGAATCTATGTAGAGACTCGTATTAACTGAATCTATGTAGAGACTCGTATTAACTGAATCTATGTAGAGACTCGTATAAACTGAATCTATGTAGAGACTCGTATAAACTGAATCTATGTAGAGACTAGCAGAAACTGAATCTATGTAGAGACTCGTATAAACTGAATCTATGTAGAGACTAGCAGAAACTGAATCTATGTAGAGACTCGTATAAACTGAATCTATGTAGAGACTAGCAGAAACTGAATAGATCTTTGATTTGATTTGAATAATATAATCTTCTGTTTAATCGTTATAGAAACAGCAACATTAAATGGCATCGTGTTAAAGGAATAACGTTTATTAAGGTTATATTAACATAATAATTTTTTTTTATTATTTCACGTAAACGTATCTCCACCTCAACCGTAAAAGGGCTGCATCTTTCGTGCTGTAATTGGGAATGACATGTCACAAGAATATTATTTGCCTAACTATATTATTTTTCTAACTGATGTTGTTTTAAAAACTCCTTTAGTCTTGAGTAGATATATATAATATATATATAGTAGCCATTCTTTCATAAAAATAATTACTTAATTTTAATCTAAAGCTATTTTTGTAGTCAATACTTACTATTTATTTAATATATAAATATAGACTAGCTGTAGCTGTTAGTACGATAATAGAAGCTAATATAACCACATTAATAAGAAACTCATTTGATATTATCAAAGAGAAACATCGACACAGACATAACACAGAAGTTTTAAAGCCAAAAAATCAATTTCCAACCCAATTTAGCGGCAAACGCCACTCCTCTAAAGCTCCCAACACCAAGTGAAGACACGCACGGTTTAATCCATACATAAACCCATCTAATTGATAATAAAAGGCAATGCGGTTGTAGGAGTAATCGATTTTTACGACACCTCTAACTCGATTTTTATAATTGGTGTATGGCTTTTGTCTGTATAATCTACTTTGGGATATAAAAGTTTAATGTGTTGTTAATCACGAGGTAGTGCTCGTACATTTATTTGGCAGGGTCTAAAACTATACAAATTTTGGTGATAGCCTATTGGTTAATACTTCAGTGTTTACTCAAAGCGTTCAGAGTTCGATCCTAGGAAGTATGTATTAAGCAATTAAATATCATTTGACTTAACTGATAGATAAGTAAATTTTACCATTCCACACATGATCAGCTTGACCTTAACCTTTCTCATTATAAGACCCAGCTCAGAAGTGAGCTGTTAGTAAGTTGAGATGATGATTGAAAATGTGATGGTTGGTTTATTTCAAGTTTCACCTCTTTACGGTTATAGCGTATTGATGTGATAACGGTTTTTTACAACAAGCAATAACTATTGTACTATACCTGTATTAAAGCTGATGTAACCTAAAAATCTAAACTATACAGAAAGCATGCAAAGACGGTCTTATTGCTAAAAGCATCTCTCTCAGACAACCCATAGCGTTAGTAGTATTTCAATGAGCAACGGGATAGTGCTATGATTATACTATTACACTAGGGGCCCGTCCCGGCTTCGCACGGGTGGATAATTTTTTTTTAACATTTTGGCTCCCGCATTCTGCCGCTCCCTCTATCGCCGCGTTACTCGCTGCGCTGCGAGGCACTGCACACCGCGCCGGCGGCCCGTCTGGGATTATTTTTTATTTATCTTGATATTTTTATTTCGTAATATCTTTTGACTGGAATGTCCGATTTCAATAATTCAAAAAGTAATTAACAGGTATTGAAACAGTCTTCATTACGAAATAATATATTTGGATAAGAATTAATACAAAGTTATGGAAAACATGGTCTGATTTTGATAGGCATTTTTATCAACTTTTAAAATGTAAAAAAGTAGTTATAGTGACTTAACTACAATAGTTGGACATATGGTCTCGCGGAGTTTTTTGTAGATATTGATAAGTTCTATAATATTGTAGTACATTTTTTTGTTCTATCATCAATACTTTTCGCAGCGCATGCGATGAAAGCTATTTTATGGCTAATTTTTTTGCACCTTGTGTTGGTTTTAGTGAGAATTTCTGGGGATCTCTAATTTTTTCTAGTAATAAATATAGCCTATGTTACTCAGGGACAATGTAGCTTTCTAATCGTGAAAGAATTTTTGAAATCGGTCCAGTAGTTTTTATGTTTATTCGTTACATACAAAAATACAAAAATACAAATCTTTCCTCTTTATAATATTAGTATAGATATAGATAAACGTACTTACTAATGTTATATAAATAATAATATATGTTATAATACATCTCAATAGACAAATAATTTAAAGGGACTGCTCTATAAGAATGTTATTTATATAAATATACTAGCTGACCCTAAAAACGTTGTTTTGCTATATAAATGTTAAAAAAATTGGGGTGGGCCTCTTAGGGGTATAAAAAACAGATGTTGAACGATTCTCGGACCTACGCGATATGCACACAAAATTTCATAAAAATAGGTCGAGCCGTTTCGGAGGATTTTGGTAACAAACTCCTCCGACACGAGAATGTTATATATTAGATATGTTTTACCTTTATCTATATATCTCTGTTACTGTTTACGCTTTGTTAAAGTTGAGCTATCGAACCATAATATAAAATAATAATTTTTTTAAGTTAAACTTCTATAATATAAATATATACATACTTGTATAATACACATACATATACCAATATTACATAATATACGATTTTAGTTATTGCTGTCGAGAAAGAAAATAATTGCTTAGACGATGTCTAAAGATGAATAAGAATTAGTCAGTTTCACAGATTCGCTGATTTCACCGTAAAATAATTATTATAAAAATGGGTTTGAAAAGTCGGTAGTTTTAAACGATTGTCGCTTCGAGATCGCAAGTTGTACATTGGCATATGACCCAAGAAAACAGAAGCGCTCTTTAAGATAAGAGTTAGTAGAAGGATTGTAAAGAATAGAATAAAGAAGAGATAGAATGTGAAAGTTGTGTCGGTTCCTAATTGTAGGCTATTTCAGATATGTGGTCAAATTTACGTAGACCATAAATAAATGTGATAAACATATTCTGCAGTCTTTCCAGCTTGTTTAATAATGCTTGGGATAAATCGGGATAGCATGAATCGAACTAAACAAACAAAATTGCTATTTAACACTCGTAAACTATTTACGCCATCTATTGACGGATAGATTTGACTTGTCTGTTACGCAAGCACGCTAAAATCTCAAAACCGATATTGATTAAATTTGGAACAGAAATAGATTAGAGCTTGGGGAAGGACATAGACTGAGTTTAATCGTGAAAAAAATTTTAAGAATACAAATCAAACCAATAAGTGTGCGATTACGCCATCTATTGACAGAGTGAGTTAGACATATATAAATAACGTTGATGTTGAAAATTATAACATAAAATATAGCGATATAAATGTGAATCTCATCGAAGCGAGTTAAGCCAAATGCGTGACAAATATTCAAAGATATTCGAGAGCAATCAGGGAGTTGAAAAGTCGTTTTGATCTCCCTCCGGTGTAGGAATGCCTCGTGCAAGTATTTGGAAGTTAGATATTTGAATTCGCTCGAAATATTAATGGGACAAATCCTGAGTATTGATTACTTTGATTACAATTGGGATTGTATGCACGAAATGTATTGATTTGGGCGTGAGGTGAATACTAAGAAACCCTAACGTGGTGAGAAATGATTATAACAAGGTCTCTATTCGTTTCGCTGAAGTATATTGTAACGTTTTCTTACACTCATCACCCTCTCAATGGATATCAAATTAACTTTTTTTCTTGATATCTGATTTAAATTAAATAAATAATAATTCATCCTCCTCCAAGCCAAACTCTATTTACTCCTTAAAAGTTAATAAGTTGATAATCAACAAACACACAAAAAAACAACTTAAAATTGTTACTTCATCTTCTATTACATTTCCCTTTTAAAGATCCCTTGCTCACTCACTCATTGATTAACTCATTCACTCACTCAAGCACTCAATAACCTACCACATTACTCTCATTCAATTAAAAAGAATATTCTATAGGTTAATGTAAGATTTATCATGTATGATATTTCCCTCGTATCCGTCCAGATGTTGTTGCAAGATATCTCACAGGTAACTTTCGGGATAAAATGTATCCTGCGTTAGGTTAGGCTGCAAACCATTTGTGTACAAAATTTTATTAAATCTATTGAGCTCTTGTGTTTAACATGTTAATAATTTGACGACATTATTCATTATCATTACAAATTCATTATGTATTGTTTATGTAGTATATAACCTCAGAATATTTATCAGTTTATTATAATTGTATGTATTCGGTTGTAATATATTAGTATTAGTATATTGAAGTTACACCACCTCCTTTATTTCAACCCCCGCTCCTCCCAAGACAGGGTTGTCTGGAAGAGATGGCTAACTAGTCATAAGACCGCCTGTTGTACTTCACAATATGTTTAGTTTTTATTTTATTTTATTGTACTATGTGGTGAACATTAAAATTATAAATAAATAAAGATGAAATGTATCTTATATTATCATTCACATTATAAACTATACCGGTGTTCGCAACGTTGCCGATAAGCTACAAGAGAGCAGGCTACGTTGGTATGGGCACGTCAGAAGAAGACCTGATTATGTGGGTAATATTGTGGCCAATCTAAACATCGCGGGGTCTAGACCCAGAGGGCGACCAAATACGAGATGGATAGATGTGGTCAGGAAAGACCTTACTTCCTGCCAGGTCTCCGACGAGGACTCGTCGGATAGAGCGAAGTGGAGGAGAAATATCAGAAAGGCAGACCCCACCATCAGATGGGAATAATAAATGCCACGGAGAGAGAGAGAGATTATAAACTATACCTAATTGTATAAATTTCACTTAAGTCCATTGAGCTGTTACTGTCAATCCCACAGGAGCTGTGCTTTGTACCAGGATAAGTAGTATCTTATATGATCATTCAGATAACAAACTATATTGAGTAGAAAATTTATTATGATGTATTATGATATGTGAATCTCTAATCTCTTTTCTGAGATATAAAGTATCCTATTTTCTAAATCAGGCTATAAAGTATTTGTATGCCATTAAATGTTCTTAAACAGTACACACCTACACATATCATATCTACAAATAAACTTTCCTCTTGAATTACGCCTGAAAATCTATACAGTAATTTTTGAGTTCATCGACAGACAGAAAGACGCGGTGTGTGACTTTATTTTATACTATGTATTAATCCTACTAATATTATAAACGCGAAAGTTTATAAGAATGTATGGATGTATGTTTGTTACTCTTTCACGCAAAAACTACTGAATGGATTTTGATGAAACTTTACAATAATATAGCTTACAAATCATAATATCACATAAGCTACAATTTATAATGATATAGTGTGAATTATCCAAAATACAGCGGGTGAAACCGCGGAGCGCAGCTAGTAGCGATTAATAAACCATACTAATAATATAATTATAACTAAAGGTTATATAGTATTAAATCTGATTATATGATGATACCTATGAACATGAATTGAATATATGTATGTTTGAATGTTTGGAGGTTTCTTACTTCATCACACAAAACGGCTGATTTCATCAGAATGAACAGATTTCAATGAAATTTGGCACTTTATAACCAAGATAAGAAGAAATTCAGTTCCTAGAATAATAATAAAATAATGAAGTAAATCCCACAAAAACAACTTATCCGATTTCAATAAAATTAATCCAAAAAAAGAAGTAATTGATTGATTAAATTGAATAAATGAGTCATAGAGTCACATACAGTAAAGATTGAGTATTGGCGGGTAGATCATTTTTCATTTAAATAGCAGTAGTAATATATTCTTTAAGGGCATTATGTGAAATTTAATTTAGGGGGGGAAACTGGCTCCTGCAACACAGTTCTAACCAATTTATGTATCATGTTTGTGTCTAATAAAGAATTATTATTATTATTTATATTTTGTGAATTTATTCAGCTCGGCATAGCTGGTAACCCTATCAGTTCCCACGGGCCAAGGCCAAGTGGGAGTCTTTGGTCGATGGAGTTAGAATATATACTAAATTTGTCTCTCTATAACCTACAATTCTTTGGGGGGAAGGGCAGTGTTAGCCTTTTGATGGAGCCAGAAACGCTGCTGCCCGTTCCCGAAAGGGTTTTCCCTTAGTCGCCACCCACGGGAGGAGATGGGGGAGTGCTATTCTTACGCCGGCACCACCACGGTCAGGGCGGCAGGGAGCCGCTGGATGCAGGTCGCAGGTGATAGGTCGTACTGTAAATTGGAGGAGGCCTATGTCCAGCAGTGGACGTCCTTAGGCTGAGATGATGATGATGATGATGATAACCTACAAAAACCTTCGTACAATACGACATATATTCAAGATTGTGGCGTTTTGCAGTTTTATATATGTATTTTAATGTAAATCTAATTCTTTAAGTGATTGGTGTAACAGTTTTTGTATGACTCCTGTTGAAGATTTTGACTTTTTGCATTCTCCACATTCTAGTAATCTCGTCTTTTAAATCTGCATATTTCGCTAACTTAGATGCTATGGTATCCTGTACGTTAAGGGTGTTTGGTATGGCGATATCAATAAGAAGCGCTGTCTCGTTAATTTTATCTATTAGTGTTATGTCTGGTCTGTTAGTGTATAGTTTTGTCTGTCAGTATAACTCTATCATAATAAAGTTTGTGCGTTTCATTCTCTAAAACTGTTTCAGGAATGTATTTATAATATGGAGTATATGGTTTTGTAAGAATAAGTTTATATTTGCATGCAAGGTTTTGGTGAATTATGTTTGCAACCTGATCATGAAGGTATTTATAATCGATTTCCGCTATTACCTTGCATGTCCCTGTTATATGTTGTATGGTTTATGATCAGTCGATAAGTTAGGTGTTTTAATTAAATATTTCTGGTAATTTCTTGTTTCTATAATCTGATCCTGGATGGCGATGAGTTTCCGGAAAGATCTCTCCCCGCTTTAACCATTCGTTCGATGCTGCCTTGTCAATAGTGTCTCCCGTGTAACGACTTTTTCTTCCACTATTCTATTTCAGTTTGTCTCTCTGTCAGTTTTTCATTCTTTTGTGTCTGTCTATTATTATTATTATATTATGTCAAGTATACCGACGTCTAGACAATATATTACCTTTAGTGCAATAGATTAGAGTCAGTCTCTCTCGTATTATCGGGCAGTGTACATGGAAGGTAGTATTATAGTGTCGTGGTTAAGGTCACCTTTCTCGAGGTCCACGTAAGTTTACTTTATTATCTATTGTCGTTAGCGAGGTCGAGTGGTGGAGGTGAGAGTTAATATATTATGAAAGAGATCTTTAAACCTGCTCCTGGGTTTCAAGCCCCAGGCACTGCTCGCCTGTCTAAATCGATATAATATAAATGTATATCATTTCTCTCACATATATGACATATATTGTAATAAATGATATGAGATGAGAGAGGAATGATACACATCACTGTAGAGCAATACGTATACACATGCAGTTTATACGGAGTCGAGCAGTGCCTGGGGCTTGAGACCCAGGAGCAGGTTTAAAGAGCTCTTTCATAATATATTAACTCTCACCTCCACCACTCTACCTCGCCAACTACAATAGATAATGAATCAAAATTACGAGGACCTCGAGAAAGGTGACCTTAATGACGACACTATAACACTAACTTAGATGTTCACTGTCTATCGCACTAAAGGTTATATATTGTCTTCACGTCGGTATACATGAATTAATATAAAATGATCTACCCGCTACTACTACTTTATAAACAGTGTTGATAACATAAAGTTCCATTAAAACCGTTCTATAGATAACAAGTAATTATTAAACTACTCGTCAAACTGAAGTGGAACTATTGGAATGGAGTTTATAAATTGTCGGGCTAGTGGAAGTATTTTTAATAGAAATTATAAAACCTCCTGTTTTGTATAAAAGTAATAAAAAGCAATGAAAAAATGTTAAAAACAATAAATAAAAAGGGCCACTCATGCATATAGTACGATAGGTGATTTATTAGCAAGGTGCAAGCCCCGAGCGTGATAGAATTCACTATATAAATATGCTAAAACTTTGGTTTGTACGTTCAATTTGGGGAAGAAATTTAAAAACTAGATGACAAACAAATTTTGAAATTTTAGAAGCTTTGGATATTGAATTTACTTTACAAATTAAAGTCGAACTTTGTGTGATCAATACTTAACTTAGTGACAACATACATACCTAATATTTATATAATATGTATCTATGGGACAGTATCTTTCGAATATTATAACTTTTATATATATTCTTGTGTGAAATAATGAAAAAATATACAACTTTATATTTTTGAGATAATACTTTTAGTGTCTACTTACTCGCTTCACTAAAGTAATATGGATTTTAAATGCTAATAGATATCAAATTTAAAAAAAACACTACATTTTAAATTAAATCCTATCTACAGACAGAAAAAATATTTAATTTAAACTTATTTTGAGTCGATATACAGATATCTCGAAATAAAAATACGCAAAAGCGTGATTCTGAACTAGTTTGGCAGGCGCGAAAAACTAAGGGTTCATGATAAATGTGAGGGTATGAATAAAATTGGCTCCTCTTCAGAAATCTGGTACATACATTAGACCTTAGGCGGCAGGTGCTAAGATATACATCGAGAATTAGAGCTATCAATCATATTTATTGAGTTGGACAGAAGTATGGCGAAATACATACTAATATTTATGTGAAATTGATGATTAGTAACATAAAGATATTTTAAACATTTTTTTACCTTATAAGAAAATCATAATGTTCATAAATGATGAAATTAAGTCACTAATTTTATTAGGTCTATGTTACTTTCTATCCCGAAAGAGGTATAATTCCTGCAGGATAGTAACAAAATATTTAATACATTTGGAAATTTCTTTTTTTTTATACTCTGTAACCTGTTTTCATAGAAAAACAATTCTCATGCTCTGAATAAAACTTACAAATTTTATCTCTTTGAAGCCTCTATCTGTACTTATCCTAGAATAAATTTAATAACCGCTAAACAGATTTTCATGCAGTTTTCAATAATAGACCGAGCAATTCGTAAGAAAGGTTTAGATGTATTAGTTGTAAAGGTTTTGTGTAAATTGGTTGAAATATGACAACAATTGTTAAAAATGTCTTTTGAGAAAAAAACAACGTCTTATTGATGTCCAATGAGATGGCGTAAGGGAGTGAACGATTACAATATACTTCAGCGAAGCGAAGTCGGGTCGGTTAGTATATACCTACTAGCTGGTTATATTAAATTATATATATATTATTAATTAGAAATGCGAGAGTATTTCTGTCTAAGGTGCCATCCTTAGACAGAAATACTTTCACGCTTAAGCCATTGCACCGATTTTGATAAAATTTGGTTTGAGAAGATTTGGAAAGAGCTTGATTAAGTACACAGAGGTTTAATCAGCAAAAAAAATTAATTGAAGAGGTGGAGCTGTAAGTTTGTTATATATAAATTATGTTTATGTTGAAAACTCAAATGTAAATATATATATATATATATACACACGTGGTTAATTCAATATTGCACCCGATACAATGTACTGACGTCCATGAAGTCACGGGCAAATATTAGTATTTAATAGTATTATACAACGGAGATATTTTTAGCCGCATTTAAATATTTTATAGAGGATCCAAACGCGGGCTCGCTATGAAACCACAACGAAGTTACAGCCGTCGACCGCTAACTGGACGTTTCTAGGGGTTTACCGAAACAACCTTTGAATATTTTAGTATTGCGTTACGAAAGTTACTTCATTATATACCCCATATTGGTAGGTATAATTACTTTTGGGTTCATTTTCAAATTATTCATCATTAAGCCTCTAAAGACCTCCTAATAGTTCACGCGGGAATTTATCCGCTTGATACTCGGCTCCTATGGCTCGCAGCGTGACGTTATATAGCCTATAGCATTCCTCAATAAAAGGGCTATGGTATTCGTACCAGTAGTTCCTGAGATTAGCGCGTTCAACCTAACAAACTAACTCTTGAGCGTTATAATATTAGTATTATACAATTATACATACAAACGTACATAAAGTTGTTATAAGCGTATTAAAATCTATTGATCACTCACCGAAGGAAGGGCCAATAACAAGTACGTAGGTACCGTAAATATTAAGCTCTACCAAAGCTGCATGACGTCCTTAGTGATAAGTAGCGACATCTAACGGCAGACTTTAGCAACGTACGCGAGCTAAAAACTAACAACCTCTAACTACTGCTGGGTAAATAAATCAGATGACACTTTCTATCTTGAATCCACGTAGCAGAATCAAAAGTTTTTTGAACATTAATCTATACCTATTTTGATTTATAACCTATCAGTGACTAATAACAGGCATTTTTTTATAAATGAGGTGAATACTTTGAGAAACAGATTTTAAAGTCTTGCGATCACTGTCTTTTGATTTGGAATATTATAACTCTTCCTCTTACCATAAGCGTGGATTTAGCATCCCCTCCGTATACTCTCCTAGAAGGAAAATCATCAGCATCATCAGAAACTTGATCATCCTGTAAATAAAGATACCTAGAATTTGGTGAGATGGTATTTTTAGTTTCATCACTGCCATAATTCCATCAATCCCAAAGCGAAGCGAGGGTAGCTATATAATAAATTAAATATCTAATTAAGGCCAGAACTCAATAAACTTTATTACCAATCACGTATATCGTAAAGGTGAACTATAAAATATTAGAATCAGCACCATTCGCCGTAGATTAGTTACTATTTGTACTGTCAATGTTTATTGCACTTTTATGATTGCACATTAATTGTATTTACTGATTTGATTAAGTATTTCGTCTGGTTTGACGCCAATTTGTTTTATTACTCACTATGTTTATCGTAAAATGTCATAATATGATTCTTTGTTGCTGTGGTCGATATAAGTGATAGTGTCATCACAATCATTCCAACTGTAATAGTTCGAAATGACAAACTTAAGAATTTTATCATCACACCATCGATTCATCAAGGGAATTAATAAAAACTAAGGATAAGAGGATAGATATTTCTAACAATAGCAAATTGGATGTTAAACCTAATTCAGACATACTGGTTTTACCTGAAATAATTTTAATAAAGATGAGATTTTTATATTTATAGAAAATCAATTTAGATTTTAGTGAAAACAACGACAAACTAAACACTGTTTTTATACCAATAGGTAATAGTGCATTAAAAATTATATATATTGACTTTAATAATGTAGATGATTTTATTGCAAAAATAGAAGATAAAAACCACTAGAAAAAAAATAATATTATTTCTTAAATAGTTGACAATGCTCATAAGCTGTATTGATTATTTTCTATAACTTCTGATTCTTTAGTTTCTGCATAAATTCGATCGCCTTCCCTATTGACCTTATTATTATCACATTAGTATGGACCCTTACGATTTTAATTGAACTTCTTTAATTAATCTAAATTAACTGAGCCCTTAGAGGCGTTTTTAAAAGATTCTTTTATTAGCGTCTAAGTATTGTCGAGATTTAGGGAGCAGCCCTCGCTTTTACTGGATCATTATCAAGTTTTTTTCTCATTTTGTTAAACATTATTCCGCATTCAACTCCTAAAACCTCGTTTTTATCTTGCTCCCAAATCTTTATAGTTAAGGAAGTTGAAATTGAATTTGCCATTAAGTGATTATTGGTCTTATTACTTGAAAATTTTCCTTGTATTAAAATCGTAAGCAGATTCTTTGTTATCTGTACTTTTGACAAAATATATGCCATTTTAAGTAATAGATTTTTAATCATATGAATTGTGGATACATTCTGCGTCATTGGATTGACATAAGAGTGAAAGTAATAAACCTACATCCTCTAACTGTAGTCAACATGTTATTGACAAAACAACTAGATGTCATATATGGGAAAAATAAAATATAACACGTTCAAATAAAGATTTAATTACAATCGTTACATAATTTTACTTATAATAATTAATAGGTACATATTCTATAAATACCTATAGAACATTTAATATTAAGCGAATGTATTCGATTTGGTCACTTTGAAAACAATTTTAATGAACTGACTATTTAAGCCTCAATATAAAAATATGGTGACCAGATTGATGATAGCGGTAGGGGTTACCATGCTAATAGCGGTCATTAATTGGGATAACTATTAGGAAATTCATTATAACAACCTGAATATATCATGAATGACAATTTTGATTCAAGTTCATGGTAAACCCTTAATTTTTTTTTATTATAAATTACAAGTTGATATAAACTTAATATAAAGCATTCAGAACCAAATCAGCTAAATACACAAAATTTAATGAAAAAGCTGACTATAAACTGTAGACATAGATACATAATTTAGTTTGCATTTATTTGATTTTTATGTAATTGTAAACTTAAGCCATTTTAGTTCTGATTGCTCGATACATTCTTTAATATAACACGAAATACAAACATTAGATTTTGCTTACATGTAGTGTGGTGTAGTTAAATAATATTGAAGTTAAAATATATTATGGTACTTCTAAATAGTGCTATGGTCTATATTAAGTAGGTAATCGGAAAGAGGTACTGAACCATGGGTTATATTTACTCTTGATTATTTTATATACTTGAAGATCTTTTATTTTCTAAGTGTATTTAAATTCGTATCGTAATTTTGATTTTGAAACTATATCAATATCACGCGTGTTGAGTTCGTCATCCCAATCATTATTATCTATTACCTTATGATTCATAGTTTCCAATTAAGAGTAAATATCAATATGCGTATCTTTTTCGGGTTCTGATTTTACCCTTAGTCACTTTTCTTCAGTCTTATTTTCTATACCCTCATGGACAAGAAACATAACCAACATAAAATTAGTATGCCTTGTGATACTGATGTCCATGTCCTCTGTGTTCAGTATCCTTTTTCCGATCGATATAAACACAACAATTACATCTTCAATGACTTCTACGTAAATATTTGACTCGATACAAACCAAGCTTTATATCGTAGTGCTTATATAAATAATACATCTATTGAAGTGCCATACACCACGTTACCCACGTGACTAAAAACGGACATAGACGAAATATTCACAAATACCGATACCTTTATGTGGTAAATAAAATATATATAGGATATTAATTATTTACAGATTATCTAATAATACTTTTAAACAATATTTATAATGTGGAAAGATTACTTTGTACACTTCTTGTGAAACTCTACAAATCTCCACTATATACAATCACAATAACAAAGAAACAGATGTCGACGTTAAGGGCGGAAGAAAACAGATTCTATATATCTTGGAAGAACTCAATATTAGGTCTTAACTCTTAACAATATTTAAAATTAAACATAATTTACAATTCACTAAAACCAATGGCTAGTTAAATTTTACAAATAATTGCGCATCTCATAAATAATTTGCAATGCAATATTCTTATATCTATAAAAATACTGAGCAACGTTCTCCATTCTTGATTTAGTACTAGGACAACCGTCGAAAATCACATGGAACTAATTTTTTTAATACAATTTAATGTACAATCTGCTTTTTAAATTTAAATTGGATTATACTACACGTTAAAAAACTGAAATTATCTCTCAAGAACAGGCCAGAGTTTCTATTAGATCGTATGAAAACACTGTGCCACTGTGATGGTTCATGTGTCCCTACGGTGAGCAGCGACCCAGGTTTCTCTTACTTTACCTGCAACAAAAATATGACTATAATTAATTTTACAATCAAAAATTAAGACACAATGTATTAAAAATATAGTGGACTTTGAATCTAATTCTATTAATACCTTCAACTAATCTGGAATTAAATCAGAGTCTGCTGAATTAAAAGCCTAACTCAAATATCGTTAAGAACCAACTAATTTTCATAACTTCCGATCGGGACGAACAGGGTCCCCTAAAAAGAATAGCGGTATTTAAATTACCGAAAAAACAAGGTCCGGCCAGATTCGATTCTATCGCTCGCCCTCCGCCGCGTTCACACATAACGGCCCAAAAAGAAAAAGTCCCAAACCAATCGAGATGAGGTGACGAAACGTTCAGTCTCATTATCTGAGAATTTATTAACGAATCGGTCGGACCGGAAAACCGAAATGTGAAAGAAATAAAAATTTGACCGCGGGCGAGGTCATCTCAGCTGTACGGCGTCAATGAAAAAAGAAGTCGGACGGGTCGCGACTGAATGAAACAACCGAGGATCAAGAGATAAGAGCCGAGATTAGGGCCACGTTAAAAAAAAATAAAGCGGTTTTAATGTGGATCTGTAGTGAATGAAAAGGTCCATTCCATTGAGCTCGCCCACGCGCGTTATCGGCCCTCGCTGCCGTGCGCCCGCGCACAATACGCAGCGCCGTGTATTCATAAATTAACGTTTTTTACTCTTAGAACAATCCCTTTTATTATTCAAAGGCATTAGGGCTAGGTGTGCCGGATTAGTCGGACCTCTAGTTAATAGTGTCATGTATAATGCAACGTTTTGACATAGACGATATTAATACTGGGGGACTCGAGGGTGAAGTTGTTGAGAAATAAGAAATGCAGAGATGCCTCGAACATTTTGTACGTAACCATTACTTTATCGGCATTACCTACACGTCGATCGAAACATCGAGGGTTTGATTTGGTAGCTATATTATATGGATAAATAAAAACGATACAGGTATGTTATTTAAGTCAAAAACGAGGACTGTCGATTTCGGGCCATTCTTTTTGGGGCTCCTTTAAAAGAATGCCGCGATAAGGAGTTATTTTCGCGTCAAGGAATTCGCTGGGCAAAAAGGCGTGAAAACGAAAATAATACAAAACGTAATAGATGTGAATTTGTGAGTGTTCGGTTAAAACAGAATTCCTTGCGGTGCCTCCGTGTGCGGCGGCGTCGACGCGGCGATTTATTGTAATGAGACGAGAATGCCGAGCCGCGGTGTTCTAAGAAATCCTTTGACGACTCTTAGAAAAATGCCACTAGACAACCAATGGGAGCTTTATAGAAGCTGACACTATAAGATAGAATCAGAGCTTTAGCACTGATTTCAACATGAACACTATGAATGTAAGAGACAGAAGATTGAAAGGTTTTCTGAATTTGATATATATCTGAATGGTTTAGTCGCATTCAGAATCAATTATATTCAGAGACATAAATGTAAAAGATTAATTTTCCAAAATAAAATTTCAACAAGATCGTAATCGAAGTTTAAAGATTCATAACACCATAGATTTGATACAAGAACTTATCTCATTTGGGCAGGTCAGCACTCAGCACGTAGGTGTGAGGAGTGCGGTACGCGTTGACACTGACAAATGACACAAGATTGCAATCTCCCTCCCTTCCGCCTCAACGAACCTCCATTGTTTTCAATTACCGACATGACACTCAGCTCAAGCCCAACCACAACTCTGTTTATGGTCTTATCCGATATCTTTACTACGATCATCCATTTACGATTTCCCTAGTTTGCATATGAGTTGGACTCGATTAGAATCAATCAGAAAGTCACTTTAATGGCCCATGTTTGTGACAATTAATAGGACTCTACGATTTAGTGACAATAAAGTTTCTATCATCAATTTCATTGTTTCTTTTATAGGAACCGTTATAAATAGTATTTAGTAAAATAACAATTTTATTTCGAGATAAAATAAAATATCTACTTTCTATTGTTTTCGCGTTTTAAAAGATTATAAATAAACTTAATTTAATATAGCCAAGCAATGCTTATTGCTTGGTCAGTAGAATATTAATTACCAAGGAGACTGATAATAATCAAGAGATGTAAATTTCAATCCCGATGCGCCCTTTTTAATTCGATAATAATTAAATGCAGCGTTGTATATTTACCTTTTATAAAATGGTTTGAAGGCAGCCGATCCCTCGTGATGTTGATTAGGTTGATGGTTGTTAGCGTGATGGGGGTTGTGGTAGGGGTCGCGTTGCGGAGATTGTTGATGTCTAGGAAAGCAGTAACCGGAGGCGCCGCCGCTGCCTAGAGGGTTCGCCACACTAGGCACTTTCATATTGGGCGGTGTTTGAGGTGGAGTGTCGGTCTGGACATCGGGAAATGCCGCTGGATGTACACAGGGGTGTTGCCCACCGTACTGTCCTCCAGCAAAACCACCGTACCGCCCGTATGAGCCACTAGCAGGACTCGCTGCTGCCGTCGCTGGTAATGCGAAACCATTGGAACTGCCGTCTGCAGCGGAAGCTCTGTCGGGACCATGCCCATAACCATGCTGAGGCCAGGGTTGTGCGGCAGGCGGTGGTGTCTTACATGCAGCTGTGTCCGCTAGTGACCATATCTTCGGCTTCGAGGCCGGTATCGGTACTCCACAATCCGAAGTTCCTCGTTTCGATTCTTCTTTAATCCCGTACCCGAGCAGCTGGCTGTGCATGCCCTGCAGCAACTCGTCGCCCTTTCTTTCTTCATCTGTAAAGATAATCGTATCTATCGTTCATAAGCCGAATTCAAACAAGACGCGTAAATACACAATATCGAAAGATTACTCGCAATAGCCGACACCGTAACTAACGCGACCTCAATAAAAAGAGCTTAAAGTGCTTTCTGAAAATCGATACGTTTCGCATTATATCCTACGTGACCGTCACACGGGGGACATAAGTTTCCTCTCGTAAGATGCGGTATCTTCGGATTTCCTTCGAGTAAGTCGTGTGAAAATACGTTTGGCGTGCAGTGACCCATTCGTTAAGTGGTTATCCGATTAGCGAAGTGAAAATACCACTTTGGGGCGCGACTCCCCCGCCGGCGGCGTCGGTGGCGGCGGCGGTGCCCGATCCCTTTCGCATTTAAGCCGAGCATTTATTTCGCATTTCCCGACGCGCCCCGCGGCTCCGCACCGCACCGCACTCGTCTCCGCGGAATGTGAACGGAGCGACCCACACAATTAATGGTCAACCTCACTTCTCGTCCTTTCTATTTCGCCCTGTGGATATTTTTTGCATTCTGAAAGCTGTCGAACTAAAATTTAAAGCATCGACGGCTAGACGTTATAAACAATTAGGTGAGCGTTACACTTTACGGCCGTAGAATTATATCGGGCGTTATCCTTGATTTTAAAAATGGTGTAATTTCACAATTACACAGAAATGTTTATTCAGCAAAATTTTATAAGGCTCTAAGTATTATCATAATACCATTTTCCGTTGTAAAGTGGCTTTTTGGGGCGCGGAGGGTTCGGGCCTAATGAAATTCAGAGTCGCGGGGGGCGCGAGGCGCGACCGCTCGACTTCATTCGCTTTATTCCATTTAATGCTGACTGCTTCTAGCTTTTAAGAGGGGTTATCCGGCTCGCCCTTCACTAGGGACAGGGACGCCACTGATACTCGCGCGAAGATATTTATCCGGCAAATTGTTTTAATTTTCATTGTATTAATCTAATAAAGGCCCACAACGCTGGGAGATAAGCGAGAATTGGATGATTTCGTAATGTATTATTCGCGCAATACGTTCAATGTGTTCATTAAGTTAATTTCTATACAAATTGTTAGGGTAGTTTATTCAATTTGAATCTGTATTGATAAAGCGTTATCGTGTTTCAAACATTAATGTTTGGATATAATAGATTTCTGTTTAATGAACAAATGTTAAATCTTATGCTTTATATGGCAGCTTTAACTATGATTATGCACTAGAGAGTTTTATTATGTATCATTCTACCTATTACGTTCATTCCATTTTAAAAAGTCATAAAACTGTCCTTCAGTAACATAATCCATCTGTTCCCAAATGCAAGTTGTATAACTGATGGCAGTCAAAAAATATTCCATCGTCAAAAACCGTTAAAGATTGTGCTTTTAATTTCAAATTTACCAAATCGCCAAACTGGAACCTGCTATCAATTCCTCGTCTCCCCAAATATGCAAACGATGGATACAGCATACCTCGAGTGGTTTTTCCCTTTTGTGAAAGCGCACCCTTCTGCACTCGCAATTTATTATACGCGACATCAACAGATACACTTATTTGTTTGCTCTCTAATACGTCCGTTACTTAGTTAGTGTCCCAATGGTGGATTTAATTCTGAGATGGATATGAAGCTGAAAATCTTTACGTTTTATTTTATTAAATTTACACTTTTATAAGCTATTTGTCACTGCTAAACTGTACTGTAAACTAACCAAATCAAATAGACTTTGTGGTTTCATTTTTACCTTAAACTTCTGGTTATTTTAAAAATATGTCACCTAAAACAAAATTGTAGTCAAGATTTACGAATTATTTTAAAGTAAAATCTTAAAGGTATTGCTGTAAAAAGTACTTCCAATTAAAAATCAAATATTTTTAATTTAATTTAAATTTATTTTAAACACAACAAGCAATAGGTAATCTTATGTTCATCTACTGGACCATAATGACTGTTAATTTGTTTTAGCCTATATTAAATATGGATACTTTAAGTCCTCGTTAAGAGAATTTTGAGATGCACGCAGATAGATGTGAAAATAATAGCTAATTATTTATTTTACGAAATTAATTATATGTAGACCTTCATATTTAACAGAATTGTTTTCTCTAAGTCCTACCAGTACTTTTCTTAAATCGTTGACGTCTTAAGTTCTGCATAATCTATCCTACAGTTTTTTTTATAATGACAATCTACAGGGTCATAATGGCTATTTATTTGCCCTACCTCACATTACTTAAGAGTAGGCCTATCCTTTATTTGACAGGAATAAAGATTTCAAACAACGAGCAGATTAATATTTTGAACTTTTCACAAAACTCTGACATTTAAAGTTATAATTGTATTCTCCATTTTTTTTTCATAATGTCAATCTACCGGATCATAATGACTATTAATTTGTTCTACCCAATATCAATTATGGGTAGACTGTATCAACTATTAACAAGTGCTTTTTCTTAGTCCTCATTATACATTTTTATTGTTAATCCGGAATAATGTAATGACGAATGATGCTGCATTTCCAGTAAGTCACGGCAGTTCAACCATTCTCCACAGGACACCGAGTGGCATTACTCCCTGCACCCTTGCAATTTATTACAAGCGACATCCACAGAAACACTACTTGTTTATCCGTGCACTCGATTTCCATTAACGGGCAGATTAATATTTTGAGATCCTTGCTTATTATTGGGGTGATATTCATGAGTTTAGTTGGCGACGGCGTCCGATCGCGTGTAGGCCCAACCAACTTTTGTTCTGCGACTTAAAATGATATATTACGCGTCGTATACATGACGTTTCGCTAAAAGAACTTTATGCGTGTTACGGTTTGTTTGGTTAGGCTATGGGAAATGCAATAATGTTGTCGGATAAAGATTAGCATCGCTGTTTGCGTTTCGGATAATTCGTGAGATATTTCTTTTGATTGCGTGTTTGTCTATGAGTCCAACGACATAGGGTAGGTTGGGGTTATACTATTTAGGTTTTTGTTTTGACTGACTGACATATCTATATATTGCCTAAACTCTAGTTACTAGGAGTATGAATGTCTTTGATACTGTAGGTGAGCACTTCGTTAAATTTTGGAAATTAAAAATATTACCACCGGTGTTTGCGTTTCCAATAAATAGTAAGACATATCTTTTGATTGCGTGATTGTCTATGGGTCCAACAACATGGATTAGTTGGGGTTATATTATATTTTGATTTCTGTTTTGACTGAGTCCTCTATCTATCTACATATTGCCTAAACTTCTTTTACAATTTTGGAAATTAAAAATATTAACATCGGTGTTTGCCTTTCGGATAATTCGTGAGATATGTCTTTTGTTTTCGTGTTTATGCTTAATTGGGTATATTATAATATTTTTCTTTCGATTTTGACTGACTGTCATCTACATACCCCTAAACTTCTGCTACTGGAACAGTCGATTTCTTTGACACTGAAAGTAAACTGATGTTTTGGAAATTTAACTTCTAAGGTGATAAAAAACGGGATGCAAGTTTGTATTAAAATCTTTTTAGAATCTATTATGGTTATTCCGTGTTCGTTGTCATCAAAAAGTGAATCTAGTGTTTTAAAAATAAAGAAGCTGGTTGACAAACTCCTCACCTTTCATCACATCACTTACAACGAAAAATAGCTTCACCTATTGACTTACTAAGCAATTAGTAAGTAGTATTTTAGAATTTTCCCTTTTTCCTCCTAATTGTATTAAAAGGGGATGGGACCTTTAAATGTGTTGCTAAGTATAATTTCAAATTCAAAATTTTATAAACCGTACCTATTCCCAATTTTGAAGGATATCTATAATCTTTGTTTTCACTTTAGCGAAACGAATCAAAACGACATACACTTAAGTCTACCCACAATTAAATACATTTTATAATTTCTTTCAATTTCATAGGCGTGGAAATCTCACGGCACGTGCCTGTAATCCATGGGGTGCCCATGGGGCGCCCGTGGGGTGCCATAGCCATTTTTAACAATGAAAGCTCATATTTTTTGGTAGAAGTGACGCAGCGTTTGAGTTTAGGCTTTTATCTTTTTTATCCCAAATGAAGGATCAGTTATTCGCAGTTAAGTTTGTAACTACTAAAGTAGTTTAACGAACGGAAAGAAAGATAAGACGAAACAATATTTGTTTTATAGTTTTGTTCTAACGCATTAATGTATGATTCTATGCATCTAAAAAAATATTCATTTTTGACAAAACCTTTTTTTTTATTTTTTCATTAAAACAATTTTTGCCATCATGTCACCAAAACTTGACTTTATTTAGTAATTTTATTTAGTTAAATATTGTTTGGATAACAATTTACCACAAAAACAAATTTATCCTTTTTTTGAAAATGTTAGAACATTAGATTTTATGTTAGTCTATTTTACGTCGTAGTAAGATTCGAATTTTAACAAAATGGCGATATACACTTACGGGATTACGTATTTGTGCGGTAGAAAAGAAAGACTGAAAGAATATTTTCCATGTCAAAGAACTTTAACCCAAAATTTTTTCTTAATCAGGTAAAAGTAATCTGGAATTAAGAAGTAGAAGTCATACTCAATACTCATGTTTTGCAGTTTAGTTTTTGAAACTCGTTCATATTTATAAACATTATAATTGAATATCTGCCATATACTGCGGCGGCTGTGGGGTATTAAGACCAAACCCTTAAAATATCATAAAAGGTAATATTGAATATTCAATAGTTAAAATTGCAGAATAAAACATGTTTATACATTTCAAAACCTTTTACGCATTAAAAATAATATATGTAGACAACTTGTATATTAAATTTCATTAGTATACCATATTTGTATGATGACAATATTCTAGAATCTTTATTACAGGACTTGTATAGTTAATTAAGATAAAATTGATTATAATGCTACCAGGCTTCACTGATCCGATAAGATTCAGTTTTTACGATCTCCTACGTGAGATAAATACTATTACTACTAAAAAAGTGTAAATAGACCTGTAATGGCCACATTCCTGTATTATAATTCAAAAGACGCTTATATGTTTTTTGTGAAATACTCATAAAGTAAATAATTGAATTGTAAACAAGAAAAGAAGAGAAAAAGATAAGTAATATTTCTCACATCTGGAGTTGTATTTCAAGTTTAGACAAAATGTAAAGAATTAGTTTAAATATCTTTAGACAAGCCGACAGACTAACTGATAATATAAAAGTGTCAAAAGAACTAATGTTCATGAAACCTATTGATTCTTACCTCGATACATCACTCCTGCATCTGATTATTTCTTCCAATCGAACCTTATTCAACTTACCTTGATAATGTATTATCGTAAGATTTGTTCTCGGATATCTATGATGAAACCTATAAAATCTCTATTAAAACTTGTGGAATCTTAGAAAAAGTACCTACTTGGTTGCTTATTAAGCTTATTAAATAATTTTGATAATGTTATCCCCCCTATAGTTTTAATATTTTTATAATAGTGAAAACTATGCTTGTTACTACAGAAATTGGCTACTGGGCTTTACAAAATATTTTCATCCCTAATTTAGCAGCTATTCTTTGTTACCCCTGTCGAATTTTCTTTACATCCACACTCGTTGTATGATATTTTATGACCGGGAGCGACGTTAGAGGCGACGCGAGTGCACTTTACGAAGTGGACTTCATTACGCGGCGCATGTCGATTGTTGCCGAGCCCTCCCAACCATTAACCGTAACGCTACAAACACTCCTAACAGACCACACCAATGCCTCTTATTATTTATGCCGATGACAACCGCAACTAAAAACACCCCATGCCTGTATTTTACGGCACAACGCATTAAAAATCTCAAACCGTAGCCGATTAAACCCCGAGCGACATAAAAGAAATCTACAAATCCTTTGCCAAGAACAAGTAGGGCATCGTCAGACAAGAATGTCAGCCTGTACGTACGAGTACGAGTACCTACGGAAGAAGTGTTATATGAAATTTGAGCGGGCGCCGCCCACTTTACTACAAATAGGAAATCCGGCAGCGAGGAGCGGTTACGCACAGTTACACGCCTGAGACCTCCCCCCCCCCTCGCCCCCTCACACGCCCTACCCCCGCTGCCTCCTCGCGGCGCACCCTCCGGCCCTCGACCGGGTTATGCCAATTCACTCGATTTATACACCGACAAAATTAAAGCAATTCAAGTGTTAGCATTGTCTGGAATACACGCATCATTTAGTACAAAGATATTTTCGCGATGCAGAACTCATAGCTACAGAATTCGCAACGGCACAGGTTATATGCGCTGAAGCATCAAACTGAGTCAACGACCGACAGTCAAGTCACACGGGCGTATTAGCATAACCACCACGGAAAATTGACTGTCGCTCGTCGGGAAAGAGATCGAACTCAACGAACCTTTGTTTGCTTTTATTTTATCGTCCTGCTCCTTTTCCTCGTCGGATAGCATCGTGTCGTCGTCGTCGTCCGTCTTATTCTTGGGCTCCCACGTCATTTTATTCTCCTTTTTGAGGCGCCGGCGCGCGTTTGCAAACCACGTGGATACTTGGGTCAGTGTCATCTTCGTGATAATGGCTAACATTATCTTCTCGCCCTTAGTAGGGTAAGGGTTTTTCTTGTGCTCGTTTAGCCACGCCTTGAGAGTCGCAGTAGATTCTCTCGTAGCGTTTTTCCGTCGAGCAGCTAAATCGTACCCAGCACCATATCTGTTGACAAACATAAATTTATCCATACACCTAAAAATTCACGCTTCTGGCCTTTTACACATTCGCAATTAGCAAACATGAATACAAGCCGCACTAAAATATGAAAATGATTTAAGAAAGTATAATAAATAAGGGGGAATGTACACATTTGAAATTTCCACAAACGTTTAAAAAAGTTGACAAAATAGAAACAGCATTAATATCCACAGCCCGCCAGTTTCCATTTAACAAACATTTAGTATTGATAAAAAATGCGTCGGAACATTTGCGTTCAATAAAAGGACTTTTCAATTCGTAACAGATAGGCGTTTTATTTGCGGCAATAGATAACGTTACAGCAGAAATAAAGGCTGACTGCGGCAGAACATCGAGAGCAGTTTTTAAGACCCTGGTCCCATTTGCATGCGTATACTGAACGTAATTGTGGCGAAACGTTCCCCCAGGCAGAGCGTACCTGACTTCGATTTTCTCGACATGACAAAGGCGCGGTCTAAAGGGCCCAATAAATAGGTTTCGCGTGAAAATAGTTAAAAAATGATCCCGATCCGTTTTGTATACACGCCAATTGATACCGTGCGCGGCGGGAACTGGGTTTAGTGTCGGTGAGCGGTGGAGCGTCCTTTTTGCACGTGATACGAATAAGATTTGAGAATTTGTTGGTGTTGTGACGCTTTGATTTACTACGATTGCTATAAAACAACATCCGCGTAGATAAATATTTACTAAAGGCTATATACGCGGCAAAAAGTCGTAGACAGACATAACTTATTACACTTGCCGGAGTTGAAACGTCTTAGCAGAATAAATAAAAACAAGTGAAAAAGATAACACTAGTCAGTCAGTGGGGCGGGATTTTGCACCTCGATGCACCAGGGCGTTGCAGCGCACGCGTGGGTAGAATATAGGCGTAAGTGCACGATCGATAGACGCCATCTTGGACACCGGTTACAGGCGACGCGATCGAATTTCAAAAAAGTTATTTTTCCAGAATACGAACCACGGAGATGATTGGTTGGTTGGTTAATTTGCTACTCGAATTAATAAAATAAACAATCGTAAATATTACAATTTAATATACATAATTAAAATTTAAAAAAAATCAGAATAACAACTAAAAATCAACAAACATAAAGAAGAATAATTTACAAAGGAAATATTTTCACATTAAGTAAAAGCGCATCAACGTATTAATATACTCTTATTTGACAAAAGCATATCCACACAAAGCCGCTAAAACCGAAACGCTTTAGTTTTACACGAATAAGCTCTTCAGAATTCTACAGCGAGCGAAGACAGCGAATAAATGTGGCATACAGCGCTTTATACTGAACGGTTGAATCGTACGGCGTGGAGCGATAGCGAGTTAGCGCCCGCCACCGCTGAAAGGTACGTAAACCTCTCTAATTAATTTAGGCAGTCCACTCGCCTTTCAATACGACGTAAAACGACGTAAGCACCACTAAAGTGTAAACAAACGATTTTTCACGTCGTCATGAATAAATTTTGTAATAAGTTTGGAGTTTTGAGGAGATTAATAGCGTATTTCTGTTTATAATGGAGAATGTGTTTTATATATTTTTTAAGATGGTTTTGCCGGCTTTTTTATTAAGGAAAATAATTAGAAGATTGTTTTTATTTTTATTTTCGAGACTTCCTTAATTTTTCCTTATCACAAGCCTATTTTGACAAATTAAACGTCATTACTATTTTGATTGTCATAGAATTATATTAATTTTCGAAAGTAGAAAGTAAGCAAGAAAAAACCAGCCAAGTGCGAATCGGACTCGCGCACTTAGGGTTCTGTATCAATATTTGGCAAAAAATCACGTTTGTTGTATGGGAGCCCCCCTTAAATATTTATTTTATTTTGTTTTTAGTATTCGTTGTTATAGGGGCAACAGAAATACATCATTTGTGGAAAATTTCAACTGTCTAGCTATCACGGTACATGAGATACTGGATACGGAGAGAGATACAGCGGGGAGAGTAGGTGACATTGCCTGTTAATATCCAGAGGTTTCTACACCACCAGGTACTGATCATATCTCCATTTGTTGTCAAAATGATCCCCCTCCCATGAGCAGAAGAAAGTTACTAAGTTAATAACATGTGTGTATAATTAAGTGAACACACGTGTTTAATATAGTATTATATATTCCTGAGATGCCAAGTTTGTCTGTATATTTGAGAAACTTCATTAACAACAGCTACAATATAAGAAATAAAAAGAATGGTTTTTTTTAAATATTACATATATATAATTTATTTCATTTACATGATTTTGTTTTACATATCAACATTTATATATATGAATTAGAGATCGGACTTACTAGCGGCCGAAATCAATTACCAATTTCAATCTAAAATCAATCAATACAAATTTTTGTAATAAAAATTGCAATTTTTGAATATATTTAATCCAGAATAGATAGATTTTTATTGACATTAATTATTAATTTCGGCCGACCAGAATCATCTCCAAAAAAAAATCAGCGATGCCAACATTCCAAATATTTTGTATAATAATATTTTTGATAATAAATAAACGTCACTAATGAAATCTATAAAATACAAAAGACTCCAGAAAATAAATAAAAAAAACATATACTAGAAAGTAATATAACCACAGACATACAGAAACTGAAACTCAAAATATTTTATGTCTGTAAGTCACCTATGTGTTGCCGAGCTGAGTCTTTCCGCCAGAGATGATAAATAGGAGTTCCTATAGTTCCTAGAATGACGTCAAAGTGTTTCAACAAATCTAAACATTTTATAACTGGAGTTATTCAGTATTTTTAGTCTCAGTAGATACGAAATAGTTTCAGTTATTTCGGATACTCTTTCTTTCGTATTAGTAGTAGAAAAACGTTTGTTCCAACTACAAAAAGGCTCTTTTAATCTCAGACTTAAATCATTTCCCGAAAATTCCGTATTCGATTCAATTTACAATTGCTGTTACAATCTATCATGATTTTATTAAAAAGACAGCCGGAAACTGTGAAGTTGTTATTCGTCGGTTTTTAAATGATTGGTTTGATCGATATTCTGTCATCTGACGTTAAATGCAATCGTTTGAAGTGTAAAACTCACATTTACACTATGAAATTTACTAATTCGTATGAGAAAGAAGTGCCGAAAGCTAATATTGACATTAATAGCACATATGTCAATACAAATGTTGTGTTTGTTCTCGCATCACGTTAAAACGACTAAACCGATTTGAATCAAATTTAGCATCCGCATACATTAGAAGATTGATTAATAACTAGGATACTTTTATCCAGAAAAGGACCTCAGGTACTCGTGGGATAGGTACAAAAAAAGCTGAAGTTGAAAATATTGTGCACGTATACGAAGCTACGCAGGATGATATATAGTACAAATAGAGTAATAGAGAACTGGACGCCGAACTGTCATAACACGGTATTATGTGTATCTATTAAACTGCGCGTTACACTTGAAAATTTATCCTCCCATGAATCACACTGGAAGTGGCCCCAAATAAAAACAAATCATGGCACATCAAAGCGAAGTTATGCTGACAATTCGGCCCGCGCTGCGTAAAATATAGCAGGCGGTGGGCTATAATCTAAAAA
Organism: Limenitis camilla; assembly: GCA_905147385.1. Lineage (NCBI taxonomy): Eukaryota > Metazoa > Arthropoda > Insecta > Lepidoptera > Nymphalidae > Limenitis > Limenitis camilla. The sequence continues at coordinate 20,249,600 of LR990224.1, forward strand.
TAATTAGGAGAGACATTAGTTTTTAAACGTAAAAAATAGAGTGATAGTCTCTGGCACGGAAATACTTTGTGATATATTGGCTATGTGTCACTATTGCTTATACGGAGTGATTTAGATAAAACACAATGAATGTATGAGTTTTCATTTAATAAAAATGATGTAAATATTCTATAACCTTTAGTTAATGAGTAAACTCTAATTGCGTGAATTGCATCCAATCAAATCCATCCTTTAAACGGAGTAAAGAAATTTTAGAAAAGAATTCTCATACGATAGGTAGGTTATCCTATGACTACGACCAACTTTATCTCATCATAATTTTAAATAAAAAATATTAATATTTCTCGACAATAATTGAAAAGTGCACTACCTTTTGCGACCTGAAGTCAGTAACTTCAATTTAATTGTAATTTTTTAGGATACATAAAGAATAAAAACACTTGCAAGTTAAACTCATAACACAACAACTAACAAGAAATAAATAAAAATTGTATATTCAAAAGGCAAAACTTTAGAATCTCATAAAACGTAGCGAGGCAATAACTTAGCTGGAGTAAACAAAGAAACGAATGAAACTGTAGAAAGAACAACAAGTTGTAGACTTTATTAGAACACACTGTAACCGCCCGCCGAAATGAAAAATTACTGAGTTATTTTTAACAAGTCCCGTACAAAAATTAGAGAAAAAGAGAAGTGTACTTGTACCGCACCATTGAGATCAAAATGCGCAGGAAATTACGACGCTTCGGGCTCGACTCCCAGTATTTGTGTAACGATTTGGGCTGTTACATTTTAAATAAACCGAATAAACTTAACGAGACGGCTACGGCTCTAACGCTTCGGATTTTTTGCTTTTACAAATATTGTGAGCTCTCAATTAAGCTTTAATATATTATGCGAGTGAGTCGACAAGTCGATTTATAAATTAACTGTACTGTACTCCCTTCACTGAGGTAAGAGCTGTAACGATTTAAATAAACCGAATAAACTTAACGAGACGGCTAGTGTTTTAACGCAACTTTTTTTTGCTTTTACAAATATTGTGAGCTCTCAATTAAGCTTTAATATATTATGCAAGGAGTGGACAAGTCCATGTATTAATTAACTGTACTGTACTCCCTTCACTGAGGTAAGAGCTGTAACGATTTAAATAAACCGAATAAACTTAACGAGACGGCTAGTGCTTTAACGCAACTTTTTTTTGCTTTTACAAATATTGTGAGCTCTCAATTAAGCTTTAATATATTATGCAAGGAGTGGACAAGTCCATGTATTAATTAACTGTACTGTACTCCCTTCACTGAGGTAAGAGCTGTAACGATTTAAATAAACCGAATAAACTTAACGACACGGTTACGGCACTAACGCAAAGTTTTTGTTGCTTTTACAAATATTGTGAGCTCTGAATTATGCTTTAATATATTATGCGAGTGAGTCGACAAGTCGATTTATTAATTAACTGTACTGTACTCCCTTCACTGAGGTAAGAGCTATAACGATTTAAATAAACCGAATAAACTTAACGAGACGGTTAGTGCTCTAACGCAACTTTTTTTTGCTTTTACAAATATTGTGAGCTCTGAATTATGCTTTCATATATTATGCGAGTGAGTCGACAAGTCGATTTATTAATTAACTGTACTGTACTCCCTTCACTGAGGTAAGAGCTGTAACGATTTAAATAAACCGAATAAACTTATCGACACGGTTACGGCATTGACGCAAAGTTTTTGTTGCTTTTACAAATATTGTGAACTCTGAATTATGCTTTAATATATTATGCGAGTGAGTCGACAAGTCGATTTATTAATTAACTTTACTGTACTCCCTTCACTGAGGTAAGAGCTGTAACGATTTAAATAAACCGAATAAACCTAACGAGACGGCTACGGCTCTAACGCTTCGGATTTTTTGGTTTTACAAATATTGTGAGCTCTCAATTAAGCTTTAATATATTATGCGAGTGAGTCGACAAGTCGATTTATTAATTAACTTTACTGTACTCCCTTCACTGAGGTAAGAGCTGTAACGATTTAAATAAACCGAATAAACCTAACGAGACGGCTACGGCTCTAACGCTTCGGATTTTTTGGTTTTACAAATATTGTGAGCTCTCAATTAAGCTTTAATATATTATGCGAGTGAGTCGACAAGTCGATTTATTAATTAACTTTACTGTACTCCCTTCACTGAGGTAAGAGCTGTAACGATTTAAATAAACCGAATAAACCTAACGAGACGGCTACGGCTCTAACGCTTCGGATTTTTTGGTTTTACAAATATTGTGAGCTCTCAATTAAGCTTTAATATATTATGCGAGTGAGTCGACAAGTCGATTTATAAATTAACCGTACCGTACCTTCTCTCTTCATTGAGGTAAAGACATGTGACGATTTCGGCAGCATTTTAAATAAACCGAATAAACTTAACGAGACGGCTAGGGCAATAATGCTTCGGATTTTTTGCTTTTACTAATATTGTGAGGTCTGAATTATGCTTTAATATATTATGCGAGTGAGGCAACAAGTTAATTTACTAATTAACTCTACCAACTGAACTTGTTTTATTGAGGTAAAATGGTTATGAATATAACCAGCCAATTAATCAACGGTGATGCATATTGATAATCCTCATTTTTATTTAAGAACAAAACAACCTAGATTTTATAGTTCATATTGCTCTATAGTGTCTTCTTTAAGTAAATAACTTAGTTTTAGCACACACAGTATATTTAAGATTCAAATAAAATATGGGATACCTACAAACAAACCTTAATTTAAATGTGAAAAATTCTAGATTTCCTTTACTCAAATATATTTATGTATAAGTACTATTTAAAAAATATGATATACTATTCATACCGAAATAATTAATATTGTGTGAAATCTTATAATATCAATGAATAAACTAGGAGAGCCAGTCAAAGATTAAGTGAGTAAATAAGTGAGTGGGAAAATGATTGTGTGACTTAGTGCATAAATGGGTAGCTGAATGAGCGAATGAATTTATATATTAATCACACACACACGCACACATGATACTTTAAAAGTAACAAAAAGCCTATCTTTAAAATTTGTTAAACTGAAAATCCATTCCAAAACTGATTTGTTAGTAATCATGTATGCCTCAGTGAAGCGATAGATAGTCAAAATAGCCTACGCTTGCTAAGTGTCAACAGATTAAACACAACACACGAAATATCAGAACATTTGAACATCCACGCGTATCTGCGGAACGATCGTTCCGAGCTTTGGGAATAATCGAATAATCGATGTAAAGCGTTCGCTGTTACGATTCCTAATTCTAATCCGACCCCCCACGGGTGTTATATAGTACATAGGGGGTCACCCCCAAGCACCCAAGCCCCCGAGCTTGTAAGCTGATACAGTACTTCAGTATGTACCGCCCGCCCAACCGCAACCGTTTCAAATACCTATTCACCATTCAATTTTTGTTTTATTACTATATTCCTTTACTGGTTTTTATTTTTACTGTTTGTATGTTTTATGCTTTTAAAACTTCCTTACTTTCTCTTTTCTTGACTGTCTGTTTATCCGCTAACTCCTTCTAAACCATAAAACAGATATTGTTACGGTTTTAGAAATTAAAAGAGCGTTAAAAAGTATGTTTTGTAGATATCATTTGTAATTATTTTTTTACAATAAGCTAATATGTATATATACGTATCTATATCTCCAAAATGAGGTATTTACAATCGGACAATTAGCGAAGCGAGGACTGGTATAAAGAAATTAATTGTAATTTTTTTTATAAACCGTCGGTCCTCTCATTGTTTCATAGGTTAGTCCAATTTAATGCATCAAGTTTAAGGGTTTGATGATAGAGCCAGGATGAAGATAATGGAACTCTTGAGTGGATACTAAATCCTGAAATCTGGTATCATTGGATTCATTTAGAGTCCAATTTATTAGACCACGCCATGAGGCAGAACTAAGCTGCTCGTCTTAGATCAAATTATAGTTTTACCTGATCGCAAGTTATGTACTCGTATGTTCTGCAGTAATCAGCTGTTATATCATTTCTTTCAACCGCTAAAGTACTCATATGTTCCAACGATATGTATGTCGTGTTATGTATTAACGCTGTTTCTATTAAAAAAAATAGCGCTGCATATACGTAAATTGAATGATATTCGCATAGGCAACGCATATGCATTAGTGGCTTAGTAAAACTTACCCGTAGGCGGCTAACGTCGGGTCGTAGGGGTAGTAACCACCCGAGGGCTGCAACCCAGCTGATGTCCACGCCGACATCTCACCACCGCCCTCTTTCAACGCGTAGGGGTTGCTCTGGAAAACAAGATTTAGTTATTAACACGAGTTAATACTGTGTACAATTTGTTAATGGAACTTTGAGTGTAAGGGTACAAGTACATCATCAAGGAAACTAGCTTTTGACCCCCATTTTATCCTATCAATATTAATGTCATTGTAAACTATACATGCAAAGACTATTCGGCTTTCATTCGGCCAAATTATTGTGTTTGACGAGTATACTCGTCATGCATAAGTGTATTCTGTGTATCTTATTCGGGTGAAAACCGAATACTTTAGTTTTATGTTTTTTTACAAAAATTAATAAAAAATCAAGTAACTATCTATGCATATCTCCATTATATTGTTAATTGTGATTAGATTAGATAGTTCTGCATTGGAAGAATAAATTTATTTCTTTTCTTCTCGTCCCAAATTTAGAAAAAGACGCTCAGGGTAATCAATTATTCGGTATATTATTACAAGTCGTAAAATAGAAACATTATTCCATATTTATACCTATCTGTCTATTAAAATCAATAAATTTTCCTAAGCGAAGTGAGAGGCTCAACTACGTTTTAGCCAGATAAAACTATTTTAACAAATAGCAAATTACAATGTACAACAAAGTACAAGAATATCTAATTATAGAGAAAATCATGTTTTCTGTTTGAGGTAGCGTAATGATATGTCTTATGTTACATATCATTCATACGGAGATACTCTTTAAAATATTAATATTTCTAATAGAAGGCATAGTAAATCTGGATTAAATATTGCGCGACGAGAATTATTGATCTATTGACGGATATATGGCGTCCTATATACACGTGGTATAACCTAAATACACGTGGTAAATTGCAACCGGGTGAAGAAGGTACAGGTCGACGAGTATATGTACCTATATAAATATATATATATATATATCGTGAACGACAACAAATGACGAACACACTTAATAACCGACGTTACTAACACGAAATCACAATACAAATGTGTCAAATTTAATTAAAGTTAACTGTATAGTCGGATAAACGTAACAATAAACGTCCCGGGGGCATATCACTAGCGGATCTGCATAATGTATGGACCTCTGAGGGCCTGAAACTATTAAGCTCACCCTTACGAGACAGCTCTTTAACCAAGAGGGTTCATATAAAACGGGAGCCAAGTGTTTTGTATACAAAAATTGGATTTTAATACTGTTTTCATGATATTTGTATAGAATTGTTGAACAAACTTCTGTTGGTGTTAAAGACCTATTTAAATTATATTAAATACTTCTTATGTATAAATACTGTATAGTTAAAACATTTGTAATACACTGAATAAAATGACTAAAATTTATTTAAAAATTTATTTAGAAACCATCGTTTCTATACAATGTTAATGTTTAAAAATCTTTTTACTAATAGAAAACTACACTAATTCTGAGTAATTAGGTATATAAAAAATATCTATAAATGTTATAATTAAAACGATATGACCATTTAAGTAGCAACATTGTTGATAACGGTTGACTGGCTGGTAGATGTTGGTTTATTTTAAAAATTACGGACTTTTGTATGACAGATATTTTCATAGAACAAATATTTACTACTGTAGTAAAGTAAGTGTATGTGTGTTACCCTTACGAAGGTTCTCAAGACTCCTTGATATTATAACTGGTACTACTAATAATTTAGTTAGTAAAGCAGATCATTTTAAAACTCCTGATGTGTCTCCTCCAGGCACTGTTCGGCTTTCAGTCAAAAGTTCATGTTATTATTTTCTGTGCACATGTTCGTGTGCTGTACAGCTCACGTATCCAAAATTAGCACCAAAACGCAATATATTGATTTTCCAATTCACAACATGAAATGATCTGGCGAGGGTAAAAGGCTAACAATGCTCTCGAACCGAGGGGTTAGTATACAGTTATCGCAAACACTCCGTATAGGGGATGAGGGGTTGAGAGTGAGACAAGGGAACGTCCCGGGGCAAATCATTGACACTTTTAATTTAGTTGCTCCTAATGTATGCGTGGGGTATGCAAGAAGGGACCAACTCATCTGTTCTGCGGATAATATTCTAAGTGAATAAAGAGATATTAATATGTGCAAATAACGTTAACCAAATACATATAATAGAATTGAAACACTCACACACTAAATCACTCAATCTCCCGCCCACACAGACTCACTCAATCTCTCAGAAACACATTCTTACAATCAATTTTGAAGGGATAGTTTTTATGTTTATTCGATTCCAGTAATGTAATGGCAAACTATAAAGTAAGCGTATGTGTTATTCATTTTTTTACTTAATTGAAATCTATATTTTACTCTTATTTTTTTACTTTTTAACACTTGCTGTGACTCAGAAACTTAAATATAGATATATATCTGTCTGTATTTAAATTAAATATGGAACGCTAAGTACAGATAATAACTTAATTATAAAGCAGCTGGTTACTTGCCGACGACAAATTGTTGCCAATTTACTGTAGTGCATAACAAGAACAACGTGTATTAGAAAAATGTTTATAAATTACTTGTTGGAAAGGTACACATGTTACAGTGGGGAAATAAGTTATATATATGTATACTCAAATACATAATAAATAGACTTTGTGAGACTAGCACCTCAAACTTTAGGATTGAAGTGTATGAAACTATGATTAACACTATACTATAATTGACTCATACACACACACGCACATGTCCACTAACTCACCCTCTCACTTACTCAAGTAAGAACGTAGTTACCGTTCGAGTCATTCACCCACTCACTCAGAAAAAAATTCTACTTTTATAATATTATAAGTAAGATGTTTAGTAACACAGCGATAATATAAGAGTCAGTTAGTGTTGTAATGTAATGACAATTATTTAAATACAAGACATGACTTGGAATAATTTTACTGACAGCTTACACCTAAATAAATATCTAAGTATTTCACAGGCTTGTTATTACAAAATATGTCTAATTTATTATTGTACACTATAAATAACATAGATTATGTCACTCGGAGATAGTGTAGTTTTCAATCAGGGGCAGAATTACTATCTCAATCTGAAAAAGTTTAAATCCACTAATTTTTCCTTCTCTATGGAATATTTATTTATACAGTCATGTACTACTTTGGATAAAAGAAACTAGTATAAACAATAATCATAATCAGATCAGTAATTCCAGACCTAGATACCTTTTAAAAATTATTAAAAATATCATTTTTAGTCCACTTTGAAAATGATTGTGAAGAAACACTTTAGTAATAATATTGACCTTCGAATCAAAGAAGACACCAATTAAAAACATAAGGAAAAAATCAGTAATGAACAGACCAAAGAAAAAATCAGTGATGAGGTAAAGTACAGGCAGGCGGCTGTTCATTATTTATATATAGATGTTTGCTCCAGTATTATATGGATAGGACAACATACCACTCTTAATGATATAATGATTTAACAGCTAATTAATGATTGATTAAAACTGGCTTGTAATTAGTATGTAACTTGATACGAACACTTTTTGTTCGTACTTCGAAGATCACTCGTCAAGTCAACGTGATTAGTGAATAAGTTTTAAGATATTTTTATTCTACTTAGGTGCTCTTTCACGCAGAAAATTTATACATTTTGATGTAACTCACATATAATTATTTTTTTTTATAATTTTCCTCAAAATCTTCTTTGTAATATCGCGCATAAATCCCAATGAAAATGGATATTATCTTTTCGAAGCAATTTTTACCAATTTAGTTCCATCTTATATATTACCAAAATCAAAACAAAACATTTGTATAGATTAGAGGTATTGCAATCTGGTTGAATTATGAAAAATGTTTGCTCTCCGATTCCGCGCCTCCATCATTAATATCTATCACTGTACCCTAAGTCGGTGACAAATTCCCAACTCTTTTGCGGGATTTTGATAAAAAACAACGTTTGCGACAACCCTAAATGTGAGAAATGACCCCATGGAAAATAAATTATAAGTTACATCAGAATACATTTAATTTTCAAGACTTTATTCACCTTTTAGGACAGTCCAAATTCATCGAGACAATTCAATAAGTCAGTTGGTAATTTGTATGAGTCTTTTATTCTATTTTAATATGGTTTTTAGTCAGTCAGTCATTTGTATGACTTTTCAGGTATGGCAATAGGAATCGATTATACTTCCAACATCCTTTTATATTTATAGAAAGTAAACAAAACTGCACTGATTGACTTTCCATTTGTCAAAAGATCAGTATAGTTAGACTATATTATCATTGTATGGCGATAAGGCGTCGTGTATTCAACTATCTATAAACGGTTTGTAATTTATTTGATTAAAATTATACGTTTGATTAAAAGCGATCCTGACTTTATTATATGTAACAGAATTCAGCACATCTGTATGATACATATACATGTCTGGAACGAGTGACTTTAATTATTTTCAACTCTAAATTGACTTAATAAGTTGTAGTCTTAAAAAGTACATAAATTTAATTGCATTTTATAATCGAGTTGTTAGCTGAGCGTTAAAAGTATTTTGTAACAACAATTTTCCATACAAACTCTTAGTCATACAACATGCAAGTATCATACAATACATATAATAGTGCAATCATTCATCGTGACAACCCGTCAAAGGCCCACAGCTGAGTAGGGTCTTCTCCTCAGAAAGAGGAGGGGTTAGACCATAGTCCACCACTCTGGCCCAATGCGTGTTGGCAGACTTCACACACCTTTGAGAACTTTTAGAGAACTCTCAGGAGTGCAGGTTCCCTCACGACGTTTTCCTTCACCGTTAAAAAAAGTGTATTAATATAACAATACTTTTTTTTATTACTCAGACTTTATTTCGTAGTATCATTGCAGAAATATCAAGATGTAGGACGTATGCTTTTAAATACTGATAGGATTTAGATAATTCTTTCACTGATTAATAGCTATATTATTATAAGATATCGATAATTGTATTGTTACAAAAATAAGGCAAGGAAATAAGATCGATCTTATTGAGGTGTATAATATGTATGGAGAATCGTCCTTACAGTCAAACTCTTAAAGGAAGGAATTACGGCCTTAGTAGAACGTATGTCATAAATGTATTAATGATTATTGCGTTAATTGCTTAATTGGATACTGATTTCGCGTAAAACTTTGGAATTTTATAATTAAACACTAGCTTATTGTATCTGGATTTACTCGCATCTCGAGTATTACTGCAATAGTTACATCATATTCTTCTTTAAAGTTTTATCTATTTCTGTACTTCAATTCATAATATTTGTTCAATTCATTTGTTATCATAAAGTGGTTGAAGAAAATAATCTTGTCTTTCCGGCTGTTGTGATGTGAAAACTACAGCACTTTATAGTTAATACTACCCTCTGTTGATAGTAAGATCAATTTAAATGAACCGATGCGTGTGAACAACACTAATAGCCTCATCCCCTGTTTATATTTATTATGACCATAATGACGTTGACTGCCGAACGCTGAATTGATTAAAACGTTAGATGCGCAGTCACGAATACGGGGTAGTAAGGGTTGGTAAATGGGGTTTAACTCACTGTTAAATACGAATAACTTCTTTATTACAGTCATTACTAGATTATAAAATGTGAATCATTGAATTAGCACATTTAGATTACTCAAATTATGCAGGCTTTATTAAAAACATACAACTTTAAGACTTCTAACTAAAAGTAAGGAATTAATCCTTAATTTGAATCAGTAAAGATTTTGAATGTATTGAAAATTATCTCTTTAGAAAGAAAAGTCTCGCGATATTGATTTTACATGTCATCAAATCTGTGTAGTATGTTACAACGGTATAGAGTATTCACAAATAAAGAAAATATCAATTCAAAGTCAATTTTTGGAGACATAAATTTGTCTCTTCGATAAATGGTGTTTGTCTACTAAATACGAATAACTTTATTACATTCATTACTATATTATAAAATGCGAGTCAATGGTTACCTAATACCTGATTTTTTTGTTAATCAATCAATAAAATTTTAGAAATGATTCTTTTATACAGTAAAGTCTCGCTATACTGATAACTGTCAGTAAATCAGTGTGGCAAGACTTCAGATAAACTATTATTATAAACGGTATGCTGTATTATGAAGGGTAATTCAAATCAATTCAAAATCATTATTTGAGAAGTTAAGATATTCTAGATTCAATAACTAATGAAGTAATTGTCCTAACGTAAGATATCATAAGATACGGACCCTTGCGCAGGAGAAGACCAGGTCGGCGAATGCGAGCATTCGCGCAGCTGACTGGACCCCAGGTATAAGCTTGGAACCCTAAGCAGGTGGGTCCGTCTGAGTGCTGAGGTAGAAACGCGACCGCGGTGGTACCGATGGGTTTTAGTGGGTATTCGGCGCTTCTCGCTGTGAGTCCCACATACCCCTCCAACACAGAGGGGATGCGTAAAAGCATTTCCCATCGAAAAAAAAATTGTACTTTTAATTTACAATATTATGATATCTGTATATCTTATAGATTACATTTTAATTTACAACTACTAAAAGGAATATTAACTCAACTATAGGACAAAGTGTTTCGTGAGGAAGAACTCAAGCCTTAATATGTGCACGTATGAAGACTGGGCACGTCGCTAGTAGCAGTATTTATCATTACTATATACCAATAAACGCAAAATTGTATTAAAACCAACAAAACAGAACCAACATATGACAACACCATCATATTGTATAAAGGTGCTAACATTCGACGGTCCATAAAGCCCGAAGCGCCGACAAAGGCGCCGCGCCGTCGGTACCTTTGCCAAATGTGACCCACACATCATCTAACTGGCAACACTGCCAGAGTTGAGTATTTTCAGCTTCATAAACTGTACAATGAAGGCTTTTGGTGTTGCCAAATTGTACGATTTGGTGGCCAATGGCGCTTGTTTAAAGTTATGAAGAAATTAGGTTTTTAAAATGTTATACAGATACTTTTTGAATTTATCTGTTTCTTCTATTAAGGAAAACAGTATCAAAATCGGTTCAATTGTCACGTGGAAGTCAGCGGAGAAACAGACAGACTGAAGAGAGACTTTGTTTGACTCATTCAAAGGTCTTTTCAATAATGAAAATTGTATCAAGAACAATTATATTATGCACAAACCTTTCCCATTTATTGTTTTTTTTTTCTTATAAAGAAAACCGTATCAAAATCCGTTGAGTTGTTTTATAAAAGTCAGAGGAGAAACAGATAAAAGTAGAGAGCGACGATGCAGCTTAGACCATATATTAATAAGAAAATTATTTGGTAAAGGAAAGTGAGAAAGAAAACTTAGTCAATTGACCTATAACAATATGGACGCAACCCTTTCAACGAGACTGCACGTGTAAATTGTATTCCTTGTGTGTAAACTACTAATTAATTATTTATTCGTTTTTTTGCAATTTCCGTACCTTTTAAGGTTGTTACTGTGTAGTCATAATTAAAACAGCCATTACAACAGAAAGTCAAGGCTGATTACGATGAAGCACGTAATTTACACCTAAAAGTATCTTAAAGTAAATTAACGGCCTGTTTAATTACTTTCGAACGTCATACGATATCACTTACGCAAGTTATTTACATATATATGTCGGTACATTATGTTTTTGTATGTTACTACTGTTGCTTAGATAGTGCTGAACTTACGACAGATTTATTTCTATTATATATAGTTGCCAAATAGGGTTGCCAGGTTAATGAAAAATTAATTTAAAACATTTTTTTTTATCCAACAACAATACTATGTTAACTATCTCTTACTGTATAGCATTTTAGAGATGAAGCTGCGAAGTGTATGGAGCTTGTGACCCAGAAGAAGGTTTACACGTGACACTAAACTTTTTCAGTTTCAATACTTTAAATCATCTGTCTCAGTTTCTTAAGATAGAGATTGTATATTAGTGAATCAGTGAATATATATTTTATACTCTGTGCTAGTTATTAAAGTGCACCCAAATGTTCAAATGCTGATTGTGTATCTTGAAAAAAATGTGAAACGATTTTGATAAAACTAAGAGAGAATTAATATATAAAATAAAAAAGCACAATCATAACAATTCTACTCAGTATAAGTGTTCTGACTAAAGAGTACTGTATTATTCATGCTATTAGAAAAAATTGAAGGGATTTCGTAGTGTGAACGATGGAGAGTCGAGTCTATTATGTTGTGCTAGAGTCGACATTGCTACAGGAGGGTACTCCCTAAATAACCCATAAAATGCGTCAACGGTCCCGCTTCTGGGTGTAACTAGCGCAAATAGAGACGCGCTCCGTACGCACTACAAAAAAATACAATTTTTTATAAAAAATTATTACTATTGATATCGTTTGACTGAGTTATACTCGCTCTCGCTTCGCTGAGGTGACTCACATAAACAACTATGAATCATATATTTCCTATCGTTAAGGCAGCGTGCGTAAAAATCGTTTTCGTTCAAACGTTCTCTCCGACTTACTGCAGCAAATCCGACTACCACGAAAATATCTTTTCATTTTTCGGGTTAAAATATACCCTAAGACACTCACAAATAATGTGACTTTCTATGAGTAAAAGAATTATCAAAATCGGTTCAGTAGTTCCAGAGATTGTCCTCTATAATTCTAAAAACTCATAAACTTTACCTCTTAATAATATTAGTATAGATAGATTCTTTTATGTCAGATCCAGGGCTGTTTGACTAGTAATTCGTGAAATATATATTGATTTATCATTTTTGTCTTATGTTAAAATATATAAATGTCTACCCAAGTAACAAAAATTAACCAAATTGCATTAGCCATTTTGGAAATATTTACAGTTAAAATAAAATAAAAAAATGCATAAATATGTTTATTTTATGTAAATATAAAAAAATAGTACATGAGATATTTGCGGACGGTGCGTGCGAGCGAGACAGCATACAAGCAGCGTATTTCTGTATTGGCGCAGTTTGTCCCAAACCAATTATATGTTTGCGGAGGCAGTTTTATTTTACGTTTTATTTAACATTTATTTCGTTACGCCAATTTCATGGATATCAGACGCTAGATTGTGATTTAAACCGAATTTCTCATTTTCCACTCGACTCACAGTATTTTGATTCGATATTATTTTATTACCCGTGATATTGTATTCGATCGGATAAGTTTTTTAACGAGTTTAACTGAATCGATATTGGAATTAAGTTGTTTTGTGTCGTTACTCGTTCTCATTGGATGTTGGTAATATTCTGAAATGGAAAAGCGTTTTTATTTTTTATTTCTTGTCTAAATATCGAATTTTTATTTTTTAGTGTCTGTCTAAGATACTGTAATGTTAATAAATATCTATATAATATTTATAACAGATAATTGTTTAAATAAACAGTTTATATAACAAACAAACCCTTTCAATAACTGTAAATCAATGGAGGTTATAAACGAACCATAAACAAGGATTAAACAAGTCAATTGCAGCTCAGGACGCGGTCGCGGAGCCGAAACGGTTCGGGATCGTAAAACCGATGGCAATTAGAAACTAGGTTCGAGGAGATAATATCTATGTTCTGTGAAACAGCTCAACGGATCGGATAAGAAGGAACTAAAGATCTATGTCTTTTGAAATAGTTCATTGAGGATATATCTGAATTTCAAATCCATATCTTCTAAACAATTTATAATATCATAACCCTAAGAATCTATGTTCCGGTTTCATAGATTTTTATTATATATTAATACTAGCTGACCCGGCAAACGTTGTTTTGCTACGTGGGTCACCCTTATCCCTTAGGGGTATACAAAATAGATGTTGACCGATTCTCAGACCTACCGGATATGCACACAAAATTTCATAAAAATGGGTGGAGCCGTTTCGGAGGAGTTTGGTAACTATCATTATGACACGAGAATTTTATATATAAGATAATATTTATATAAGTATATTAATTCATACATCCATGCACAAATATTCATTACACTTATACACAAATGTATGTGCATGTATGTAGGCATATTGTGTATATTTATGCATGTATATATATTATATTGCAGCGATTTGCTTAGTACTATGAGTGAGCTATCCAACTCCTCCACCGTAAGGTTGCCTGGCAGAGGTCGCTCTACGATAAGGCCGCATTGTACATATAATTTTTTCGGTGTGTCATTTTTGGTTACTTTTTGTAACATTTGGTGAACAATAAAGTATATTTATTATTATGTCCATTAATATTTGTCCGGAACTAAACGGGTTAGTTCCTGGAGATATATCCCGATACGTATCTATGGAAATATATCCACGGAGTTCCTTTGAAAGCCGATAGACATTAATTAGAACAAACAGACGCTCTTTATTGAGTTCGCGGGACCTCTGATTGATTCGCGTTGACATTTCAAGTTTAACCGATACCTCGGAGCGACCACGAATTATGTGATGACAAATGAACTAATTCCAAACTTTACTACATTCATTTCAATGTAACTCCACAGAATAAATATATGCTAAATAGGTGTTGAGGTGCCATTTATAGGCAATATTTTTATTTTAACTTATAAACAGTTTTGATACTTTCAGAAAGGTGTAAATATAAGCATATTGAAAAAAATCTAAATACTTCAAAAATAACAATAAGGAGGTTAATATAATATAAAGGTATTATTTTTTAGTTTTTGTAGTCGGATTTTTTAAACGTAAGTAGTTTTTTTTTAAAGTTTTGAAAGTCTCATTGTATTACTCACGTAAGATATCTTCCACTATGAAAAATATATTTTTGAACTTTATTTAATATTTGGAAGCCATTTATTTATTTATTTATGTACCTTATAATATTTTTTGTACATAGAATAACTTATCTCTTTAAAGAGATCTCCTCCAGTATACTTAGATATATATATTTATTTAAGTGATTAAGGAGTCATGGGAGAAAAAAGCGCTTAATAAAGTAAAATAAAAAGTTGCGATCTTTTTTTTCTTATAAAAAACTCAATTAACAAAACTTTGGTAATGTTTTTTCTAACCACCTCACTAGTCAAAGGACCGATAATAATCAATCGAAAACCCAACGACGCGTAATAATTTAAAAAACCTAATAGAGGGTAGAATATAAACATTAAAGGCTATTTAGAGTAATATAAACGGATAGTATAAATTAATATATTTAGATAGTGAATGGTGAGGTGTCAGTGGTAATGGACGCGGGGGGTCGCAGGGTCGCGGGGGGTCCGATCCCCAGCTATTGTTCTGCCTGTGACATCTGCCCAAAACGCTACAATACGCAAAAAATTCTCTCGAACAATTCTAGTATGAATTTATTATATAGAATGTTTGTATTGTTGAAGTCTCGGTGGTCCATTTTGAGTCACAATATTATATGAGTGATAAATTTTGATGGCATTGTCAGTTCTAAATGTACTTGTTTAAATGTTCTATGCCCTGAGGGGTACGGTTCCCGTGTAAATAATGTCATCTCAATTAAAACATAAAATGTAAAAAATCCAATCTCACAATGAAGTCTTTTCACCATAGAAGCATCTATTCAACAACTTTGACCGCTTCAATATTAGACAACTTATTTTACTAGAATTTTCATACGAATATAACATCCAATTTTTCTAATAGATTTTAGAAGAAAAAAACATTGGGTTGCACTGGGGGAGTGCCGGCAAAAGTGAAAAATTGAACATTAAAGTTGTTTTTTAATAATTTGGAATGGTCAGGGAATAGTTTCGCACGAATTGCTTTATTTATAAGTATAAAGTACTATCACCTATATGGTCAAATAATATAAGTCATCTATTGTGCTATCGTATACAAATTTAAATTCAGTTTAGTATGATACGTGCTAACAATTAAGCCACAAGGTACAAGCGCCGTCTTACCAATTTGCGATCATATCTCGAGTCCTGACGCGACTTTAACATTTTTACCCTTACAAGAAGTTTTCACTTCAAAAATATATTTTATTAAAATTATGTTCTGACGATTACAAAAGAAACTACAAAGGAATTAGTTACGAATTGCTGCTTATGCTTATGACAGCTAATTTGTATTTGTATCTATAAATAATATATCGATTGCTGAGAGAGTTTAAGAGGAAATCAGTCGACACTTTTTTCATACAAACATAGTCGCCTGTTTCCTCCTAGGATAATGACTTACAGAAACAAAAAAAATACCATGCGATATATACGTACCTAAGCAATGACTGTACGTTTTTTTTTTTTTAATTATTTGATTAATATAATAGAAAAAAAAACCTTTTCAATTTAAATAAAAACGACTTGTTTTATTTAAATTTGCAAACCTCCAGTAAACTAATTATTACTACATAAACCAAAAAAGCAAAACGTGCGGGCTTAGCTTAGACCCTGTACTGCATTTTAACGAAATAAATATTCAAAATCGGTCCAGATTTCGAGGAGGAAACAGGAGATTACAAAAGGACGATTTTCTTAATGTTACGTAGGTGACATCAGTTCGAGCTGTAGTTCTCTCTATCACACGGTAAGGGGTAAGCTTGGGGCTCAGCGCGACACCACAATGTTTTTGGTAAAAAATCTATTTTTCAAAAGTGTCGTTCATACGAAGTCCTCTTAATCAGTGAACTAAAGGACAGCAAGTCATTTTTTGAGAAAAAGAAGTCTAATACAAAAACTCAGGCCTCATCCAATGATGTTTACAATACTAAGGCTATTCTAACATTGAGGACTTTACGAAATAAGTAACGCCTTCTTCAAGTGTTTAATTTTTCAATACATACCCATTATAAAACTTGCCATTTAAAAAATAAGATATTAAAAGGTATTAAGTACTTAGAAATTGTTCCGATTTTCTCATGTCTGGGTTAGGTGTTTGCAAACGAAGAGAATGTTCAATAAAAGAACGTAAAATCCTATTTTTTTTAAAATGATTTTGACCATGACTGAAGTTATGAAGTGTCAAAAATGCTCTGCTTAACGAAAGATATAACTGTATTTGCTTTGCTTACTTTGCGCGACTTGGCGCGTAAATTACCATGCCACGATATTACATACATGTTTAATTAAATTTATAACAATAGTACATATAAAATTTCTAATGTTATAAAACGGAAGTGTAAAAGGTAAAAAATGTCCAAATTTGAATATCACGACAGATCGGGGTCAGATTTTATATATTTATCACCCATACAAAATTAAAAAGCATACAAAATTATTTCGTTTTAAATCCTAATTAAGTTGCACAGAAAAAATTACATGTAATTGTATATTTAATTATGAGTTGATATGTTACTTAGAAAGTGTTTCTTGAGACTTATTCGTACAAGAGAAGATACTACGTCGCGTTTAATTAATGTTATACTAAAATTAGAACGCAACTTCGTTTGCAATATTGAGGGATGATTTTCGAAATTAATTATTTACACTGAATTTAATTTGATTAACTTCAAAAACGGTAAAGTTTCATACTAAATTTTCACCCCCATTTTACCCCCTTATGGGGTGAATTTTCAAAAATCCTTTCTTAGTGCTCCCCTACGTTATAAAAGGAACCCCTGTGCAAAATTTCAGTTTCTAACCCTTATAGTTTAAGCCCTGCGTTGATATGCCAGTCAGTCAGTCAGCTTCTCCTTTTATATATATAGATTAACGTGAAAATCTTTGAGATATACTATGAAAAATAAGTTCAACAGTTTTCTTATTCAATAACCTTCATAAGAATAACTTTTTTTTTTGTTGATTCGGAGGAATATGCTCAACAGATACCTTCCAAAGCAGGAACTTGGGAGATATTATGTGGGATTGAAGAGACTACCTCTGAAGGAGACAGCCCAAAACCATCCTACCAAAGTTTTATCAGAAAACTGATTTATCTTAGGGCTCAAAGAAAAACCTGACATTTCTAAGTGTTGTGAAATATTATGAAACAATGAGAAATTCACTAGTGATCAAAATCATTGAGACAAATAAATCAAGATTAGGTACTCTCATATAAATTGTATAAACTTACACATATAATTTTGTTAATAATTACCTAACTGTACCTAACTGAATATGTACTCAAAAAGTATTACAATTTTGAAGTTGTATGAAATAAACGTTTTTATACAATATAACGAAACCCCTCGTGCGTATAAAGGTGAAAATATAAATTTTACTCAACACTTTTCACCTCTCATGCATAATACCTCACAAAAGCTTAAATATTCTCGTAATTAGTATATATATATTACGAGTTTTGGTTGGAACATTTGCATTAAGTTTAATATTTTTAAATAACACTAGTAGAATAGGAACGGAGCTATGTCCCTTCCCGGTCCATGAACTATTTCTATTATACTATTTGCCATCAAGGAATCCCAGTCTCTGTATACTAGTTCAATTAACAAAAAATCAAATTAATGTTACTTTCCCATACATAAGCTAGGTATTAGATATACCTGAACAAAAATATTATAAACCTTCTCAATTTATAGGGAGAAACAAACGAACACAGTATCGCAACTACAACATATAATTTGCACCTTTATGTGTACATATAGCATATAAATTAGCTATAAATGTTAAACAGTAGTTAAAAAAATTAAAAAAATGATTACACTACACAATAACTTATAAATGTATTTGGCACTAGATCACTTAGATACCACCCATTACGAATACACTACACACGGACGAGTGAAAAATAAAATTATGGGATAATTCTGTATTATTTATTTGTTCACCGCTTCATTGCCTAGGGTAGGGTCATTTACAGTAACATTCATTTAAATTTATTTGTTAGGGAGCTTTTTTGACATAATTTATTGATATGTATTATTCATAACGCACAAATAATCCTAAAACAAAGTAAATGATATAATAACGCGGTTATACTCGGAGTCGGAGCTATCTCCCGTCCGATCGGCACTTTTTATACTAATGCTTGCGGACGGAATTGTGCCCGGATCGAGTTCGAGTATTCGACTTCCGGTCAAGATAACTGTCTAAGCACCTTGGCTGTTAGTTAGCTTTGACGTATTTTATGGCCATATAAAAACAAAGACTTCGGCTTTCAATTAACCTAATGTTAACGTTTTTATAACTCGTTTATTTGTAGGGTGGGGGTGGATCTCTAAATCTTCTCCAATTAACCGAGACGTCGCCGATACGGTCTGTTACTTTACATTAGACGACTTCCTGCAATCAGATCCGATCGAAATAATAGCGAACTATGTCCGGGGGTCGCTGCGATTTCCTGTAAAAATCGTATCCGCAATAACATGACTGCGGTCAACGCGAAGTGTTCAAACAATAGTAAATGCATTTAGCTCGGCCATCGTTTGATTTATGGCCGGACCGTGTAGGTAATTTATAAAGAGGGCGCGTCCGCGGGACGCCCGGGATTCGGCCGGGATTTATTACGCAAGACCGCAGGAGACTGACCGCGGACGCGAACTGTTTGCCCAATCATTAGAGTCGGCGACCGAACGCCGAACGCCGAACGCTTACTGCGAAGATGAGTATATTTGCGGAGTAATTAACGCGTTTAGAGGTGTTACTGCTTGACAGATTTATTAGCAGATCAGAGAAGGGTTTCGAGTTTCAAAATATGTTTATCTAGATGTGGCATCTTATAGCCAGAAGGGTCGGTTTGACTGTGATACATCAAGACAGGACTCCAGGACACTGCAGCTCTGTTTGAGCAGTAAATAAAGTCTGCAAGCGATCACTTAGCGGCTATTAGTATATTTACATAGTCATTAACGACTTGGACGTCTGTTTGGAGGTGTTACAGCTTGACATATAAACATACATATTATATACATCAAACTGCATACCTAAACTTTTGTTTCAAATAATAATGAAAATAAATTCAGCCATCGAGGGTTTAAAGTATACCATGTATTTTAGGATAACGTTAAAGCCTATGTATGTATGTATGATAGGATATCAAATGTAAACATGCGAGTGTCAATCACGGCGGCGCGGCGCCTTACAACATTTATCCACTATCTAGCGCATTTATGTCAAATCGTCGATGTAAAGATAAGCCCACCCACGTATCACTGGCATCGGCCCTATTGCATCACTGGCAATGGCGGCGGTGTATACATGGCACTCAACTGATACGTTGTCATTATAAAAAATGACATATGTTCCTTACTTTATCTGGAGCTCATTTGTACCGCCACTCGCATTATTGACAGCTATTCTAGTTGGAAGGTGGCAAATTTGTCCACCCACCCTCTGTACAGTGCACACCTCACCTTTGCACTAACCCGTGGCAATCGACAATAACTAGGTATTGGGTATTATGGAACTCGAAACAGGAATCTAAGCAATGCTTGGGGATTCGTAACTAAACTAAGTAAAGTATAAGAGAGACCGAGATATACATCTAAAACCGATATTTTGCCATAAAAGCAAAGAGAAAAATATCCCAAACCCAACTTTTGCATCTTCGTTTTGATATCGATCGATATACTTTCAACAAGCCTAGTCGAGACAGACATTTCAAAAAAAAATATTCAATCGATTTCACAAAAAACAACACAAAAACTTATCAAAACCACCCTACACTAGTTTTTTTAAACGCATTAGTAACAAATCAACTATTTTTTTTTAAATACTATTCTATTTTTTACTTGGATACTAATCGGAAACCTGTTTATAATTTGCGTCAAACTAAGTAATACCGCTTTTTTATCTACAAATTTAAATATTTCATTAGAAACTTGACTTCATTGTATAATAATTGAAACGATCAGTCGAAAACCTCATAAGTCACAAAATTAATTTTTCAGGGATTAAACTCAATTCACAAAAAAAAATTAAACCTTTCATATTTAAGACCCGCTTAAGAGTTACTCTGGCAACAAACACACAGATAGCGTTCAAACTTGAATTCATTGGCCCTAGCTTCGCTGGGTGATACTATTTTAAGTGACAATAACTTTTTTTCCTGACATCCGATTTAAATGAAACAACCATGCAGCAATACAACTGTAAAACCATATCAAATTTCTAACAGTGGTTTTCGTAATTACATGATACGTGTCTGAGGAATCGTTGACAAAAAACTTATTTTGAGGATAAATAGACAAGTGCAGTTAGGTAGTGGTAACAGACAGAAAATTTTTACTATTCATTGATAAAGAGTACAACTCAAGAACAAATAAAGCGATTTATCTTATTATTATAATTATTTTAAAACAGATGTAATAGTCTGAATTATTAAAGTATGGACTCCAAGAAACAGGAACGGAAAAAATGTTCATAAAATAAAAACTAATGAGCCAAACTATGATAAATTTTTCAATCACGTAAATCGGATCGTATATCTCAACGTAATAGGTGTACATACATAAAAAAAATACCAATCGAATTGAGAACCTCCTCCTTTTTGAAGTCGGTTAATTAGTCAAAAACTGATACTCCTTTCTATCGAAGTGATTTAGTTCTTATACTTAGCAACCTAGTCATTGACACTTAACGTGATAAGTCTGATAACATTAAAAAGTATCTTGTTTAAGGTTGACTTTGATGTTTTGCCGGAATAAAAAGTCAAATAACTCAAAAATACCTGAACGGATTGCAATAAAATTTAGCACACACCCTTTACAGCCTACAAGCACTTTTTATGCCAAGAAAAGAAGAGATCCTGAGGGAAGAATTGAGTATATACAAAAGTAGTAAATCGGATTTGAATGTAACATTGTATACGGATACTTTATAATCTAAAATACGAAAAAATCGTAATGGTAGTATAGAATTGTCTGACCACAGAGTGTGAGTGAATAATTTAGTGGAATGGTGATGGCTCGTCTATCCATAGATACTTGTATTATATAGAGTAAGTGCCAAAGTCACGACCCTCATTAAAAATTAAAGTAAATGTGACCAAAGATGGTGAGCACTTTCTAAAAGGTATAAACAACTCGTTTCATTCCAGCTAATTAGTAGAGCAATTAAAGTAATGGAGTAATTAATTAGCTCAAGATTGCGATACAAAACCATCAGGAAATCTGTGAGGGGTTTTATGCCCAGGTTTAATTGCCAATATGATATTGGTTGACTTTTGTTTTATTTCAAGAATCTATTTGACAATATATAATCTGTATAGTCAGAAACCTTGCCTAAAGCAGTGCAAGTGTTGTAGATGGATTTTAAATAGTTATCATCCGCTAGATGACATTATTTTAAAGGTTTTGATTATGCGAAAAATGCATTGAATTTAATTTTACACATAATGGTATATGTATAACATATATGATACTTTCTATCCCATAAAAATGAGAAGTCCTGTGCGATAGAAGAGGACAGAAGACAGTCCAAACAAATTTAAATGAAATATTGCATTCAGATGGTTTATAATAAGCTAGAATGAGGATACTTTTTATCCCTGAAAGAAGCTTGCTTGTAGAAACGGAGTGAGGTTCTCACACATTTTCTTATCTTTTTATATTTACATTATTTCCTAAAAACAGAAAATTTAACGTTGTTCTTATAAGTATTTTATTTAATTCCTAGAAAATTAAAAAAACGGGGTTATACCCCTTTTGCACTCAACTAATAAAGCAAAACGTAAATTAGGGTCTATTCAAACGCAAGGTCGGTATAATTAATTAGCCGTAGATGCTTTGTATAGATTTCTATACTTTTGTTCTTTGTCTGAAGCTTTAAGGAATTTTAAAAACTGAATATATTCAAATTTTGAAAAAAGAAATATTTATGAATTTTATCCCTGGATCGATTTTGATAAAATTTTCATCGCTATCAAATAAAATTGATCACCCAAGATACTTAAAATATAAATATAGTTAGTTCTTTAATGTACGAAGAATTTTGAAGATACAACAATATTTTTCTGAGTCTGCGGGTAGATATTTATTACTAGAATGACACTTACAGTGAGTGTTTATTGTCATTGTGACAATTATATTTTCACAAAAAAAAATATTTAAAATAAAACTTATTTCCCTCAGACATTTCTGAGCCCGCGGGTAGATGCTAAGCACTCAACTACAAAACTTTTTAATTCGATAATTAGGTCAATGCAATGGACAAAAGACCACCCACCGACAGACAGCTTAATAAGCCCCTAATCAACACCTTAAAGGCTACTTTCAATTCAAATGCTTTTTTCTTCCAACCGTCCGGTGCCCGCGACCCTCTCGTTCTCTTAATTGAATTTCTCTAAAGTTGACTCGAGATTTGTTACGCTTAACCTTTTTAACATTATCTAACGTTTAATTTGGTTGATAACGATATTACTTGGCTTTCTCTCTTTGTTATGTTTTAGAAATAAACTTTTAAGAATATTTTTAGCTTTTCTATTAAGTCTTACTCTTCTTGTACCGTTACTATTGAACTTCTGTATTGTAAATAGTGTCCTCTCACTCATCCATACATCCACCCATTCATTCTTTCACAAACAGACTCATTTACATTTTCAGTCATTCACCCATCAACTCACCAACTGACTAACTTATTCTCTGTGACTTATTAATTTATTGCAATAAGTTTTCTTAACAATGGTAACCTGGTAATTCATATAAAAAATGTCTTTAGTTACCCAAGTTCTTGTACAACGTAGTGGTAGCCTGGTAACTCTATTAGTAAAATTTACAGTAATATTTGTATGAAAATATATATAATGTTGTACGTTACAAATATGATCCGCTGGCAAATAATACAATTTAATAAACATCCATCTTCTGCTCTGAATAACCTTTAGTAATTTTTTTAATTCACCCTCAAAAGGACAAAAAGGGGTTTTTTATAACATAAAATGTAATAACGTCCGCAAAGATGCACATGTTTAAATGCAATTTGTCAGTTCGCCATGTGCATGCCATATCGGTTAAATTTACTGTTTAATTCTTTGATATCATTAAATATTATTTTATAGAGTAATAAGTCTGTCACCAGTTACTAACGTAAGGCGACACGATGACGCATACTACTGATATTGTACTTTTACACATACAGAATCAATCGATTTCGTACGTATAACAGATACATATTCTATTTTTGTATATCGCAGTATCTTTGGAATTATTTTTCATCACTTTTTATAGTAAAGTGTGTGAAAAGTTCGCGATATCATTTCCGTCGGCTAATCAGATCCGACGATCCGACTGATAATTCTGTTTTTTCGTCTACTATCAAAGTTAATTTTAAAGAGTAATATTTTTATAGTTTATTTGATATCAATTTTGTAAAAGAAAGGTGAAGGAACTTCGTTTCCCTTTGTTATTAACGAAAATGTTCCCGAAATTTTAAATATATTGGTAAAAGTTCTTTTGATTGATTTGATTCTAAAGTTCATCCTATTACAAAAATACCGTTTTGTAATAAGTATACCCAGTAATCTATCTTGAAGTAAATTTACAACTAAAAACAATTATTAACTGGTTGTAACGGCGAAATTATTCAGTATCATAGTACAGAATTATAATAGCAGATTAAACAATAACAATTATTCATGTAAAAGTCAAATAAATTATAAGTAACCACGAATCTCCATTAAAATAATCATAATGCAAATACAAACACACACATAGATAATATGAAAAAGTGTAGTGTCTAATACATCTCTATTAAAGCGTGCACGCTAATTTCACACCTAATGAGTCCCAACACAACATGGAGAATAACAAAAAAGACACCGCTTTATTGATTATAAAAAGCAGACACTATACAATAGATGGCGCTGCATTGTTATAAGACCCGATAGACGGCGCCACCAGAGACGCTCATGTACTAAAATGGCAGTTGAATATTTTTACCAACGAGAGAAACCCGTCATCGCAACGTAGCTCGTACTCGCATACGAATAAGACACAATTCCGACAATCCCGAAGCCCCCAGTTTGCGGCGGAGCCTCGTCATTGTTCGCTAAATTGTCGCTTGCACGGAACCGGCCTGGCTTGTCGTGAGTTAGGTATGAGCGCACACAATCACAGTATACATTAAACACCTGTTATTAAAGCTGAACAGTGAACAGGGTCACAGAGCGTAGGTACTCAAACCTCGTTACATACAATGACAGATACAGATCTCTCTGCCGCTGTTGGCGTTTTGGGATGCATCCACAATTACACAGTTATCGTATCATATTATAATTACCGAGTTGAACAAACTTTTATTTTAATCATAATTTCATGGATACGATCCGATACGATCTCGCTAAACTGAAACTGAACGGAGAACTAAATGCTAAAAAGCATTCGCAAAATTCCGCTACGTTTCAACACTCGGAGATTAAACCGAGGAGCTTCCTTAACACTTGACAAAAACGGGATCATCTTTTCGTTTGATAGGATTTTCTGGGCTTAGCGGATTTCACATGTGCTCCGCGACACGAGTCGAAATCACATAAAAACGAATAACACCGAATTGCTCTACAATAGTCTTTCAATTGCACTTTTTATTATTGAAAAAAGAACCTTAGACGGGATTACGCTTTTTAGACTGCGTCCCTTATGGGGATTAAGGATCCCGCGTCGAGTAACCGCTCATTTGTCCCCTTTCTACGACGACGTGTCAAACCGAACACCCGACCAAGAGACCGAGATCCAACGGAGAAATTTTATGACACGAAGGATGGACGCTTCCGAAAAAATTAACAACCGGATTCGTTTCGAAAAACACAGACGTCCGACGTTGGTCAGAGCGAATGTAATTGGTATAATGGCGGTCGCTTTTCGAATTTATTTTCAAGTTTAAATATTAATGTTTCGTGACAGGGCGGCGGCGGGGCCTGCGAGGTGTCGGTGGTTTTCTGGCCCAGCGCCCACGGACCGGTTGGACGCTCGCACGCTACGCCAGCACTAAACGAGTATCGCGGAGACTGGAGAGCGATAAACCTTGCTTTTGCTTTGTATACGGCCAAACGGCAAACGGCCTATTCGTACCAATTTGCAGCCCCTGTTTGTTCTATTCCTGGCAACGGTTAGGGATTTTGGAGAGACAGCTTACTGAGGTTAGAAATATGGCTCGCTCTTTACGAGAGGATATTCCAGTGTTCAAACGTTTAGCACACGTGTCACGACATGGTTAAACTAAAATTAATGTTATTTTACTTACCAGTGGTGAATAGAAGGCCGAGCTGTCTACTCCGATGCTGGGATAGGGGTTCTGATCCGTAGATGGGTATGGAGTGCCGTACACACCTACAGCAGCACTGGACAGTCTTGGGTATGACGACAGGGCTAGTCTTGCACCATCGTACTGACAGGAACAGACCGTCTGTCCAGAAACTGGATCCGTGATGATCGGTCTAGGGGTATCGCAGCAGGATGCAGCAGGAGTGCTCGCATGACTGCCGGCACCAGGGGATAGCGCCCCACTGGCGACTCCGGAACCCCCTGGTGATAGGGGCGGAGCGGAACTTGAACCCCCGTCTGGCGAAGTCGCTGCTCCGCCGTTGCCCGCTCCGCTACTGCCCACCAGCAACTAAAAAGTACAAAATAATTATGTGTATTATGCTAATTAACAGAAGTCGCCGAAAGATATCGAAATAAATATTTAATGAGTCTGATGGTATCAAAGTTTTTGGCTTCGGCATTTAAATTTAAGGAACTCTTTTGTAGCGTTTTAAAATAGTTTCATACTTAAAATTGTGAAATGTAAAATACATACTAGAGTTGCCAGTTAATTAAAAATATATTTTCCGTAACTTACACAAACATTGAATATTCGTTTAAATCCAGCTATTCAGTGTTAGATCTGAAGAGAGATAAAGAACGTTTTATCTGTTTAGACGAAAGTATAAGAGCGTAAATGTCATCATCGTGGTCAACGTGAGCATTATCATAATATTTGTCATCATCGTTTGAAGTGAACTAGGAAAGGAATGACAAAGAAGAGGGCAATATATAACATTAAACACGTTATAAAAGTAAATGATTGTAGCCGTAAAGACCGGTATTCGTTTCGTCGACACTCGACATTGCTCGTATCAAGGAATAATAAATCTGTGACGTATTCATAAACTTTGGGATATTTGACAAATTTATGGGCGCCTCGCTTTTTAAAGATCAGAGTTTAATTGCTTGCTTTATTATTTGGAGTGACAATGTTTGTATTAGATTGTACCAGTATATTAACTACATCGTTGTCCTGGTTTCTTTTGCCATTCTTTTATCGTGAAAATAGATGTTTTTATATTTAACTCAACAATCTTATTAAATCTTATTATATTTATGCTTTTACATAAATGAATACACGTGTCTCTCGAAAATACATATTTTTATCGATTTGGACAAATTTGTATAAAATCATTGTTGATTTTTTAACCGAACCATTTCTATATAAAAAATCTATTTGTCTCGTAAACATGTTAAGAGTAATCTTGTATATCAATGAGGTACTAACTTTGAAACTTATTTGTGAAACGATTAACCCAAAAAAAACGCAGAGCTAAGCCGGATTGCTCAGGTGCCAATAACAAAGTACCTTTTACAAAATCTTTATAGTGTAGTGTAAATTTAATTCTTATAATAACGAAAGAACTGAACCTAATCGGAGTTGGCAAATAATATAATTTTAATATTCAAATCTTGAAAGCGAAAATACTTTTATGAGATAAATTTATATGTTGGCTACAACTGAAGTTGTTTGTCGTATAATTATTATTTACAGTCTAACATAATTTTTAACGAATAAATAAAATGTTTTTTTTGGTATATACAAAATATTAGCAATACGAAGAAAAATATATTTTATTTATATAGAGTAAACGAATCTACTTATGAAGATTCAACCATTAAATTGAGATACGACCTTCATATTAAGCAGTTTATGATCGGTAATTTATTTGTGGTATTGTGTTGGCATGATTATGATTAGAGGCAATTGGATAAGGTATTCGTGTAAGTGAAAATCTTACTCCAAGCCAGTAAAAATAATGCTAAGTGTAGTTCTTCTTTATTCACGCAGTTGTCAACTTTACTGCTTAAACTTCGTAAGCTAGGTGAAATTCTATAGTATCTTTACCAGTATTATATCTTACATTACTTGAAGCAAATATTTAAGTAATGGATAAAACGTTGCAAACTGCGACTTGCCAGGTTTCGTCACATAACACCTGCATAGACTTAGCTTTAACTTTATACAAAACATATCAAGGGATTTTAATTCTTATCACAATACGATAGAGAATGTTTTGCTTTGAATTAATTTAACATTTTAAAGTATGTACAACAGTAAATGTATGGGTGCGAGAAAACTGTAATCCTATCAATAGACTTCTGCGATGTTTTAATGCGGTTTAGGTTATAAAATCGATTTTGATATTAACATAGATATCAATTGATCTTTGAATACAATCAATTTGTTGTAATATTATATTTTTTAAATAATATCTATTCAAATACCGAAATTACGTTTTTTAGTAAGGCTTTTGATATCGCTATGTTCCGCTTTTCGTGGACAAAATGGTGATAACAGTTATTAGAACTAGTCCTTTATATATCTATAAGAACTATCTAAGTGATCATAGATAAAAAAGCAAATATTATTACTTCATTGATCAATAGACCTTTATAACCTACGGCGTCCTACAAGTAAGCGTCCTATAACCAACCTTTTTTTCTTCTATACATAAGTACTCTGTTTATAATAGAAATAGTAAATATTATACTATTAATTGCATCTATTTTTTTTTAATTTGTTTACGTTTTCAATTAAATATCATAGCTTAAGTATACAACTATAATGCATGAATGCACAATCTGTTGATTGACAAATTATGATTGTGATTTAAGTATTGAAATAAACGAATCAATTAATCTTTGAGCTCAATCAAGTAGGTATAATTAAAGGTGGAAAAGAATAATTTCTTATCCGTTACCGTATAGCGTTTACACGTGTATAGTGGTTTGGTGATGAAAGTTTACAATCAATATCTAATACCTACTTGTTCGTCTTGTGATCCGTTATTCTAAAAATATTGAAAACATCTTGTTATGCTAGTCTTAATTCATTTTTATCAGACAACATTTTGTTGCACTGTATTTCCTAACGGATTATAACTTTTACTGAAAATAAAAATGTACTATGTAATAATTAAGATATTTATTCACTAGTAATCATAAAGCATACATTTTCTAGATTTACAGTTAGAAATTACAATTTGCTATCTAGAAATCAGTCAAACGTATATCAGTATTTTAATTTTAATACAGGAAACACTGTAATTATATCCAAATAAATTTTTATCTCTTTGCCAATTAAATACATAACTTCGCTTGTATTACTCACGAGATAAATTAACAAAACTATTTAAAGAATTGTTAGTCTGTTTTTGGAGCTAGTTGTATTGATGACTATTAATATTTTTAAAAGTCAAAAAAATATACAATACAATTTGTAAAATTTGTTCCCATCGATCTGTTTTATTAAGTAATAGGGGCCCGTCCCGGCTTCGCACGGGTGGATAATTTTTTTTTAACATTTTGGCTCCCGCATTCTGTCGCTCCCTCTATCGCCGCGTTACTCGCTGCGCTGCGAGGCACTCCACACCGCGCCGGCGGCCCGTCTGGGATTATTTTTTATTTATCTTGATATTTTTATTTCGTAATATCTTTTGACTGGAATGTCCGATTTCAATAATTCAAAAAGTAATTAACAGGTATTGAAACAGTCTTGAATATGAAATAATTTATTTGATAAGAATTAATACAAAGTTATGGAAAACATGGTCTGATTTTGATAGGCATTTTTATCAACTTTTAAAATGTAAAAAAGTAGTTATAGTGACTTAACTACAAAAGTTGGATACATGGTCTTGCGGAGTTTTTTGTAGATATTGATACGTTCTAAATTATTGTAGAACATTTTTTTGTTCTATCATCAATACTTTTCGCAGCGCATGCGATGAAAGATATTTTATGGCTAATTTTTTTGCACCTCGTGTTGGTTTTAGTGAGAATTTCTGGGGATCTCTAATTTTTTCTTATAATAAATATAGCCTATGTTACTCAGAGATAATGTAGCTTTCTAATGGTAAAAGAATTTTTGAAATCGGTCCAGTAGTTTTTATGTTTATTCGTTACATACAAAAATACAAATCTTTCCTCTTTATAATATTAGTATAGATATAGATAATTTGACTATCTTGGTGAAGTGTGAGTCTGAGATGTTACTCTTATTGAAGAGTTAACGCGTATTTTAAACGATAGTGACGTTGACTGCAAAGTTTCTAACTGATGCAATAATTGAATAAAATGCTAAAAACTCCCTATATTTGTACCACCAAATTTGTTACTGACGTGTGAAAATAAAAGCGTGTAGAACAGCACAACCCTCTTAAAATTTCCAATTCAATATCCAAACAACTAAAATGATTATTTAGTTTTATACAAAACGACAGCTTACACGACACCGCCGCTTTCTTATTTAAAAACAAATGTAAATTAATTCATTTTCTAGGGCAACTACGATAATATCGGTGTCTAATCTATATATACTTTGAAACGAGTTTCTCGATCACTATCTCTTTACTTTTCAATGACTTAATAAGTGTGGATTATATTAAAATTTAAATATTAAATGTGCAGGAAGTTTTTTTTTGTTAGTTTACTTTGTTAAAGTATTCTGTGAACAGACAAGTATGTAATTTAAAGTTTAATAGAAGCAGACAGATAGAAGAAAGATTATACAAATCTAGATAGCTCGTAAAGTTTTACTGCAGCACGTTCACTTGCCCTGAGTCACATAAATGATGTTTAATTCCTTAAACACACACATATACAAACACACAATCTAGAAAGAACCTTCACATCGCTACATAATCCCGTAGAAACTAAATTCATCCGACAAATTGTAACAAAGAACGTAAAAATATACTTTTACCGGTTTTTTTATTAAATATCCCACGACGTCTATCGCAAAAACTAGTGTAAATTATACCGGCTGATTATCGATGAATCGTATTCGTTGTTATCACCATGTTTCGATATAATTTGTGTCGATTAAAATCGTGTTTTTTTTTCTTTGTCGGCATATTGACATCTTTAGAAGACCTACATAGATTAGTCTTCTCTTTTGGATATTTGTATTAAATGTTAATTGTAATTAGAAATAAAAAATGTTATCAGTTAAATGAGGATTTATGAGTTTTTTTACTTGTTCGTTTGTATGTCTTCTAAGTGTCTTTCGTTTTGACATTAAGCTTCCAATGTAACTAGGTAGATTTTGGTACACTGATTATCCAAAATGTAAAGTGTCGGGCTTTTGTGGACTTCAAAGTATTTTGTATTCAAAAATAGATAATTATATGAAACTAGTACATTTAATATTGAGTATAGAATAACACATATCACTGGCTCTAGAGCACATCATATGAGCAGCCTGATGCACAAGCTCTCGTCTCGGGACTCTCACTCTAACTGACGTCCGCCCTGACGTACCATGAGCAGTAGCAGTGTGGGTACGTTAAAAAATTATAGTTATAATCATCGCAAACACTACAATAAGTTAGGAAAAATTATTTTGTACTCTTTTCAAACGATATATCTAATTGTTTACTTTGAAAAAATTACATAATAAATTGAGCATGGTTTTCATTTATTTTGTGATAAATTGTAGGGTCTTTTATAATGTCGGTTCATAGTACCCAATATCATAGTGTCTACCGATTAAGGGATCCCGAATATCTCGATAAATAGACCTTAATGATTTAGCAACACCGTTTATAACATTGCATTGAACCTAATCTAACATAATTACATATAAAACAACTCTTCTTTTTAATAAATCAGTCAAAAACATAAATTACCTTCAAAAATCAAGATAAGGCCCAACCTAACGAATATTTTAAGCAAATTGTCATACATTCAACGTTTACACCTTTGAAAAGCAATAATTTTGCGATATTATATCTTTGTGTGTTTTACATATAATATATGAGGTATAAATGAAGGGGGAAGGTGTTTCCGTTTTCGTAACGGTCGATAAGTTAAAAAATTACTAAATTTTAACATTTTATGATGCTCAACCTTGTCACTATGATAAAGATAACGTTAACTTATAGTTTTGACATATAACTACATTTATTTCTGTTAATACAGCTGTTTGTGAACTAATTAAACAGCCCTCGCTTCGTTCACAATCTCAAAACTCACTCACAATCTACGCATAAAAGTGTCAGAGGCAGAATAGTTCCAAAACACAAAATCAAAATATGGTTTAGTAACTTTGTGAATTAATTTAATTACTCTTGAAGATTTAAAATGACTAACTCTTAAGTGAACGTAATCAAAAGATACAGCTGTTTATGTTGACGTGTAAAACACAAAAAGTAACCCGAAACCTATAAATTAGTGAAATAACTGCAAAAATATTTATTTGCGGTTGGTAAACTGACCGTCACCTATATCAATGTATGGGAAGAATAGTTTTCCAACGGCAAAATTAAGTTTGTCACCACGTTCCTGCTCGTAACTGGATCCTAAGTTAGCTTTTTGGAGCTGTTTAGCCTCGGACATTTCTAACCACATATTAAGGGCAATGTACTACAATATATAATCAAGAATATGGACAGAACATATTACAATATATATATTTATTTATAGTTTTTTATGAACAACATATTTAATTGATTGTACAACTTGTTCCATTTTGTAAGCGTTGCATATTTAATAGTTATAATGTTAAATATTCATAACAAGAATTGATACTAAATAAATATTGTTTCTATTCGATCGCGCTCGACTGTATTTAATTTAATTAACATATAGTATACTTTTTATATAGAACACTCATCATTGAACAAAAATTAAGTCAGTTCTTCAAAAAAAGAAAAATAATAGAAGAACTTAAAATTTTATAATGAACTCATCATTATTTATTTTTTGAAGTCGGTTCAATTTTTTTTTTAATATTTTATTTTTCTCTTTTTATCAGCTTACCTAAATAACTTCAAGTATATAATTAGTTGTCAGTACGTCCCCATAATATTTAAAGAAGTATCCTCTAACTCCTAACCGTTGAGGAATTGTGTCTTCCATCACATCAGCCTTTGAAATTTGAGGGTTTCCCTCAATTTCTCCGGATTCTACTATCAGATCCTGACTTGGTTCTAATGGGACTACCTCAGGAGTACACTTTCAAATAAAAAAATATTTTTGAAAATCGGTCTACAATTGACAGAGAAATCGAGGAACATACATAAAAAAAGTGTATGTATGGATATTTGATTCCCCCTTTTTTTTAATAACAGTATACTTCTAGGAGCTGAAAAATTGGTAGATATATTGATAATGGTATAATAGTTAGTGTGTGGTATTCTGTTGCAGAATAAACGAGAGAGAAGATAACGTATATAAACGCAATAATCTAGCAAAGAAAAGCAATACTACTTAAATCACTGTGTATCGGACTGTGTATCTAATCCTTAGATCCTATAAGTATTGATATAAGTAGAACAAACAAACCTTTCCTATACCATTTCAAGTCACTCAACTTTAATATAGCAAACAATATATTTATCCAGTCCAATAGTTGCGGTAAAAGATTAAAGGGGGCGACGAGGTCCAGAGGAGTTGAAAAGATTTGATCAAATACCGTGTGGTTGTCTAAGATATAATAGCACAAGTTACTAAGCACACAAGACCCCACTTCAACCACTAATGCTCCGTTTGAGGATATCTACTTGTTTTCTTTAAACAAACCTCAAATCATTCATTTTAAATTTCTACGCTTGTAGTGAGGTAGGTATAGCAACGATTTTTTTTTAGTTAGAGTCCGCATCGAAGAAAATCCGATTTCTTTAAAAATGGTAAATTCAGCCAAATATAGTCCGTATAAAGGTTTTTGATAAAAATATGAAAATACCTCTAATAAGAAGTAGCTAATAGGTTTAGATTTAAATTTTCACAACTTCAAGGACAAGCAGACCGCTGAGATGTATTCACACTGTTCACTCACTCATTCACACATTTATTCATTCATACTGTACCCTCAACTATGTATCATATATCTCTCATCGTTAAGGCAGCGATTGTAAGAAACGTTTTCGTTCGATCATTTTTTCTCCAACTTACTTTACAAATCCGACTATCATGAAAAAATCTTTTAATTTTTCAGATTAATATATGTCCTATGACACTCACAAATAATGTGGCTTTCTATTGGTAAAATAATTTTGAAAATCGGTTCAGTAGATCTAGCGATTACCCACACTTTATAGTGTATACTTCAAATAAACAAAAGATATTAAAACGAATACAAAATTATCAACAGTTGCAAAATTTTATATGAAGTGCCGTCCATATTATTATAGGTCAATGAATACAATAGAAGTAAGTAAATCAAATCAAATCCAATCCTTGTTACCATATAGAGTTATCGTCCGCACCAACTGACGTGTGTAATCTGTGATAGCGTTGAACAAATATGGCGGTACTGTTGTGGTAACCGAACCGTTCACGATTGTAAACTGAATTTGATTTCACCACATCTTTTATTAACACCGACCGAACAACATCAATGATATGTGTTACTAGTCAACCTACCCCACGCATAACAGCATATATCGCTATAAAAATATTTAAGCGTTCAATAAATATTATATTGTTATCCCGCAGGAACAATATTTTCCGGGATTAAAATCCTATTAGTTAATCTAGGCTATAAAGTATCTGTGTGCTAAGTTTCATCTAAATCCGTTTAGCCGTTTTTGCATGATTGAGCAACAAACATCACGGACCAGAAAACTTTTGGAAATTCAATGAACATTCGGCTAATATCGGTGGATATTCGGCTAAATGTCTTTATTTTTTTCTTACTTATTGAAGAATAAGTGAGTGAGATAGAAGACAAAATAGAATAGAAATTCAACGGAGTGTGAACGAATTGAATACACCTCCGCGAAGCGACTAGAAAGATATTTAAGTTAGCATGTCTCACAGTAATTAGCATACTGTAATATAGCATGTTATTACGGCCGTACATCTGATTCCCTTGTCACAATGATAACACAATAGATAACAGTATCGATTTCACATTCACATAAAGCTTATATTTCTTTAAATTTTTTAAATGCTATCATTATTATTTTTGGTTCGAATTCGTCCTTAAGTTTTCTAATAATAATTCCTATTATACAGCCTCTTATATTATTACTAGTTATCCTGCCCCGGCTTCGCTCAGGTACAATGTTATAGTTTGTATATGACTAACTCCCAAAGACATAAAAATCACGCATTTCGACATAAACTTCTTCCCCTATTTCATATCTTACCCCTTCGCGCTATTTTTCGCAATAAAACATAGCCTAGCTTGCTTGGTTTTCTAAGATCTAGTCTATCTCTATACCAAATTCTACATTATACTCATTAAAATCGGTTCAGTTATTTAAGTGTCAAAAAGTAATAGATAGAAAGAGTTATTATTGCATTTATAACGAAGTGAAGCCAAAAAACTGTACACGTATCCTAAATAAACATTCAAACTTAATGAAGATTTATCTATATATTCGTTAGGCATAATTTATAACGGTATTAAAATATCTAGATATTAATTTGTTCTATGCAATTCAATTAAAAGACACCGACAATGATTTCCAATCAATTATACATTTAAATTACTTTATCGGTACTTCTACATACTATGTTCTTAAATCATGATTAATTTTTTAAGGTAAATAATATATTACATATGTTAAAACGTGTTTTGTATGATCAAAGTTAAATAGATGTAAATATTTCATGATATAAAAATAACAGAAAAGTACTCAAAATATGTGGCTAATAGTTGGATATTCGGCTACTATTCAGCTGAATATTTAATTAATAAAATCGTAGTAAATATTACAATGACATGTAACATAATTACGCTAAAAAAGAAGAAAGAAGAAACTCATGAGGGAAACCTTAAGGGTACTTGCAAACATACTCCCAAACCTTAGTAAATACCTGTTAGCCAATACTAACATTTGTTCAGAACGGTAATCGAACTAATGATCGCTTGAAGAAATTTTTGTGTATCCATTTTACATGGGCGGATCACTCGAATCTAATATCCAATAACTACTTAGTGGTATGAAATCTATATTTATTTGTTAAAATAGATAACTTTATACGATACAGCATAAATTATTTGAATCACCCCTTTACATCTGAATATGCGCTTCGGCTAATAGTATGTGGATATTCGGCTAAGTATTGGAAAATACTTTGACTAACTTAATTTAACATTTTAAAATATCAATTAAAAATAAAAAAAATCTTAAAATTATTGTTTTGGCTTCTATTGGTATACAAACTCCTCATTACATTTTTATTATATGGAAATATATTTATGTATAGTATGAAAACTGTTTACCGTATTACTTTCTGCGTAAGTGTCGAACCCACGAAGCACAATAAACAATCACAACCCAAGACTAATATCAGATATCACACATTTTTTTTTTTCAGCGATATGTCAACGTTTCTCTATCAAGATTTCATATATTAAACATATTAATACAATTAACATTATCCATTACCATCTATAGATAAGATTGGTTTTATCTATGATAGTCACTTCCCTGAGGTAAAAAAAACATCTACGAATTAGGATCTTTTTCTGGTAATTAAAATCAAATAAAGTCATGATTTTAATTTTTTTAAACAACAAAAAATTTACTTATAAAGATGAAATATATTATTTGCGTAGAGCTAAATATAATTTCTTTGTTGATCTATATAATTGGTGTTTATTTATTTCGCGGTAATCAATGGTGTTGAACCATAACAATTCCAAAACAGGCATTAAATTCAATTTAAAAGCGAAAAAAGCGAGACATCGACCGCAACCCTCAACCTCCCCTATCATATCTAATATACGCCCCCGCAAACCCATTCCAACCCCTCTCTTTGCGAAACACTTTTCATTTGACAGATTGGACTAAATTACTGCTTTTTTATTTAATTTAAGGGGTATTAAGTGTTTGGATTGTCGTGAGTTTATTGAAAGTTTTGTTGATAGAGTCAAGCGTGTTTGCGTTAGCGGTGATACGTTATATTGATTATTAAATATACTGTGTGTGTTTTCTGGGATCAAAATTAGCCTATGAGATGAATCAGGTTATAAAGTATCTATGTGGCAAATTTCATTGAAATTTGTTCAGCCGTTTTTGTGTAATTAGTATTAGGAGTTAAATAAATATTTTTTGATTCTTTAATTAATTGGTTCTCCATACTAAACTTCATCCCCTATTTTATCTCTTTTTATTTATATTTTTGCGATTAAAATAATGCTGACTCCTTTTCTAAGCTTTCATCTATCTCTGAAGTAAAAATGATTAAAATTTGTCCAGTAGTTTAGACAAAAAAATACGACGAACAAACACAGATATGCACTAGACATAGCTTTAATCAAAATTTTTGTTCAACGTATCGTAACGTAGCAAATTCAATTATTCCTCAGCGAAGCGATAATTTTACTAGACAAATCAATCACTTTCACGTAAATAGCACTAAAATAAAAATAAACACACTTTAACTTCAATAGATAAGATTCGGCCTATGTTATCATGGCTCGACTTATTTTGATGCTATCTGTAATTAGTTGTTATCGAGAGAGATTTTTCATGTTTTTTGTTAATTAACGCCGTTGTTTTGACATTTTTTCTTGGTAATGTATATCTAAGCAGTAAGCAATGAGTGTGACAGACAGACTGACAGACGATGCGGAGAGACCGTTGTTCCTGTCTCTTGTAGGTGTATATAAATAATATCTAAATTACTAGTAATAGTCCATTCATTACCGTACACAAAACATCACACCACTAATCCGCCATCTTAGGACGTCCGCCACATTGGATTTAGAGTGACGTCGCTTAGGTATCCGTGGTTTTTATACAAAGAAAAGTATGAAGTCTTCTTGCAAAATAATAAAATTCTGGAAAAGCTTTATAAGCTAAAGATACGGAATAGGAATTGTAAGAAGATAAACAAGCATTTAAATATTAAGACGAGCAGTGTTTAGGGATTGTGATCCAAGAATGTGAATAACACATGTTAGACTGCATAAGGCCTAATGGATTAATTGTCAATTGTTTTAAAAAAGAAAATCCTTACTTGGTCGAATGATCTCTCCATCTCTTTCTATTTAATATAATATCAAGATTTAGATATTTAAGACACAAATTCCAGGTAAAGAAACCAAAACTATTCAGTTCTAAAGAGAATGTATCGTCGGATACATCTTAAGATAAACTAATTGAGAACAGGATTGATTAATTAGTGTTTACTGCATATTTTAATAACACAGGATACAAAACTAGAAAATCTAAATAGACTTGAATTTTATCTGAAATTGATCTTAATACGATGCTCGATAGCGAAGGCGTTAAATAGCTTCCAGCAACTGGCTATAAGCGATTTCTGTCATAATTGAGTTCGTGAAATATTCATAATGAACGTGCGTTCAATCACTGATTCATTAAGTTATTTACCATTCAATATTCATTGATATTTATATTAGGTCACGAAAACATATCCAGATTTTCCCAAATCCGGAATCGAACTTAATCGCATACAATAAACGCGCGGGTGATCGCGCGAGTTGACCACAATGATTGAGTAATTATTCGTATATAATGTCCATAATAAAGATATTTAAAAATGGATGCTTGTGTGTGTGTTCGATACACATGCTATTATGGATCTTCTTCCCAACTAATGGACTTCCACTTTTTCATAATTTTGGACGAATTTCTTGCTTTGAATTATCATCATTTTCGTCTTTTACACTGATGGTATTGTTCATCTTAAGCCAGTTAATTTTTAGAATTATTGTTAACACATCAAAAAAACAAGAGTCACTCTTGTATTTCCGATGCCCATGAGCGAAGGTGGCACTTACCATCAGATGGGCCTCTTAACAGCCATAAAAAAATCAAACCTTCATAGTAAACGCGCGATAAACGAGCGAGCATTTTCACAATGGTTGAGCGGAAATGCTAACCAAAAAAAATCGTGACGCGCATTATCTTCATGGTTTTTTACGTATTCTGATCGTATAAGTATAGCAATGCAGCTGAATAGTGTAGTTAATGTGAAATAACTCTACTACTGTAGTAACGAAAGTTCATTATAAAACCAGATTACGATTTTTTGTTTATTTATAATACATCAAACGTGACAAGTTTTTGCTCACAAATGAAACGATATAACTGTATGGGTAGAGATTTTGTTTATTTATTATGAATTAATTATTCAGCACATATTTTTCTATCAAGTTATGCTTCCCTCGCTTCCTTGAGGTATAAATAGTCATTAGATTATAATAACAATGTAATATTATCTCAAGAAAAAATTTCACTGTACTGTCTACAACAGTGCCTAGACTCCACTATTTTCAGTATTTTTTTTATTTTTTGTCGGTCTTCAAAACTGTATAATTTTAGAAGTAGATTTCAAAGTTAAAACTAACCGATATATAATGTATTATCTAAAAAAAAGCTCATGAAATACGTAATTGAAACAGGGCGGGGTCATCCACTGGAGTGTGGACTGGTAATAGAGGGGCTTTCAGCTCGTCAATATTTGATGAGATTCGGACAGTACTGCCGTGTCATAGATATCCCCTGTTTAATATTTAAGTATATACACCTATGTAGGGAGGTTGTTACCTACCTTACCTGTTAGGTAAAGCACTTATGTGTTTTACCAACCACTTCGAAAGACCCCTAATGTACAGGAAGGCGTCTGTCCGGAATTAGTAGTATGTTTTTAAATATTCTTTTACTGATAAAAAGCTATTCTATTGTACTATCTACTAACTATATATATTAAATATTAACTAACTTACTGACTCGTGTATCAGCACTAAACCAAGACTCCATTTTGTTTGATACTCTTCTGTGCTAGTTGGTTACCTTAAGGTTACCTTAAGATAAGAGCTAATTTTCGGAAATTTAATTCTAATCCATCATTTTTGAATCCGTTATAGTTTAAGGGGCTAGGGGTAGTCACAGACATGAGAATTTTCAGTATTTATTTTTTATAAATAAAACAATATAAAATTATTAGTATTTATGGCATCATTACACAATGTTTTGACTTAAAGTCACGAAAATTAAAAAAAAAATTCTGATTTCAAAAGTTATAGCTGCTCATGTTATGCTGACTACCCCTAACCCCTTAAGTGTCCCCTTAACTGTATTTATAAAAGATAAAGATGTTAAATCTAAGTACACGCGGTAAATTGTACCGACTTCGACTACTAATCGTATAAAATATCCAAAAAGTTAATTAGATTTAGATTCATATCCAGTTTGAAAAGTCTATGCCATCAGTTTCATTGAATCTCTAAAGATTATCTAAAATAACCATAGAAGTGTCGGGTTTTATTTAATATTAGAAATAGAAAGTTTCAAAGCCAATAGAAAGTCTATTGCGGCTAGATTCAGAGTTCTAAGGTCAACTCTAACCACGATTTAAATCAATAGTATTATTTTGTATCGTAACGATAATAAATACAAAATACTGTAAGTAGAAAAAATAACATTCATGCATACATTTTCTTTTTCATTGAAATGCTTTGAAATTTTCGATTTTTTTTTTGTATTTTTTTTTCTATCAGCAAAAGTACTAAAATTTTAACGAAAAGTAAAATTCTAGTTACGAATCTAGAATCGATCTTTTAATTCTTGTGAGTTTGATAAATATCTGTTTTTTTTTAGAGAAACGCTTCCTCATCCAACTTTAATGATTAATGTCCCTATTTGAAATTGTGCTCGCCTTGAGGCATGAAATGGTGGGTAAATCTCTTATACCTTCTCCCCAATTTTATATTAGACAGGTAAGAATTTAGAAAATACACCTCGCGTGCAAATAATCAAACTAACACATCAACAAACAACTGTTAGATGTAAATAAGGATTCTTCGCGGAACTCATTTTAAATCTATTGTGGTTGTAAGGTGTTTAAAATTCAACCTTCAAAATAAAGCGATTTTGAACAACACGAATGTATAGCCATGGATGTAGTAGGGGTCTAAGGCTTTCATTGATGCCTGTAATTTATTAACTATGTATATAAAAATGGATATTTGTCCGTCTGAAATTGAAATGTGAATATGTGGTGTAAGACAAAGTCGCTTTTCTAGTCTGTTTATTTTCTAAAAAAACAACAGAACTTGATATAACTTTTACTAATAAAAAGAACCATGAATGAGGAATATTTGTGTATGTAATTTATTAGTATACTATCATAGATACATATACATTCTAAACAGTAAATTATGTATCTATTTATATATATGCTAGATCAATGATAAAAAGATTGCAAAACTAAAACCCAAAAATAAAGTTGAATTTTAATTCTGACACAAAGCTCGTCCATGTTATAGTTATCATAAAGAACGTTACAATAATTTTTCTGAAAAACAATAAAAATGTGAAAACATTTTAATTAAACAGCTACCTGCAGTTGCAGGTAATTGTGCTTACCACCCATATAAAACATAAATAACCATGAATCATGTTTAACGGATAACGGGATAGACACAAAAAACAATAAATTTATTATCTCTTTATCCACTAAACATTTGATAATGAGGCCGAGCAGTAGAGGCAGGAGTTTATATACTTTTTATATAGGCCCCCAAGGTTTAAGCTAAGCTACTTCATGAGTATTCATTAAATTCAAAAATAATGATTGTCCTAAATTTTATGATTTTAGGTCAACGAGATGTAATCTGTAAGTTTTGATTACCTTGTGAGTATCGACAAAAACTATCATAACTTTTGATTGCGTTCACATAGTTACTCAAAAGTTTGATAAACTTGAATATTTTATATTAATTTATGATATCTCCAAGCTTAACCGGGAAAAAGGACCTTGAGAGAAAGATGGACGGACAACGAAGTGATCCTTGTTCTTAAAGGGGTTTCTTTTTTTTACTTTTGAGTTTCGAAACCCTCAGAAAAGAGCTATAAAAGGTTAGGATTGGAAGACATTAGGCAACTCTTCAAAATGGAATTGGGATTAAATAGTGATAGAGATATTCGTAGATTCATGACACAATTGATGTTTTTTTTACCCTTCATCCATTTCTCAAGAATCCTAACATCATTATAAAATAAGATTGTTATCACAGCTTATTATAGGCATTTACTAAAATTATAAATTTGATCGTGTAGCATTAGATTGCAGCCGCGGGCCCTCTAAACGCACGCCATACAAATCGATAAGCACTCATTATAATGATGAGCCATTTTGGACCGTTTTTTTGGACCGTTTTTGGACCGTTTTTTAGTTACAGAAGTCGTTTTAATTTGGAACCAGGCGGGGCACGAAGCCACTGACTAAACTCAATAACTACTTGCCAAATTATACTTTGCTACGGAAGTATTTTGCGAATTGTGTAATTTTGTTAAATTCTTTAAAATATTTTGGTAAAATATTTAACTTAATTAATGTAATTAGATGAATTATTTTGTCAAGATTTTAATGAAACGTTTGTTCGAGTCTTTCTTAGGGTTCCGAATTTCAGAATGAAAGAAACCTGTAGAGGATCACTTCCTTGACCTTTAGCAGATGTGAAGGTTATCAAAAGTATAGGGTCCTTGCCCCTGATTTAATACTTCTTACTATAATATTATAAATGTGAATATTTGTATGTTTAGATGTTTCAATCACGCTAAAACGGATTTTAATGAAATAAGTTTAACAAGTATTTTATAACCTGGATTCAAACATAAGCCAATTTTTATCCCGAAAAAACTTATTGCTCCTACGGGATAATAATTAAATATAT
The DNA here is from genome assembly GCA_905147385.1 of Limenitis camilla. Taxonomy (NCBI): domain Eukaryota; kingdom Metazoa; phylum Arthropoda; class Insecta; order Lepidoptera; family Nymphalidae; genus Limenitis; species Limenitis camilla. The sequence continues at coordinate 20,292,555 of LR990224.1, forward strand.
GTTCAATAATTACATTTTTTTTGCAGTTAGTGAACTGACCGCCGACCTATGTCGATGTATGGAGACAACGGTTTTTTAACTGCAAAGTTAAGCTTGTTCATGTTAATCACACATCACCTACACCTGAGTCTCAAGACCCAAACAATGCTTAGCTTCCTAAAGCTGTTAACACACACTTTACAATATAACTTAATAAGCTTTTATATTTATTTAAACTATAATAGCGGAAGGAGCAACAAAATGTTCTGGCATTGCGCCTTTATAAAAGTTGGTTAGTCTGGAAATCCTCCAACTTCAAGCTTATACTGTATTTTAGTTATACCATTAAAAAGGTTGTATCTTTACAAACATTATCTATTAATAATTATTAAATTCATATTGAGAGATAGGATTTTTCCCATTCCATAAATTACTAACAGATGGCGTTGTAAGTTAGTTTATTGACGTAACATTTCAACATGTTTTACTATCTAGGTTGTGTAAGCATCCAATAGATGGCGTTGTGTTAATATTGAAAACAATATAATACTTCTCTATATATAGTTAAATGATTTTGTAAATGTTTGCAACTTTGTTGTTATAATAACACCGATTTTGGTAAATACGTAATTGTTGTGATACTATAATCGAAGTGATTATGTATATCACTCACTGTTATGTATTTATTTTCTATTACACATGTTATTTAACTAGTCGAACCGCCTCGGCTTCGGTCTGGTGCAATTTATTACGTAAAATACTTAGTTACATCAAAAATATTTTATTTTCTAAACTTATGTTTGTAAATATATTTTATTATTATCCCACAGGAACTCTGAGTTTTTACGGGATAAAAAGTAGCCTATCTGTTAATCCAGTTTATAAAGTATCTGTGTGCTAAATTTGATTTGAAACCGTTTAGCCGTTTTTACGTGATTGAGTAACAAACGTCCAAACATTTACATTTATAATATTAGTAAGATTAGTTAGATATATACTTTATAGGCATGTAACCGTGACTTCGTCCACGGAGACTTCACTTCATCTATACCACAGGGATTTTACTTCTTTATGGGATAAAAAGTATATATATTCAATATTTCATTCAAATTAATTATTATATTTTTTTGTATGAACAAATCCCAAACCCACAGAATATTTGCTGGGATAAAAAGTATCATGTTAATACATGTTGTATTGATTGAGTTACAAACATTCAAAGGTTTTGGTCTAAAATGCAATAGATTTTTATAATCTCCTGTTGAAGTCCGATGTCGAAGTGAAACAAATTAACGTAGTGTTAGCGAATAAAAGCCAAATAGTCTCTTGATTATTTAATAAGGAATAGCTTTGAATAAGGACAAGGTGGGATAAAAGTACGAAACTTTAAATTAAACGTCGGTATATATGGTCGGTCGCTACTAAAAGATATCAATGAACATGTTAAAGTCCCTAGAAATATGAAACAGGACACTTTCGTACCTTACTACCTTAGACGAAATTCAATCCAGGAGTGAAATGGCTTGTCAAAATTTGAACCAACAAAAATAAAAGTTCTTGAATCTTGCTTCTTTTATACTATTTGGGTGAACATCGGCGCCTTTTGAATTTGTGTTTCATGCAGTATGAAAAGGTAAATAGAGAAAGGTGAGATTATTAGTGACGACAAATGAAATCTCAAATTGGGTTTAGATTTCTTTGCGTGTATCAATCTTGACTTAGAAGATTGATGTTTTACAGCTCTAAGGTAGACCTGAGAATTTGAAGTAAATTTCAACTTTCCTGAAAATAAGGTGTCATGACAGACAGACAGGTACAGAGCCCTAATAATCAAATCATGTTTACATATCCATATATACAGATATATTCAGATATTTAGAATTTTATATACCTAATTAGAGAAGAAGTACTAAATTTGCTTTTTTTCATATATAGTGTTAATTTCTATCGTAAAAGCTATCAAAATATAAGTATAACAGACAACGGACTACTTTTATCCCAATCAAGCAATACCAGAGGGACAACACGCCATATATCCGGAATCCCGCAACAACAATTAATGGTTAAATTTAACTGGACAGTATTCATCCAATTACCGAACGTATTGCATCGATAATGTTCCAATATCCAGCAGCAAATACATTAACGGTCTCCATCGGGTATTATTTGCTACCTTCCATAATTAATATAGTTCCATCGTAAAAAATAAAGTTGTCACCCGCCATGCCGTTTTATGGTGCGATAAAATCGTTTAATAACTATAGTTTTGCGGATTGGTGTGTAATAAAGAATCATTATCTGGTATTGATAGGATTTTTTTTGACATTTTTAATGTATACCTTAATACACTATAAAAATTGTATTATTTTGATAAGGGGTAAAAGCCGGATAGTTGCCCCGCTTTACAACAAAAGCTCTGTTGTTAAATAATGTGCACATATTAAGAAAAATACAATATATCAAGATATAGGTCTTTGATCATTAAAAGCAGTCCTTTTTTGTAAACATAATTAATATAAGTTTTGAGTAAAACCTGTTTTATCCGGCGCATCAAAAAGGAGATAGTTGCCTACTATAGCGGATAGTAGTCTAAAGTTAAAAATGCTTCAGGGGATACTTGCCTCGTGTGAGGATAGATGCCCCTCTTTTGAATTTTTCAGATAAAAATCTATATCTTGAAACATCAAGTAAAATCAAGTTTATATCTCACTGAGATCCTTTATTAAATAGTTAAATATAAGTTTAATAGAAAATGGAAGAGGTAGTAAGAAGACTGACTAAACCCTCACACTTATTTACTCAATCACCCACTTATTCACTCAACATTTACTGACAAGTATTTGGGTCACTCAATGACATTTAAATGTTAAGAAAATTTGGCATCCACATTCTACAGAAACTGTGTATTACCTCGGGATAAAAAGTATCCTACGATTGAGTCCAGATTATAAAGATTATTTACAAACGATTTTTGTTTCTATTTCAAATTTTACAACCTAAAAAGTTTTTTTTGTTTTCGTGGCCACTAAAGTTTTCTTGTGATAAAAAAAAATGCAGGGAAATTTCTCATTATATATATAATTAAGCATCAGTAGCTCATTGGTTATGGCTTAGGATTCCCTTACTACAGACTTGGTCCACTCCTAACACAAGCATTACTTGTAGCGGTTAGGGATTGCAAACTACTAGTAGTCTTTTTCATTAAAAAGTAATGATAAATTTTAACTAATTTTTGAAGTACTGAACTTGGATAACATTACGATTGTTACTTTTAACGCGAAAAATATAAACGTACTTACAAATTGCAGTTGTATCGGTTCGTAGTCACACTCGTACATCGTATAAAGGAATCGATCGGTTGGCGTGTACTGTGTAGTGTGTAGTGAGTAGTGTGTAGTGAGTATTGTAGTGTAGAGCGCAATCAGCCGCGACGGCTCAATTTTAGACGCATGTTCGGATAAATTATCGACATTGTTTAATAACGTGAAAATAGCTTTATTAATTTTTCTAAGAATTTCTAGATAAGGCACTTTCTTTTTTATACCTAATATAACCGAATCACACAACAGAATGGTTTGAAATATTTAGCACACAGATACTTTAACTTGGACCCGTGTACCCCGTTTAACAAAAAAAAATTTCAAAATATATTTTTGGTATATAAAAATATTTAGGCCCTTACAATAAATATAATTTATTATTATAAACATAAATTATTTCCCGTGGGAATTATATTTTTTTCGGGATAAAAGTATCAAATTACTTATCCGTTCAGCTGTTATGTGTGATTGAGTATATATATATATAACATTAATTACACGTAAAATACTTTTTATCCTGAAAAAAGGTTTTTTATGACTATTTTCAAAATATTGTTTTTTTTATAAAATTCTTTGATAGTAATTTTTTTAAGGGCGGAGAGAGGCTATTGGCGGACAAAATATCAATATAAGGGCTTAATCTAGTGGGGATAATTTAGATAACTATTTAACGTCTAAACTGTCTATGTATAGTTTATCAAAAACCATACATAGGAACAATATCGAAATCACTTCGAGTTTTGTTTGGAATATAAATAACATTTAGCTGTGCAGGAGGACCGAGAGGACCGGGAGGACCGGGCGGGATTATAAGGTCGGAGTAGTCAATTAAACTGCGCTACTGGACCCACGGTTTTATTGTTGACTGTGACCTCCCGCTGGATTTTCAGATAAATTGATACACTTTACGCATTATGTTATCGTTTTACCGAGTTACATAGTTACCTAACGGTTGTTGGCGGCCATTTTGTATAGAATCAAATGCGTGGTTAGGAGAACTAGAGAAACAGATGATGCAGAGAAATACTTTATTAGCTTCTTGCCCCGACTTTCTGTGGACTTAGACGACTCGTTTATATCATAAATCGTATTTTATATCAATGTTGTCATTCTGGAATATAGCTCGAAAAAGCACGAGAATTCCCTAGAAGATATTAACTACTCTTTTTCTAGAAGAATAAGAAGAGGAACAGTCGAGACTCCACAGATCTAGATCATAAGTTTGGGCTGCATGTTTCAGTTATAAAATAGATCTACCTACACAAACACTCTTCGTTTATCGCTCTTTCTACCGGTGAAAATATAACTATATACATTGGCGTCATTTGGTGTGAAGTTGTAGTCTATGGTTGGCAACACTGTCATTCTACACAGTGACCAATTTATACATAATACATGAGGATGTAGTATCAACTAGGTGGCCAACGATATATCAACCTCTTTTTCTATATTTGTCACATAATATAAAATTATACAATGCTTTAATTTGTAAACGTGAATTATTTAACATATTGCTCATACAAACATACATACAGGGTATACAAAAACACCTTGCATTTTATAAAGGTAATTTTATATACATAATTCATTACTTGGTTATATTTCTTAAAAAACTTCGTCTTGTACTTTCTTAAAAGAATATGTAAGAATATGAACAACTTCGAGAAAGAGTATTCAGTTATATGCAGAAGATTTTTATTGTATACTGATGCAGTTTGACGAGTACTTTTTTCGAATTAATATTTAAACTACATTACATACGTCTTAGATATTATCACATAGTCTAAAGGTCGAGCACTATTCGGTTTTCTACCTGAACTATGTGTCCTTATTAATAACCGTTTTTCTCCTAAAGTATTTACCCGATTTTGATGAAGTTTTCACCAATTGAACGACTGTCAAATAAGGAAGGATTTTGAATATAATTTGTTAATAAATACGTTCAATTATGTTCAAAATCGATTTTTTTCTCTTTTAAGTTTAAGTTATATTATCTCTAGAATCAGTGATCCGATTTTGGTAAAACTTTCACTCATAAACTACTACATTATTCTAAAATCATATAAGCTAAGTAAGAAGTCCATAATTGATTTGTTTTAAGCGATACGATGATTTCAATCTAAAGGCATAATTTCAATAATACGAAGGCGGGTTGCTTATTCATAAAACCATTAATAACATTTATATTAGGAATATACAGGTTTCAATTTATTGCATTTCTCATGCTCTACCCATAGAGTTTATAGTGTTTAGAAGTGGCATAATAAATTTAGAAAACTACTATTTTTTTCAACAGTGTGGATGTTATTTTCAAAATTTTATTTGATAGGTACATGAAACAACGGGTAAGTAATATTTTTTAAATTGATTTATTCTATTCAATTTAGTTTAAGTATATTGTTTGTAGATGGCGCTGTTACTAAAAATAGGTTATACACCTCTTCGCTTTTTTTTGAAAATAAACACAATAATAAAACAATAATTTGTACCAACAACTTTATTATAGATCTTTATTACAGAAACAAATTAATAACAAGAAACACAATATACTCACTGTATGAAATCATTTGTGTGCCTCTAAGCCAATGGCAGAAACAGACATTATAAGGCCAAAAACCAATAGGAACGACTAGCCCATCGAAGGAATATTTATCTACATTTAAGTTAGTATAAAGTTACTTTGATCACTACAGAGGTTATAAGTTATAAAACCAATCGAAGTATAGATATTATTTGGCGTGTCTAGTCTTCTAGGTTATATAGTCTATGGAGCACAGCACTATGCAGTATATCAGGGCGGCATTAAGTATTAACTGCTGAATGGTCGATTACATTCGTTCAATTAGACGGAAAATTGCTGAGATCGTGCATGCATATGCAGGACTGACGTGAACTATATTCTGTTTATTTACCCTGTCAGATTTCATCTAGATAACATATGAAACTTTTCTTTTATTAATTTTCTATTTTAGTCAAACCACCTCGGCTTCACACTACCAACAATTCGACATATTTTTTGCTTTATACATTACGAATTATAAAACTAACTTTTTAACCTTTTTTCGCGATAATTATAAAAATATATCCCAAATTCTTGTCTATCTCTGTACCAAATTACATCAAAATCGATTCAGTGATTTAGGCTTGACAGCTTACCAGTTATCCTAACCTAAAGATTTTGTATATTACAAAATAAACTTCCTAAAGATTTTAGTTGCTCTTTCATGCAAAAACTAATTAATAGATTTTGATTAAATTACACTCTCAATATGTATAAAACATACAGACAATAATATGTCGGAAATTCTTATTAAATTGCTTTTTAAGCATTTTTTACAAGAACGCTTTTGTAACCGACTGTACTTAGGGTGTGTATCCAATACATCGTTGAAGTCAAATATGGCGGAAAATTATTGCCATAACATAACTAAGTTTGCACTAACAAAATGAACTTCATAATTTTCTTATACAACCTGACATAAAGCTAAACGAACGTCTCTTCGCTGAGGGAAATATAATAATCATATTAAACCTTCACAAAAACATGTCATAGTTATTATAATTACATATAAATAATACTTATATTTGCAAGGAAATCTATAAATTTCCTATATTCATAAATTTGTCTAAGCTTTAAACAGAGATCCTGGGCAGTGGAGGTGTTTTAATTGACCGAAGGGCAGCCTTTACCTTACTTACAAGTCCAAGGCACTGCTTAGGTTGCTGTCGTAATTGTAAGAGATCATAGTGTTAAATTTAATGAGGCAGTGATAGCCCAGTGGTTAAGACATCGTTATATTACTCGGGAAGTCCGAGTTCTATTCCCCACACAGACACACACCTCTGACTCTGAGTTATGTGTGTTTTAAGCAATTAAATATCACTTGCTTTAACGGTGAAGGAAAACATCGTGAGGAAACCTGCACTCCTGAGAGTTCCCTAAAAGTTCTCAAAGGTTAGCCATCATGGTGGACTATGGCCTAACCCCCTTTTTCTGAGTAGGAGACCCGGCTAAGCAGTGGGCCATTAATGAGTTGTAATAATGATGATGATAGTGTTTAATTTATCAGTTTAGTAGGAGTATCTGCGTTGCGTTTACCCAATAGTCCATTCAATATCACACCCCCTTTTTAGAGTTTTTCAGACCTCTCTCTTTTTTTTCTTCTATTCACAAGACTATGGTTTTTATTTTAATTTTAAATATTTCTTTAAAGATTTTATTCTTCCTCGTAAATATATATTGTTAAAATAGATTTTAATTTCCACTGAGAACAACTTACCCACACTCACTCACCCTCTCTTCACTTGAATATTACTAGCCTTTCAATAACAATTGTATCTGTCATATAAAAGAAAAAAATATAATAGTTATACTACCTTTTGATATCTACATCACCACATCACCTAAATAGGTTAAGAATTATATATATATCCTAGGAAATATATACTAGGTATTAGTTACCCATGTACCAATTTTATCTGTGTTCGATCAAACGGTGTCAAAATCCATTAATATCGGACAGACAAACATCAATTTTTCTATATATAGATCATGTTAATTCATAATCAAAACCATTGGACCGCTAACCGTCTTTGATCTAACGTGTCGGGATGAAAACTTAATGATTAGAAAAAAAGAGACAAAAAATATCTGTCGATCATTTTTTGTGTTGCCTTTACTAGTATTATAAACTAGTGACTCGTCTTGATTTTACACAGATACAATTTCCTCTCAAAGTAGGCTTAGGGATAACAAAATATGCTTCATAGTTTTTCTTTGAGTTATGTTTTTTTTTCGGGATAATAAGTAGCCTATAATACTTTCATGTCCATAAACTACATTTGTGTAAAAACTCGTTGATTAGTTTCCCGTTACGTTAATTATTTAATTTAACGTTTTAATCATTTTATCCCACGTTTTATAACTTTTTCGGGTTAACAGTAGCCTATGTTACATTCAGGTATAATATATACAAAAAACCTTTTCTTTGTAGTCTTTTTCAAAGTTTTAAATTTTTTATCCCGCTGAATGTATAAATTTTCCGGGATAAAAGTAGTCTAAATCACTTTCAGGTTTATAAGCTATATCTATACAAGAAACCACGTTGATCTGTTATTATGCTACAGTGTAAAAGAAGATAATGCTTTACTCTGGCAATCATTCAGACAAGAACCGAGTATCACCCACCAATCCACTCAATATAATTAACTGAGCCAAACGTATTGGAAACGTTGACTAAACTGATTATCCACTTAGTTACTGAAATAGGCTTTAACGGATACAGGATTATCCAGATCGGAGAAACGTTAAAACCGTTTTGGGAAATTGCTGTTTGTTGCTCAAAATCTGTAGAAGAGGTAGAAATTGAAACATGTATTGAAATTAAAGATGATGTTGATATAGTTTAAGGTCCTATTTAAAGTATTTTAATGAGTTTTTCGACGCTTATACTTAGTATAATTAAATAATCAACACAGGATACTTTTTATCCCGACAAAAAGTTCTCCTAAGATGGAATGTCATATTTTCTTGAAATTTTATTATTTTATTGAATTTTGTAAGTTGAGTAAGTGAAAGGTTGAATGAGCGAGTGGGTAATTGAGTTGAGGTTACAAGAGTGTGAGGTTTAGAAAATTAATGAATGAGTTTATGGGTAAGTGAGTTGACGGGTAATAGAGTAAACATAATAATTAATTGAGTTGGTATATAAGTGTGTGGGTAAGTGAGTGAATAAAAGAGAATTTGTTTAAATTCATACAATAACGACTTGTGCGTATGATAGTATAAAAATGAAAAGTTTTCCTAACTGACATTAAAAGAGCATATTCCTTACCATAGTTTATGGAAGTGGTTTCTCAAATTCCACCCTTAAGAGTACCCTCAACTGAGATAAAACCAATTCTGGGAGAGCGACGAAGCGGACAAAAGCTTATTGAATACGGAGGGGTCGTTAGTAATATAAATGTGAAACTAAGTTTGTTTGTTTATTATGCCTCAACGCCTCTACCGATTGTCGTGACGTTTTGTATCTTGATAGGCTATTTTTTAGCCTCTTCTCATAGAATTTTTGTTGTTACCTAACTTGTGACTTAATTAGAACAACAATTTTGTAATTGGATCAGTTAGTTTCCTCAGATTAAAGTTTAGCATACGTTGGCTAAAAGACCGACGGAGTTCTAATTTTTTTATCATCACATTGTGCTTCAATTCACACTTTTTAATCTGGCGCTGAAATAAAAATGGGGATAAAAAGTATCCTATGGCACTAATAGGTACATCTACCTACAAAGAACAAACATTTCAGCCCGTAGCTCTATTACAGCCTGAACAAACTTTCGCTTACAGTATTAGTAAAGGCAATATAAGTAGTATGATGAGTGATCACTATCAGTCAAAACGTTATCTGATTTTTGATTTCCTTAGCTATACCTAAATAGTTTTTCAGTTACTAATTATAAATATTAAAATCTATAAAATACTTACTAACTATTATATATATTTAATGTTATTAAAAGAACAACATAAAAAGGTGTGAATAATAAAACAAAGTGACTCTACATCGCTTTAAATACCTAATATACTTAATTACACTTCCAGTATACAAACATACAGATGCATTAATAATATAATATTAGTTACTTAAAGGATGAGAGTCCTAATTTATTAAATTAATCTTCTTGATATATATATATTATCAAGAAGATTATATAAATATATTTTATTTTTATCCCACAGAAACTATGATTTTTTCCGGGATATAAAAAGTAGCCTATTTATTAAACAAGGTTATAGAGTATCTATGTGCAAAATTTCATTGAAATCCGTTCAGCCGTTTTTGCGTGATCGAGTAACAAACATTCCAACATATAAACTCACATTTATAATATTAATATACTATATATCACGAAACGATTTACTATATATGAGATCTTATCTAAGAAATACGCCAGACGCATCTATAGACAATCTATTCAATAAGACTGACAGACAGATATCTACCTACACTACTTGCCAATTGGAAACTAATTTATGTAAAAGTAAAACAATTGTAATTATTTATTTAAAGTAGTTTGTTATATACTTCATATGTTGTATGTTCATAGTCAAATGCTGAAACTTTCGAATAACCCTGTCTTGTTGAGTCTACATGACAAAAATGGGAATATCTATCCTAAAATTCCTGTTTTCACTAAACAGTATAAGAGTTGAGGTTATATTGGTGACCATTATCCTCCATCTAGTCCATTCTACTTCAACATTATTTTTTACGTTTTTTTTTACCGTCTGAGCTGGAGGGGTATGTGGGACTCAAATCGAGAAGCGCCGAATACCCCCTAAACCCTTCGGTACTGCCGCCGTCGCGCTTTGGGTGCTGGGGATCTCGGGATAGCATTCTACCTCAGCACTCAGACGAACCTACCTGCTTAACCTAAATTCTTATAAGTCTTATTAGTTTAAAACTTATTGGAAATTAAAAAAGTATATTCATAGATTAACATATATAATGTATAAATATATATATTTTTATTATCAAAGTTACTATACAGTATAAGTATTTGTTTTTGTTATAAATAATAATTTTATAGGTAAATGAATAAAATATGTAGGTACCTACTTATGTGTTATATTTAACTGAATATTAATATGTATTTAAATAAAATATAACAATACCTATTGAATAATCAACGAATTAAAGTAAATATTAAATACCTACATTTACAGAATTTCAAGGCTTTATTTTTTTCAAATTAATAGTTTTTTTTCATTCACTTTTGAAAGCTTTTATGTGTCATTTAAAAAAAAAATATTCTCATTTGTACCTACTGAATTTTAATAAATGATTATGTGTTTCACTCACACTTTATCATTATAAATTATAGCCTATGTGTTATTCTGATGTATAAGCTATATTACTGTAAAATTTCATCAAAATCCATTCAGTAGTTTTTGCGTGAAAGAGTAACAAACATACATCCATATATTCATTTCAATGTTTTATCACATGATCACCGTCGGTGATTGCACAATTGTGCAACAAATAATTATTTGTATTACATATTTAAATATTCAATATATATATTTAAAAATATGTATTATTAAAATATAAAATGTTATTAAACGTAAATATTTCCATATAACTAATGTAAAGCTAGAATTAAACATTTACAAAGTTAAAATTTAAAATTCCTGTAGTTATATTTAAGTATAACATAAGTTATATTATTTTATTTTCACAAGTTATTAGGTACTGTAGGTAACTATAGACACACGGAATTCTCCACTGCCTTTTAATATTTATTTAAATTATTTTTAGTATCAATTATTTTTCACTTTACCTCCTTTTACTTTTTATCCTATTTTAAAGAATAATGAAATTTTGATTTTGTTAATAATTGTGACACAGTGTTTTACTAATGCAATTATTATCGTTATATTAATTTTAAAAAAATATTTTGGTTTTGACTTAACTCTACTTTCTTAAATTAGATACTATAAATATTTAGCTGTAACTAAATACTTAGGTATTTATTATTGTGTTTTATGTGTACGTAAAATAAAATATAACTAACCTGCGAGGCAGACGGGTACGAATAGCCGAATTGTGCGTACGCTGCCATTGGCACGATCATATGGCCGGTTTCACACAACACTGTCTCTCAAAGTCAATACACGGACGGTTTTTAAGCTAAGTATGAAAAATATTAAGTTAATTTATCACAGTTGTTTATATGCGCGGCGGCTGCGCGACGCGCGCCATCCTGCGCGTCAAGGAGCCGGCGTTATCATGCCTTGGGTCGGCGCGACATCTGCACGCTCTCGAATCTCAACACTGACTGGCGCGCGCCAGAATACAAACGCCCCTCCGCCGTAGGATAGAGCCATTTAGGCCCCTCCCACTGGGCGGAGTTCGCTCCCAACAACCAATAACGGAGCGACTTTTCTCTCCTTCTCAATACCCTGTCTGGAAATACACCTTCCTATTGGCCGCTATATCCCCACCGCCAGCAAACCACGCCCCCACAAAAGACACCGCCTATCTCGGAGTGGGGTAAAGCGGCAGTCGACCTGACTTGTTCATGTTTATGGGTTTTCGGCGAGACAGTCGCGAGGCGTACAAACAAATCTTTATAGGCAAAAAATGGTTCGACTGGGGACAAGTTGTTTCACCTTGTCAGATTTACGAAGCGCCGCAACGAAAATCAGCTTTATTTTTACCTGTGTTTATTATCATTTAGGCATCAATATTTCAAATTGGTATAAGGTACCTACAGCTAAAGTGTTGTCTTTTATGTGTGGTTTACGTATCTATGCTGTTTATTATTGAAATAACTCTATAGAGTTAAAATATATATTACAAAACATCCGCATTAAGTTTTATGTAGGTATTGTTTACTCTGTTATAGAGGTACATTATTTGTATTTTGAGAAATTTTAATAAATTATAGGTACCCAATTAGGTTTGGGCTAAAACTCTAATTAAATTATTTTAAACATTTTTAGTTTTTTAAATAAGAAAGGCAAAATTCATTATGAAAATGTAAGTAGTTTACATTTTTGGATTATGAAATTATAAATTGATTTGAAAATTAAATTTTCCGAAAAATTGGATAAGCACAATTGGATATGAATAACTAGTTATCTAATATAGAGTAGATACGAGTATAAGTACCCAATTTTCCTTACAATTTAAAGCAAATTTCAATCCTCATACCTATCAAAGGTAAAACGATCAAATAAGTTAAATCATGAATACTTATTGGATGTTATACAAAGATGGAGTCGAAATATTTTGCAACTTTGATTCGTCAAAAAATATCTATTATTATCTTACTAGCTTTATATTCGCGTCTCGGTTGCACATTTTTTTAAATAATAACTCTACATATCCTTGCACATATCTGGTGGAAACGCAGCTTTAAAAGGTTGTATTAAAATGGTTTAACGTTAAAATTTTGGTCTTAACGAAATTTCGAAATTACATATAGAACCTATTTGTTGATACAGATTGAGAAACATTTTTAGGATACATAGACGAATAGGTAGAGTAAGAATTTTTTTTTATATTTTATATTAATGTAGGTAGGTTTTGTGTCTAATTTTAATACACAAAAATGTAGAGTTAACTATATGTTATAGTATAGGTAGGATTAATTAATATTAGAATTAACATGTGAATTATACTTATATAAAAAAAAAAATATTATTTTTATAGTTTATCTGCATATTTTTTTCTAACATTTAAATTATTATTATTTATAACTATGTCTAAATATATTTTTTACAAATGTACCTTAGTATCGTTGACCAATAATAATATAGATACTCAGTCTTCACACATGTCACGAAAATATCCGAAGACGGCACGCAAATATTTTTTTTTGTCATCCAATCTTTTTTCCTAATAATCTAAATGTCTCTTTCTAACAATTGCATTATTAAGTTTATTATCAGGACAAGGTCTGTGTGAGTGAGACAGAAGAGTGAGTGAGTCAGTGAGATTGTAGTGTCTACTGCAAATCAGTGACTACGCATTAGATATAGAATAGAAATGCAACAGAAATAGTGGGGAAATCGAATATTCATAACTGATGAGTAAATGAGTGAGTGAATGGATTGAATATACCTCAGCGAAGTGAGTGCGGGTCGGCTAGTTAACTATACAACATATCTTTGAAATGATAAAGTAATAATGTGCTTCCAAAACTCTACTAAAATAAAATAGAGTCGAAAATCTTTTGATACCTTTAGGCGCTGATTGTGAGTCCATAGAAGAATAGGTCAATGATCAATATATTTATATATAATATATTATGTAGATATAGTAGATTAAGTTAATATAAACATCGTTTACGAATGTAACTGATCGATATTACCACTTAGCTGTGATAATAATCTTTATATGTACAACTAACAACATGTTTTACAAGAAAAACACGAGTTTGTACTAAATAATTACTGATACTGATAATTTAAAAAAAGTATATTATTCACACTTAGTTTGACGAGTAATTTGAAAGGTAAGTAACCTTAAAGGAAATTATATGAGTAATAAAAAAATTATTACCAAAATTGTATCGTGGTTAGCTAATTCTGATTTTGTAGTAAAAAAAATACTTAAATGTTAGCTTAAATGTTAGGTTGGCCTTGGAAACCAGTTCATGTGTCGCAAAGCCCAGGCGCTCTACTATCTAATCTATAGGTTTAAACCTGATTTTTATACTTCAATTATGTGTAAACTAGGTTTGTTTCTCTGTGTAAGTGTAGACTTATTCAATGCGATAGATGGCGCTGTGACTGACTACTACTTATTATTATGGTGATATATACTATAGCGCGAGTGTTGCTATACTATTTTTATTAAATACTAGGAAACCCGCCCTCGCTTTGCTGAGGTGTATTCAAATCATTCACTCACCCACAACCCGTCGAATTTCTATTCTATAATGTGTAGTAGGTATGTCACTCACTGATATGCAGTGGACACTACCATCTCACTGACTCGCTCAATCTTCTGTCTCACTCGCACAATTCTTGTCCTGACAATAACTAACACAACAACAAAGGAATTATCCGATTATAAATAATATTAAAAAAATTATTTTTTACAAATCATACTTGAAATAAAAATTATAGTATTTTGTAGAAACAAATTAAATTGTAATATTATGTAAAGATCTTATTTATAAATTTATTTACAATGTATATATTCATTTCAATTTTATTACCCATTTTATATATAAGTATCTAATTATACATACAATAATAAAAAAATGGACCGATTCTGATGAAGTTTTATTTGTTTAAAAGGTAATTTAATCGAGATGGTTCTTAGCTATGTATTGTGAAGATTAGCTCATTGCTCACTTGAGAGCTGCCTCACAATATTATATTGACAATTATAACAATCTTGTAACCATGGCAACACTCACATTACTTACACTGAGTACAGATAAAACGGTATTTGTCTTTCTTTTATATTTTTATCTATCATTTTTTTGGATTTTATGAATATTTGTTAAGTTCTTATATTTCGTTTTCAATTATACAAAAACATCGATTTACACAAGTTAATATCGATTTTTCTAAACTGATGTCGTGTGGGTATCGATACTTGGTGACTATTAAATTAGAAATTTAGTGGTGGTAATTCTATTCCAATAGATCATCTGCATCTGTTTGACGAGTAGTTTTAATGATTATATATTTTTCGATGATAAATAAAACACAAGAATATTATCTATAGGTGAAATGACATTGGTTTTATAGATAAGCAACACAACAACAACATTCAGTAGAGTACAACAATTAATAATGAAGAGAACTTTAAAAAATAAAAATATTATTAATAAAAGAAGAGGAAAAACCACAAAAAATAAAGGCAATAAAATTATTTAAAAAAGACCGGCCAAGTGCGAGTCAAACTCGCGCACGAAGGGTTCCGTACCAATATTTAGCAAAAATATCACATTTGTTCTATGGGGACCCCCCCTTAAATGTTTATTATATTCTATTTTTAGTATTTGTTGTTATAGGGGCAACAGAAATACATCATTTGTGAAAATTTTAACTGTCTAGCTATCACGGTTCATGAGATACAGGCTGGTGAGTGGTGACAGACAGACGGATGGACGGACAGCGGAGTCCTAGAATAGGGTCCCGTTATTACCCTATTGGTACTGACCAATAACAAGTGATAATTGAGGGATTTTATTAAATTTTATTGTATCCTACTTCATACTAATATTATAAACTTGACAGTTTGTAAGAATGTATGGATGTCTGGATGTTTGTTACTCTTTCACGCAATAACTACTGAATGGATTTTGATGAAACTTTACAATAATATAGCTTACACATCAAAATAACACATAGGCTATAATTTATAATGATATAGTGTGAATTATCCAAAATATAGCGGGTGAAACCGTGGGGCGCAGCTAGTAATATTATAAACGGGTAAGTTTGTAAGAATGTATGTTTGTTACTCTGTCACGCAAAAACTACTGAATGGATTTTGATGAAACTTCACAATAATATAGCTTACACATTAGAATAACACATAGGCTATAATTTATATTGATATAGTGTGAATTATCCAAAATAAAGCGGGTGAAACGGCGGGGCGCAGCTAGTAATATTATAAACGCGAAAGTTTGTAAGAATGTGTGGATGTATGTTTGTTACTCTGTCTCGCAAAAACTACTGAATGGATTTTGATGAAACTTTACAATAATATAGCTTAGACATCAGAATAACATATAGGCTATAATTTATATTGATATAGTTTGATTCGTAGTATATATATATAGTGCAGATGCGGAGTAGGATAATCCTTATGGGAATCACGTTAGTCTTAATAAGATACAGATAGCGATACAATAGTAATAGTATCCGCCATATTATTACCACATACGTAAAAATGGCATTACATTCGCAATTAAACGGAAGGATTCGCGTGCAAGCCCCAGGCGAAACAGTTCACACGTAACTTGTAATTTACTAAATGTACCAATGAGATTTTAATTACATACAAATGTAGGTGATAAACATTGTACAAGCTATTTTGAATAAGTATCGTTTCATTGTTATATATTCCCCTTTCGATTTCCATTGATAATACTTTTTGTATAACTACTTTGTAATTATATGTAATTTTTACCTACTTAATAAAATTATCAGGGGCATGGCAGTGCGTTGCCAAGTCGAGCTAAACAAACAAGCTAGTCACTGGCCGTAACATCCTTTTCTCGGTTGTAATGAGGACAACAAATAGAACTTAATTCCTACTCAGTTTTGCAACAAAGACGTCAATCAATGATCTATATTTACATAAGATACATATTTAATTAAAATGTTAAAAAGCAAAACGTATGATAAATCCTACTAATATTTTAAACGCGAAAGTTTGTAAGAATGTCTGGATGTATGTTTGTTACTCTTTCACGCAAAAACTACTGAATGGATTTTGATGAAACTTTACAATATTATAGCTTATACATCAGAATAACACATAGGCTAAAATTTATAATGATATAGTGTGAATTATCCAAAATATAGCGCTAACTACTACATTACGTATAAAATTCTTCGGTAAAAATTACTTATGAATGTGGGGCAATTACCTCTCATTTTCGTTGCCTTTTTTGTGCTTTAACGCTACTACAAAATAAAAACATCCGTTACACATCTGAGTTACTAACCAAGATGTACATGATTTTTATATAATAGTCATAAATTGTTATAGAAATAAAGATGTCTAAATGATGTCATATATAGTAACAATAATAACTGACTTGGTTAACGTCACATCACCCAACTTTTTGTTTAAATACTTCATAGCTAGACTGCCTTTTTTACATTTTATGTTTTTAATTAATATATATTACAATATCTTAATAAACCTCCGCTAGATGTCGCTAAGTATTTGCAAATATAAATGCCTAATTATAAGGTTGCGTTTCCACTTGAGAGTAAAGCATTTCGTTGATATTTATTGTATTGAATTATGACCCGTCTTTGGTTACTGATAAAAGTTCTATCAAAATCAATTAAGCATTTTAAATCTTTTATACCTTCCTTGGTCTATCCTAAACTAAATTTATTTTACCACAAAGTCAAACTCAAGATCAAAATAGTTTATTACAATAAAACTTTTTTTAAAAGTACTGACACGTCAATCAGGTCAGTCAGTCAGTTTGTCTGAAGCTACACCAACCTCGAAAAGCAGTTATTACGTAAGAAACGTCGGCAAAAACTCAACAGTCACTCTTTTAAAAACGCCAGATAACTAAATTTAACATAGTATAAGACAAAGTCACTTCCAGCTGTCTGTACGCTTAGATCGTTTAATCTACGCAACGGATTGTAATACGGAGCACACCAATAGATAGAGTGATCCAAGAGGAAGGTTTGTATGTATAATACATGCATATTATAGTAGAGAAACAGTGTGAAGTCGGGGCGGATAGCTAGTGAAGCTCCAAATGAAATATGATTGATATCTCCATAACCGTAAAAGTGTATTTTGTTTATAAATAACGAGCGCTGACTGGTACACAACTAAGTATAATTAATGGGTCCGATCTCAAGATAAGTATATATAATCGATATTAGATTAACATACTAACGTTGTGTTGTAAGGAGCGACGCACACTTGCGACGTCAACGTCTTAGGTTTATTATTATAAAGAGGTAGAGTTTGTGAGGTTGATAATTCGTTTAACAGTAGAAAGCCATATTATTTGTGAGTGTCATCACTACATAGTATAAAACAAAGTCGCTTATATGCTTAGATCTTTAAAACTAAGCAACAGATTTTAATTTTTTTATTAGATAGAGTGATTCAAGAGGAAGGTTTATATGTATAATACATATATAATATAGTAGAGAAACACTGATAATTTTAGAGGTTTCTAATGTCATAAATAAACACATTTTTTGCGCTTACAATGTAAACGCTGGCTGAACCCTACGAGATAGATCAAAATAATGTACTACAGTATTGTACACCTTAAAAAGGTCTACAAAAAAGTTCGCGATGGTATATGTCTATCTCTTAGGGATAACTCACAATAACCATTTATTATCCTTTTCTTTTTACGAGAAATAATGGCTAATTTACGAAGCGATTTTAAACAATACAGCATTAATTTTTATCCAATTAGGTACCTTAAATACATTGTGCATTTAATATAGATCAATATGGCCCTTTATAGCATGATATTGAAATGAATATTTTCGAAGATATTACTGATTTAAAATGCAGGGACATAGCGGTTGACACGGCGCGCGCCTATGACACCATGTTTGTGTTGTCTAATGACAAAAAAGCTGTGAACGTTGTATATAAAGACAATATGTAGTATATTTAGTATTAGCATCCGTGCGAAGTCAGGGTGGGTCGCAAGTAAGCTATATATTAACCCGAAAAATTAAAATACTTTTATGGGGTAGTCGGATTTGCAAAGTAAGTCGGAAAAAACGGTCGAACGAAAACGTTTCTTGCGAACGCTGTCTTAACGATGGGAGAAAATATATAAGTCATATTTGGGCAGAGTAACAGTTTAAATACACCTCAGCGAAGCGATAGCGGGTGGGCTAGTAAATTATAATATAAATTTGATGGGACAGACAAAAAACAGCTGGTTTACATATAAACGTCGTCGCACTGGATATTTATAAACCGAAAGTTATAACGCCATCTAGCGGAATTTTGTGGTATCGTGTGGTTTTGTGTTAACTGATGTACAAGCATAAGAGTATCAAAAAATCGCGTTATTTTAACACACACATATAGGTATAGGATTCGCCCTCACTTCGCTGCGTACCCGTTAAATCAAACATAAACTTAATGTTCCTGTAGCTAAACTTAATATAGAAATTATTAGAAAGAGACAAACATATGACTAACATTAATTTCAGTAGAGTAAAGTTTTTATGATATACATACAGACAGGTTTTATATATGTAAAGTAGTATTCAATTAGTAATTAGGGCGGACCACTAAACAATGGCTCGAGCTTGTCGGACATGGTAACTACAGTTCGTTTTGTTACTAACAATAGTTCATTTCTTTTACACATAACCTAAGAGTATAGTAAGAACATTGGGTGATGACGTCATATAGAGATACTTTACTACATACTAAATCACGTCTACTGAAGATAGAATGACATATGTCACGGATTAGTTGCTCATATGATCAGGCATATAACTATCCCGACAACATATTATATAGCCAGCCTTCACCCCCGCTTTTGCCTGAGACTAGCACTACCTGCGGCAATGACACTACTATTTTATAATAATCACTCACTCACTCTATACCCTCTTATTAATATTACGAGTATGGGAGCACTCAAACGACAATATTAAAATGTAATCTAGATAGAAGCCCAGCTTGGTACCAATTATTAAAATAATAAAGTACATTACTCACGTGCTCCTCAATAACGGAGGCCTAGCACCACGCCACCAAACAACACTACAGTATTAGTATCACTACCTTTATATGTAGGTTCTGCGCGATATCACTTGAAAAGAAAGAAAGGTATATTGTCTACACGAAATATTATCTATATATCTCGGAGATTTTAATGATGAGAAGTAGGAGGAAGGGGGGGTATATTGAAAAACAAACCCAACGTAGATACTGCCACTCAACCGATAAATAATAAAATATGATCTCTTATACTTACGAGAGAAAGCTAAGCAGAGCTTTGGACTAGTGACCAAGGTGAAGGCTGAAAGAGGTCTTTTAACAGATTTCTAACACTCACCTCCACTGCTAGGATCTCTTAGAAACCAAGGTTAAACACACATAAACCTAACCTAACACAAGACGTGAAAAATCCACTATAAGGTACTCATGTGACCTCAATCGGACAGCACTAATACAACACTGCACTTAACACTTCACTAGCACTATCCAGAGACTACTTCACTTCTTGAGAGACCGTGCAAGAGTAAAAATGCAGACAGACTTCGACATATAAAGGGTCGAGATCCGTCATAGGTATATAATGAACTACATGCGAGTACTAATTTATAAACGGTGTTGCTAACATAAACAAAAACACTATCTATTAATGAAAACCGCATGACAATCCGTTCGGTAGTTTTTGAGTTTAAAACGAACAAACGATCGTGGCGTGTGACTGTTTTATAATATTATATATAGTGATCGTTCATCAGAAACCAGCTTTACGCAAACTGTACCTAGTTAGATAATTAGGTAACTGCGCCGTTAATTAAATACCGGTCTAACTGGAACGTTCAAATTGTCTCCATACATGTTTACACTTGTTACGCCTATTAATATTTAAATTAATCGAAACACTATCAAAATTAGATAGTTTTAATTTAATCTACGACCAGATTTACAAACATTATCACTCAGGTTTTTTTGATGGTCTCAGGCTGCGTTTCCTCCAGAGATGTACGAGGATGTGTGCCGAGTAATGTTTTTTTCTCTGAGTGATGCTAGTTCTAACTAGTGATCAACTTTTATTGCGATTTAATTCACAACTTTTTTGTTAAAACAAGGTCATGAATTGCATCACAAACAGAGATGGTGATAAACAGAACAAAGTCTGGAACTATTTCACAATAAGTCTGAAGACCTTAAAGGAATCGAAAATTATTTTACAATAATATAAATGATACTAAATCACTGATTAAGGTTGTGGATATCCACAACACTGCTAAATGGTAGAACAACGTCTTAAAATCAATTGCAACTACTTATGATAATCGGTAATAACAGAACAAGGTGCTGAAACGAATCACAATAACATCATCATCATAATCACAATCCATTTATGACCCACTAATGAGCTGGGTCTCCTCCTGAGAATGAGTCTCAGGAGGAGACCCGGCTGAGGAAGAGGCTATAGTCCTTCATTCTGGCCCAGTGCGAGTTGGCAGACATCACACACTCTGAAGACTTTAAAGAAACTCTCTGGAGTGCAGGTCACCTCATAATGTATTTCTTCACCATTTCCACCAGACATGTGTAGCGAGGGATGTGTTTGTTAAGAGCCAATCGAATCGCTTCATTTGCCATACTCTGAGCGAGGCTAGGCGACGAAGTCTTAAAAACTAGGCTGTCATATAAATACAAACGTAACCATGAGACGCTTTCAGTCTAGCGCTCTGCAACTTTGTTCCACAATTTTTCAACAACCCCAATTTATGGAAGGGTTACCTTTTTATATATATAACTATATGTCTGGTTGATTAAACAGTAGGCCGCAATGCGTATGCACGGACGGACATATTGCCGCTCGAATTCTGATTGTTTAGAGAATTTATTACCCCAGTGCCTTGTACAGTTAATTGAATTCGCCTGTAGGATCCTACATCGCCTGTGAGGTCTTGTGACCATTTTTGTTTTACATTTTGGATTTAATTACTTAGTTTAAACTTATTATATTCATATTTGTGTGTATATAAATATTTTCCATTCTATTTTCATTACCTTTATAATATTTAATCAAATACTGACCTAATTCAAAACTCACTTTAGTAAATTGACAAAAAATCTTTGAGTTTGTTTATGGTTATTTTTCTTAATTACTTAATACAAACTTATTTTGTTAATATTGTATAACCGGATATTATTTTCATTCAAATTGCACTCAAAATGAATGACTGACCAAATTCAAAATATCACTTTTAGAATATATACGAAGTGTTTTATAAGTTTGTTTATGTTTTTCATATATTTATAGGAATTCATTTATTCTACTTAGTCTGTCTTTACAAGTTTTCAGAGAAGTTTATTTTTCTAAATCATTATTGGGACCGATACCGCTCAGTAACACGCACAAGACAATAATAATATGTACTTACAACGGAATACCTTGTAACCAATATTAAGTACTTAGTCCAAACCTTAGTAATGGACACCCATCCATCATGACACCACACTGCATAGCCATAATACTCACGAGGCGAGCTACGTTTGACAACTGGCACAAGTCTATCGAAACAGAGGTTATATACACTCTTGGAATACAATGAAAGGTACTCGCGAATATAAAGTTATCAACAGTTTTTATGGTAGATAAGGTACAAACGGGCTGATAAATGGCCACCATCGCCCATGGACATCGGCAAAACAAGAGATACCTTGTAGTTTTGTCGATGCATCCTAGAAGATAGAGTAGGGAGGTGGAGTAAAGAAAAAATGCGGTTTTAGCGGATCTTAAATAAGAGCCCAGAGTCTACTAGATCCGCAGCATTAATGGAATGGGAGAGAGAGGGGGTAAGTCTAGCCCACATGCGACTCGACCGGAGAACCCTTATGACATTTGGTGGGTAAACATAATTGTAAAGGTGCCTAGCATAGGTTGTATAGGGTATTTTATTAAGCTGAGCTTTATATAAATTCGTTCCGCCGTAGCAGCATTAGAATAGCAAACATTGCTTCAAACTTCAATATGGAATTTTTGCTTAAGCAAATGTTTGACACGTTAGACTGAATAGTTTTTTAATTTTGCTTTGTGCCTCTAGTATCCGATAGAATAAACGGATTATATTACGTTTTTTTACACCAAACACTTCATAGTTTCTAGTTGTTTCTAAAAGTCTTTGAAAATCAACGTGTATACACCTATATATTTTTTCTTATAGTTTTAATATAATATTTACCAAAAGGTGCTAAAATTTAATATATTGTGTGATTACAGTTCATTTTGAACTGATAAGCAATTAAAAGAAATGAAAGATATATAGTTAAGTAGAGTAATTAAGTATATTGGAGCTGATGATGGAGCTGAACCTATCTAGTTTGTGATAAGAGTGACTTTAATGTCCATTATCTACTGTTAATTATAATGTTGGCAACACTTATAATTTGAGTAGCATCCTGTTATTTGAGCTTGGTAGGGTTGATACGAAAGCAAAAATGCAGTGAAAAAAAAAGCAGTGATGGCCCAATGGTTGAGACCTTAAGTCTTACTCTGGAGGTCCGAGCTCGGTCCTGGGCACACACCTCTAACTCTGAGTTATGTGTGTTTTAAGCAATTAAATATCACTTGCTTTAACGGTGAAGGAAAACATCGTGAGGAAACCTGCACTCCTGAGAGTTCCCAAAAAGTTCTCAAAGGTGTGTATAGTCTTCCAACCTGCACTGAGCCAGCTTAGCGGACTATGGCCTAATCCCCTTCCTCATTCTGAGGAGGAGACTCGGATCAGCAGTGGGCCATTGCCGGGTTGTGATGATGACAGAATAATAATGGATTACATCGCAAGGATTCTAGCAGTAACTCTGAAGTTCTGAGTCAAAAGTATAACCCCAGGAGAATATTCTAGTCAAGCCTTCTTTCTCTCTTCTATTTTTAATTAACACTACATAATTCTGTATCTATGCTGATTTAATAAAGCCAAAAGGTTGATAGGAACTGTTATTTATTTACTTGTAAGTCATGTTAGTAACTCTATTGATAAATTAGTGTTCGCGGGTAGTTCCTTTTATTATATTTCAAGTATAACCACATTAGTGCGATAGATTAGTCTCAGTCTCTCTGGTGCTGTCGCGCAGTGAACATGGTAGTTAGTGTTATAGTGTCGTGGTTAAGGTCACCCTACTAGAAGTCCACGTAAGTCAGCTTTATTATCTACTGTAGTTAGTGTTTGGTACACCTTGGTCGCAAGTCCAAGGCGCTGCCCGCCTGGCTTGTGTATACGTATTGCTGAACAGTTATGGACATCTTATACAGACATTTATGAGTCCTGAGTGATTTGAATGTCATTATAGTTAGAGTATTATGGTCATCGTCTCGACCAATCCATACTTAATATCTGACCAATATGATAATTTAAAAAAAAAATTTCACTCTTCCGTTAAGTAGCCATTTTTGACTTACGCACTGTCAGAACTTCACCGACGATATTTTGCACTAGGTGTCGAGAATCTGATGATGAAGCTACAATATAGTTAGTGGAACTCTCTAATGTCTTTGACTAGTAAAATAACGCCTCACTAATTACCCAGAGGGTCGCGTGCATGCACCGACAGAAGTGTATGCAGTTTAGATATTTACAAACATGTGTATACAATTAATTTTTACGACGGATCAGATATGGGGTTCGACAGAGCGATACGGTGTCTTGTACGAGTAATGCATTGGAAATTACGTTAAATATACGTACACTTACTAAACTACATTATTACACATATTTAGATATAGCAACACCGTTTATAACTTTGTTATGTCCAGTAGTTCCTTTTATTTTATTTCAATTATACCCACGTAACTATTATAACAAGTTAATATATAACCTGTTCCGATAGATTTGTGTCATAATCTGGTGATCATAGTGACTGTACAACTGATGTGGTGTCGTTATGCTGGGACCCCATTGTAAATGATTTTATGAGTGATTGGGATTGTATATAGATCTAGTAGAAATTTTAGGTTAGGTTAGGTTACGTATGTTCTATTCGAGATCGATTAATCGAAGGATTGTTTTCTCGGACCTACAAATCGATCCTTCAATTCGAAATAAGTATTCGAATCGATTCAGCAAATCGATATTTCACCCTATAAAATCGATATTGGATTATTTTCTGTAATTTTTTTTAAAACTGCCGCTTTTATTTGGTGACTGGTGATTTTTTTGTAAATCGATTTATAACGTTGCGATTCGAATCGATTTAAACCTGGATCTTTTCGAAAAGAATCCCTCACAGGAGCTATACTTCTTTACTGCGTTTTAAAGCCCAAAAGCAGGTTTAAAAACGTCACCTTTCCTTTTAAAAAAATTCTCGATCGATAAATCATTTACAGCGTTAAATCATTGAAATGTCTGCGTGAAATGTATCGGGATTTCAGGATGTTATATATTGTCTACACGTATGTATACTTAAAATAAAATAAAAGGAACTACTCGCCAATACAAAAGCGTTACTAAATGTTCAAATTTTTGTTTTCTGTTTACTTTGTCAGCCTTACAGAAATATACAGCCAATCATGCAAAGTATGTACTGAATAATAAACGAGTACTCTTTAGTTTATAGAGATAGTTGTTCAAAAAGTACTGTCCTGTTGAGCACAAGGCTGTCATTAATCACGAATTGTCATTAATTTTTATATGTAACTCGTGCACATCCCACGTGCATAGTTGAAAAAAAAACTCATGTCAACTCACATTATTTATTATTGTTTTTGTGTTTCCTGCGAGCGACGCCTGAACGCCTGCATATATTCAAAAAATGCAAAATTAGCTCAAATTGCTTCTTATAATGACAGATGTTTTGGCGCCAGGCCTAAAAAAAATTAAAAAGCTAATTTGTACTCTATCATAAGGAAATAAAGTCCAATTTTCAATCCTCTATGGATTTAAGATCAGCTGCAATTAGGGGACAGTTTTTTTAAGATAAAGATTGTTGATTTCGTTATTATGGTTATATTGACGCCTATGAATTGTTTATGTGTTATCTTAATCTTTAAATATAAATAAAATTGCTGTCTGTCTGTCTGAGATTTTGAGAGACTGATCCTTAACCTCATGGTTTGAATGTTCACGAAATCTAAAGCTCATTGTGACGTCTCCATTCGATTGGACTTACCTGGGAATTAACTAAACAGATTGTATTGGGACTTTTACTATAGACAGATGAATAATATAGGCCACATTTTACACTTGATAATAACCATGATTTAATTTATAGTCATTCTATGCGTAATTTCTCCTCTATAGGTTTATTCCTAAATTATTTATCTGAATGAACACCCTAAGAATAAATTAAATTAAAAGTCCTGTAACTTTTTATATTTTCAGTCAGTCTAATACCATCAGTCAATGTATTCAAACACGATATTAAACTTATTTATTTTAGTACTTATACCAATATTTCGATCATGGGCACACCTCTGACTTTTCTTTAACGGTGAAGGAAAACATTGTGAGGAAACCTGCACTCCTGAGAGTTCCCTAAAAGTTCTCAATCGGTGTGTGAAGTCTGCAAATCCGTACCAGCGTAGTGGACTATGGCCTAATCCCCTCCTTCTGAGCTGAGCCGGCTCAGCAGTGGACCGTTAACGGGAAATGATTTACCAATACACATATATATATCTTGTCTATATATTTAGTATTATATGGTCTTGGAGACTTTCTTGATTTATCATCATCGTAATTTTCAACGAATTATTGTAGCTAAAAAGTGATGATATTAACAAACTTTAAAAATAAATAAAATCCGCTGTGTGTCAGCGAACGAATATCCATGCAATTACAGTATTTACCAATAGACATATTGAATCCACCAGAGATGTGCGAGGAGGAAGAGAATCGCTTCATCTACCTAGCCTCGCTTGGAGTGCGTCAAATGAAGCGATTCTATTGGTTCTTACAAACACATCCCTCGCTACGTATTCTCGCACATCTATGCAGGAAATGCAGACTAAGATTTAGGAGCATACTTCCACGCGGACGGAGCCGGGTGGATAGACTAGCATTATTATAAAGTTGTACATAAGTACGTATAAAGCGCATTTTCGTTAAAAAAATGTTATAAAATATCACCCTCGGGAGTGACGCACGCACGCC
This sequence comes from Limenitis camilla, assembly GCA_905147385.1. NCBI lineage: Eukaryota > Metazoa > Arthropoda > Insecta > Lepidoptera > Nymphalidae > Limenitis > Limenitis camilla. The sequence goes on from LR990224.1 coordinate 20,319,912, forward strand.
GCGTAGAGCCACGGGTGGTCATAGTATTGTGTACCATTAATATTAATATATGAATTTATTGTAACTGCATTATAAAAAATATTTTTGTTACTATACTAGAATGTGTACAGCATTCATTTGTAAAAAAAACTAACCTCAAAATTTAACTTATTGTGATATTCGTATCGAAATCATAGTTCGACTTTCACTCACAATAGATGATTAAAATCTTAAAAAATCTCAAATTATATTAAATTCTGATCGATAATAATTAATCGAAAGAGACCAAGGAAGGCCTTTGACTAACATATAGCACGACCAAATAGTAAAAAAAATACAATTTGATAAAACATATCAATCAATTTAACAAATAAAACCTATGACATCCTTCCTAAAAGTTCTTCGGTTTTTATTCTATAAGCTGAAAATATACTTTTTATCCCGCCTATCCCGGGACATAATCTTCTATTATATATTATAAAACAAACGAGACTTACAAGTACTGATAATAAGAAAGCGATTTTGCAACAAAAAACATAAAAGTTGAAAACATTTACAAACAAGGCGCTAAGTAAAAAAGTTAACAGGACCCTTCCACAATGGGAGGAAGCATTAGGATGTGACCTGACTTCCGCTGTTTAACAGTTGTTTAAAACACGTAAACACCATTTACTATTGCATAATTAAAATAACGTTTCGGACAATTTAGCCCACTTGCGTCATAGATAATTATGTGAAGAAAACTTAAGGGTCTACACTCTATATATGTTACTTTCACTAACTTAAATACCAAAATGTTGTATTAAAACATATAAATTACTAATTCTAGTTAATGTATATGATACTAGTTATCCCATCCCGACTTCGCTTGGGTTAACAAAAATAAAATATTCAGACGTTTACAGCAAAAAATATATTTTATGATTGTCCCACAGGAAATTTGAATTTTTCCGGGATAAAAAGTTACATATGTGTAAGTCCATGTCATAAAGTATATATATGCCAAATGTCAAAGAAATCCGTAAAGCGGTTTTTACGTGATTGAGTAATAAACATACAAAGCTACACATTTTCATCACATACATATTGTTAGGATGTTTGTACTTAATCACACAAAACGACTGAACGGATTTGATTAAAATTTGGCACAGAGACAGATACGTATTTTACAATCTGAATCAACACATAATATGCTACTTTATATCCCGGAATGATTCATATTTCCTGCGGGACAATAATTAAATATATTTACTGTTGTAAGCAACTAAATATTTTTAATTAGCAATGTTTTTTGTTAAAAGTATACCTACGGGGTATATTACTCTAAAGTCAAAGTGAAGCGAGGGCTGAGAGCTTCATCTCAATATATTGTCTGTACGTCCTGGTATTTAGAAGAAAAATGTTTTGCTAAACGACAGCTATGGGCGGGTCAAGTGGCTATATCAAGGATCTGCAAAAACGGGAGACATCTGTCTTTATAAGGGCATCTATACATACTAGTCCAAGTTTAAAAGTATATAATAAATGTGTACGTACCCTCGCTTCTTTGAGGGATAGGATCTTTTCCTAGAGACAGGCAGCAACTGCAACTAACTCGGTCACACACTCACTCAGTTCCCCAATAACGCAACAACTCAAACACTCGATGGAACTACTAATGTTGAAGGTTTTGCTATTTGAGTGTTTTATATTATTCATACAAATACGTTTAGCAGTTTTAGTGTATAGAGTAACAAACATTTAATCTATAACATCCTCTATATATATTAAACAAAGTCGGGTTAGTTACACCATTTATAATTCAAAAACTGCAGCGCTGAGTTTGATAAAATTTGAGAAATAATATTGACTGCCTTTTATCCCTAAAAATGGCTTGAAGGTGATAAAATTTAGTATAAAAGTTTACAGTGCACACCAAGCCTAAACAGTACTAAATATACTAAATCTTTGCCAATAAAAAAATCGCTTAACTCAACCGGATATAGGAAATGACGCCACTTCACTGAACTACATGTGTCGGTTATGTTTACAACACTTATTATCATTACTATATATAACACGACTATGTTACTTATGCTCATACTTAGTAGTGAAAGAATATATTATTTGTTATCTATTATATTTGCATATATATGTTAAGCTTAGGTTAACCTAACCTTAGGTTTAACAGAGAGCCTGGGCAGTGGAGGCGAGTGTTTAAATTGAACAAATGATATCCTTAAGCCTACACTATTCCAAGGCACTCATAATGTTTAGTTATCTATCGGATCAGTAGCAGTATCTAACTTACGTGCTCCCCCTAGTAGTGTTTTAGTATATACCTCCCTCCCCTCCCCCCGCCGCTTCTCCATCTCTCTCTATTTTTCTCCGAGTTTCGTCATAGTTTACTACATACTTCCGAGTATAGTCATTGCTCCTTTAACTCATGGAAGTTTATTTTTGTGACGTAGAAACTCACTTAAAAGTACTTTTTTTTATTTAACCCCTACATAGATTGACAAAGGTTTAATTATATTGACCCATTAATAATTTATTTAATATAAATAAATACCTATATATTTATATACAATAGGGAAACTGTGAAGTTTTTAAGGATTTTAATGCGATTTTCTTGGACAAATAGAGCAGAATGTAGGCTTTGTTCATATACAAATTTCGAAATCGTTTAAAAATAACTTATGCAAATAGATTTCTTAAAAATTTCCCTTTATTGAACATAGGTGTTCAAAGCTTCTAAGACGACATGCATCCGCGTGGGAGCGGAGACACTTGCTGTTGTACCTAACTCAGTCTAGATCTACATGTACAAGTAAACCAATCCTATTCTCACATTTAATACACATTATAGTAAACAGTAATTATAGGATATTTACGTAATAATTACATCGTAAACGTAGATAGAGGGAATGACGTTACGATTCATTAAACGTCATTTATAGGAAAAAAACTATAATTATTTTTCTACATCACTAGAAAATTAACTTTCTTTGACCATCACGCAATATCCTTTTTGTCAGAAAAACGTGAAGATATGAAGTTGAAATTTATTTTAAATACGCAAGTCTCTAGTTTTTCGGATGAATAAAAAAATCAAATTGTTAAGTCAATTTATTAAAAAGATACAGCCGCTTTTATCTAATGTATTGTAATTTTGATTTTCGACAAGAATCAAAATTTCCAGGCTTTGTCTTTTGATCTAGGAACATAATTTTGAAGAATACCTGAAGTTATCAAGTCGAAATTAATAATAAACATGTAAATCTATAGTCTCTTGAAGCTGTAAAAAAATAAACTTCTAGGTATAAGCAATCAATAAATATGGCCATTTATACTGAAGTGATAACAAGTAGTTTTTATAGGGCGTAATATTCGAAAATGAACCGATTCTGATGAAGTTCTATTTATTTGAAAGGTAATTTAATCGAGATGGTTCTTAGCTTATTGTGAAGATCTGATCAGCCCTTTGAAAACTATCTTATAACAATTACTGCTTACACTGAGTACATATGAAACGGTATTTCTCGATACCTTTCTATCGATATCAAGTATCGAATAGAAGTATCGAGTACGCTGCCACAGACAGACAGACACGTTTAACTTGTAGCGTCAGGGGTTAAAGAGACATCATAGTATTTAACAATGTTTTTAAGAGCCCTCCTCATTCCTTATAACTGGTGTCTTCTACTGTCAGTCTGTCAAGTCATTTCAACATCATTGTCGTAAACGTGTTAAGCATGTGAATCTGCTCCTGGGTCACAATCCCCATGTTTATACATATTACTTTACAGTTAGGTATATGAATTTAAGTAAACAAACACTGTAAGTAATCTCGTGTTTGCTTTGTCTTTGACATAATCATCTTACCGTCGCCTATTGTGCTGGCTTAATTGTATTGCTGAAATCGATCTTCTATTTACTTTGTACTAACCAGCCCTCGCTTCTCTACGACATAAATAATATTCTACTCTATATTCTACATTTTACAGTACAACTCCTAAATAGATAATGATAATAAGACGATGGTTAACTAACTTATTAGTCGAAACTATTAGAACTACAAACACGATCTTTCGATAGTAGTATCTTTTTGTGATGTTTTTTTTTATTATTTAATCCCTATTTCAAGTATACATGTAAACATATATCTTCTGTCCCAATAGACTTAAGCTAGTCTGTCAAGTGACGTCACACAGTAAACATTAAGATAATTAGACTAATAAGTAATGTAGTTTAGTCTCCCTTATCGAGGATAACGTCACGATATTTATGCAAAATAGAAAAGCTCTTTACACCTGCTGTGTCTCAACCCCTAGGCACTGCTCAAAATCGTATTTAAAATGCATGTTATTGTGTTTTAAGTGTTAATTTTAATATTAGTAAGAGATAGCTCATTATTTTCGTGTAAGATCACACAAACAAACTTGTTTATATTGACATTTTTAATTTCGTAATATCTTTTGAACGGAATGTCCGATTTCAATAATTCAAAAAGTAATCAACAGGTACTGAAACTGTTTTGAATACGAAATAACTTATTTGGATAAGAATTAATACAAAGATGTGGAAAACATTTAAAATGTGAAAAAGTAGTTATAGTGACTTAACTACAATAGTTGGACATATGGTCTCGCGGAGTATTTTGTAGATATTGATACGTTCTATAATATTGTAGAACATTTTTTTGTTCTATCATCAATACTTTTCGCAGCGCATGCGATGAAAGATATTTTATGGCTAATTTTTTTGGACCTTGTGTTGGTTTTAGTAAGAATTTCTGACGATCGCTAATTTTTTCTATTAACAAACATAGCCTTTGTTACTCAGGGATAATGTAGCTTTCTAATGGTGAAAGAATTTTTGAAATCGGTCCATTAGTTTTTATGTTTATTCGTTACATACAAAAATACAAATCTTTCCTCTTTATAACATTAGTATAGATGTCGATGTAGATAATACATACTACTATTATACTCGTATATGTATATCAACCCTTAAGCATAATCTTGAACTCGACATCCAAGAAACATCCCGCTTAATATATTCTATGTTTAGAATAGCATTATAATATTAAAGAGCTTTAGCTATTCACCAATTATAATTGGAGATACGTACAGTAACATTCACCAGGTCACAGGTGTTGCCAGCTACAAGCTACGATCCATCTGCTTCAAAACTTTTCATTTAATATTCCTATTTTTGAATTATCAAACATAACAAAACAGATAGTTATCCTATTTTAATCATTCACTCTCTGCGACTCTCGTACTGTTTCAAGTTTGTGCATTAATAGTTTATGCAGTTAGGAGCGGCTCTAGCCCATGTAGCGCTTGTGTGCAATAATCACCGTAGTGCCCTTGTTACAAAGTTACTAAAAAAGCTCTTCATCTCAGCTAGAGCAAATAACAATTTCGCTTTACTTCGATCTTAAGTTTCGTTGACGATGATGAGCTTCTTTTGGATTATCATGTCTTTTCATTTCTACGCTGCCGGCGCCTGTAAAACCGCGGCGCCCGTGTGCAACGCACATCTATATATGTAAAGCCGCCTTTGCAGGCAATGCCATTTTATGTACAATTATCTCAAAAGTTATCACTATGAATAAATCTTGTTGGTTCTCACTGAACTTCTGATAGGGTCAACCATTTAAAAAAATATTTGGTAGAAGTGCTCTGAACAGTTTAGTTTGGACCCGATCAGCCATTTCACTAAAACAGTTCTAAGTTGTTTTGAATAGATCCAAATCTTACCCACATTTATCCACAACAGCACTCGCATTTTTGGGCTAAAACATTCTAAAATTATCATCATTAATCCCACAAAATAAAAAGTATTTTTTAATCCAGGTTATAAAATACATATTTACCAAACTACATTCAAACTCAAATAGCCGTTTAGGGCGTACAAACATATAGACAGACAAAATTATTATTAATTGAAATATCTTCTATATAGCTAAAATTACAAACTATATTCAAAGTAAAATAACGCAAACAGGTTTATTTAATAACCACTTAAACGACAAAACCCTTAAAATCCAATCCGAGACAACCTTTTTAAAACGTACGATCAAAAAAAACCTTGATAGCGAGCACATTTTTCATTCATGGGGCCTATGTCGCCTTATCTCCATTCATTCATTACCATCTAGTTTATAAGAGTCGACGGAGCGATATAACGCCGTTTTTTGTCACATCACTTAATTATCAAAATTTATTGATTAGATTAGGGATGGGAATCAGGCTTGATCGATTGTGGTGAGAAACAATGGATACAAGATTTTTTTGGTTTACCCGCAGTGTTTGCCTGTTTGTAATCAAATCTTGCAAGTGAAGCAGCAGTTTTGCATATATAAATAGGATGACTTACTGACTGGCTAGTAATTATGACTATTTTTGATTAGATTAGGGATGGCAATCAGGCTTGATCGATTGTGGTGAGAAACAATGGATACAAGATTTTTTTGGTTTACCCGCAGTGTTTGCCTGTTTGTAATCAAATCTTGCAAGTGAAGCAGCAGTTTTGCATATATAAATAGGATGACTTACTGACTGGCTAGTAATTATGACTATTTTTGATTAGATTAGGGATGGCAATCAGGCTTGATCGATTGTGGTGAGAAACAATGGATACAAGATTGTTTTGGTTTACCCGCAGTGTTTGCCTGTTTGTAATCAAATCTTGCAAGTGAAGCTGCAGTTTTGCATATATGAATAAGATAACTTACTGATTGGCTAGTAATTATGACTATTTTTGATTAGATTAGGGATGGCAATCAGGCTTGATCGATTGTGGTGAGAAACAATGGATACAAGATTGTTTTGGTTTACCCGCAGTGTTTGCCTGTTTGTAATCAAATCTTGCAAGTGAAGCTGCAGTTTTGCATATATGAATAAGATAACTTACTGATTGGCTAGTAATTATGACTATTTTTGATTAGATTAGGGATGGCAATCAGGCTTGATCGATTGTGGTGAGAAACAATGGATACAAGATTGTTTTGGTTTACCCGCAGTGTTTGCCTGTTTGTAATCAAATCTTGCAAGTGAAGCTGCAGTTTTGCATATATGAATAGGATAACTTACTGATTGGCTAGTAATTATGCCTATTTTTGATTAGATTAGGGATGGGAATCAGGCTTGATCGATTGTGGTGAGAAACAATGGATACAAGATTGTTTTGGTTTACCCGCAGTGTTTGCCTGTTTGTAATCAAATCTTGCAAGTGAAGCTGCAGTTTTGCATATATGAATAAGATAACTTACTGATTGGCTAGTAATTATGCCTATTTTTGATTAGATTAGGGATGGGAATCAGGCTTGATCGATTGTGGTGAGAAACAATGGATACAAGATTGTTTTGGTTTACCCGCAGTGTTTGCCTGTTTGTAATCAAATCTTGCAAGTGAAGCTGCAGTTTTGCATATATGAATAAGATAACTTACTGATTGGCTAGTAATTATGCCTATTTTTGATTAGATTAGGGATGGGAATCAGGCTTGATCGATTGTGGTGAGAAACAATGGATACAAGATTGTTTTGGTTTACCCGCAGTGTTTGCCTGTTTGTAATCAAATCTTGCAAGTGAAGCTGCAGTTTTGCATATATGAATAGGATAACTTACTGATTGGCTAGTAATTATGACTATTTTTGATTAGATTAGGGATGGGAATCAGGCTTGATCGATTGTGGTGAGAAACAATGGATACAAGATTTTTTTAGTTTACCCGCAGTGTTTGCCTGTTTGTAATCAAATCTTGTAAGTGAAGCTGCAGTTTTGCATATATGAATAGAATAACTTATTGATTGGCTAGTAATTATGACTGTTTTTGATTAGATTAGGGATGGCAATCAGGCTTGATCGATTGTGGTGAGAAACAATGGATACAAGATTGTTTTAGTTTACCCGCAGTGTTTGCCTGTTTGTAATCAAATCTTGCAAGTGAAGCTGCAGTTTTGCATATATGAATAGGATAACTTACTGATTGGCTAGTAATTATGCCTATTTTTGATTAGATTAGGGATGGGAATCAGGCTTGATCGATTGTGGTGAGAAACAATGGATACAAGATTGTTTTGGTTTACCCGCAGTGTTTGCCTGTTTGTAATCAAATCTTGCAAGTGAAGCTGCAGTTTTGCATATATGAATAAGATAACTTACTGATTGGCTAGTAATTATGCCTATTTTTGATTAGATTAGGGATGGGAATCAGGCTTGATCGATTGTGGTGAGAAACAATGGATACAAGATTGTTTTGGTTTACCCGCAGTGTTTGCCTGTTTGTAATCAAATCTTGCAAGTGAAGCTGCAGTTTTGCATATATAAATAGGATAACTTACTGATTGGCTAGTAAATATGACTATTTTTGATTAGATTAGGGATGGCAATCAGGCTTGATCGATTGCGGTGAGAAACAATGGATACAAGATTTTTTTGGTTTACCCGCAGTGTTTGCCTGTTTGTAATCAAATCTTGCAAGTGAAGCTGCAGTTTTGCATATATGAATAAGATAACTTACTGATTGGCTAGTAATTATGCCTATTTTTGATTAGATTAGGGATGGCAATCAGGCTTGATCGATTGCGGTGAGAAACAATGGATACAAGATTTTTTTGGTTTACCCGCAGTGTTTGCCTGTTTGTAATCAAATCTTGCAAGTGAAGCTGCAGTTTTGCATATATGAATAAGATAACTTACTGATTGGCTAGTAATTATGCCTATTTTTGATTAGATTAGGGATGGGAATCAGGCTTGATCGATTGTGGTGAGAAACAATGGATACAAGATTGTTTTGGTTTACCCGCAGTGTTTGCCTGTTTGTAATCAAATCTTGCAAGTGAAGCTGCAGTTTTGCATATATGAATAGGATAACTTACTGATTGGCTAGTAAATATGACTATTTTTGATTAGATTAGAGATGGCAATCAGGCTTGATCGATTGTGGTGAGAAACAATGGATACAAGATTGTTTTGGTTTACCCGCAGTGTTTGCCTGTTTGTAATCAAATCTTGCAAGTGAAGCTGCAGTTTTGCATATATGAATAGGATAACTTACTGATTGGCTAGTAATTATGCCTATTTTTGATTAGATTAGGGATGGGAATCAGGCTTGATCGATTGTGGTGAGAAACAATGGATACAAGATTGTTTTGGTTTACCCGCAGTGTTTGCCTGTTTGTAATCAAATCTTGCAAGTGAAGCTGCAGTTTTGCATATATGAATAAGATAACTTACTGATTGGCTAGTAATTATGCCTATTTTTGATTAGATTAGGGATGGGAATCAGGCTTGATCGATTGTGGTGAGAAACAATGGATACAAGATTGTTTTGGTTTACCCGCAGTGTTTGCCTGTTTGTAATCAAATCTTGCAAGTGAAGCTGCAGTTTTGCATATATGAATAAGATAACTTACTGATTGGCTAGTAATTATGCCTATTTTTGATTAGATTAGGGATGGGAATCAGGCTTGATCGATTGTGGTGAGAAACAATGGATACAAGATTGTTTTGGTTTACCCGCAGTGTTTGCCTGTTTGTAATCAAATCTTGCAAGTGAAGCTGCAGTTTTGCATATATGAATAGGATAACTTACTGATTGGCTAGTAATTATGCCTATTTTTGATTAGATTAGGGATGGGAATCAGGCTTGATCGATTGTGGTGAGAAACAATGGATACAAGATTTTTTTAGTTTACCCGCAGTGTTTGCCTGTTTGTAATCAAATCTTGTAAGTGAAGCTGCAGTTTTGCATATATGAATAGAATAACTTATTGATTGGCTAGTAATTATGACTGTTTTTGATTAGATTAGGGATGGCAATCAGGCTTGATCGATTGTGGTGAGAAACAATGGATACAAGATTGTTTTAGTTTACCCGCAGTGTTTGCCTGTTTGTAATCAAATCTTGCAAGTGAAGCTGCAGTTTTGCATATATGAATAGGATAACTTACTGATTGGCTAGTAATTATGACTATTTTTGATTAGATTAGGGATGGCAATCAGGCTTGATCGATTGTGGTGAGAAACAATGGATACAAGATTGTTTTAGTTTACCCGCAGTGTTTGCCTGTTTGTAATCAAATCTTGCAAGTGAAGCTGCAGTTTTGCATATATGAATAGGATAACTTACTGATTGGCTAGTAATTATGACTATTTTTGATTAGATTAGGGATGGGAATCAGGCTTGATCGATTGTTATAAGAAACAACAGGAATTTAACAAGATTTTATTTAAATTATTCAGAATTATTATAAATGTTTTATATTTAAATAAATATTTTTACTCTGTGGTCAACGTCTGTCTGTTTGTCGTCTATCCTCTTAAGTCCTAAGTCACACTATAAATTTTGATGGGTTTTTACTAATGGAGAAAATAATAAATTAATTTAATTAAATGTCTGTTCCTGTCTTACAATATGATCATGTACTAATAACTATTGCTCCCAATAATAGTAGTTTTTTAATCTAGGTAATAGTGACATACTAGGTTCCTCTTTTGATAAGTTTACTATCAATAAGTAGGTAATAATTCCATCAAAACCGAAACAGTTCTTTGCGAGATAAACTCGTACTAACACGACTCCTAAATAATTATTAAGTTGGAGATTTATGAATTTGTTAAAAATTATTATCATATTATATATCTTAAAAAGCAGTGATGGCCCAGTGGTTGAGACTTTAAGTCTTAATTGGGAGGTCCGAGTTTGATCCTGGTCACACACCTCTGACTCTGAGTTATGTGTGAGCAATTAAATATCACTTGCTTTAACGGTGAAGGAAAACATCGTGAGGAAACCTGCACTCCTGAGAGTTCCCTAAAAGTTCTCAAAGGTGTGTGAAGTCTGCCAACCCGCACTGGGCCAGCGTGGTGGACTATGGCCTAATACCCTCCTTATTCTGAGGAGGAGACCCGGCTCAGCAGTGGGCATATCTTAATAAATTATCTATATTAATGTAATTCTTTTTTCTATGTAAAAGACTGAACAAAAAAAATCTTGATCATATGAAAGTTAAGGCTATAAAAAAAAATTATAATTCTGAGTATAAAAGGCATTTTTTACACAAATAAAAACGAAAATATAAATTGAAAATTTATTTAAGTTCAAGTTTACTATAATATATATCATACAAAAGTTTGTTCTGATTGTTGTTTTCAAGTAAGCTTAGTATTACTTAGGTTCAAAAATCCAGACTGAAAGTTAGCAGAATATACTATATAGATATTTTGTTTGTTATTTATGCGCCGGCGTCGTGATTGCTTGCGATTTTAGTTAATTACAGAGTTAGCTGCCTTGGTGGCCACGACACAAAGGTTCGATGCCAGAGATAAACTTTTATTTTTTTTACTCATCCAGCTTTTAATTAGTTAGGAAAATATCAAATAAAGCCTCCCTGGATTGTCTTTGGATGCCTCGGGGTATCGACTTCTGAGCTGGTATAATAACAGTAATTAGGAGGTAACAAACATCTTTTTAAAGTGGCTGATTCTTATGATTGATCTTGGCTTAAAGATTACAAAAACCTAGTAAATTTGTTTAAGATAGATATGTCAAGTGAAGATACACAGTGTGACGTCATATAGTGTGTACGCCATTGTTGTTAGCGTTTTCGTTTTCGATGTCATTTTAAATCAGGTGATTGAAATGAAAACAGCTTCTTTGTAAAAGCGTATCTCTGAAACTACTGATCCGATTTTGATAATTCTATAATAGTCATTTAACATACTCTGAGTCAGGCTAGGTAGATGAAGTGATTCTATTGGTTCTTAACAAACACATCCTTCGCCACACATCCTCGAACATCTGATGGAAACGCAGCGTAAAGGAACGTTTTAAACTTAATTTCAAAATATTTTTTACCCCAGCGAAGTGAGATTTAACTAGTTTTTTAGCCTAACGGTTAAATTAAATTAGATGTACTGTACTGTAGATTATCTAGAATTTCATAACTCTAGAAAGACTGATATCAATCTATTCAAAACAACCGTTAATTAGCTCCGCTTATAACCATTTCGAAATTGTTCTACAGTGTTCGCGACTGTACTATTGTATTAATTAACCGACTTGGTGGAAAGAGGTTATGGTAGGGTTACAATCTTATTACATCTCTAAAATGAGTCTATTCCGAGTTCCAAGACTTTTTGCCGTTGGAAAACTTTAAGAAGTTTCGCATACATTTTAAGAAGTAGGTACTAATTATAATTTTAAAACTACACTAAATTTAAATCTAAGATATTATCAGTGTTGCCAAGGCTAAGTTTTGGAAAAGACAAGTGTAACGCTACTCTATTGATGTTCAAACTGATACCGGGAATTCTGCATCACAAAATGTGATGTGTATGGGCCATTGAAGGGTCGTGATGATGAACTTAGAAGTTTGATTTTAACATCTCGATACCTACACGCGTTACTGAGAAAAAGGGCCTAGACAGCCAGACGGACAACGAATTGATCCTATAAGGATTCCTTTTATTTTCTTTAAAAATACGGAAATTATTATTAAAAACCGTTTTGTAAACGTTGTTCCTAATTGTAGTATTGTGTATGAAAATATCTGTTATTAATTATATGTTACACAACCTCATTATACGTCCTGTTAAAAGTGGTAACGAGTAACATTTTAGGGTTCCGTAGGTCGCAACACTGAATTGGAATTTTTGAAAAATATTCGGTTTAATTATATAATCATAATTTTAATTAATTTAGTAATTTTAGTTACCTTTTGGCAACTTTGTGCAACACATCTAATTACAAAGATCATAATCAACACAACCCATTATTGGGCCCACTACTCCTGTCTCCTCCTCAGAGTGAGGAAGTTTAAGTTCACCACTATGGTCAAGTGTGGGTTGGCATACCTTTAAGGATTTTGAAGAACTCTCAGGAGTGCAGGTTTCCTCACGATGTTTTCCTTCACCGTTAAAGAAAGTGATATTTAATTGCTTAAAACACACATAACTCAGAGTCAGAGGTGTGTGCCTGTGTGGGGGATCGAACTTGGACCTCCCGAGTAAGACACCCATATCTGAACTACTAAGCTATCACTACAGTTAATAGAGTTATACAAAGATAATAGTTTAATTGGCAACACTGTCCATGTTAGTTCACCTATTCCTTTAAGTTTTTTTTTGTATTAATGGCATTTTTTTCAAGAACCCGTGAGGGGGACGGGTTAGAATACTATTCCCCTCTGTCGCTGGGAGAGCATCTCGTAAAAGCCGAGTAACCCAGCACCCCCTTGGTGGTAGGGGATCTGTTCCCCGACTGGCTTGCGACCACCAGCATGCGAATCCGATCGCCAAGTGTTATAGACGCGTTCCGGTTGAACCGCATGTGGGCCAGACTTACCCCCTCCCTCTCCCACCCCATTAATGCTGTGGATCCAGTAGACTCTGGGCTCTTTCTCAGGATCCGCTGAAATCGCAGCATGCTTTTCTTCACTCCCCCTCCCCACTCTATCTTCGAGGATGCAACACATCGGGAAAACAAGAGGGTATCTCTCCATGGGCGATGGTTGCCACTTACCATCAGGTGGACCATCTACTCGTTTGCATCTTATCTACAATAAAAAAAAAGGAAATAGAGTTACAGAACACAGTTTAAGTGGCAACACTTTTTACATTTTGTTGCTTTATCCCTTCACGTTGCAATGGAGAGATTATAAGATAATTTTGTATATTTTCTATTTTAGTAAAATTAATTATATGATTGTTAGCACCTCATTTGGGTTGCATAGACGTCATCCATTATTCATGATGTATTAACATGAAACCGACAGATAAATTGTTTTACTTGTATGTACAATGATCTGTAAAACTATTCTTTAATGACAATATTTATTACATAGTTAGCAATACCATTGATAACTTTGTATCCGCGGGAAGTACCTTTTATTTTACACTAAGACTGTATATAACCTCTGTTCAGAAAGATTTGAGTCAGTAGTCAAATGGAGCTCGCCTGGTGACCAGCTCGTGATGCTGGGTCTCCATTACTATGGTTTGAAGTGTTTAATATTATCAACTAATGTTTTTACAATTTTTTTTTTAGATTTTTGTGTCTGTTACGCTATATATTTTTTGTTAGTAGAAAATCTTTCAACGATAGTTGAAAAGCGAGGGAAGGAACCTTTTACTAAAAAACTATTAACTAATACTAACTTTATGTAAAGTAATGTACCTAACTAACGTGTTAGTAAAAAGGACTCCAAATGTTTTCCTTCTTCTCTCTACTTATTGCTACATAGATAGTCGTGACTTAAACAGAATTGGATCTCTTTTAAGCGACTCTGACACTTATAAGCGCTTAATGTGAGTCCATCTTCATTATTACATAGTATAAAAAAAAGTTTATTTTTTTACGCTTAGATCTTACTATTACTCTACGGATTTTAATGCGGTTTTTACCATCAGACAGAGTATGGATCCATTCAAGTATTATGGCAGCATTAGAGTAGGTAGTGGGGAGATCTTTACTTTGCTTATTTTTGATAAAAACATGGGAGATGGGGTAAAAAAGCACGTCGAAACGTTAATATCTCTGCGATGAGAAAAATGCATGAATCAATGTTTGCTTACTTTTGCTGTCATTGGGGGCGGTTGACTGATAATAGAAGTAGAGAAGCCGTGCAAAGCCAGGGTGGGTGACTATAGGTGAATGATTTCACGCATTATGTTCTCAAAGGTTATAAAATGTAATATCGTATAACAGTTACGTTCGCGTGTGTACAGACTGTAGTCTACATAATGCGATGGTAATCTAGACAGGCCACTGACCAGCCAACTTCCATGGTACTTGACTTGTCCTTTTTGAGTTAAATATTATTATAGGAAAGTGTGTTTGGTGGTGCTTTTTATCCCTGAGCTCTTGCAAGATACTAACAGAATATATCCTACTAATACTTGTTACTAATAGTTTGTTACTCTTTCACACAAAAACTACTGAATGGATTTTGATAAATCTTTACAATAATATAGCTTACACATTAAAATAACACATAGGCTATAATTTATAATGATATAGTGTGAGTTATCCTAAATATAGCGGGTGAAACATTAGAATCGCTTCATTTGATGATCTCTAAGCGAAGCTTGGGAAACTGGTGGAAACGCAGCCTTAAATTGTTAATAACACAAGTTCCTATAGATCAAGGGCTGTCTATCATAGTGAAAATGGTTATCACGTTTAGTTAGGCGTTTCGATTAACAATCATAACTTCACTATTTCTTATAGAGTAACAAACATCCGCAAGAAAACAAATTATAGTGTAACTTATATTTTTATCGGATTCAAAACCACTCACAGAAATGTAATAATCACTGTTATTAAGTAGTTCTGTTGAATATAAAATCAGCTGTTTTAATCTATACCGTAATTATAAATATATAACATTAATTTGTATGTCTGTTCATATCTATGACTTAATCTTTAACTCCACTAAAATTAAGTGCTAAGTACGCACGTTGTATACACGATTATTATTTAATCATATTAACAATAGCTATATTTCGTACAGAATACAAGATAAAAACTTTTTATAAACTTTTAATAAAATTTGTTGTCTTGATGAAGTTTTTGTCATATACATATTACACGATCTGCATTAGGTTGTATGAATTAAAAGACAGGTATATATATCACTCACTTTAACATAAATATGTTATATATAAAATTCTCGTGTCACAATGTTAGTTGCCAAACTCCTCCGAAACGGCTGAACCGATTTTTATGAAATTTTGTGTACCTGTCGGGTAGGTCTGAGAATCGGTAGCCCACGGTGGCAAAACAATTTTTGCTGGGTCAGCTAGTTTGTATATATAAGTACAACACACTTCGACGAATATTAATAATACCCTGACCAAGAACCAGAGTTAGCTGGAACCGCAGCATTAATGAGATGGGAGTGGGAGGGGGTAGATCTGGTCCACATGCGATTCGATTGGAACGCATCATGCTGGTGGTGCTGATTTACTCGCCTCTTACGAGATGCTCTCCCAGCGGCAAAGGGGAATTGTATTTTAACCCCCTCCCCTCACGGTTATCTTATCAATTTATTAATTTTACACATTTTGTCAATACAAACAAAAATATGCTTTGAATATTGTTTTCTTTAAACAAACAATATTAAAATATATCTTCAATTTACGATGATAACACATCACTTATGATAAATTTAAATCGCAAAGATGCAGATGATGTAATATACATATGACATGATTTAACTGAAAAATTATAAGGTTTTTACAGTATTGCTGCTACAAGACCATGAAATATTATTATGTCAATCAAAAGTAATATTAAAATATATTTTTAATTAATGTTAATAATTATTATTAGTAATACCTATTCGAATACAGTGAGTATAACAAACTACAGGACCACAATTTTTTTTTAATTTTTTAATATTTCAACATAAAAAAATGCTCGAGTACGAAATAAAATTTCATACAATTTTTCGTACATAATTTTATACTTGGAAGCAAACTAATAGTAGTATAAAGAATTTAATAAAATTATTTTAGCACCTTTCCTTTAAATCGTAACAATAAATACAATTGAAACAGTTCAATGTAGTTTTTAGTCGACTGTTTATTGATGTTACAATAAATCGAGTTTGTACCAATGTTACAATAAATCGAGTTTGTACGTTCGACATTAAACATTACTTCAGTGTTAACTAGAGATATAGAGTACCCACCACGACGAGTACAAATCACCAATATGTATTAAATAATAAAATAAAAATTTTAGTTTATTTAAGGGCCAACAATGTACGAATATGGTCTTTGGTCTTATTGGCCTTTAAACGGTTTAAAGCTACAGCTTAGGTGTCACAACCTTGTACCTATAAAGGAAAAAGACCTTTTGACGCTTCAGACCTGATATATACGAGACTAAAAAGCTTTACAAATGTTGTATATTATTTGAACATATATTTATTTCATAGATGACTAAAAGGTTTTTGGACACTTATTATAAAAATGTATTTAAAAATTTTGAAAAAATTATAAACGTTTGATTTTTAGTTATTAAGGGCCATGGAAGAAGGGGGTCACTATAGTGAATACGCCAGAAAAAATACGAAAATATATTATTATCTTGTTCCTACTTAAACATCTAATTACTTAAATGACCACATAACATAAAATATCTTACATAAACATAAAAATATGAGATTTTTTGGTTTTATCAAAAAAGATACACATTTAATTACATGTAATTCGACAAGCGATATTTAAAGTAAATTAAAACAATTTGCAAACATTGAGTACAAGCACCGCCCGTTCATTATAATAATGACTTCGCGTGTCTCTAGTCTAATTACTTACTATAATATTAAATATATTTATTATAAATTATGATGTTTTTATGATCTTCATATTTATCAAAAACTGTTTTTACTTAAATAGTTTTTTGTTGATTAAAAACTCCTCTTCTCTCGATTCAAAATTTAAGGTCACGTTGTCAATGTAAAAAGGACACTTGAGAACAATATTAGAATTTTTTTGTTTGCAGGTATAAAAGGAAATCTTAACTATATTGCAGTAAATCAAAGGAAAAAAGATTTTCCTACCTTAAAAATCTGATTAACCCAAATGAGCAAAACAGACATACTTACTGACCTTTCTAACGAAAAACCTTTTTTGAGGCCATTTAACAATTAAGGAAGCTGTAGACCTGGTTAGTTAAAAATGCCAAAATAATATTTTTAATTATGTATTATTACAATTACATTTTAAATATGTTCATGACCCCCTGTTTCCAAAGAATCAATTGAAGTTTGATCAAAATTCATTTCACATAAACAAGTAAAAACCTTCCCCAACATATCTTTATTATTTCTTAATAAATATTAAATTTATGAAGAATAAGTCATTTATATTATCAATATTCAATATCTAATGAATCTTTCAAATCAAAATATTTGAATTTCATATTAAAAAGTGTTATATAAATCGTCGGCCGTAAATTATTATCGTATTCGATAAAAAGTCTTATGCGATATGAATTAAATACTTAATAGGTAGTTCGGGCATGTGATAAGGCTGGCAACACGCTTAAAGTATAAAAACGCAGGTTTTCACTAAACAATTAAGTTTTTCTACGCAATTAACTATATATAAATAGATGTTTTTACAGAAATGCTTTTGATGTTTATCTTGACGATTAAAGCTCAAAGGGTTATTGGATTAGAAAAGCTGATCATAAGCTTAATGACCAATATTGCACTTCAAAGTATTAAACAATTGATTGATACTAAAACATCGATCAACGTCACTAACTTTTTAAAAAATGGGGCTCTCATAATTAGAATAGGTAAAAGGGTAGGAAGATCTGTGTTTTCATGTTAAAAACATCTTTGCGCTTTACACAACAAATAAATGGGGAGGTCTAGGAGGATGGGGGGTCTATAAAATCATATATTATAGTATTGTGTAGGAAGGATATAAATATCCAAAGTATTATATCACGAAGTTTATATATGTAAATGAATATATTTAGAATATTACTAATTCCATTGACATTCTGTTTTATATTACAATCATTTTTAGATATCAAATAACAAAATATATGACGTCACACCTCAGGAGTGAGTAGTCACTTAAGTTTACCTTAATTCCTTTCTTAGAGAGACGAATTTACGACCTTATTATTTACAGCAAAATATGTTCTTTGATTATTTAATTTCGATACAAGTTTTCTAACAATAAAGCTGCAAGGCGTTTTTAAAACCGCGCAACTGTCAGCGCCCTTCTCATGAATAAATTATATGGCAGGTGGATGACCTATCACAAAATATTTTGATGGAATTGTTTAATTGGGCTTATCTCGGGCATCAGTCAGTCATTTTGAAAATATTATATGCCTTCATACTCTATAGCAGTGGTTTCCAAAGTTAATTGAGTTATTCGCTTTTAGATAGAACCCCTTTCTGATAACGATGCTTTCTTATCCAAATATTATTGGAAAAGGAAACATCTAGAGACAGTTGCAGAATGAAATCATATCAAATCAGGTCCTTAGCCTCATTTTTTACGTGTATTATTTTATGTTTAATAATTTACGAATAAAGCGTTTAAAACCTATGTTTCTAGGGTTCCGTACAGGACATACCCTTCTCACCACTATGTTGTCCACTCAGGTTTGTAGTCCCTTTAAGCTATTAAAACAACAAGATACTAAGTGAACCGACCGTAAATGCATCTTTTATTGAAATTAAATAAAATTGCAGTTAGTAACCTTACTTTAACCAGTGGCGATTAGCTATTAAGCAAACATGTCATCTCCCCTAACTACACCAACTAACCAATATGGTTATAGACTTACTTAAAGGCTGGATGGAAGGTGGTTGGTCCTTTTTTTCTGTTCGTCATTAGGGAGCACTAGAATATGCTACGGGCTCCAAGTTTGCTTCATCACTATAAGTATGTATTGGTGCAATAGTTTTCCGGCAAAGTTAAGTTTGTCCCTCAATTCAAGTTACAGAACCCTCAGTGCACGAGTCCCACACGTACTTGGCCATATTTTTTCTATTTAATGGTCGTTAAGTAAGAAATTTCATATTCATAAAATTAGTTTGAATATCAACCATTCACACCATCGCATTTAATTATAAAACCGATCTAAATATCGATTAGAAAACAAATATCCGGACTCGATTAATTGTTTCTATAATAAATTGTATATTGAATGTTTCATTAAAACGATGTTATGTATTGTATAGTGATTGGCTTATCGATTTTTTATTAACGTCTAGTTAGGATTATCGTACGTTTTTGGTAAACTAGCGACTCACCCCGACTTCACATTGGTTTTTCCTAAGAAAGCGTTTCCGATAAAAGCTCCTTTTTACATTTTCAACCATAGTTGTGATATTTCAACCTATTCACAAAATTATTCACCTAAACGCTCAGTCTGCTGTTGAAAATCGTATGAAAATCTGTTGAGTGGTTTTTAAGTTTATCGCGAACATTTGAACGTTTATGAACGTTTGAAATATTAACACAACGCCATCTATTGTATGTATTATGTTGGTGGTTGTCCACCCTATTAAGGGTCACGTGAGTGGATCAAGCAGTGGATGGTGAATATTTATGTACCTTGTGGTAACAAAATTCATAGTTTTTATGAAAGTTTTTATAAAGTTAAGTTAATATAAAGAATAAAATTTAAAGCAAGCAAAGGTGTCACAATTAGTTTCCGAGTCGCTGAGTGGACAAGACGCGCGATTTGAGTTGTAAAGGTGGATCTACACTGGTACTATAGCGCTATATATCGCTATTGTAAGAAATGATGTCTATTACAGGATACCGAGTGACTTGGGCTTGTGATTCAGGAGTAGATACTCTACGGCTGCTGCTTGACCTCCACCACTTAATAATTAATTATTAAGTTAAAGGTAGCTAATAATTTTCAATAAGGTAAACTACACTACTTGTACTATTTTAGACAATGTTCATTTTTTTATGGTAGAAAAGGTGCAAACAAGCAGATGGTCCACCTAATGGTAAGTGGCCACCATCACCATCGCCCATGGACATCGACAAAACAATAGATACCCTCTTTTTTTGTCGATGCGTTGCATCCTCAAAGATAGAGTGGGGAGGGGGAGTGAAGATTAAAAAATGCTTCGTGCAATTGCAATGTCCTCCGTGTGTTACTGCTCATGGATGATACTTAGCTATACAAAGCTATGTTTAATGGACGGTCAGTTTTGGGTCGTTAAACTTTCTGACCTTACAAAATAAATCTTTAAATCAAGCGTGGGTGCTTGAGTATGGAGTATGGTTTAGGGACGATGTATTCGTATAAGGTCTTGTGTCAAATATATGTATTTTATCAGAAACCTCTCTCGCTCTCCCTCTCTCTCCCAATCATCTCTTTCCTCAAATCCAATGGAAATATAAAATTGAAAGAAAATCAGTTACAAATGGATTCTACCTATTAATATTATAAAGAGGAAAAATTTGTATTTTTGTATGTAACGAATAAGCTTAAAAACTACTCGACCGATTTCCAAAATTCTTTTGCCGTTAGAAAGCTACATTATCCCTGAGTAACATAGGCTATATTTATTATTAAAAAAATTAGATATCCTCAGAAATTCTCACTAAAACCAACCCAAGGTGCAAAAAAATTTGAAATAAAATGTCTTTCATCCCATGCGCTGCGAAAAGTATTGATGATAGAGCAAAATAATGTTCTACAATATTATAGAACGTATCAATATCTACAAAAAACTTCACGAGACCATATGTCCAACTATTGTAGTTATGTCACTATAACCATACCCTTGTATAAATTCTTATCCAAATAAATCGTTTCGTCAAGACTGTTTCAATACCTATTGATTACTTTTTGAATTATTTAAATCGGACATTCCATTCAAAAGATATTACAAACGGCCGACGGGCCGGTGTGGCGCGCAGTGAAGCGAGCGAGCAATGCGGCGAGAGATGGGGCACCGAAATGCGGGATATCCAAAATGTTAAAGACGGATCGCTAGTGTATAATATAATAACATATCAATAATATATCACTTTAGACAGGAAGTTAAGCCGTGCCTAGACCTTGAGGCTCAAGGTTTACGAACCTCAATTACACTCATCATCTGTACATAACATTTAATCAAACAAAGTAATAATCTACTCTTGAGATCCTCAATGATGGATTCGTTACGCAAACACTAAACTACACAGTATGGGGGTATAAAGGATGATGTTATAGGGATCATAGGACTTTAAAAATTTTGCTGATTTATTGACATTAACTTTTCTTATTTCTCTCATCAGTGCTTTACGAAAATTACGATAACAATGGCGTTTCACACGACGTGACGTCACATTGTGTATCACATCATGTGACAGAACGCCTCTTTCTCTAAGCTATGATTAATCATAAGAAATTGTCATCTATTCGATCTATTCTTAGTAGTCATTTCTCCGTGGTCGATTGACCACGTACCATCGGCTGACATAAAAACTTATAATTTGTATAAAACATCATCATAACAGGCACTTTATTTTATAATGCGTCCACGCATTAATTAGGACGAGCCTCCGGAAGTGCTCGCGTGTATTGTAGGATGGCCCTTGAATTATTTATGTTCATAATTATCATACAGCGGGCTTATTATACTATACTAAATGTTATAACGGTTAAGAAAGGTTAGATATTCGATACTAAGCAAATTATAAGCTAATTAGGTGTAGAGTTTCTGATGGAAAGATACTTTCCTTTTTATATTATCAAATATAGAGGCCTTTACAATATCTTGCCTCTACTAACAAATCATAGGGTATCTTCAGTGAAAACTTAATTTGGATTTTCATAAAGCTAGATATAAGAGTTCTCTGATCAGAATCAGAATCATCATAAAATCTTTGACTTTTTAAAGTATGTAAATATTTTTTTTTCGATAAACTTATGTAAAAAAGTGCACATACTCGTAATAGGTTGTTTTACCCTACTGAATTGAAAATACTCTACTTCCTAACACTTGACCGAACACATAAGCGGGTAGTGTAATAATATACAATTTATTTGATACAATATTAATATTCCAGCGTTATTTTCTTATCAAGGTCCTTGTAATTAGCACGCTACGCTTTTTAACAGATTGTTGAACATGTGTATGAAATACATTAAAACGATATATTATACAGTGAAGTTATCTAAACAGCATACTATATAACAATATAATGTATGACTTACGGTGTGACAGGGCTGACACTAGTTACAAATAGGACGACATGGTTTTCTGGGTGCATGGTAGTGCGCATTACAAGTCCGGCAAAGCTAACAAGCTAGTTGAGGCTACACCATCTTTTTCTCAAAGTATTTCATGGAATTTTTTTCTCCCTGTGAGGTCTTCCATGTTTATAGAAAAGCCTACCTTTTTAGGAATCAAGAGGTCATACATCATACAACCTCTAGCAAATTCTATTCTTGCAATATTTAGACTCACTGAGCATTCATTATAGTATAGTAGCAGACACCCGTGATGCTCTGTTCCTCGACTTCCAGATTCACTTACTATATTATAAAGACTATACTATATCAAAAAACTTTCACACCCTTTTCACTTGAAAGTTGAATTTCCAAAAATTATTTTTTTAGTGCTCATTCACAGTGTAAAACCACCACCATACAAACTTTCAGAGTCCTAGTCCCTTGTAGTTTCGACTGTTCGTCGATACGTCGGTCTGCCAGTCAGGTACGTTTTTATAAAATTGAGTTCGAGTCTCCCTTCCTCCCTCTCTTCTCTTCTCTTTATTACGAAATTACCAGAGTAGCACATGGAATATAAAATAATAAAAGAATCAACGAAACTATAATATTGGTCATGCTTATATAAAACAAATATGATTTCCAAGTCATTATCCTACTTCTAGAAATAAAGATGTCAAATAATGATCATTGAAGTAGTGAACAACTTACTAGGTTAAAAAATCTTACAACATTTTACTGTGAATTGGTCTATTACGAGACTGACTTTTATTACATTTTACGTTTTTATTGAAAATTATTTTTTTTTGACAAATTGACTTTGATTTGCAACGAATGAGCCCGTTAATACTAATTCCAGATATTGTTACTGATATGCACTAGATAGCCATATTGTTTTACATTGATTGATTACATTTATCTATATCCGCTTACTTATTTGCTATAAGGGTTAGTTTTCTTACGAACTACCTTTTAAGTAGGTATATAAGGCAGTGATAGCCCAGTGGTTAAGATATCGGTGTCTTACTAGGAAGGTCCGAGTTCGATCTCCCACACGACACACACCTCTGACTTTTCTGAGTTATGTGTTTTAAGCAATTAAATAGCACTTGCTGTAACGGTGAAGGAAAACATCGTGAGGAAACCTGCACTCCTGAGAGTTCCCTAACGTTCTCAAAGGTGTGTGAAGTCTGCCAACCTGCACTGGGCCAGCGAGGTGGACTATGGCCTGACCCCACCTCAGGAGCCCAAGAGGAGGAACCCCGGCTCAGCAGGGGGCCATTGATGGGTTGTGATGATGATGACTATATTAGGCAATTTTATATGGATTCTTCAGCATCACGGACCAACACGATAGTAATCGCGAGAGATCACTTTAATAACTGGCTCGAATATATCAGAACAGAGGTGGGTATAGTTAAAATAAAATGAAACGAACAAATGTTCTTTTCGCTTTTATTGTGTTTTATTTAACTTAGCTTGTTTAACGAGTGAGAGAGACGTGTATATTGTTTTGTAAATAATAGTATGGAGACTAGATGCTTATATTGATATTGATGAGAGATATCATCTCATTCCATAAATTTTGGCTTTTCTATTAAATTAAAGGCCCCGTTAGTGCATCTGTATATCCTATATCCATCCGCCATTTCTTCCGCAGGTAGTTCCTTTTACATTACCTTTAGTGCGATAGATTAGAGTCAGTCTCTCTGGTGTTGTCGCGCAGTGTACATGGAAGTATTATAGTGTCGTGGTTAAGGTCACCCTTCTTGAGGTCCACGTAAGTTTACTTTATTATCTATTGTAGTTAGCGAGGTCGAGTGGTGGAGGTGAGAGTCATTCATCACGACAATTTAATGACCCACAGCTGAGCCGGGTCTCCTCCTCAGAATGAGGAGGGTATTAGGCCATAGTCCAACACACTGGCCCAGTGCGGGTTGGCGGACTTCACACACCTTTGAGAACTTTAGGGAACTCTCAGGAGTGCAGGTTTCCTCACGATGTTTTCCTTCACCGTTAAAGCAAGTGATATTTAATTGCTTAAAACACACATAACTCAGAGTCAGAGGTGAGTGCCCAGGATCGGACCTCCCGAGTAAGACTTGAAGTCTCAACCACTGGGCTATCACTGCTGCGAGGAGGTGAGAGTAATGGGTATCAGTCCTCTCTCATTCTATGACATACTTATGAGCATTATTATAACGCGTCTATTTATAAAACTAAATGCAAAAATATTTTTTTTGAAGAATGTCTTGAACATTCTTTTATAACAAAATTTAATAAAAAAGTTCAGCGATCAAGTATTAATAAAGACGTAATGATTTTGCCTTTGAGATAAGAAAATGTGTTTTAGATTTATAATTATCAGTCGTTCGGTGATCAATCTACACTTAATTAAGCGAATATCGATTAATGTAATCGATCAATGTAAACAAATCATATTATTCTACAATCTTCGATCTGTGTCTGGAACTAGACGCAAATATATCTTTGTTATTTGTCACAGATACGTTTTAAAGACAGGCTCACTTAAACTTTGTAGGATTTTAGACGGAAGCCGATGAGTGCCCAGACACTTGAGACCCAGGAGCTTGAGCCCGTTAACCAATCAAATTGTTCACTCACTCACTCGCTAACTCTCTTGCTCACTTACTCGCTCACATACTCACTCGTTTATTCATTTACATTCTTTCACTTGCAACTAGGAATATTCTATTTCCTCACAATTTTCTGATTCTATAATGCGTAGTCACAGATTTGCTGTGGACACCATCTCACTGACTCGCTCACTCTTCTGTCTCACTCACACATTGTCCTAACAAAAACTATATAACACAACTAAATTTATATAGTAGACTAGCTGACACGCGCGACTTCGTTCGCGTGTTGCTCCGCTCCTATAGGTCGTAGCGAGATGTTAAATACCTTAAGTTACTCCTTGTTACATCAGCTGTCTGCCAGTGAACGTCCCGTCAAAATCGGTCCAGCCATTTCAGAGATTAACCGGAACAAAGAGACAGACAGACCGATAGAGAGACAGACAGACAAAAATTGTAAAAATTGTTGTTGTTGGTATATGTGGTGTGTGCGTGTATACATCCATATGCACTTAGTAACAAGCGGTTATTTTAATATTATAAACAGACACTCCAGTTTTATTTATTTGTATGGATATATAAACAATTTAGAGCTTGTATACGGGACCCTAATGGTTATAGTAAACGTGAGAAAGCCAAGAAACCAGTAAGCATAAGCACGTGTGCCCAACGGTCTGCCCGCAACCCGCATCCCTCCAGCTGCACAGTGCGCGGTGCCGGCGCCACACTCCAATGGTCAACGAATAATTTCTTCGCGTAATGCGTAATTTTCATTTTTATACGTTACGTTGCTGTGCATCGGCCTCGTCTTGGGTTACAAATATAAACCAACCGACTTTGTACTTGTTTTTTTTTTTAATATAATTTGATCTTTTTGATAACTTATATTATTAGTCGACCCGCCCCGGCTTCACAACTGTGCAATTTAAAACGTGCACCATTTAATAAACATACTTTACTATAATCCCGTAGGAATTATGGATGTTTTAAAAATAAAAATAGCCTATGTGTGAATTTAAATCATAAATTATCTACATGTCAAATACAAAATCTTTCACAATCATTATAATTAATAAGAAAGAGAATTGTAGAAATATTTGGGCACATAGGTTTTTTTTATCCCGGAAAAAAAATTAATTTCTTACGTGATAATAATAAAATATGTTTCTTTAGTAAGCGCCTGAATATTTTTATTTAGCAACCATATATTGAAAATTAGTGTTTCTAAATAAATCCAACTGTTTTACGTGGAAAATAGCAACTGCACGAAGCCGATGCGAGTCAACTGTTTAAAAATATTTAAAGAAATCTTTAATCCTGATTCTAGAGCTAAATCCAAGCTCAAGCTCAACTTCTTATCGAAAGTGTATGTGACTATTGTCTTTCGTCGTATCACTACGAAGTATAGAACATATATACACTTCTACTTTACAAGTCTACCCGTCGTCGGCTTCACCATATACATAGATAGGCTATATGGCTCAGATAGGTTTAATTTCACTTTATATTTTAGATTTTAATCTATATATATTATGATTTATGACTAATACCCAAAGACATAACGGATACACAGCTCGACATGCACTTCACCCCCACGTCGATAGATGGCGTACGAGCACTCATTTGCTTACTTTGTTTTTAAGTTTTTTTTCGTGATAAAACATAACCTTTGTCCTTTCTCAAGATCTACTTTATCTAGTTCAGCGATTTAAGCCTGATTGTGTAACAGACAGATGATATCTTTTCGTGTCAATAGATGGCGTAAGTAGTATTTTAAATCGCACTTTTGTTTGTTTAGTTTGTGTATCAGTTATGATAGGTTTATGAAACAGAAAGATTTATTAATAAAATGTTGATTTCAAGCGAAGTCTTTCTTATTCTTAAAAGTGTTCAATCTGCTTTACTTACTTAACAAAAGAGTGACGTAAACTTTAAAAAAACTAGCTTCATTATGCATTCGTAATTATCCCGTACTTTGTAAGTAATTTTAAATGCGCATGTCTAAGGCGACGCCATTAAGCGGCAAAAAGGCTTGCTTAGTGGACGTTGAACACTTTTTTGTCTCACAATAGGTGGCGTATACTTCGCTTCACATCAGTGTTAATGAAATTATAGAGCACTTTAAACTCTACGTAACGTTCATTAAATAAGGCTCTACATTACTGAGCCGAATTTTGTATAAACAAATGTAAATGGCAATACACAAAAGAAAGAGAAACTGAAAGAAAGCAACACAACATTGCTCTACATGAAATAAGAGTATAAAATAAGTAACATGATCAATACATATTAATAGTCCAAACGCTTCGCTGAGGTGTAAAAGTTCATCAAAATCGTTTTAAACCTTGAACTTCTACAAATTTTCTCGAATTTTAGCTACACTAACAATCGTCGATTAATTTTTATACATAAGATATTTTACACACACTTATTTAAAACCCATTCAACCCTTTTTTTCGCGTTAAAACGTAGTCTATATCCATTCCCAAGCTCTAGTCTATCTCTGTACCAAAGGAGAGGTTCAAGTCTCTATACATAGTTCGGCTATTTCTGTACTAGACGAAACAAGCGTATACAAGTAAAGGAAAAATGTATTAATTAATTTTAAAAAAATCAGTTTTCTTATTTCTCATTTGTACCAAAGTTATTGTAAGTTTTACGATCACAAAGAGTACCAATATTTCAGTTTAGTTATTCAATAAAATAAAAACGTACTTCGACACGTAGATAGTACAACGTAGATCAGTCGACATAATAAAATAAAATAAAAATAATATGATTAGGGTGCTCAAGATTAAGATATTAGGGTGCTCGAGATTGAGCATAGAGTAAATTGTTTTTTTTATAAGTACGGTTAGTTGGTACAAAGTAGTCGAGATTTGAAGCTGTCCTTTACATCTAAAATAATAAAAATTTGGATTATACTATACTGACTAATATTGTGATGTTGTAGATTGATATCATCATGATGGAATCCTCTAATTATCAAAAAAGTTTCATAAATTAAAAATTCTGATACACAGGTCAAAATCCACAAGTGTGTTTTGTCCTTACTACGTGACATTGGCAAAGTACCCTGTGGAACTCTACTGTGCACAACTAGAAGCCATTAAAAAAAGAAGGAAGGAAGGAAGCAAAATATTTCAATCTACAAAGTGATTTACAAGTAAGAAAAGTAATTTTAAACAAACATATCTTCGCCAAACAAACTGTATCGTAATAAGTGTTCACCGTTGAGGAGTTCCGGTGCATACGATCAAAATCTCTCTGTAAAATCTACTTTACAACCCGTGAACAAGGTAAATATCGTCGTCTAAACGTGATAAATTGCTAACTCCATAAACTATTGTTGATTGACACAAACTAAAATATTCATTTGTATGAATCCATACATCCGTACAAATAAATAAAATTGGATTGTCTGTTTGTAATATTAAAATAACCGCTTTATACTAAGTGCATATGGATGTATACACGCACACACCACATATACCAACAACAGCATTTATTTCAATTTTTGTCTGCCTGTCTCTCTGTCTGTTTGTTCAAGCTAATTTCTGAAATGGCTAGACCGATTTTGACGAAACTTTCACTGGCAGATAGCTGATGTAACAAGGAGTAACTTAGGCTATTAAACATCTCGCTACGAACCATAGGAGCGGAGCAGCACGCGAACGAAGTCGCGCGGGTCGACTAGTAATATATAATAACATTGAGAAACATTAATTTATAATTTTAGTTTAGTTTAAAAAATAACGCTTTTTGAGTGACGTCACGTTCTATAAAAACAAACAACAGTCGTGATAACTACTACAGTTTATATATTGTAACAAATAGAAAACAATTCCGTTCTTTAAAAGGAAAAAGAAACCTCTGTATGACAACTACGTTCTCCGTCTGTCTATCTCGACTTAGAAATTTGAAAGACCTAAATATTTGATATTAATTTCAACTCAATACCTCACGCGCAGTGTCTTGACAGACAGACGGACAACGGGATGACCTTAGCTCGACATGCGCTCATACACGACATGCGCACATTTATTTGATTTGTTTGCTTCTTAAATAATTTTTTTCGCGATAAAAGCCTAATAAAACATATCGTAAGTCCCTCCCCAAGCTCTAATCTATATCTTTACGAAATTTCATCAGAATCCGTTCAGTCATTTAAGCGTCATTGCGTAAGAGACAGTCAGACCATCTATCCGTCAATAGATGGCGTAAGAAGTAAATTAAATGGCACTGTTCTTTGTTTAGTTTGTATTCTCTAGTATTACCTACGTTTCTTAAGAGAATTACTTTAGAAAATATGATGTTAGTTAGGATTATCTGTTAGATTTTCAATAATATAGAGCACAAGATGTTTGGTACAAAACCTTAAAAGTGTACTTTACTTGTCACTTTAGTGTGTAGTAGTTCAAAAAACAGTTTTAAAAAGATAACTGTGTAACAAAGTATAGCATGCAGCAATAAAGTGAGCTCGTAAAAATTAAAACAAAGGAGGTGTAACGGATTAACGAATCGTAAACTTTTTGCTTTAGTTATACACATAAGACAGACGTAAAACATATATTTATATATTAACTAGACTTTAGCATTTTGTTTTGGACCTGTACCTATACAAATACCTATAACTATGAAAACGGTACAGACTATAGATATATGTACAGAAAAATATATCTGTAATATCTCCTAATTATACTACATAGTTTCAATTTTATTATCTACTAGTTAATAAGCATAGAAGTATATGAAAAATTAAGGAAAATGTTTTTTTTTGGCACAAAAAGTATCCTATGTTTTAAGCCATCTTCTAAAGTATCCGTGTACTAAACTTCAATGAAATCGGTTCAGCCGTTTTAACGTAATGTGTGTATTAACACGGCAATACTATGATTTTATTACATGTTTTTTACCAACAGTTACTATTTTTAAGTTCAAGACAGGCTTAGGTATTAATGACTACCTCTGAATATTCAATAAATTACGGGCATTTTAATGCAGTTCAATCGGAATCTGCCTTATAATTTTTTAATTTTTAATTTTCACTTCATAAACTTTGATAATTTACTTTAAATACAATTCAGATAAAATTAATGTTAACAAAGTGTTCATTGTGGTTGATGAACTTATCAAATTATAAGAAAAAAATATTAATCCTTTTTTTTATTACATATCAAATACCTATAATCGTATTTTTCGATATTTTCGACGTCTTACAATAATCGCATGTCTACACAATCCAAGACGGTTATTGATAAATATTACCATTATCGTATCTAAAATGGAATTATCACGTATAAAAATATCACATTTGAAAATGCCTAGTGCAAATGTTGCCAGTAAAAAAACATATGAAGGGAGTTTATTGATATAAAACATTGATGAATAAAGAGTAACATTGTTGCGTTCATTACACACTGCATTTCAATTATGTGAAATGAACATTATCTGTATACTAGCCGACTCGCCCTCGCTACGCTGAGGTGTATTCACCTCGTTCACTCACTCATTGCGGAGTATATCACTGATTCGCTCAATCATCAGGCGATCTGTTTTTATTTATATAGATATTATAGATAGAGAGCAATACTTCATGTACGGATAAGTGTAAGATTTAGTTATTAAAAAAAAATACTAAAATCGCGATTTAAACATGCGGGGTATAGGTAGGAGGGTGATATCTACTCTTTATCTATTCTCATACCATAAAATCATTAAAATCGGTAAGGCCTTTTCGGAGGAGTACGACCACTAACACCGTGACACTTTTTTATATACATACTAGCCGACTTCGTTCGCGTGCTCGGAGCAGGTTGTATGATACCAGTGAAAGTCCGGTCTACAGACAGACAGACAGGCAAATTTGTTTTGGTATATGTGGTGTGTGCGTGTATACATCCATATGCACTTAGTAAAAAGCGGTAGTAAGTATAAGTAGTTAAATCCATGATTATTAAAAAAGAATTTAAGACTGTTTTATTTTATTTTTATCCCACATGAACTATGAATTTATCCGTGAAACAAGTAGCCTATGTGTTAATCCAGGTTATAAAGTATATGTGTGCTAAATTTCATTGAAATTCGTTTAGTCGTTTTAATGTGATTGAGTAAACAACATCCAAACATCCTCAATAGATGTTAACTGGCAAATGACAAATTTTCTAATAATAATAAGAGATATAGAAACTTATTAGTCCATTGAAATGTTACATGAGCTTTGCATTTTTTAGAGGACGCCATTTTATTTTTGGGACATGTGTGGGGGGTCAATAGAAGCTTAACCTTATGTTTGTGGGGTTGCCAGTCTTGTCCCCGGCCGCCATCTTGGAAAAAGGGGTGCACACACCTTTTTCGCGATATCTCGGAAACTATGCGTCTTATAAAAAATTCGTAAAAATATAATCTGTAGCAAATTGTTTTTCCTACAAATATGTTTATATAACTTTTTGCCCTAAATTTAAAATTAAAGAAGTTATATATAATAAATAATTTAAATAAAATTGCGTCCTCTAAAAAATGCAAAGCTCATGTAACATTTCAATGGACTATATGGCCCAGGTGCAGTATAAAGCCTTATTTGTTATATAAAAATAATAGCCTTCACTGTTTTACTTCGCTACCTAACTTTTAGCAAAATCAATATATACTGTATGAAATTTTCAACGCTACAATCAGTGACTATTAGGCCTGTATCAACTTTCAGAATAATTGGGGCTCACGTAGTAGGAAAAAGAATTGGGGGTTGTCGAAATATTAGAAGTCTACGGTCCAGATCGATAATAGTATAATTAAGTTTGTAATCAAGTCACGATATAATTTCAAAACTCCATTTATTTTTTTTGGACTTCGATAAAATAAATTTGAATTTTTTAGACAGAAGTAAGAAGACCTCAGAAGATGTAGGTATAGATGTATAGAGGCTTTCGAGATGTAGACAATAGAATAATGATGGTCTTTAGTTGGGACGTATAAGAAGGTATCGAATGTAGAAGTTCTGCGGCGCGTCAAACAAAAACGGCAATTTTTTGAGACTGTCAAGCAGAAAAAAGTAGCATATCTCGGTCATGGGTTAAAACATGAGACTTTTACAGCTCGTTATGATGGGAAAGGTTGCTGAAAGAGGAGGTGTTGGTCGCAGAAAAAAGTTGTGGCTATGCAACACTCGAAAATGTACTGCAATCGTGATTGCAGCAGATCTCTTTCGTCTCGAGAAGACTAAAAAGTAGTAAGCAGTGCTGCCAGCATTGAACTATATTTTCAATCCGTAATCTATGGATTTTGCTTGGTTATTAATTTTGACGGTCATGAATAAAGATAAAGTCTATCACCCACTTAATAAATTCCTTCCACATCACACAGTGATTACATCTAGTATAAGCAGTTCAATTAAAGAAACATAATGACTCTTGAACACCGCAAATCAGTTATTCTCTACCATGTTTTTGTCCAGATTATAGTCTTTACGTGTTAATTCTGTAGCCCAGGTACTTCGAAACCTGTCCTTTATAGTTCGAAGTATTGGAGACGGTAATTCCTACTTGAATGAATGCGAAACTGGATTGTTGAACACCTTTATAATTATTATTGGTTCTGATGAACATGTCATAAAATATTATGTCGAAATGTGTTTGTGTGACAATTATGTTTTTGAGCTGTTGTATTCGGATAAAGTATCTCTATCCTGCTCTAACGTACTTGGAATTAATTATAGAATTAATGTAGCAGGTTATTAATTATGGTCTTGAAATATTACATATGTTACATACGTAATAGTAAGTATAATAGCTCACACATCAAGTTTTGTAATTTTTTGAGCCAAAATATCAGAGAATTCTCTCAAAATTAGAAAACGTCACAAACAACTCTCTCTCTTTTACACACTTTTGTAGGTTCTTTTTGAGGGAACTGTTAATTATTGTGTTAAATATTTATTATGTCGGAAGCGTAAGTTACACTTGGTTTAGATTAGTGTTAAGTTTGCCTTGTGGTAGGCTAACCTTACCTTAAGGGGATCCAGTAGGCAGTGGAGGTGAGTGTTCACATATATAGTAGGGCAGCCACTTGGTCACGTTCAAGGCACTGCTTAGATTCTTGTCAGAATAGTAAGAGATTGTTTAGACTAGGTCACTGATTCCCAAATATATGCAGAGAGAAAAAAAATTTTTTTTTTGATTTAGTAGTTCGTTCGAGTCTATTAAGGCAATTAAGTTAGGAAGACTTGCTTCATTCTTTAACTAGCCGATCCGCGTGACTTCTTCTGCGTCCCATATGAGAGAGAGATAGTGTGGCGTTAGACACAATACATGCAATTCCAAAGGAGTTGAAGCAGCTATAACGCAGCGCACGCAATGGTAGCACATTGATGCTCCGCTCCTATGGGTCGTAGGCCTTTCTATATAGATAAATGCGCTATCCAAAGCTAAAATAATTTTTCAATTCGAACGTGGAGTTTTTGGGATTCGCACGTTCAATCAAACAAACTCTTCAGCTTTATAGTATTAGTATAGATACAAATAATAAATAGTATCGAATGCAGCTCGTAAACAACAAGTAATTCCGTTAAAAATAGATATTGTTTTGATATGACAGGTATTTTTTCAGTTTTCAAGCGTACGCACGTTAACGGACAGTCACGCGATACAAGGCTGGGTGCACACGAGCACGACACTGTTCGATATATGCGTGTTTTAAATGTTATCATTTACAATTGTAATGTACTGCAATTAGTTAGTTACTTCTTTATTTATTGAATTTATCGATTTATCTGGCCAAATCCCTGTTTTAGATGAAATAAGGATGAACAAACTAACAATCCAAGATGTAAGTTAGCAACACAGCCACTTACGGCCGAAATTAATAATCAAAATCGTTGGATTAAAAATGATTCTTTTGTGCATGTGCATACAAAGTTTACATCAAAGACTTTGGATTGAGATTAATTATGGCCGTTAGTATTCGCGAATACTTAGTTCTTTTTATTCTGTTTCATGTATACCTAAAGTGACTATTCATTTTTCACTTAAAACGGGACACGGATAACGGGAAGGGTGCCTTTTAGACATCCATGGGAAAAGACAAATCCAAATGAAACAAAACTATTTCTCCTCGGGTATTTGTAACTGGGGAATCATAGGCGATGATAGGCTCACAAAAAATCATTAAATCATAACCTTCCATGTTGTAGATGAAAGTATCACCAGTTTTTTCGAAAAAAATACTTTGTAATATGGATCGGTGTTTTATTCCCGGCTACGCGGTAATTTTTGCGCGATTTTGGAAAACAGGACGTCCCGACGCTTTCTTTTGGGAAAACGAGACTGACAGCTAAAAAACGGGACGTATGATCATATTGTACCAGTGTAGTGTTTGTGTGATAGTATTGAGCCAGTTATCGATAAGATCTCGCCGGAACTATTGAAGCCGTGATGCTTGGACTCCATTATGGAGAATTCATGTGAGTTTGATGTTATTTTTTCGCTTACCGTCTAAAGTGGATATAGCTTCTATATAGATAATATAATATACAAGTTGACCCGACAGACGTTGTTCTGTTTTAACTATGAATATAATTCAAATGACTGACAGTTATGTCATAAACGTTACATTAGAAGAGATAATATGGTCGTGAAATTTTCTTAGATTTTCTAATTTTCCGCGCAACTGTCTTAATTTTTTGTTACATAAGAACCTTCTCCTGACAATAACAAACACAACAAAAAAAGAATTAGCGATATCGGTCCAGCAGTTTACGCGTCATGTCGTGACCAAGGGAAATAGGGATTCAATATTATATATAAAGGGATTCAATATTTCATTCATTTCATTTATGATACAGATTTCATAACACCGATAGAAGCCAAAACATTCAATTTTTAAAATATTGGTTTATCCGTTTGTTTGTACACAAATCACGCCAAAACTACTGCACGAAATAGGATTCCACAACTGTATTGTTGCAGGACCAACCTAAAATATACGCTTTATTTAAGGAAAAGTTATTGTTAAACATGTTTTAACTTAACGAAACGAAGGCGGGTAGACTAGTTTACAATATGTTGTTAAAACAATCAAGGTTTTTCATATTTATTTTATCCCATAGAAACTATTCATGTTTTAAGGATAGGAAGTAGTATATGATCTGTAAGCTATTACTTTATATAAAATTTCTGTAGAAAACTTACAAACACTCATTCGTATTTATAATATGGACTACTGAGGGCGTAAATTACGTTTCTTTACAACACTATTTAGACAGGAAGTTTGAGAGTCTGGAGCTTATAGCCCAGGTTAGGGTTTACTGGGGCTTTTACAAATTAAGACTCCTTTAAAGGAGTTTAACCAAAAGATGTCGTCACGTATGTTTGTTCATTAAAACTAGTTCACCTGAATATTCACGATAATGTATTCTTTCATATAATCCTTAATCAATTACAATGTGCCAGTTGTTTTTACTAACTACTACCAATTACGTGTAATTTGATGTTAATTTTATTTTATTAGGTTTACATAAATTATAATTACCAATAAATCAATTCAAACGTTATTCACATTTTAAATTGGATACAATCGTTAAATAAACTAGTAAATTAAATTACAGTTTGAAATTTTTTTCCTATGAGACCTTACTTCATGCTAAATTCCACGATTCTAGGTCAGTTTGGCAGCCGCAAGGGACCGCAGGCTTGAGTACTTATTTGATATTAATATCAACTTGATACCTCCACGCGTATCCGAGAAAAAGGATCTTGACAGACCAATAGACAACGAAGCGATCGACAAGGTTCCTTTTTTTCTTTTAAAGTACGGAACCCCAAAAAGGGTAATATTTTGAAAAGAAACGCTGGTCTGCGTTTTTAAATAACTTGACAAAAAAATAAATTCTATAAGTAATTAATTTTTTTTCGGGATAAAAGAATCCTATGTGATAATCCAGGTTATAAAACAATGATAACATGTACTATAGATAGAAAAAAAAGTTAATTCAATCGAGATGGTTCTTAGCTATGTATTGTGAAGTTCACGCGTTTGAAGACTATCAGCTCATTGCTCACTTGGAGCTGCCTCACAATAATATATTGACAAATATAACAATCTTGTAACCATGGCAACACTCACATTGCTTACACTGAGTACAGATGAAACAGTATTTCTCGATACCTTTCTTTCGATATCAAGTATCGAATAAAATCGATTATCAAGCTTTTAAAAGTACTAGACTTATACAAGTTAATATCGATTCTTCTAAACCGATATCGTGTGGGTATCGATACTTGGTGACGGTATTAAGTTAAATTAGAGTTTCAGTCTGTGGTCATTTTAATTTTTAATTAAATAATTATTATTTATCATACATTTAATTTGATAAATAAACATTAAGAAAATATCGATATTTCAATATTTAAAGATTTCTTTGGATAATAATGTAATTGTACTTTATGTAATCATCTGACTTGATTTATTATTTTTTTCTAAATACATTCTATGTGTTCTTAACT
The DNA here is from genome assembly GCA_905147385.1 of Limenitis camilla. Classification (NCBI taxonomy): domain Eukaryota; kingdom Metazoa; phylum Arthropoda; class Insecta; order Lepidoptera; family Nymphalidae; genus Limenitis; species Limenitis camilla. Next base: position 20,356,708 of record LR990224.1, read on the forward strand.
TTGTTTTCCAGCCAAATTACCAAGATTTTCATATGGACTTCTTTAGAAAATAATTGTCATTTTGTATCTGCACTAGCACTATATACAGACAATTAATATCGCCTCCAGCTAACTAATGCACCTTTTAAAATTACTTATTAATTTATGTATTCTTTATACGAGCCTTCATTAGTTATGAGCAAGCGCAGGTGGGTTCAACTTTTATAACTAGACCGATTATTATATTATAACATTACCTTAATAGAGGTCAGCTTATATTAGGTCAGAGTCAGGAATGAAAGTAGAAAAAAATATGGAAATATTAATAAAAAGGTTATATTAAATTATTCTACTATATTAAAGTTGTATGTTTAGATGTTTGTTACTCAATCTCTCAAAAACGGATAAGTGAATTTGAATGAAATTTACATATATATGTTGGTACTTTTTATAACAGTTTGTATGGAAAAGAAGTTCCTGTGGAATAGAGAGAAATTATAACTCAAAATCTACAATGATTGTTTAATAAATGAACGTGAGTATCTGTGGGTTCGCTTGCAAATAAAAATTATATAATTAAATTTATATATTTAAAATCGCAATAAAAATTTTCGGATCGCGGATTTTTGTTCATAGATCGATCCCGTAGGCGCCTGAATTTTTTCGCTTCTTAATTTTCGTATTTAATAAGTTAAAATAATATTTATTCATTAAATGTCCAAAGTGGGCGTTTTCGGGCGTATTTTCAACCCTCTGGGAAAATTATAAATATTGATCCTACAGTTCCGGGAATATGGACGGGAAACTTCCTGTTCTTTTTGAATCTTTTTTTTAAATTCAAAAATCTCAAATAGTTTTCGAGATGTTTGCAGAAAAACCAAACCCCCTTTTTTTCACTTAATCGAATGACACCTAAATCATATTTTTTGGAGAATAAGAAAAAGTTTAGACTTGAAAAGCATTTGTTGACTAAACTATTTACCTATATTTTCTTTTAATACCTTTACTTAGAGTTTTGTGGATTATTTCATTTAAGCCTCGTCCTTGGTTTCAAAGCGAAAGAAGCCTTTTTTTAAAATGTAATATATTTAATATTAAATTTGTATGTTTGTGGCAAATGGCAGGTGGAAATTTTATTTGTTTGAAAACTGTTTTAATCGAAATAGATATATTATTTCTAACTTGAGGCATGGATCTTATCAATTTTTCGCAAATTCGTTTGATTTATTGTAACTCTTATTTTAATCCAAATAATGGTAGGTCGCACCGCATGTGGGCCATACCACTTCCCTCTCCCATTCTATTAATGATGCGGTTCTAGTGAACTCTGGGTTGCTCAGGATCCACTGAAATCGCAACATTCTTCTCTCCTAACTCAACTCTCTAGTTTTGCAAAAAAGTACTTGTGTGGTTTAGTTTTGGTTTAACCGGTGTTATATGTATATGTAACCTACAAATTATGTACTACTACCTCTGAAAAGAGGTCTGAAGAGAAGACTTGATACCCCCTTATGTTTTTGAGGTTTAATCAAAGTACTGAAAGAGTTTTTAAGAATACTTTCTGACTATTTTATGCAGAATGTATTTAGGAATCACCTGAGAAAATTGTATAAAAGTTTTAAGATATGAATAAAAATCGTAAGGTCTAAATATTTGTTTTAAACCTTTCTACTAATATTAAGATATATCTGAATGTTAGCTACAAGTTACTAAAAGTGTGTTTAATTGCATAAAAAATCTTCGTACAAATTTTAAAATTTCAATACTTAAATCTTCTTTAAATATGGTTTTACTATTGGGTCAGGTACTTTTTTCACAATTGGCTACCAATTGAGATTATTCTCGAACTGAGAGTACATATTTTATGGTCCTTTAAAATTAATCTTATTAACTTGTAACACTTATTATTAAACTGTACTTTTAAATACATTCACTTGGATAGATAAGCGAAATCTCATGAAAATTTTTTCCAACCATGATAACATCACACACCCGCCATATTTAAACTGCTCAACTACTAGAGATATCATTATGACACAAAATCTACTAGTACAATAGACTACCCAATGTTGCTATTTTTAAATAATGCTAAGTTCACAATAGCTTGGTAAAATGACCGTAACAAGTCTCCCGGAAAGAACAAGTATCCATCCTTTCCCCTTTACATGTGAAGATATAATTATATATAGTGACTAAGACGAGTTTACCCCAAGTCTCAAAACTGCAATACAATATCCAATAAGGCTTTTTAGGTGCTCTCTTGTATTTCATTCACCTTTAGTTAACACCTGTTTCATTTAAGTTGTATTCCAAGTTTATGAGATCAGTCAACCCATGGATCTTATCAGACTTATGGATAAGTTACTTCATTTAAATATATCCAGACATTTATATCCGTGGAATTGTATCTCGGTACATTTAGTTTGGTTTGTGATGAAAAACATGGCTTTTTAATGAATTAATCCCTACTGTCTGTCTGTTATGCTTTCACGCCTAAACCACTGAACCATTTTTTTGAAATTTGGTACAAAGAAAAACTATAGCTTGGTAAAGGAGTCTACCTTTTACATAATTTAACGTACATGAGTACGTGAGGGGACGGTTTAGCATACTATCCCCGCTAGGAGAGCATCTCGTAAGAGCCGAGTAACCCAGACCCCCTTGGTGGTAGGGGATCTGTTCCTCGACTGGCTTGCTACCACCAGCTTGCAAACCCAACCGCCAAGTGTCATAGACGCGTTCCGGTCGGCCTTACTCCCTTCCTCTTCTATCCTAATTAATGCTGCAGATCTAGTGGACTCTGGGCTCTTGCTCAAGGTCCACTGAAACCGTAGCATTCATTCTCCTTTCTCACTCTATTTTAGGGGGTGCAGTGCATCGGCAAAATAAGAGAGTATCTCTTGTTTTGTCGATGTCCATGGGCTATGGTAGCCACTTACCATCAAGTGGACCATCAGCTCGTTTGCACCTTATCTACCATAATAATATGCGCATAAATAATAATACTTTTGAAATATTCTATAAATTATTTATTATTTATAAAAATTATAGTAGGATGAAACTCATTGGAAAAGGAAGAGAATATAACCAAAATTAAAAGAAAAAATATTTTCCGGGCGTTGGGAAGTGGAAAAGGCTGGATGAAAAAATATTTTGGATAATTCACGGGCCTATATCTTTAAACCCCTGGGGGTTCAAGATATAGCGGGTGAAACTGCAGGGCGCAGCTAGATAAAAATAAAGGTTCCAGCTGCAAATGCAGATTTTTATTTTCTTCAACAACTGTTAGCTGTACATTCGTGAGTAGATCTATGTTGTATGTAGTGATGCTGGGACTTCATCGTAAAGTTTTAATGTATAAAAGGATAAGCAATATATTGATCAATTTAAGTCTAATTGTAGTTACGATCTATGCTTTGTAGTATTTATTGTAGTGAAACATAACATGTAAGTGATATTATTTGCTCGGTTTCCGTCTTCGCTTATTATTACTATGCAGTATAAGGTATAGCTCCCATATAGATATAATATATAATGTTATCTACATGAGGCCGATACCGCACAGTAACACACACTTAAAACGGAACACCGACTAACCAATTAAACACTTACTCCAAACCTTACTAATGGAGACCTAGTACCCACGACACCATACTACAGAACAGCCATAATGGTCACCAGGCGCGCTCTGTTTGACAACTAGCTCAGGTCTATCGGGACAAAGGTTATAGACAGTATTGGAATAAAATAAAAGCTAACTGATCTTGACTGAGTTATGTAAATAATTTGTAATCAGCGGTAAGTATTACTAAAAGAAAATTATATATAAAAAACATCTTATCATACACATATAGTAATATATATGTATAACATATATAGTAATATATATCTATAACATATATAATAATATATATGTATAACAATGACGATTTATTTTAAATTAGGCTATACCATACGGGTGTCATGTCGAGGCCTATTATTTACAAACTTTGAAATGACATGTTACGTTATAATTACCTATTAAATAGTAGTTCTTATGTGAAAGAGTTAGAGTGGACTATTGTGTATCCATTTTAGTTATAGGGTTGAGTTATCTATGGTAACATCGGTACAAACGGATATTTTTATCCTAGTCGCCGTCGATTAACTAGAATCATTAACGAAGTATTATATTAGCGTTGGTTCTGTTTTGTGAGTTTAGTTATGGCTTTGTAATGATTTTTAAAGTTATCAGCCCTCGCTCCTCTTAGTCAATATGCTTTTATACTATATGGACACAATAAAAAGTCGATTCTAAAAATGGAGGCTTCTCAGTGGTTTTTAAAAGCCTGTTTCATCGAAAAGGGGCTTACAGGTATCTCTAACATAACGAAAATAAAATATCATCATCACAACCCATTAATGGTCCACTGCTGAACCGGGTCTCCTCCTCAGAATAAGGAAGGGGATTAGGCCACCACGCTGGCCCAATGCAGGTTGGCAGACTATACACACCTTTGAGAACTTTTAGGGAACTCTCAGGAGTGCAGGTTTCCTCACGATGTTTTCCTTCAGCGTTAAAGCAAGTGATATTTAATTGCTAAAAACATACATAACTCAGAAAAGTCAAAGGTGTGTGTCTGTGTGGGGGATCGAACTCGGTAAGATACCGATGTCTTAACCACTGGGCTATCACTGCTTAAATAAAATATAAAACGCAGATATTCATTAAAATAACTTTATTAATGTAAGTATTTTAAATGCATTATTTTAGTTACTACTAAATTGTACAGCACCGATTAAAGAAACTTATGTTGCCATATTAAAATAATTTTAATTGTATTAAAGGTAATTGGGTTGCTTATTGTCTGAAAAGAATTAAATTAATATGATAGATTTTAAATAAATAATAATATTTTTACAGACATCTCAGGAGTGATCAAGTTTTAATTTCTTTAACTCCTCAAATTTAAAAAAATCTCCATATATTGAGTTCCAAACATTGAATTAACTATTTCCTCTCAAGATAGTTTACATTTTTGGAACCTAAAAATATTAAGTTAAAGATTTTCATAATTTTACATATTTTAATTTTTTAACACCGATTTGTACTTAATAAGTAATGTAAAAAATATTTTAATTTTTTCAATATTTACCTGTAATATTAAATTAATGTAATATTAGTAAATTTTATTTATTATTATTTTTTTGGGTTAATTTCTCATTGTTATTATTATGGTAATGGCATGGTATCATTACTAGTCGAACCGCCCCGGCTTCGTACGGGTGCAATTTACCATGAATACAAACTTCTTAATTAAAACATTCAAAATACAGCTTGCGACAGTAAACATATTTTTTTATTACTCAGCAGGAACTTTGATTTTTCATGGATAAAAAGTAGCATATATGTTAATCCAAGTTGTTGAGTGAAAGACATCCAAACATCTACATACAAATTTTGACAATTATTATATTAGATATTCGTATTCAGCTATAAATATATTTATACGTGGAGAGTTTAGTGGTTAAAATGAATCTCTTTTGATGTGTTTGTTATAGTCAGGACAAGGTTTGTATAAAAGAAAAAGTGAGCGAGACAGAATACAGTCCTTAAGATGGTGGTGCTATCTGCAAATCAGTGATATACGTATTATACGAGTGAACGGTTTGAATACATCTCAACGATGCGAGGGCAGGTCGGTTAGTTTTAAATAAATAAATGTTGCTATACATTACAACAGAGATAACGTTTAAAATGACCAAAATCCAGTATTTATCTTGTACAAGATATTTGCCAACAAAGATACTCTGCCAAGTTTCAGTACACAAGTAACAAATGAAGAGCACCCTTAGCAATTAGGCAATAACGCGCAACTGTATGGGGCTATGGGCACCATGCCATGCCTGAGGATAAATCGTTCCCCACTACAAGTTATTGGATAGCAACGAACTACTCTTGATAGTTACTTCACTAAAAACTGACCACATGAGAGACCACCAGAGAGGTTACTACTCTTTTCACTACAAATAAATCTATTGGATGACAATTTCTTATGAGTCTTAAAGACATTCATATTTATTATAACTTAAATTTAACAAAAAAAACGGATTTCCGGAATAAAAAGTAGCCCATATGTTTGTCCAGGGTATAAAGTATATGTATGCCAAAATTCATTAAATCAGCTCAGCTGCTTTTATCTGATTAATTAACAAACATCCAAATACATGAAAATACGAACATTCACATTTATAATATAAAATGAAAAATATGATAATAATATTTTCATAAATTAAATTCGCCTAAAATAGGCATTCTGTCACGTGTGGAACGTCAGTATTCTCGACATTTTCACAGAGATCATTATCCACACGACGTGACGTCACTCAAAACGTCATGAGCCCAAGACACTTTAAGTGTTTTCGGAGTAATTTTATAATCAGTTTTGGATAACCTAAATAATTTATGCAAACGATTAATTATAAAGAATATATTTTAGCTTTAATCTTTTCAGCATGTTTAGATATATTAACTAGTCTTAAGATATATTTTATTATGACTTTTAATTTTTTTTTAATTTATTGACCAAAAAAACTATTTCTATTTTGATACATTGTTGATGATATCCTACTATACACAATGCTTATCCTACTAAAACCGAAAAGGTATTTAAACTTGTAGAAAAAATAAATAAACAAAAAAAATTGGACTTAGCAGATGGATACTTTTTCTGACAACTCATCAAAAATGAAACAATTTTTTTATTATAAAAACCTTAAAACTTCTTAAATAATAAAATCGTAGAATTGCCATGTTTGTGCACGCATAACGTCAAAAAGGCTGAACCAATTTGAATGAAGTTTGGTACACGGATACTTTAGAAGGTGGATTAACTAACACATAGGATACTTATCCCGTAGAGTGATAATTCAGTTTTTTTGGATTTATATTTCTGCGCGGACGGAGCCACGCAGGGCGACTAACAGTCCCAAAATTTATTATACTATAATATAAAATATATATATATCAATCCCTAATCTAAAAAACGGCCAGGCTTCAATAAGAGTACAAAAGTTTAAAGAAATTTTAATTTTACATAAAATCCTTATTAGTAGTTTACAATTAGTTTGCTCTTTTATTGATCTAATTTCTGAAAGAAATAAATAGTTTCTGATTCTGAATTTAGCTCATGTATTCATTATTTATAGTTCATCTAGATTTTATCTATATAATGATGGATATACAAATATATTCTAATTAATTTAAAAATATATTTAAGACGAAATAAAGGTGAAGATAAAAACGATTGCGAATTGAGTTTTAACTAAAAATCTAAATCTTTATTTTATTTTAAAAGCAGCTTGCCCCTGCAACATTGTCCTCGTTTAAAAAACTTTACCTCAGCGAGATACTACCTCAGAGATCAATTTAAAAAAAACAACTCGTAGAGTTAAGGAAATACTTATTGGAATTTTTTCATGTTTAGATAAATTAAATTTGTTTTGTATGTAGAGTATTCATATAGAGTGTATTTATATATATATATATGTAAGTGAAGCGTGTGACATTTATTCGATTTAAATACTATCAAGCCTACGCGTAATCTATAGATAGGCAAAGCTTGTTAGTCTACCGATAAATACTTTGCTAACTTACTTTTACCGCGTTACGACACTGTTAAAGAGATTGTGCTGTTTTTAGAACGACCTATTGTTTCTATGCTATTGTTAATTTTAAATTCAATTAATTGAAATTACTCCTTATATAAAGATAGTAAAACTTTACTTGAACTTTTTTGGTATAAGCTCACATTTTTCTCATATTGGTAATCGACAGTTTTATATCTAAAAAAATTTATGGAAGAGTTTGACCTTATACAAGTATTTAGGTATACCAGGTCACTTACATCTTGTTGATTAAAGAAGTCGTCGTGAGCTTCCTCATTCGGACACATGTCTTGCAGTAGGGGAGTCACGTGACGTTCCCAATCATCCATCATGTGGTAACTCATGTCACATCTAAAGTTCACACATTATCACTTTCGCGCCAAAACTGTAGACGATATCGAGGATAGTAACCGTCGGTTCCCGGCCGCCCGTTGACGCGACCGGAACAGAAGTGAGGGATCTACGCCCTCTGTGTTGCCGCCTCGCGTGCTTCTCTCTCGCACTACCTCGCGCTGTAGCTCGACATCCTTCTCTCCTTCACGCCCCCCATGGGCGGCTTTTCCAGCATGGCGTAACTGACATGGTCGAAGATCATGTTCTACAATATTTGGATTTTCCCAATTTTTTTTATTTCCATTTTTAGGTGTCAGATTAATTATGTTAATTATTATTGCAAACTTCTTAAATTCATAAAAAATATTTCTTGCTTTTCCACAATAATAAATTATTATTAATCTTTATTTTAACAATTAAATAAATGTACTCTAATATTTTTAAAGTATTTTAATTAATTGATACAACATTTAGTGAAATCCTAATACTCTAACTCAACTACAATAATAAACTAGCTAACTTCAAAATAACTAACTGTGGATTCGCTTCGCTGAGGGTTCGACGGATTTTTCGTAAAAGGAAAACCTAAAAAGAAAATAATTTTTGTGGTTATTGACCAGACATACGCCAATGAAAATCATCAAAATAATATATTCCAAACACATTATTACAATATTTGATTTTTAAATAATATTGTTTTTTAATTAATTAAAAATGTTATAAGCTTTCTGCCCTCGCTTCGCCTTAGTTTTAGTGACATATAGGTCTAACAACTCACCCTCTCGGTATAGTGGTTTTAAGGAATGTTTCCATTAAGAAACTAAAACTATCATATGTCATTTAATTTATTCATGCCTCTAAAAAAACTATCATACAAAGTTCCATGCAAATCCATATCCATACAAATTTAGTAAAATCCTTTCTTTAGTTGAATTGAAATTCAAATTTTCGTCCCTTATTTCACCCTTTAGCTTGTCCTTCAAGGTCACATCTATTAGGTACTGTACTAAAATTGGTCGCAATAATATCTACAAGCAAAACTATCCTCGCCTCGCTAAGAAAAAATTAGTCTCATTTTTAAACTAAATACATAGATAATCACTGAATATTTTCATCTTAGCTGAAATATTTATTAATTTTCTTTAGAAAGTTTTATGCTGAGCAAGTCAATAAATAAAGATTTATTTTATTACTCATACATTTTTAATATTCCCGCGAGTAATCCTTATGGAGTCCTGCATAGCAAAAAACTGCTTATTAAATGAATTTGTAGGTCACTAAGAGTGTCGCATTTCAAAAAAATTGTTTGGGAAATGAATTTCTAGCGCAAAAGAGTCGCATTTCCAAAAATTGCTTGTTAAATGAATTTATAGGCCATTAAAAGTATCGCACTTCAAAAAACTGTTTGTTAAATGAAATTCTAGACCACTAAAAGTGTCGCATTTCAGAAAATGTTTCTAAATGAATTTCTAGGTCACTAAAAGTGTCGCATTTCAGAAAATGTCTTTTAAATGAATTTCTAGGTCACTAAAAGTGTCGCATTTCAAAAAAATTGTTTTTTAAATGAATTTGTAGGTCACTAAGAGTGTCGTATTTCAAAAAATTGTTTGTTAAATGAATTTGTAGGTCACTAAGAGTGTCGCATTTCAAAAAAATTGTTTGGGAAATGAATTTCTAGGTCACTAAAAAGTTTCAGTCCAACGAGTAACCTCTGAACTATTGTACGCGAGTTGTCGAGAGACATAGGCCATACTTTTTTGCCTGTCGATCGAATGGGAATACGTAGTTGGATCTTAGTTCAGTCTAGAAAAATAAGAAAAATAGTTTCAGGTTGTTTTCCTTCATTTACTTCATAAGCATTAGGGGTTATGATAATAATTAGTTTGAAAAATTTAATACTAATATTATTTACTCATAGCTAGTTGGCTAAACAATCTTTACATGACAATAACTTTTTTCTTGACATCCGATTTAATTGAAATAAAAACTATAATTTAAGTTAGACATTCATAACTGTCAAAACCTTATTCAATTATCTGCAGCAGTTTTCCACTGATGGCCAGTTTCTTTTGATGATAAAAACCGTTCACAATAAAGATTTTCAATTTATATGCAGACATTCAATGAGTTAAATTTTAATTATATGATACGTAGAAGAATAATATGTTAAATCAGTTTTGTTTACCACCCTTTCTTCTTTTTGGGATATAAAGTACCCTATGTGTTAATCCATCTTCTTAAGTATCTGTGTACTAAAATTCATTTAAATAAGTTTTAACGTTATGCGTTCACGAAGACGTAATTGTTACAATTTTATACTAGCTGACAAGTTTTTTATAAAAAGCAGTGATGGCCCAGTGGTTGAGACTTCAAGTCTTACTCGGGAGGTCCTGAGTTCGATTCTGGACACACACCTCAGACTCTGAGTGACGTGTGTTTTAAGCAATTAAATATCACTTGCTGTAACGGTGCAGGAAAACATCGTGAGGAAACCTGCACTCCTGAGAGTTCCCTAAAAGTTCTCAAAGGTGTGTGAAGTCTGCCAACCCGCACTGGGCCAGCGTGGTGGACTATGGCCTAATACCCTCCTCATTCTGAGGAGGAGACCCGGCTCAGCAGTGGGCCATTGAAGGGTCGTGATGAATGACAAGTTTACGCTTCGCTGAATTGTTCACTCACTAACTCATTTATTAATTAATACTCTACCCGCAATTATGAATCATATATTTCTCATCGTTAAGGCAGCGTTCGTAACAAACGTTTTCGTTCGACCTTTCTTTCTCCGACTTACTGCAGCAAATCTGACTACCACGAAAAAGTCTTTACATTTTTCTGATTAATATATAGCATAAGAATTTTAAATTCGGTTCAGTAGATCCAGAGATTACCCCCTACATCCTCACAAACTTTACCTTATATATAAAATTCTCGTGTCACAATGTTAGTTACCATACTCCTCCGAAACGGCTCGACCGATTTTTATGAAATTTTCTATGCATATTCAGTAGTTCTGAGAATCGGCTACTATCTATTTTTCACCCCAAATTTAAACTGCAAAACTTAATACTTTATAATATTAGTATAGATAGATAGATAAACAGAAGATGGATATAGAGGCAGAATTCGGAAGTTCTTCTGAAAAGTATAGTATACCTACTTATCTTGTTTCATCATTATCCGAAGCGCATGACATAGTTAGACACGTAGTTCCGAACCTTACAAGTAACCAATTAAAAGTTAAATGCTTGATTCTTGTTCCACCCCGTAACTACTAGTTAGTTAACCTGAAACTTTAGAGAAGAAGCAAAACTTTTAAGAGAAAAATAATTGGAAAAATTGATATTGAAGACCTACTCTCGCTTCGCGAAGAAAACATGATACGAGAAAGATATAAATTGTATACTGCACAGTATTAAAAAAATAATTATTTAAGAGGAAGTTAATAGAACTCCTGTATATCGCGCATTAACTCCTTCACTGCTCAATCTCGCTATCAATCTTTTAATTAAATTAAGTAATAAAGTTAACGACTCATGCGATATTAAGTTAACTTGCTAGTTGGACTTACACTACGATAGACAATATTCATGTTGCGAAACAAACAGCACCACCACTTCGTCATCGTCTTTTGTGATCAGCACTTTCAGTCCTCGTTCAGGTATTTGAACAATGAAAGTATGTGGTGCCCCTTTACATTTTTAGAAAAAAAAATTACATTTTATTTTATGTCGCTACAGCGATGACGAATACCCCCCAGCGAACTTCTATCGCAACAGTAATATTAATAACTTTTGAATATTCTACAGAGGGCTTGGTTTCCTCACAATGTATTCCTTCACCATTATAGTAATCGATATTTAATTGATTACGATACAAATAATTCCAAAAAGTAAGAAATGCTTGCCTGGGATCGAACTCTGGACCTTCTGAATAGCACGCTGATGTTTTAATCATGAAAAAATAACCTTTGTATGATGTAGCTTATATTATTATCCTTATAATTATGCTTATAGGCGAAGTTGAGCAACCAGCCAATTAACTATAAATGCATAATAATTTTGTTAAACAATTAGAAAATGTCGCCAACAAATAGGATAACTGACAGATCAGCCAGAAGACCTGGCTAACATTGCTTTGCCATATAAATTATTTTTGAAAAAGGATCACTCTTATCACCTAGGGGTATAAAATAGCCTACGACTTATTATCATACTTACCAAATATACAAATAAATAAATTTGGAGTGTCTGTTTATAATATTTCATTTTTGGGACTTTCATTGGCAGATAGCTATTTAACATCTCGCTACGACTAATAGGAGCAGAGCAACCTACGAACGATTTCGCGCGGGTCAGCTAATACACAATAAATTTCATAAAAATCGGACAAGCCGTTTGTTCAAGGTGTTCGATAACTAACACCGCGACACGAGATTTTCATATATAAAATTTTATGTAAAATAAAGTTTCCACGATTATAAATCTAAACAGGACGCCCTCATTAAAACAAGATTCATGATAAGCTTTTACTAATAAGCTGACAGGGCTTTAAAAAACTGGAAAATTATACTATTTTTAGCTAAACTACAACTAATAGTATCTACTTGACTTATCTAGTACTGGTTCTGGAAGATTTTAAGAAAAAAGCTGTCTCAAAGATATAGAGTATATTTTTTTTTGATATTATATACCGGATAAAAGTAAATGAAGGGACAAACCTAACTTTGCCGCCGGAAAATGCTCCCCATTCATCAATGTAGGTCACAGTCATTTTATCATCTGCAAAAAAAATACGGTTACTGTGTAAACGGAAAGTACCCATACGTTACGATTGCGATGATATTAAAAAAAAATGCTATAATCAAAAGGTCATGATTTTGATTGAATTTACTTAGAAGTTTGATTTTCTTACAAATATTGAATTGAATTAGTCGCATAAACCTGCACAACCAGACCTTACGGCACAATCCAGAAGAGCACACCGTTCACAAAAAAATGAGTCGCGCGAACCCGAACCAGTGTCCTCGACTCGTACGGCACTACCGTACGAGTCTGGTTGTTCGATCGTCGAGCTTCCTACTTGTGTGGTGTGTCTTGGTTCGGGTTCGCGCGTCTCACTTTTCTGTGGACAGCGTTTTCTTTTGGATTGTGCCGCAAGAGTCTGGTTGTTCGATCGTCGAGCTTCCTAATTGTGTGGTGTCTCTTGGTTCCGGTTCGCGCGTCTCACTTTTCTTTAGTCGGTGTTCTCTTTTGGATTGTGCCGTAAGAGTCTGGTTGTTCGATCGTCGAGCTTCCTAATTGTGTGGTGTCTCTTAGTTCCGGTTCGCGCGTCTCACTTTTCTTTAGTCGGTGTTCTCTTTTGGATTGTGCCGCAAGAGTCTGGTTGTTCGATCGTCGAGCTTCCTAATTGTGTGGTGTCTCTTGGTTCCGGTTCGCGCGTCTCACTTTTCTTTAGTCGGTGTTCTCTTTTGGATTGTGCCGTAAGAGTCTGGTTGTTCGATCGTCGAGCTTCCTACTTGTGTGGTGTGTCTTGTTTTGGGTTCGCGCCGTTCACTTTTCTGTGGACGGCGTTCTCTTTTGGATTGTGCCGCAAGAGTCTGGTTGTTCGATCGTCGAGCTTCCTACTTGTGTGGTGTGTCTTGGTTCGGGTTCGCGCGTCTCACTTTTCTGTGGACAGCGTTTTCTTTTGGATTGTGCCGCAAGAGTCTGGTTGTTCGATCGTCGAGCTTCCTAATTGTGTGGTGTCTCTTGGTTCCGGTTCGCGCGTCTCACTTTTCTTTAGTCGGTGTTCTCTTCTGGATTGTGCCGTAAGAGTCTGGTTGTTCGATCGTCGAGCTTCCTACTTGTGTGGTGTGTCTTGGTTCGGGTTCGCGCGTCTCACTTTTCTGTGGACAGCGTTTTCTTTTGGATTGTGCCGCAAGAGTCTGGTTGTTCGATCGTCGAGCTTCCTAATTGTGTGGTGTCTCTTGGTTCCGGTTCGCGCGTCTCACTTTTCTTTAGTCGGTGTTCTCTTTTGGATTGTGCCGTAAGAGTCTGGTTGTTCGATCGTCGAGCTTCCTACTTGTGTGGTGTGTCTTGTTTTGGGTTCGCGCCGTTCACTTTTCTGTGGACGGCGTTCTCTTTTGGATTGTGCCGCAAGAGTCTGGTTGTTCGATCGTCGAGCTTCCTACTTGTGTGGTGTGTCTTGGTTCGGGTTCGCGCGTCTCACTTTTCTGTGGACAGCGTTTTCTTTTGGATTGTGCCGCAAGAGTCTGGTTGTTCGATCGTCGAGCTTCCTAATTGTGTGGTGTCTCTTGGTTCCGGTTCGCGCGTCTCACTTTTCTTTAGTCGGTGTTCTCTTCTGGATTGTGCCGTAAGAGTCTGGTTGTTCGATCGTCGAGCTTCCTAATTGTGTGGTGTGTCTTGGTTCGGGTTTGTGCGTCTCACGTTTCTTTGAACGGTGTTCTCTTCTGGCTTGTGCCATACGAGTTTGGTTGTTCAGATTTCCGCGGATTATAGCAAGGTAACCTTTTTGAATCCTTTTTTCTCCCAACTTTTCTCAAGAGATTGTAAACTTACGTGTTTGATATTAATTCAAAGTTGATAATTTTAAGCATTCCCTTAATTCCCACGATCTTGTTAAAAAAAGGGATCTTCCCTTTTCCACTTAAGGTACCCTAAAAATGACATACAAACTATAAGGTATTTACATTTTAGAAAATATTTAAAGTGGAGCAATATAAGCGCGATAAAGCGATTTTCAAAGATTTGTTAGATTAAAAAAGGCTTTCTTGATACAAAAGACTTGGTTCATTATTATTAATCACTTGGACAATTTGAGGACAAGCCCCTAATTAAATGTAACATGATTCTTGTTAAGCTTTTACAAGGATGTCATGGTCGTTTTGTAAAACTTATTTTACTATTATCTAAAATAATATTATAGGAAGGTAAAGTTTGTATATAAGGCTACATATTCCCGAGTGATACTCGGGAATATACATACAATTTTTTAGATTTTTATTGGTTTTTCAAAAACTGATAGATCAATTTCGATAAAATTTAAATGTGACCATCTAGAAAGTATAACCTTGAACACTTTGAAATAAAAAAAAATTCCAAATAGGGTCAGGCGTTTTTGAGTAATTGGCGAACATAAGTCAAAGTCAAAGTATTATTGGAATTTACTTTCTCTTATTGAACGTCGGAATTTACCACCCTTTCGGAAACGACCTAACCCAGACCTGAGAAGAATGGGCGCAAGAAACTCAGCGGGACTGTTTCTTTTGGATATTTTACTTTTTAACTTTGTTTTTTTTTAAACGCCAATTTTTATAACAAATATATTTATATATTGAGAAAGCCTGGAGCGAACGCATCATTCCCAAGGCGTGACATCTTCCAAAAAATCTTTAATGTTATAATAGCCTTTGTCACACAAACGTTTTTTAACTAACTTTTTAAATTTACCTATAGAACAATTTTGAACGTTTTCTGGTATCCTGTTGTAGAAGCATACACATCGCCCAACAAAAGAATTACTAATTCTACTCAATCGAGTAGTAGGAATAACAAGTTTGTGTTTGTTCCTAGTATTGATGTCATGCAAGTCACTATTTCTAATAAAATCATTAACATTTTTACGTACATACATAACATTTTCAAAAATATATTGTGAAGCAACAGTCAATATATTAATTTCTTTGAATTTATCTCTTAAAGATATTTTAGGACCGAGACCATAGATTGCGCGAATAGCTCTCTTCTGCAGTACAAAAATCGTGTTTATGTCGTCTGCGTTACCCCAAAGTAGAATGCCGTAAGACATTATACTATGGAAGTAGCTAAAGTAAACTAAACGAGCCGTGTCTATATCAGTTAATTGGCGTATTTTCTTAACCGCGTATGCTGCAGAACTGAGTCTATTGGCCAATCTCTCAATATGGGGGCCCCATTGTAATTTAGCATCGACAGTAATGCTGATATATAAAAAAAAGAATAACATAGATATATATAAAAAAAAAGATTCCGACGAATTGTACCTTCTCCTGCTTAGAAGTTGTTTAAAAAGATATAGCTAAAGGTAAAAAGAGCTTTAAACTGGAAGCCGAGCAGTGCCAGAATCTTGCTATTCAGGAGGACTACAGACCTCCTTTATGTAATCAACTATAATAAACTAACAGCCCGTCCCGGCTTCGCACGGGTGAACAATATTTTATAAACATTTTGGCTCTCCCGCATTTCGGTGCACCCTTTCTCACCGCGTTGCTCGCTGCACTGTCGGCGTGTAGTTTTTGTTTAAAAAGTAATCTACAGGTATTGAAACAGTCTTGAACACAAAATAATTTATTTGGATAAAGCATTTCTATCAAGTTCTAAAATATAAAAAAAGTAGTTAAAATATAAAATATCGTGTAAAAAAATAGGCGTTATGCGAGTATGTTTATCAAGTTGATTAATTGATTAAAAAGTAAAAGTTAGCAACAATTTTAGTTATATTACCTCTATCCCGATAGAGGGATAGAATAGATAGACAGAGATAGATTTCACAGAGTTTGTTTGTTTGAACACGCTAATCTACGGAACTACTACAACAAAGAGCGGAGCAGCAATGAAAAATGATTCAAAATCGGGGAAAATTTAATTTTCCTTCGCTTCCGTTGCTTGCGTTGCGTAAACGGCGATAAAACAAAGAAAGTTTATGCTAATGTTTCTAACCCACTCTTTCTGTAGTATAATTGAGTGGCGTTAGACCTACACCTGGTACATAAGCTCCAGGCAACCAATTGTATAAAATATAAATTTTTGTGTATTTCCATAGTAGCAAAGAACCTTATTTTTATTGTTATAAATGATGTTAGTTAAAAATGCGATTCAAGCATATTTTTTCTTAGCAATCCCTATACTATTCAAACCACATTCATCCTATCCCAGTCCATTAAGCCTAAACCACAGGCTATTTTTAGTTCCTGAAATAAAATTCACTTCTAACCACAGCAACGTTAAATTATTGAGCTACCTTCACTTCGCTCAGTTCTTAATGAGATTCTGACTGATGGAGTGCATTACTAATTTAAACATGGATCAAGCTTGAAAACTTGATGAAAGAAAATTCTTATTAACTATACCTGTATGAGCTATGCGGCACAATAGTTCTTCATACTTATATATTTGGAGCTTGAGACCCTCAAGCAATTCCAGGAGTATCCTCTACAATCCTACTAATATTATAAACGCGAAAGTTTGTAAGAATGTATGGATGTCTGGATGTATGGATGTTTGTTACTCTTTCACGCTAAAACTACTGAATGGATTTTGATGAAACTTTACAATAATATAGCTTACACATCAGAATAACATATAGGCTATAATTTATAATGATATAGTGTGAACTATCCAAAATATAGCGGGTGAAACCGTGGGGCGCAGCTAGTAAAATATAAATCTGTCCTAGCTTCTTTACTCAATTAGTCAGTCAGTATAATATATATTGCTAAACTAGACGACCTGGGTGACTTCGTCTGCGTCGCATAAGAGAGAGAGGGTTAGAGAAAGTATGGCGTAGACACTTATAAAACAATTCTAAAGGAGCTGAAACTTTCTTTGTTTTATCGCCGTTTACGCAGCACAAACAACGGAAGCTCTCAACATTCTTTGTTTTTTACAATATTTCTCATTGATGCTCGACCTCTATGAGTCGCATGCATAATATTATATAGCCTTCCTAGATAAATGGGCTACCAAACATTAAACTATTTTTTCAAATCGAAACAGTAATTCCTGAGATTAGCGCGTTCTACCAAACAAACTTTTAAGCTTTATTATATTAGTATACATAATAACTAAGCTTCTAAGTATAGTTGAGTATTACTGGGTCGTTAGATTTATTTTCAAAAATTAAAGATAGCATAGTTTTCAAAATTAAACTTAAGAAGAAAAATGGTGTCGTGGGACACCGATAAGAACAAAGTTCCTTATTATAAAAATATTAATTTTTAATTCTATTCAAGGTAGAAAGAAAATAATTATTCGGGTATACAATTTTTATTATAATTTTTTTATTGATAAAAATAAAAAAAAAACTACTTTACAAAGTTGTTAACTTTATTTTATTTACAATGATTTATGAAAATAATAACAGTCATCACGTAGACTATACATTAGACACTGTATAGCAATCATACAAAGACTATACATAAATAAAATAGAAATTCTTACTAAAACCAATCCAAGGTGTAAAAAAATTAACCATAAAATGTCTTTCATCGCATGCGCTGCAGAAACTATTGATGATAGAACAAAAAAATGTTCTACAATATTATAGAACGTATCAATATCTACGAAAAACTACGCGAGACCATATGTCCAACTATTGTAGTTAAGTCACTAACTACTTTTTTACATTTTACAAGTTGATAGAAATGCCAATCAAAATCAGACCATGTTTTCAATACCTTTGTATTAATTCTTATTCAAATAAATGATTTCGTACTGTTATGTATTATGTAATATCTGTTAAATACTTTTTGAATTATTGAAATGAACTTCGTTCCAAAAAAATAATACTCACAAAACTAATAATAAACTTAACTAACAACTTTTTTAAAATATCTTAATTAAATCTTAAATACTTGTTGTATTCAGTATGCTTAATTCTCATAAACAAAACAAAAAAAATCATAATAATAATTGTGCAGTGTTATTTCCCAAAAAGGTTTGCTACTCAGTATAAGTTGGGTCGCCCAATACTGATTTTCAGCAGCTACCTTCAAAAAGGCATAGTGTAACATACGTAATACAGATATAAATTCAGTAAGTAGTGTAGGAGCAAGTATATAAAATTTAAAATAAAAATATATATATATAATATTTACTTCAAGAGTAGCCCATCTGTACAAATACATTTTATATTTTTTTAAAGTATCAACACTGTTTATTTTGTGAAAGGGAGGTGGCAAGTCATTCCATAATCTAGTAGCATTATAACAAAAACCTCCCTCGAATGAAGCTGATCGGTGCGGTGGCACACAGAGCAAGTAAGGAGAGGAGCTAGTGTGGTACTTGCAAGTGTCAGCAGACCAAAGCAATTTGGTGTAAAGATAGGGAGGAATTTAGTAAAAATTTATTCCAAAGATAAGCATAATACGTTTGTGTGTATTACTTTGAAGCTCGGAAAGCAGTTAACTGTTGAGAAGAACCAGCTCCAATAGTCACTCTTTTCAAAACGCCATTGTTTTGGTACATCAGTTTGTTTTACAAAGGTATAAACATTCAGCTGAGAATCGACGTCATTTGTCATGATTTCAAGCTTTGTCATCGTTCAAGTGATCATGTACAGAATAATAATATTACAGAAGAATAATATAATGTAGTAGTGAGCAGATCTGATGGTGTAGCCGGGATATAGAACACTACCATAACCATCGGACAATTCAAATCCCTACATGCGTATTTCAAGTTTCAGCTTAATTGGATGAAATAAATATCCGCCATACTGGACGCAGACTGAAGTATTTTTTTTCCTTCTCAGAAAACATTTTCATTTGATACCCCTATTATAATTGTTTAAATATTACTACTTTGCCAACTTGGTCCGTCCGACATACTGGGATTAAAATGCTTACTAGCCATGGTTATCCAATTTAGTACCAAGAAGTGGCTGATATAAATATTGGCCATATTGGATGAATACTGATGTCATTGTATTTTTTGTCTTCTTCTCAGAAAACATAGCAATATATTGAAAAAGATGTTTTATGTTAAACCTAAATAACATGGTAAATTGCACCCGTGCTAAGGGCAGGTCGACTAGTACTTTATAAATACTCTAAACATACATTTTCATAATAAATATAAATGACAAGGGAACTTGTTTAATTTGACACATCATTTACATTTTAACAGGTCTCAAGGGGCTGTAAGTGAATGTAATCAGCAATCATTGTAATTGTGTTTACAAGATACGATATGAGAAGATAGTAAGTTACTTTCTAGATAATATAAACAAGTATCATTAACATAGACAGACAGATCACAGACGCTGTTGCATTGTAACATACATTGCGAAAGTGTGTTTGTTAATTGGTCCTTTAAAAAAAGGAACCTTTATAGGATTACTTCGTTGTTCGTCTGTCTGTCTGTTAAGGCTCTTTTTCTCAGCAACGGGTGGAGGTATCAAGTTGAAATTAATATCAAATACTCTGTCATGTGGCCTCTTGAGGCTGTCAAAAAAACAAAAATCTAAGTCCACGCAATGAAAAGATACAGCCATTAAATGTTATTACTCACAAGACTATAGGGTTGACATAAATCATAAAATTTACACATACCGAAAAAAATCTGAGAACTCTAAACTTCTGTTTGTATCTATCCTTATACATAAAAAAAAATAATAAAAAAACAAGATTTATTGTTCTTGTTAATAAAATAAACTAAAAATTTAAAAATATATTAGCAACATCGTTTATATTGAGTATTAGCGCGTAGTTCATTTTATGTTATGTCAAGTATACCGACGTGAAGACAATATATAACCTTTAGTGCGATAGATTAGTCTCGGTCTCTTTGGTAATGACGCTCAGCGTACATGGAAGGTAGTGTTATAGTGTCGTGGTTAAGGTCACCCTTCTTGAGGTCCACGTAAGTCTATTGTAGTTGTCGAGGTCGAGAGGTGGAGGTGAGAGTTAATGTATTATGAAAGAGCTCTTGGGTCTGAAGCCCCAGGCACTGCTCCACTCCCTCTAAATTGCGAGTGTATACGTATTGCTGTACAGTCATGGATATCGTTCCTCTCTCATTTTATGACAAAAAATAATTTAAAAACTTTACACCTTGTATTAAATCGTTGCGTTTTTATCACATACTCATTTTTTTTATAAATAAAACCTGATCTGACCTACTGAATCTGACCACAACGTTAAGTTCCTTAATTTAAATTGTACTGAACCCTTAAAGCGTGATTCCCACTCGCACTTGACCGATATTTTTCCTGCAGCGAATTTTTGTATAGAAATAGCTCTAGTACCTACCGGAGTTACATGGCAGTAAAATGATATTATAAGTGTTTTTATTTAATTAATAGATAACAAATCCTTTATTTTTTTAAAATGTTTTATAAGGTGCACGAGCAGATGGTCCAAGTAGCCACTACCATCGCCCCTGGTCATCGACAAAACAAGAGATATCCTCTTGTTTTGTCGATGCGTTGCATCCTCGAAGATAGAGTGGGAAGGGGGAGTGAAGAAAAAATTAGCGAGCGAACGAGCTGAGCAAGAGACAGAGTCCACAAGATCCGCAGCACTAATGGGATGGGAGGGGGTAAGTCTGGCCCACATGCGTCTCGACCGGAACGCGTCTCGACCGGAATCCACTTGGCGGTCGGATTCGCATGCTGGTGGTCGCGAGCCAGTCGGAGAACAGATAACCTACCACCAACGGAGGTGCTGGGTTACTCGGCTCTTACGAGATGCTTTAGAGGGTTACTCGGCTCTTTTTCTAGATTTCGTTTAAAAGGTAGTTAGTATACATTTATACAAAAATTAATTTCTGTTTTATGATACAATATGACTTGAGATGTTCCAGAGAACCCAAAGTGGGTTCGTATATGGTCTCAATAAGGTTCATAATAACTTCAAATAACTTCTAAACTCAACTAAGTCACATTTGAGAGATTTCCTGTACCACACGTCTTGTCCGAGTTTTCTTCTTCAGCGGGTGATTTTACCCAGGTCAAACCAGGATATGTTGCAAGTAAAATACATAAATGTATCTAACTATACTTATGTATAAAATTGTTGGCAAAATATTTAGCATATTTACTAATCATATGTGAAGTAAAGTCCGATAGCTCAAACGAGCTAAACCTACAGATCTTATATTGTAACGTAGGTATGGTATGGGTGGTATGGGAGCTAGGTATGGTATGGGAGCTATGAGCTCTCGCACTATTAGCTTATGATTCTCAACCGCCGAAAGGTGAAGATTTGCACGTAGAGTTGTAAGCTCTGACTTTGACCTTATTGTTGACAATATTGACAAGAGTATTTAGAGGATTAGAGTTTAAATAGTTTCTGGCGCCCTTTTTTAGAAATACTGACGACCAAAAAATATCATCCAAGGATTTCGCTTCGCCTCTTCTGGAAATACTTGTATCGTTCGCCTCGTCTTGGCACCACCCATAGGCACCCTGGGTGGTTGTCCGCTTCAAAGTTTAAGTACATAGCATGATTTTGTCAGTCATATCTTCATTTGTATGTTGGCATCCAAAAATAGCTAAAAATCGTGTAAAGATGGACGTGACAGCATTGAAAACGTTATGTCACGATATTTCGTGTTCCTTTTGTAATGTTGACAGGAATTACCATGTGCTTTATATTCAATACGCGTCTTATACTTAAAAATGTATTAGCGTCGAGGTTGGCTAAGTTTATATTATTGGTAAAAAAAGGTTGGGTACAAAAAAATATGAAGTATAACTTTATATTATTCAATTAAACATAAACTTTTGGGGACAGAAATAAACTTGTAACGCCATACTATCGTCTCCACAAAGTGAGTAGTTGTTTCATGGGGCTTGGTGTTCGCATCTATAACAAGATTCCACAGCCTATCTTAGAATTGCGTCTAAAGCTTTTTAAAATTTATATTAAAAAGTGTTTAATAAATAACGATGACAAAGCTTGGAATCCAAGTAGCGTTGATGCTCAACTGAATGATAACACAATTGTAAAACAAATTCATGTAAACAATGGTCTTTGGAATAGAGCGTCTGTTGAGTTTCTTGCCAGTTCTTCTCATCAGAAAACCGCTTTCCGAACTGGTGGTAGCTTCAGACAAACTGACTGACTAACCTATTTTTGTAGTACTTTTTATAATATAGGTACTTTTGACACGTCACGTAACGTAATATTTGAAATAAACTATTTTAAGTTTGAGTTTTAAAGCTTTAAGTGGGTTTTGAAGACGACGATGCCTTTTTTTTGTCTCTTCACCTTACATATTCGCTAAAAACCAATCTCGCTCTAACCCGACCTAAGACTAAGGCCGGTAATGCCTATAGATCTCCATCTATAGGCATTACCGGCACTGGCAGGATCGTCCACATCTGGCCATTCGCCTAGTAACTGTCAAAATAGTAGGCCAGACATGAGCTGTCTTCGATTGTACTATCTATACTCTCCTGCGATCTCTGCGCTGCTGCTTCTATAAGAAAACTAGCTGTGCCCGCGACTTCGTCCGCGTGGAGTAATGTCTTTGCTTAAAATGGTACCCTCATTTTTAATTATTTAAGCTAAATATTTTATAAATATTTTACAAACTCATATAATTATTTATATCGAATCAGCTCTAAAAATGACGATACTTTCATACAACTTTTTATCCCCCGCCTTTTAACCCCGTACAACCGTTTTTTCGCATTAAAAAGTAGCGTATGTCCTTTCTCAAGAGATATGTGAAAAGTTTCGTGTCATCAATCGCCTATTAATTCAAAAATTTAATTGTACCTATTTATTAAAAAAAACTAATTAATATTTAATAAATGTTTTAATATTAAAATCGGTATAATAAAATTATTTTATAAAACGTAAAACTCTAAGTGTAATTGGAAAAACGAAACGCAACTTGTTTGAGAATCCCGTGCTCAGTTGTTTTGACATTTATTTTTGTTTGACGTTTGACGTTTAAAATATATTTTAGTGGTAAAGTTTTGATACAGTTTGCAGTGATTCATGTAAATTTATTATAATGTCGCCTCCGACTGAGTTAAGTTTTGATGAAATACTAAAGTTTATGTTAGATCACAATGGCAAAGTCACAAATTATGAGCTGGTGAAGCATTTCAAAGTGTTTTTAATGAACCCCGACATGAGAGGTACGTAACTTTCTGCTATCACAACGATAGTCATAACTTTCATTTAGTTTACAACTATATATTTAACTAGTCAACCCGCTTGGCTTCCGTTGGTTAATATTTTCCATATGTTGTTATTTATGTGCCGAACTCCTAAAAACTTTTATCGCCTATTTCAAGCCCGTTTTTCGCAATAATAAGTCTATGTAATTTCCCAAGCTCTAGAGTATCCAAAATTAATCAAAATCGATGCAGCATGGAAGCAAGGTCATACTAACATATTTAAAAATTGTTTCAGATGAAGCCAGAAACACATTCAAAAAACATGTTAATGCACTGGCTAATATTAAAAACCAAAATAATGAAAAATGGTTGATATTAAAAAAGAAATACATGAATATCAGCGATAAGGAAGTGGAAAGTACAGAAACTAAACCAGAGGCTCCATCAACTGAAGTTGTGGAATCTGAAAATGCTAGCCAACCTGTTTATAGTCCTCCACCACCCTTACAGTTGAACCAGGATTTTAATATATTGTCATCAATTTTACAAGATTCTACACCTATTACTTCCACTCCTATATCACCCATTGATTTGCCACTCAGTAGTAGTAAAGAGAGTTTGTCACTTATTGAAGATACACCTCCGAAGGTTCATCCTAGAAAGAAGTCTGTTGAGAAAACATTTGACAAGAGATCAAGCATTCCAAATATGGATTTAGGCTCTCAACCAATGCTTAATCAAGATTCTTCTGACTTAAGTGATTCAACATTAACAACATCTAAAAGTGAAAGTGTGTTAGTTGAAAGTGAACAAAAGATTTCAGTGAAAGAACGGAAGCAGATGTTCAATAGGATGGCATCGGAAAGTGATGTGCTCAAGTCTCAAAAACTCAGCCTTTCTTCGGTAAGTCTATGCTAATGTTAATCTGCCCTCAAAAGGCAATAATAAAAGGAATAAGAGATAATTTATTTTTAAAAATTTCTAGTAAAATGAGAAAATGTGATAGTGTTTTCCTGTCACCTTAAGGACAAGGAGATTTTTAGTCATGTTATAGGTAAAATATGGCTTATTTAAATAGTTTATCTGGTGCAGAATGTCAGAGCTAGAATGACTCAATATAGATATTTTTTTTAAATTAGCAATGAGATATACTGAGTAATTATTGGAATATAGAAGTTGTACGGCCATTTATTAGAATAAAAACATCTGTTGCCAAGATACATTTACTTATAATTTAAATATATATATATAACCTCTATACGTAACACTCCCTCACACTCAATTACAAATAACTTAAAGCTTTTCTTCTTCTAAAATGTATATAAAACCAGGACTAATTAATAATATGAAAAGAAACTTAATACTAAAACTTATATCTAACTATCTTATTAGTCTTCACTGGCGAACCGGGCGAGGTTGTGGAATGATGTGGCTCGAAGGGGTAGTAGAGAAAGTATCCGGCTCATTGACCAAACTTCCGACAATCCCTCTTTGTTCACTGTCAGCAACATCAGCTGGCTCTTTAGCAGCTGAAATGCCAGGAATATAATCCTCCAATAACCTCCGCTACCTGATCCGACAGAATCAACTCCTCATTAGTACCGGTTTTTTTAGTATTAATTGAAGGATATATTAGTAAACTAGGTCTACGTTTTAGCTGATCAATATGCCTATGTATAATGTTTCCACTAATGTCTTTTACTCAATAATCCGTGCTACTAAGACCATTTAGGTTATTGATGTGGTGTAAGCAGTACACGAGCGACACACCCCCTCAATAGCTTCATCCAGTCCCACCCATCATACTTAACTATGAGCCGGTCGGTGCTTTTGACATAACTATCCCCATGTGAGGTTCATGTTGCATTTCCAAAACTTTATGTTGACATTCTACGGGAACTACAACTCTGTGACTCCACATAATGCAGCCTAATTCTTCATATAATTCTAATTTTCAAATAAAATAAGACTTCAAAAAAACATCCGTTGCTGAGATACATTAACGTATAATTTAAACAAGTATAGTTGGCGTAGGATAATAGTGAAGGTCGTATTGGGCTATAGTTAGGGTAGAATAATAATAAAGAGGACTTGTTGTCACTCCCGTCGTGTCATTTTAATGTTCAACAATTTTAGATATCGAGTAAACGATTATCGAATATTCTAAATACGAGCGACATCTACGGCACTTCATTTAACGATTTTTGATAGCTCCAAACTAGTAATCGATTATCGATCGGAATGCCAGCGCCATATTTCCTAATTGTTGATTTACTTCTCTCCACTATTGGAGCGGGATTGCTATCTTTCTCTAGTCCCTTTATATTCCCCGACTGACGCAGTACACTTTAGTCTCTCGATAAGTCTCTTTGAGTGAACATCACCTGGAGTTGAGGTGTTGTCGCTATATCACAGATATTGGAGCTCTCGGACTGAGGATCATGTGAGTTCTTATGTCTTACTTATTAAGAGTCCCTACATTATATTTGGATGTGTTAACACAACCTTAGGTTAGGTTCATGTTAGGTTAGGTTAGCCTTATGTTAACTTAAGACAAGCAGTGAGACCAGGCAGTAGAGGCGAGTGTCGAGATCACTTAAAGGAGCTCCTTAAGCTTACAGCTCGGTCACAAGTCCAAGGTACTGCCTGGGTTCCCGTTCAAAAACTACAGAATCGTAAGGTTGTAGGTAATTGCTTTAAGATCAGTATTGCCATTATTTCGTTTTAAAATACCATATTAAATAGAACGAGAAATAAATAAACAATATATGATATAGAAATAAACAAAGTAGAAGTGAATCATATGATTTGTAATTGTGGTTTTATTGTTAAAAGCAAGGACGTTCTGGGATTTTTATTTTTTCAATTGATTCACTTGCTTCGAATTTTGTGAGCAAACGACAAACAATTGATTCGTTTGGAGCATTAAGATGCCTAAGAATGGTATGGAGTCAGCGGACAGTGGCTGCGACACTCTCACTGACTCTGTAATAAGTTTGAATAATCAATATTATAAGAACAACAAAATTACTTGACAACACAAAACTTCAATAATAATGTCAAAAATCGCAAAAACAATGTTACCAGCAACAATAAAATATCTTTTATTTTATTTGTGGAAAGATGCAAATACAGAAAAATTTGTTTGTTGTAAAATAGTCACTGAAGCTAAATAAGTCCCCTAATAAATAAAGTAAAATTAATTAAATAATACAATAAATATATTTAAATTACTTAAATATACATAAATAACAATTTTCTATCAGTGAAAGAATTTTTGAAATCAGATCAGTATAAAAAAAATGGCTATATTCTATTAATTAAAAAAAAATATGGCATCACTACATCACCTATGTCACTCAGGAATAGTGTAGTTTTTTATCAAAGAAAGAATTTTGAAAATCGGTTCAATATTTTCGAGCGTATTCACACCAAACAAACAATCAAATCTTTCTATACTTATGCAACAATGCCTAGCGAGGGATGTGTTTGGTAAGAACTAATAGAACCGCTTCATTTGTCTGTACACGAACTATGTCACTCTGGCATTCCAGAGAAAAACCTGTATCACTGTACAAAATGGCCACATGATGGAAGTTAAATGGCCCATGTCTTTTTAATTAGAATACTTATGGCAACACCACATAGTCTATGTTGCTCAGGAATAGTGTAGCTGCCGATCAGTGAAAGAACTTTCAAAATCGATTCAATATTTTCGAGCGTATTCACACCAAACAAACAATCAAATCTTTCTATACTTATGCAACAATGCCTAGCGAGGAATGTGTTTGGTAAGAACTAATAGAATCGCTTCATTTGTCTAGCCTCACTCAGAGTGTGCAAAAAGCCTTATGCTAGTAAATCATTTAATTCAGATATTTATACTAAATCTGTTACGATTTTATTACATTGTAGTAAAGTTTGATGTTTCTTTTAAATTTAATAATTCTACTATTTTTTGTAATCTGACTTTGACTAATCAAAATATTTAGGATTAGCAACACTTCAGTCTTACTATCAATGCACGTAAGTGGCTGTATCTGTCTAATTACAATATATATGTAAATAATTAATAGTTAAAGAAGTTCATAATTTTAAATGGAAATTTATTTGACCAAACTGTATTTTTTTTAATAAACTTAAAATAATGTCTGTCAGTTATTGATCATTATTACTGATTGTTGTCCATTTTAACATGTTTTTCAGAACTTTACCCATTGTAAGGATTATGAATATAATATCATGTTGTGTATGCTCTTCAAATTATTTTGTTAGTTTTATTTAGACTATATTTATAGAAAGTTCTTATCTGATCCACACGCTGGACAATTAATAAAAAACTTCTTAATTTTCTGGACTCTATTTTCGATTATGGGCTGGCATCATGGCTGATAACTAACGCTAAGATACATCATTACCTTCAAATAAGAATTGTAAATTAAAAGAACTAAACAAAGTAGTTATTTGATATTTTGATAAGTTATATTTTTATTGTTTGCTTAGGTTTTTAAAATTTTCGTTTTTGTTTGTCTGTCTATTAATGTATTTGCAACAGGTCTAACTTAATAACCTTTATAGTAATTATATTTTTTGTAATCTGAAGTCAAACTTAGTTTTAAAGTTAATAAGCTTTTTTTAACTTACTGTCCCACGAATGATGTGGGTGACATTACATGTATTATTTATTTATTTTATTCCATTATGACATGAGCAGTCAAAACCATAAACACTACAGATTTTGAGGAATAAATATTATCATCACTAAAATTATCAGCACCTTAAACTTATACATATGAAAGGTCAATACAACCGTTACTTTGTATCGTATAGCGTGACGTCATAAGACTAGTATCGCCACATTTCAACTAGGTAGGTACTTCCCGCTTAAGCCTCGCACATTTCAAAAATATTTTTATAATCAAAAGGAAATTGTATTAAGGTGTTAGGGCCAGTCAAAGACATGAAAAAATGAGAATTTTCAGTATTTTTTTTTGCCATTAAATCATTTTAATTTATAAAATTAAAAATATATCATCATTACAAAATGTTTTGACTTGAAGTCACGAAAATTTGAAAAAAATATTTATAATTTCAAAAGTTATAGCTGTTTGTGTTGACCCAATTCCAACAAAAGGTCCTTGCGGTGTGCATTTTAAGTCCTTGGAGATGATCATCTAAAATAAATCGCACAAAAAAATTAGTTTTATGAATAGATAACCTTGTGCCTAATCGAAGGATTTTTGTTAATTTCGTTATTTTATACACAATTAACTGTTGATTTTTTCCCGAAAACCTAGAAAAAACATTCCTTTATTTAATCATACAATAATTTTTATAAGTCAAATAATTTATTTAGTTTTATGGTAAAATTATACGATATAAATATATATTACTTAAGCCTTAATGGTATACGTTCCCGAATCAAGTTAGTCTACTATTTAATAACTTCAAGTCACTATCAAACCCTTTCAAAAGTCAAGATGTTCCTAATCACCATTTTAATTGGGCCCCTCGTTACTTACTATTTACTTACCTAATTATTAGCCGACTTGAGTGGTAATTATATAAATTTGGGACCTCAACGAAGGGTCCGGACACCTGTTGGCCGGCTGTAGTGAAATAATTTAAGGCCTAACAATGTGATAAGTGACATCGCGATAAACTTTGTTAGTTTTATGATTCGAACAGAGTATGTCTAAAGTGACCATTTCATTTGTCACTCATATCGGGACATGAGGACTTACATGATTGAAAAGAGATCAAAATTAAAGAAGGTATTTTCTGCTTGAGTGTTTTGTAACATTTGGACCAAGTGCGAGAAGGACTCGTGCACTAAGGGTTCCGAATAATTTGAATTAAGAGACAAACTTAACTATGCATTTGGAGAACTGTCTATCTAAAAAATGTTTTTATCGAAGTTTACAGTTTTCGGAATATGCTTGAAAAAAAAAATAGAGTAAAATGTAAGAAATATTCTGTTATTTATTAACCTCCCTTTATTAGGACAATAATATACAATAATTGTTATTTTTGAAGTCCGTGCCTTTTAAGTTAACTAGAGTTTGCTGTTTAAACTCTAGTTAACTTAAAAGAATAATTTGTAATGCAAAAATGTACTTAAGAAGTTTACTTGGTGAAATATAAATTTCTTGGTAAAATATAAATTAATGTATTAAATTTTTTATTTTTAGACTGGTTACTCAAATTTTCAAACCTTTCTAGCTTAACCGAAGACGGGTATATGTATAACATATTTGAATATTAGTAAATTCGAAAACATGGACGTTTTTGTCGTCGTATCGTGTGAAATGAATCTAAAGCTATACGGGGCGCATATCTCAGCAACGGCTGTTGACTATATGACATGTTGTTCAATGACAACTTGTAAAATATTTTAATTGAGGTTCTATATGTGATAATACATATTTTATTAATAACTCGACTTTAAAATTATTTATGAAATTATTTTTTATTGCATTTTTTTTGTAAAAAATGTTTTATCATATTTTCTTATATGTTTTTTGTAAGTAATTATAAATATGTCAATTGAAACACGCATAATAATTTCGGGAGTAAATGCTCCCCAATACTACTTTTGATAAAACGCACACGAAAATCAAAATATGATAGTGTTTGTTCCTTTATTAAAATTGTACGGAACCCTCCCAAACCCGAGGTCTACATTCGCACTTGGCCGAATTATTAAACATATATAAATATTTCAAAAGATATGACATCACTAGGAGAGTGGGGAGTGCCACAAATGTGACTAGACGTGACAAGGACGGGAGAAAGGTCAAAAAATCATCAAGTTTGTGTGCTCTAATTTATGAAAGAAACTTCCATTAGGTAGGTGGGGTATCAGGTTTAGCTAAAAAAATATAATAACGGGACTGTTCCATTCAAAACGGGATGTATAGTCACAATAAGTATGACTTATATTCTGTGTCAAGTGATACTATTTTGTGGTAGGGTCTTTCTTTTATATTTATTGGGGCCAATTACCTTTTATAGTTCGAATAATTGATTTGGTTTAACGTTAAAATTGTACAGTATAAATACCTATATAAGGTCGTATTACTTTACCTTAGATAGTTTACCTTCCCAAAATTAACATATAAGTTAACTTAAAGTTTACGATATTAAATAATATCAATATGAACACAAACTACTAAGATGCCATTTCTCGCATTTAAGTATTTTGACTCTACAAAGTAGGGAGATAACCTC
This sequence comes from Limenitis camilla, assembly GCA_905147385.1. Lineage (NCBI taxonomy): Eukaryota > Metazoa > Arthropoda > Insecta > Lepidoptera > Nymphalidae > Limenitis > Limenitis camilla. Next base: position 20,387,728 of record LR990224.1, read on the forward strand.
CTCCTTTTGTCGTTTTCCTCTGAGGGTCTTGACCACATCCATCCATTACTTTGGTATGCCATCTTGTCCTGTCTCCAGCTACTCGGTGAGCATCGTAGACGGTGGAATCGAGTGTGTTGCGGATCTAGTCAAACCAACGTATGGGCTCCGGCACCCCGGTCTTTTTGCTTCTACGTTGAAGGCGGTCAAAATGTTGGGTATCAAGGTAGAACAGTGAACGGTATGTGTCATGACCACATCAGGAATGTTATTAAACCTGTTTCTAGTTCCTAAGTTACTCTTTGTTTTCTATGTAACGGTACAGTGTTGAGCTGGGTCTACTCTTAAGAATAAGGGTAGTAAGGCCATGCCACGCTGCCAGTGCGTGTTGACAGACTTCACACAGACAGAGAACTTAAGAGAATTCTCAGGAGCGCAGGTTTCCTCACGATGATTCCTCCTTCACCGCTAAAACAAGTGATATTTAATTGCTTAAAACACATATAACATATATAGAAAAGTCAGGTGTGTGCCTATGTGGGATTGGGGGATCGAACTCGGATCTTCCGAATAAGACATTCAAACCACTGGGCCAGTTGCTGTTGCTGGAGAGTAATGAGTATCATCCTCTTGCACTACGTGTATGGCGAATTTACTGGAGAGTGAAATTGGAATTAAATAGGTAATTAAACTAATTATCTTCGCAATAGTAATTGACTAGTATTATTTTAATACAACCTATTATCAAGCTCTCTATTTATAATAATCTTGCTCTATCTCGTAAAACGCAGTTATTTTAAAAAATTAACTTGTATAGAATCGCGTGTAATCTATAATTACGTGGATAATGCCGTTATTATTAAGCTACGTCATAATTTGTATACGATGACACTGTTGTTTTGTATTACCGTCTATAAACATTTCATTATCGGACCCTTTAAATATTAAATATTCCTCTAGTGGAAAGGCCAAGTAAATTAATAAAATAAAACTATGAATATCCTTATCTGCTCTAATAAAGTCTTGAATAATAAAACGTAGCGTTGCCCGTAAACGTTGCCTCTCCGACACCTGGCGGCTAATTGAATTGTAAAACCTTTGTCATGACCCTTTGGCGGTCAAAATGACGTCAATTTGATCATTATTCATTTTTCCTGATCGGATATCGGGTGAGTCAAATCGATAAGTTGCTTGAAACACCCCGGATGTTTAAATTTTAAAATGGAGGCTATAATTGTTATGCATTTATTATAATGAAATGCTAACTCAACTGTTTTTGCAACTAACAATCACTAAATTAGTAACATTAGTTTTTGAGTTAGATTATTTTAAAACCTACCCACACTGTTTCTTGCTCATGGTACGTCAGAGCCAGTGATATTTGTTGACTAATGATAGCTTATTTTTTCTGCACAACTTATAAATTCTGTTCCTATAAGTTAATTCATAGAGTAATATTGGCTTTCTTAGTGGAAGTCTAATAGTGTATTTATTTTCCAGATTCCAGATTTTCTCTTTATAATCTGATATTTTTCTATTAATTTACTACTTTTTCAAAATTTCTTCAAAACAATTTTTTTTACATTGGCATTGAATTATAAAATTATAAGGAAACTGAACTTCTTTATGAATAAGAATTATTTTTTCTTCTTTTTTAGTAAATATAAAAAAATACAGGAATATTATAGTAGAACGACAAATTGAAGCTTAACAAGATAATAAACATTACTCTGTTCGTTGGCCCGCACAAATACAGTCACTCCCGAAGGTCACATTAAAAAATAACCGAAGAGGGATGTTGGATGAAAACAAAAATATATATAATAAATAATTTTAGCGAAACACCCCCTACGAGGGCATACAACAAAAGGACTTAATGACAAATATTACACACGCCCCTGAAGCTAATGGACTTTACAATTGCTTTGCCACGTATGCCACAGCCCGCAAAGAGAGACCATTATACGAGTGGTTATACAAACATTTTTGTATGATTTTATAACTTGTTTCGATACTAAATCATAGAAACTTGTCTAATTTCTTTATTTGATGGCATCAAGCCATCCCTTGCCCTTGAGTATTAGGCTACGTTTCCACCAGAGATAAGCAAAGATGTGTCGGTTAAGAACAATAGAGTTTCCTCATTTGACACACTCTAAGCGTGGCTGCCAAGCAGTGATGGCCCAGTGGTTGACACTTCAAGTATTACTCGGGTGGTCCGAGGTTCGATACCCCACTCCTGCACTCCTGAGAGTTCCCAAATAGTTCTCAAAGGTGTGTGAAGTCTGCCAACCCGCACTGGGCCAGCATGGTGGACTATGGCCTAATACCCTCCTCATTCTGAGGAGGAGACCCGGCTCAGCAGTGGGCTATTGAAGGGTCGTGATGATGAAGCGTGGCTAGGTAAATGGCTTATACTCTTAAATATCCATGTCTTTTTAATTGTAACATTACTAGCGACCCGCCCCGGTTTGGCACGGGTGCAATGTTAATACATTATTTTTCGTAAAAATTAAAGGATAAAAAATGGTTATTGTGGGTTATCCCTAACAGATAGACATAATATACCATCGCGGACATTTTTATAGACCTTTTTAAGGTATACAATACTGTAGTACATTATTTTGATCTATCGTAGGGTTCAACCAGCATTTGCAAATGTAAGCGCAAAAAAATTTGTTTATTTACACCCCATTATAAACCTCTAAAATGATCAGTGTTTCTCTACTATTAAATAATATTCCTCTTGAATCACTCTATCTATTAAAAAAACCGCATCAAAATTCGTTGCGTAGTTTTAAAAATCTAAGCATACATAGGCACAGACAAACAGATAGCTGGAAGCGACTTTGTTTTATACTATGTAGTGATGGTCATTGGTCACCATACCTTATCTATACATATGTTTCGATAGTGGTGTAGCTTTCCTTAAAGGGTAAGGTAAGGGTAGCTGTCCGTCCGTCTGCCACCAGGCCGTATCTCATGAACAGTTTAAATTTTCAGAAATTATGTGTTTTTGTTGCCCCTATAATTTTTAATACTTTTTCAGTGGCTCATTTTTATAAGTATAAATTACTTTAAAGTAATGATGCTGTGTGCCAATTTTTTATTAATTTAACTATATTAAGTTTAAGATTATAGTTTTGAAGATTGTAAATTGTATTATTATTAAAAGGATATTAGTATAACCAAAGGGAAGCAAAAACGAATCGATAGTTATAGATATTATACCACTGATGAATAGCTAGTTAACGTCTGCGTGGTACTTGAATAATTTTGTTTATCATCGAATTATCAAAGCGGTCCACCTGTCACCTAATTGTCAGGTTTTAAACTGACTTCCAAAGTGAAGTAGGTCACGCGACATTTCCGATGCTAAATAAATGATTTTCTGATTGTTGTCTCCATAAAATACTTTAAATATAATAAAACGTTTGTATACAAAACTTTACAAAGATAGACGACACTGAATATTCATAGACACCATGCATGGACGCTTGGTTACTCTTGGTATATTTCAATTTTGTAAACCACGTCTCCAACTTTAAATACCAAAAGTAAAAAAGAGTATTATACTCACCTTCGAAATTAAAAATCACTATTTTGGAAAAATAAAATAAAAATGCTATTTTCTCGTATGTTTCATAACAATATTTATGGAAAATCGTCCCTAAAAGGTATATTAATACCAATTACACTTGTAATAGATGAGGCAGGATTGAGTATCATATCAAAATAGTGACGCGGAAGTTAATAAATTATATGAACAATCCGTTATCCGTTCCACTAATACGCCACATTGCCACCCGGTCGAGGATCGGGATCCTGACGCATAAATCAAAACTGAAATAGACCGACGACGCTCGCATCCGCTCTTCACTTTACTCCCAAAAAATTAATCTACAAACATTTTATAAGTGCACTCCTTTTTTTCTTGCATACTGTTCTATAAATGGACATCTCTTGTTGTCACATACGCTAATTTAAGGATTACTTGAACATTCATATTAATAAAACATATTTTATAGATTCTGAGCTGTTTCAATTGTAAAGTGTTAATTTCGCCTTATTCGCAAAAGCTAAACTATTATATATATATATGTCGGAAACTATTAAAAAGGATATAAATGGCTGGCTTATCTCGCGCGCTTATGGGCGCAATACGGTCAGGATATACTAAAGGTTACGATCTCTTACTATTATGACAGGAACCCAAGCAGTGCCTTGGACTTGTGACCAAAGTGTAGGCTTAAGGAATTCGTTTATTCGATCGAGATACTCACCTTCACTGCTTAGTTTAACTGTTTAATCCTAAGATTAGACTAACATTGACCTAACCTAACACAAGGCTTTTTTTTTTTTTTTTTTTTTTTTTTTAACGGTGGAAAATGCTTTTACGCATCCCCTCCGTGCGACGAAGGGGTATGTGGGGCTCACAGCGAGTGCTGAACTACCCACTAAAAACCACCGAATCCACCGCCGTCATGAGGCAGGCACCACAGGAACGCTTTCAGCACACAACCATGTTGCCTAGACGGAGACCGACCTGAAGACCGCTCCTCAATCCCTCATGGAGAAGCAGCTGTCATCTCCAATTGCTTCCTCAGGAAGCATGGACTTGCAGACGCTAAAAATGACGTCTGCGCACCCCTATCCGCTTTCTGCGACGCGGTACTGCAGCAGGATCAGCTTCTCTTTCCCGCTCCGCCACTTCTTTCTTTGAGACAACAGACTCACAAAACGCGACCACAGCCGCCCACTCTCTCTTACCGGTGAGCATAGTCCCCACCAACTCCGATAGCGACGCAAATTCACCTACCACCTCTTTGAGCAAGTGCCTCTGTGGTTCCCAAGCCGAACAATCCACGAGTGTGTGCGCCGCAGTATCCACAGCAGCACCACACTCGTGGCACTCTGCATTTAGCTCTCTTCTTGCGACCTGGTACAGGTACTTACCAAAGCACCCATGATTGGTAAGCACTTGCGTTAATCGGTATGTCAAAGAACCGTATTTCCTCCCAATCCATCGTTCTAAATGTGGCCGTACTGCCTCTACGGTAAACGTACCCGCCTCTGGCCTCTGAAGGTCTTCGGTCCATCTTCTTAACACGATCTCCTGAGCCCGTCTTCTCATTCTCTCTATCAACTCCCTTGGAGGTTCTTCCCCTTCCGCTCTCATCGCTCTCCTGAACTGAAAGACCTCCGCAAGTGCCTCAGCCTGAAGTTCCCAAGGAGGATCAGCTGCAAGTAGTGTGGCTACTGTCCAAGAAACGGTCCGGTAGCCACGAATCGCTCTCACTGCGATCAGTCTCTGGGGCCTTCGCAGCAACCTCCTGTTCTCAGCTGAGAGAGATCCCACCCAGACTGGTGCACCATATGTAGCCATACTACGGATCACTCCCACATATAGCCTGCGACATGGGGACTCTGGGCAACCTTTATTAGGGATCAGGCTAACACAAGGCTAACCTAACCTAAACCTAACTCACACCTCCGACATACATAGGTACACTATATATATTGCGTGGAACTCATGATTTCTATCCATTACTTGATATTTTTCTCCTACGATCGACTAAACCTTTTTTAGCTGGAGAAGGAATCTGTTAAATAAGCAATTCTTATTGACGGTCCTCCTCTCTCATTCGATGCAAAACATAGAGGTCTTATGCGTGCGTCGAATTACATCCTACATATTCCTGGAGTTCTTTTATCATCCAAATAAGTTATGAGATATCCACTAGTATCAAATGCTTGTATCCCGGTTTTAATTTCTATTTCGCTTTCTTTAGTTATCCAAGTGCTATTTATATAATATCTTTGTATTGTCTCCGGTTCTTGACTTGATTATTATTATTTATGTTAAGTTTCACGAGTTTAAACTACATCTTATTTGAAGTATAAACTATCCGGTTTTATGATACCTATTATATAAATTGCGAGATCGAAATCACAATTATCTTCGTCATCTTCGACGTCTTATTAGAATATCTACGATGTTTAGTTCTTCATTTTAAACCATATCAACACTAAGTTATTAAATATTTGGAAGTATATATTTATTCGATATTAAAAATGTATTAACCGATTGCTACACTTGTATTAAGTGATATTGGCTAATTAATTCAATTGTGTCTTTAATTGTTTTATTAACGTATAATTTCTATAGTGGTATTATGGGTTCCTTATTAAATATGTAAATTAAAGTTGGTTAAATGTAAAATCAACACAAAATCGCTACGTGCGTGAGGCCCACGACGTTTTAACCGTACACGAGTCACGAGGCGCCATTCAATAGCCTATGCATTATGAATATTGTATTTACTTATCACTGATTTACTTGTCAAGTAGCAAGTGATAAGTGATTAGTGATTAGTTTACAATATATGTGTTTTCAATGACATCATACGACAACTGTTTCTTTGAGAAATGATACTCGCCCACTGAGGTTTCTTAATGATACTAATACATAATCATAAATCCCCCATCATTTTATCAACTGCATATAAAATATTTATTATTTATTTTATTTTGACTTGCGAATTTCGACATAAATTCAATGTCCATTAAATGCGTTCACTTTGGGATTCTGAGGCAATTAACAGACAAGAACTGAGCATTTAATATTTATTAAAAAATATACGAGATATCTGTCTCCAATTAATTTTTCAAGTGTGACATACAGACGATTTACAAAGCATTTTGGTACTGAATCCTAAAAAAATGTAATTCTTTAAAAGTTACAAATTCAAAATAATCAATTTTACAACTACACTTAGCTTAAACATTATTTTTTGGAATACTGGAACAGCTACGGAACAAAATACCTTATCACTTGATCTGTATCTCAATAGCGAAGACAAATTTAATGGTAAACCTTCTCCCACAGAGGCTTAACTAATAGATCAGTTTAACGATTTTGTTAGTATTTCAATCCCACTTTAAAGCTTCTCCTAAGCGAGTGCTAAACGCGAATCCAATTCGTTTTTACTGGCTAAGCAGTACTGCGTACCTTTTTATTGCCAACTCATCCCGAGTTTAATTTTAAGTCAGTCATTAAATCTTGTCGTCCTTACTTAGTTTACTATACCGTTTTCAAATTAGTTTTTCATATATTAAATATATTAATTATTAATTTGTAGCTTCATCATTAATCCTATCCATTTTTATCCTTTTCAATTTTATGTTAACGGTGCATTCATCATTTGCAATCTTTTTTCGTTTCTGAATTTTAATTTTTTTTGCGTCATTTGCAGTCAGCGTTTCTATTCATATAACACCGGTTAACATGAATATTAAGTCTGAGATTTTTTTTACCTTACTAATAAAGTGTAATAGAACTTTTTCGGTTAAAGTTTGCTTTCCTACAACATTGGTTTCCATAAAAAAAATCATAGTATATTCATATGTAGGTATGGTGTGGACTTATAAATTTTGGGCTTATCTTCATCATTCATAAAAGCTCAAATAGTTAGTATTCTTATTTTTAGTACAATTTAATAAAAATGTGTTTTAGATTAATATTAATAACAATAACACGTATATTGTTTTATCTCGTAACGTTACCACATAAAATCTATATAATTAATTAACACCCCATATATCCATAAAGCAGAAAACATCAAGTAGCCGTCAGTTTGAACAAACTCAGCTATTTTATATTCACGATCCAAGATAAGTACGGTTGGGTTGGCGTAAATATGACCGATTTCATTGTTCTACAGTCAGCTCTGAGAATCACTTGGTGCAATTAACGGTGCTTGTCGATGTGGAATTAGCCTCTATTGAATGATAACAATTGTATTCTAACATCGAGGAATTTCGTCAGACATGTTAGAATGCTTGTTTTTTATTTTGCAATTTATCACAACCTATTTTGATGACCACTTGTTTTTTTCCTTTATTGCTTGTTTGTTCTGAATGATGTTGATTAAAGAAATATCCATACGAGAACTGTACTGCACCAGTAACCCATAAAAACAATAATTTTATGCACTTTCGCCAAAACCTACATCAATCTTTTATAATGATGATGTCGAGATAAATTGACAACTGTCTATAGTAGCCTGCAGCTAACTTTAAGTCTGAGGAAGTTCGCGCATTATGAACGTGCTACGTGCCTGTATTTGCAGTTCCATCCGTGACGTAGCAGACGCGCAGGAACTGAAACGTCGCGTAAGAATCCCCGCTGAATAGGCCTTAAAACTGACTTTTGCGAGTTCAAGTTTTATTGGTTTCGACGGATTCTCAAGATGGCGCATAAAGTCCTAAAGTTGGTAGTAAATGACATCGGTATGACAATGATAATAATGTTGGTACAGAATAGGCTTCATCATCAGATCAGTCAAATATTCTAGCGAGACTTGTTGACAAGCAGTATTTATTCTCCTATTCCTTTGTCTCCTTCTTCTTTTTGACTTGATTTTTTTGTACAATGATCCTCAAGATAATATAAAATCTTATAGTGCTGCAGTACTCTCATATCAAAATTAAGATTATGTTAATGTTTTTACGCTTTATCTTGTTTGTTTACAGTGTCAACAAATGATAAGTCTTTTGTAAAGTACATCATGATTAACGCCAGTAATTTTCTACTAACTTATTAACAATGATTTTTTGGTTTTCTTTCGTAATATAACTCGCGGAAATCTTGTTGTACTTCTAGTTAGATTTTTTATTTAATTTCAATCTGAATTGATTTCTGATCAGTTTAAATTTTTAATTTAATAGACATATTGCGATTTTTTTACTATTAGGTCTTGTGACGTGTTACGGTCTCGACAAAAGGGAGCCAATCTCTCCATTGTCATAGCTATGCTTCCTTTTGCTTTTCGTCTGCTGCAGGTTGTAATTTCATTTGATGACAATATATAGTTTAGAAAACCTAACAAAAATCCTACGATAACTTCTGAGAGTTCCACGATTTACAAACTTTGCTTTTTCGTTAAATCATTGGCACTTACATTACTAATAGTCAAAGGAGAGTTCCAGTAACCACCTTGAGACTCAACCATAAAACCATATATTACATTATTGTCATACCATGGGAGATTAAAATTGAGTTCCAAAATTTAATTACATATTAATTGTTAGCCTGTATAAAGTTGAATTTTAAACGGTTTAAAACTACAGAAGCTCCAAAAGATCGATTTCCTGTCACCTGCAAATAAGACAATAGTGTTCCGCCTCCTCAGTGTCGCTAAACGTTAATTGGTTTGTAAGGTGCAAGTGATGGAATTAGACAAAAGCATATGCATAAGTATAGGTACGTAAGTAAGTACTAAGGAGGCAGGCAACGCAGGATGGTATGACATGTATCGATCGTAAAGCGTACGTACCGTGCCGTCGCCGTCGCCACCATAATGCCTACAGCGGCGTCCTGCGGCGAGGCACGCACGACGGGACCCTAAGGCGACGCACTGGCGATGGCGATGGCGATGCCGTCTCATATTCGAATTTCTTTCTATCGTAAATTTTATACTCTGTCTTTCATTGTGTTTACAATTCAAATCTAATTCTCACCTTATAAACTTATGAGGACCGATTAATTATCAAGGAGGAATATTTTCTTACTTGGTTGTGGGTGTAAGCACGCGTGAAATTTGATCGTTATTTTAAGAATATCTGTTTCCTTAATTATAACACACCATTACCATGAAAATAATTTAATTTGAAATTCTTGTAGCTTCTGATTTTGCATACTTAAACGTTTTAATGTAGCAAGTCCCAATCCCATCCAGTAATTTAAACTGAAACTCAAAATAGTTTATTTCAGTTAGATTTGTTTACAAAGTAGTTTTGATACATCATAACAGGACGGTCAGTCAGTTTAACTAAAGTGACTACCAGCTCGGAATGCAATCGGTTGAAGAGCTGGCCATTTCAAAATTCAATCTAAAGAAACAACGTGATTAAATACATTTAAATTTACTAAACATAAGCTAAATTTTTAATTTAGATCACTTTTATTTTTAGGAAGTATGATTATGTACCTACGACATTTCATTCGCAAAAATCCTATGGGACTTGCGAATGAAATGTATCCCCCGTCAGGCGGCTGGGGGTTGTGCGTAAATGCATTTTCCACGTTTTAAAAAAAAGAATAATATCTAAAAATGAATTGACATAATGACCTTTGGTCGTCTCACAAAAACTCGAGAATGGCTAATTTTGGTTTTGAAATATTTGTAGAAGTACAAGTAAGGTTTAAACGTTGAGAAATGATGAAACGATTTTTTATAAACCTTTGCGAAGCGAGTATTAAATAGATACTAAATGTTGTCCAATTATTCTTTACACACTGTAAATAACATCTAAATCGATTGAATTGAACATATTTATTATGTTACATATTTATAATGATATGAAACCATAGGTCACACATCATAGTCAAATTAATAAACGGAAGTACTTGAATTAATTTCCAAAACCAATATCTAGGGGCCTGGTAGCGTCCCTGCCACTACTAACTTTTTCTAGAAGCGCTTTGTCGTTTCTTACCCTCATAACTTGGGTTTAGATTATACCAGATCTACAAAATTCTAGGGATATGAAGTCAGAAATGGACTTGCCCGTCTTATATATTTATGTATATATATTCTATTTATTACTGCTCATTACTTTTCTGTTATATAACAGTTCTTGTAATAACGAAAGCCACACATATTGACTAAGGTGGAGAGTTTGTGAAGTGAGGGCTTGTAGAGGTAGGTAGTGCGTGTAGAGTTAGAAGCTTGGCTCTATATGAGATCTGATAACTTTTTCACAGAACTACATGGTTTTCTCTTGACAACATTTTACATGAAAATATTTTTGGTGGGATTTATTGTTTTTTCGGACAATGGTCTGAAAGAATTATGTTGGCTTTTAACGCACTTATGTAGTAGATTTTTCTTGTACTAATAAGTCTTACAGAAATATTTCTGCTTGATCAACAGATAAATAAATTGATCAACGATAAAATATTTATTACTTAATAAACTAGCTAAATTAGTTGTAACATAACATTTAACACAATAATTGTTGTACTTATCTGCAATGTTAACAATAAACTATTAATTACTGTTCTATTATAAATACACAAGCGAATATGTCTGTTTGTGTACTCTACAAATCAGCCCTGTAACCGTTTATTGAAGTAATCCCATTTATGTACAGCCATAAAATTTCACATTGATCGAGTTCGAGGATCTATAGATCTTAATTTTGTATAATGTATTGTAAAAATTGGCGAATAAACTTATAATTTAATTTGACATATTTTTCTTCTAAAAATATTACCGCTATTGAGATCTATTGAGATTTGAGGTAGTCGTCCAAGTGATTTCAAGCAGGCTAGGTACATTATCTAAAGTAGTGCAAGTAGTGTAGTTTAGCTATGCCTTCTTTATTGCGCTGAGATCATTCGGGAAATATGTATCTTTTTATCTATAAAATAATTATCAAAATCGATAGGTAGGTAACCTAGTTCCTGAGACCAAAAAATCAACTACACTTAATTTTATAAACATTATTTGTTTATATTATTAAGTGTAGTTCTCAAATAAGATGGCGCTGATGTTCATAAATAAGAGTCATTGAGGTGCTGACAATATAAAAGGGAAGGAGCTGAATTTGAGACGCATCGACAAAAGGCATCCTGGAAGATAGAGTGGGGAGGGGGAGTGTAGACAAAAATGCTGCGGTTTCAGCGGACCCTAAGCAAGAGCCCAGAATCCAGTAGGTCCGCAGCAAATGGGATCTGAGGGGTATATATATATAAGTCTGTCCCACATGTGGCTCGACCGGAACGCGTCTATGACACTTGGCCGTCCGATTCGCATGCTGGTGGTTGCAAGCCAGTCGGGGAACATATTCCCTACCAACAATGGAGGTGCTGGGTTACTCTGCACTTACGAGATGCTCTCCCGCCAACCCGCCCCCTACAAACTACATACCAAAATATTTTAAAAATCCGCAGTATCTTGTATTTCAGTTTTGTTTTGCATTTAATGGGCAGACAATTGTACTAACATTTTAATCGGATTGATATTCATTTTTATGCCTACTTTGTTTCAAATAATTAAAAAAGCGCATAGTAATGCGAATTTTTCTTATAAATCTTTAATTGGATATACAGTTTAAACGTTGAGGTTTAACTGTGAATAAAGAGGTTGCAAAACTTATCTAAACAGGGGTCTATCACCCTCTTAATAACCTTTTATTGGTCTAATTTATACTCTATGCTCTTGACCAACAGACATTAAAGGACCTGGTAAATCCGGTCCCTGATCTGCCGCAAAAACAAGATTATTTCCTAAATCAATTCAATTGAAACAAAACCAACGGTATTAGTTGATCGTTAATTGTCCTTATCGCAGAACCGAAAAAACCGGCAACGTACAAACTTAATCTTCTTATTAAATCAAACACATCACATTAAGGATGTTATCTTGTCAATATTGAAGTCCCTAACAGTGAGGGCAATAGTGTAGACATAAATATGTAACGACAGGTGGTAAAGTGGCCACGCTGAGCAACGCACGCCCGGTGCCCCACGACCGAAACCGTTTAAATCATACAAATATCACACAAAACTTGACTCTACTTCACACACAATAAGACAGGTACTGCCCACGACAGGAATCAGGCTCTCAAAACCATTCGTTCATACATTCGATCGCAACGCAAGCCTGAAGACGGGAGAATTCGAATTTATTGACCATTAATTCAAAATATTATTTTCACAATATAAGTACTCATTTATTAATTTTGAAATATTAGGTTCCGATTAATTTATATGTGTCTTTAAGATATTTATTATGTATGTAAATATCGTCTTTATTTATAATACTAATCTTTTGTTTCAGTGCACTCGGTTTGTTTTCTTTGTATTACACTATTCCATTACACACAAATGTTTTTATGTATATAGTTTAGTATACTATTAATTGAATTATGTGTAATTAATATTATAATTTCTTTTGTTCCAGAGTCTTGACGAAGACAATAGATCATCGGTAAGTCGCTTTATAATTTTGAAAATTGCGATCTAAAGCATATTTCGCATACAAATCGACTGAATGAGATCATAAATTGGATCACTAATCGCGAGCAAAACTTTTTTACCCACAGGAACTGCGAAGATCTCTCGAAGCATACTATATAGGAATATAAGATTATTTAAATGATAAGAATGTGCAGAATTTAAATAATCAGACCCCTTGAATAGAATGATTACTTTGTAAACAAAGACTTACTACTTTATTACATTATAAGAACAAAGATTTACTTGTTCGAAGATCAATAAGGGGCCGTTCATTTATTATAAGAAAAATTCGCTTTTTCAAAGTATAATTTTAACTTTGAACATTTTTGTAATCTTACGTAAGAATGATCGAGACTCATTCCCACCCCCTTTTAAGAAAAAATAAGACATGGTCGAACTCCTTCCCCCCTAAATCGTCTTATGTAAATAATGAGCTCCAACAAAATGAAATACACTTCAGTAGGTTCGACTTTTTATTTGATTTTTTAAAAATAACATGATGATGAACATGATTCGAAAAAATATCAAAGAATCGCCTTAAACCTTTAAAGTCTGAGTGTTTAATAACTCGTAATACATTTAATAATTACAAATAGAATAATATTTCATACAAGTTTCTGGAGCGTTAAATAAACAGCGAACATTAGTATTCGTGTAAAAATGTTCTTTTCTTTCAGTAACAGAACAAACTGAATTAATTTTATCGTCTCACGCCACTATTATTAATTTTTCTTTTAAATTGGATACTAAATTTGACTCAACTGAAATTAAAGTATAGTAAACTTGTTATTATAAACAATTAGTGTTAATAACACTAGTTTTTGCTGTTTGAGTTGAATGTTATTTAAAAAAACCATGCCAAGTGCGAGTAGGACACGCGCACCTTGGGTTCCGACTTCCGTACCAATATTCGAAAAATTTTGTTGTAGGGCCCCCCTTAAATGTTTATTATATTCTGTTTTTAGTATTTGTTGTTATAGGGGCAACAGAAATACATCATTTGTGAATATTTCAACTGTCTAGCTATCACGGTTTATGAGATACAGCTTGGTGACAGACAGACGGAGGGACAGCGGAGTCTTAGTAATAGGGTCCCGTTTTTACCCTTTGGGTACGGAACCCTGAAAATGCAATGACTATAATCTTTTTATTATAAAAGCTGCAGTTTGTAGAGTTGTTTATAAAATTTTTTTTTTATTTAATTGATTACGGCCTAAAGGGCCTGTATCATCAGAGACGTGCGAATCGATTCTATTGGTTCTTAACAAACGTTACTCGCTACACATCTTCGTAGATCTCTGGTGGAACCGCAGCCTTAGAATCTGACTTCTCAATCTTTGAGGGTAAAAAGAAAGATACAATTTATTAAAATCTGTTCACTTCTGTTACACTTTATATGTAAGTTTGAATGTCTCTAAGTTCTGTTCCTACTTAGGAAGCTAGTGCTAAACCTTTTCTGATGCTTGATCTTGTTTTAGTTAGAAAACAAGGAGACAGACCCTCTGGATTCTAAGCAGAAACAGTGGATTTTGTGTGCTGCTAGAGGCGAATACCAATCTCTGGCCAAAATGTGTAGAGACAACGCTAAACTCGTTAGGACTAAGGTAGGTGGTTTATTATTTATAATTAGTCTAGTTTAGTTATCCCTATGCATAATCAATATTCTTAAGTATCCGTGTACCAAATTTCATTAACATCGGTTCAGCCGTTTTAACGTGATGCGTGTACAAAACCCTGCAATTTTACGATTTTATTATCTCTATTATATAAAATTCTCGTGTCACAATGTTAGTTACCATACTCCTCCAAAACGGCTCGACCGATTTTTATGAAATTTTATATGCATATTCAGTAGGTCTGAGAATCGGCTACTATATATTTTTCTTCCCCCCAACTGATAAGGTTGGCCCACCCCAAATTTATATGGCAAAACAACGTTTGCCGGGTCTGCTAGTATTATTATAGACTTTAGCTTCAATATAAAACAAAAAAATCGTTCTATTATATACCTACTTGTCATTACAATTATTAGATTACAGACTTAGGGCTTAAATTAGTTTTATATATATATTATTATATAAAGAGCCGTCATCCATAATTTAATACGTCAATGTTCTAGTTACGGAATGTTGTAGAAAGTCAATTAAGCAGGAAGAAGGAATTTAAAAATAACTCCCGTCTTTGTATTAGCATCTGTTTGTCGCAAAGTGGTCGTCGCGTGTCAAATCAAAGTTAAACTTAACCAAATGGTTAACATGTTAGCTATATTTTAACCCCGGTTTTGCATGCTTTAAAATTAATCAAACATATCGTGTTGACATTTTCTTTATACCTTTCTTTATATATTTTAGCTATTGTATTGCAATACACAGTCTTGGTAATATATATTAGCGTCTGCCTCGATATATCTGAGGTAGTCTGCCAAGCTATTTCAGACAGTAAACGCTGTCTAACATAGTGCAAGTATGTAGTTTGGTGTTGTGGTGGTAGGTCTGATGATCAATTGATATTATACTTCGTCGTCAAGTAGTGGGGATTGAGTGTCATGGATAAACCTACTCCCAGGTCACAAGGCCTAGTCTATATATGTTGTTGTACATTAATAGATATCATCCTCTTATATTATCTATATATTCTTCAGGATCACAAAAATCTTTTTTTTGTTCTTGAATAAAAAGGCTGAATTTCCACCAAGGATGTGAGAGGATGCGTAGCGAGGGATGTGTTTGTTAATAACCAATAGAACAGCTTTGTTTACCTAGCCATGCTCAGAGTGTGTCAATTGGAAACGCAGCCTAAGAACGTAGAGTACGTGTTAGGTTATTTTTAAGGTTTTTGGTGCTAACCATGATAATTTAACTGTACACAATATATTATACTAGCAGTGCCCCGCGGTTTCACCCGCTATATTTTGGATAATTAACACTATATCATTATAAATTATAGCCTATATATTATTCTGATGTTTAAGGTATATTATTGTAAAGTTTCATCAAAATCCATTCAGTAGTTTTTGCGTGAAAGAGTAACAAACATACATCCACACATCCATACATTCTTACAAACTTTCGCGTTTATAATATTAGTAGGATAAGCCAATTTTTGTATTGGGGTAAAGAAATAGCATTATTTTTTTTTAGCTAATAAATAGCTTGTCGGGGTTTGAACCCACGACTTGTTGATCGTGAATTCATTGCCCGAACCACTGAACTACTGATGCTTCAAAATTATTAATACTATTCTTGTTCTTAATACTTTCGATTAAACCGTATATGTTTCGAATCTTCCGAATAATTCAAGTCTTTCAATTCGAATCTACGAATCCTTCGATTCTAATATTCGATTCGTAGTTCCGTACAATACGCACGCTCTCTTACTATAAGGTCCACTTCCGATTGTTTACAATACTTTTCAAAACAAACCAAGTAGCCACTTAAAATTTGCAGTCAAACAAAAAGTGCACTGATTCTAGAAAAAAAGGTGATAAACGGTAACGGATGTGGTCCTCTTATTTTTTTTGGCGTTAGTTAGAACGAGCATGTGTCCAAAAGGTGTGCTTTTAATTGGAAGGTCGGCGCCGTCGCCCCCCGCAAGCTATCTTGACATATCTCTTCCCTTGTTTTATTTTACGATGTTGAATTTTTTTTAACTATTGTTTATGCTCTCGCACTTGATGAATAGATGCCATATAACCGCTTATTCTGGCAATTATTGGTAGTTAAAAAAAACTTATGTCTCCTTGGAAATATTTAATTCCTAGACTGTTAGCATAGTTTGTAAATAAATTGTATTTGTTACGCGCTGCGCTCTACCATGACAATCCACATAGATATCAAGAGCGACACCATTCAACGGAATTTGAAGATGGAGTCCCTAAAAGAATCAAAATACTTGTGTTCATATTCGAACGCTCACTTGACCTCCCGTCATAGTCTTATTTACGTACAGCTTGTTACGAAAATCGCTATCACCACATAAGACACATGTTCCTCCTCATCATCACGTAAGTCAAGCGGCTACAGCTGATGGCCTCAATGAGCCTCCTTCAGGGAACTGTAAGTCTACTGGCAGGAGCTGGATGGCTCCCCGAGACATGAAGCTCCATGTCAAGGACGACCATTGAATTGACCATCACTTGGAATTGGTAAGTCGATAGATTCTAGATCTTACGAGAATGTGAATAAGGGTAGGGTTCGCTAGGGCTTTTTAATTCAATAAATTATTTTGTAACTTTTTTTTCTTTGAGTTTTTCGTATTGAAGTATTTAGATTATGGTCGAATTTGACACACACATTTGTGTTTTGTATGTACACATTCAAACTTTCATTTATATTATGATGATTAAAAAGGGATTTCACAATGACTATACTTGCCTTCGACCGCTTTTTAAACCTAATTGTGTGTTAGCAACTTATTTTGGTTTTGAGTTGTTCTTTCATGTCTTTTATTTCTTTAGGTTTTGTACGAGATACGTCTATACTAACAGAACTTACAGTTTACATATACTTTGATTTGGGGATGTGTAAATAGTTACAAATTCTAGCTAAATTTCCTATTTTATTAAACAACTAAATACACGTAGATGTCACCAACTGGTATATGACTAACACTCCAAGTCAATCTTCAGCGTTTTATTAAATTGCAATTCTACCTTCATAAACATTCACAATATCCTTCATTCTGTTCTGCTGTTCTTGCAGCAATTGATCTCTCTCTCTCTCTGATTAAATCATCTTTGTAAACAATTTTTTTTATTAGTTATGTAAGGCATAAACGATTTCACTGAAAGCCCTAATGTATTAATTTTATAGGAAAGCTACTGCTATCTCATAGTTTCTAATACCTTTTTAAGCTGTTTTTATTTTTTTATTTTACTATCCTATCTCCAATAATGGATAAATTTTATCATGCAATTAGTGAATATGTGTAAGAGATAGCTACAAATCTTATTATAACTTAAGTACGCGTTAAATTTTATTGCATCAAGATATCTGAGAATGGTCATTTTCTATGCTATCTAATTATATATTTATAGAGAAACATTTTCTTCTGTCTGTACGGAATTTAGATACGGTTTTGAAAATTGACAGATCTCGATTTGTAGGATTTTATTTGCTTCCGTTTTGCTAAATTCCTGTTAAACATTGGAGATGGTTGTGGTTTTATTCAGATTCATCGGTCTAAAAGTCTATTTGAATAATCTCGTATAAACCAAGGCGGTAGATTGTATCTTAACCGCTGAAATTTAGGTTATTAGATAAACTATTCACGAATAATATACATAATTTATTCACAGCTTCATGCGACGAAACCACAAGTTTAAAAATGATGATAAAATTGCCCGAAATAAACTCTTGTAGAGTTATGCATAAGACGGTGATTTTGATGTTTTTTACATCGATTCGTATTAATAATTTGCCAATTAATTATGGCAACAATAAGATCTCATATGTCGACATATAAAGTGCAAGTAACATAGTGTGATAGGAGGTTTTCCTTAACAGTGATCAGTTGAGGGGTTTTAAGCGAAGGTCGTTCGGCGACAGCCACAATGCCCACAATGCTCGGCTTTGTGTCTCAAATACATGCATTCAATAATTTTTTTTTAATTCTCTTAAGAGGGTGAGTGATTAAAATAACCTAACCGAGGTCGCGGGCAAACACATTCCTCATAATCTAAGATTAGGTCTTCATTTAAGCATTTAAGCCAGGATACGAGTACATTACTTTTATTGTAGGAATAAAATTCGTAATGATAGCCTCCTCTTTTATTGATTCGTTGTAAATCAACCGTCGACGCCAATCGGGTTTCAATTTTATTAGCATCCTCTATATGTGAATACTGAATTGTGAGTTAATGAGAGTTAGCTGGGATTTGTCTCTTACTTGTTTTTGTTACGAATTTATTGTTACACTTGGGATTGTTTATAATTTAATTATTTTAATCTCTGCTTCGTTAAATATGTCGTACCTTCAACTAGATAAATATCTTTATTGTGGTTTTTGGGAAGTTCAATTAAATATTTGACTCTAAAGAAATCCTCGAAATTTTGTAATCAATCTAGTGGATTATGTTGATTGAAGAAAGCGCCAATGAAAAGATAATTAATTCTTTGTAATGTATGTGCTGGCTTTTCTCTGAATGTACCATACAGATCATTATTGTCCGTTCTTGGCTCAAAAGGTTCAATTTTTCCGAGTGACATCTTTCTATTTATCTAAGTATTTGCTTCATAGTAGGTACAGATTGTCGCCAATGAACTTAAAACTGAAAAACCAACATCTTAACGGAATGTTGTGACTTGTAAAAAACCCGATGATAATGCCAATATTGTTAGACAACATTCTATTACACCGACAGTTATTACCTTTTTAAAACACCATACATTACATCGTTTACCTGTATATTTTCTCAATATCGTTTGTTTTAATTTTCGTAATGTTTTGAGACATAACCAAGTGTACACGTAACAAAACATCTCACAAAACACGATCAGTTTTAGAAGAGGCAGTGACAGCCCGAACGGAAACGGATATAGATTCTTTATGCGATAGCGTTGACAATGTCGCATGTTATGAACAAATTGTTTCCACTAAACTAATTGAAGTTGAAGTTTCGTGAATACTAAACAATCATTAATGTTTTGAAGCTGCGTTGTGAACTGTTGTCGTTTAGTCGATTGTTCTGAAGAGCACTTAATAGTCCTGCTAAACCTTATTCAGATTCGGAGAGGGTCAGCACCCTGACCTTGAATTGTTAAGTTACGTAGTACTTACGTGTAGATACGAGGGAGGTTCGAGTTCGATCGAATGAAGGCTACCAATCTGCACTAACACCCTCCTCAGAATGAAGAGGATACCCGGCTCAGCAGTGGGCAATTAACGGTGTGTGATGAAAGCGAATGACCCTTTTTTAATACCTCATTACCATGTTACTAATTGCCAGTATATTAAAAAAATGTCAAATAATTCAATTAATACCTAAAATACATATCGAAAGGAAATTCACTTAAACCGGGTGTCCCACGTCACTTCTCGTACTTTTAAAAATAATTCTCACACATTCATGTTTCCACATTTATAAAGTAGGATGGGATTAACGAATCTATCATCGTTGTAAACGTTAATTATTTTAATTAGTTGTTACTTATCTACTCTAGTACCGTACTCCGTACGAGAGATACTCTTAATTATATCATTTTAAATGCTAATCACCACACTAACACATCTATCGTAACTAAGCTGTATGAATTAAATACGTATGTTTTAGATACATTTTTTGTATTAGGATTGTACCGTTGTATGTTTTTCTAAATATAACAAATAATCTGGAGGCTCAGCGGTGCTCCCACCAAGTCAAGCAAAGCTTGGGCTGTAACATCGTATTGTCGAAGCAGCTCCTTAACATTTTTGAGCATCTGAACTTTTGCTGTGAATAAAGTTAGTATCCTGAAACAGTTATCTTTGTTGCCTCCTTCGTTAGTTTTTTGTTTTAGTAATGTTTTGTTAAGCGTCTTCATAAATTGTACATTCAAGATAATCTACTAAGTATTATGCCTAGCAGACCCGCGCGACTTCGTTCGTGTGTCGCTCCGCTCCTATGGGTCGTAGCGAGATGTTAAATAGCCTAAGTTACTCCTTGTTATATCAGCTATCTGCCAGTGAAAGTCCCGTCAAAATCGGTCCAGTCATTTTAGAGATTAGCAGGAACAAACAGACAAACGGACAAATAGACAAACAGACAAAAATTGTAAAAAATATTGTTGTTGGTATATGTGGTGTGGGCGTGTATACATCCATATGTACTTAGTAAAAAGCTTTTATTTATTTGTATGGAATGTATGGAAAAAAATTAATAAATTGTTGCATTGGAATTTATTACCTATTTTTCTCTCTGGTCGTTTCTTCATTTCTTTTTTCAGTTTTGTATTTCTGAAATATTTTTATTATTATTTTTGTATTCATGCATATTTAAGATATCAATCAAGTTTGTATTTTTTTCTCATCATATTTAAAATTTGACCTTTTGGAATTCCTTCGAAAGGTTTTATACATTTTTTTTTTATTTATTATTGTTTTATTAGGAACAACAAAGAAACCATTTTTGTTAGTATACATTTTAAATTCTATAACTTATACTCTAGTGTTAGTAACAAACATTTGCTTCAAGAAATTTAAATATGAAATAAGAAATTACCCTTGAACGACTTTAGATTTTTGAGAACCGAAATTTTGAGTTCGATGGAGAAAAAATAATTAAAATCGGGTAGCATTTTAAAAAATTAATGGAATCATATTTTTCTGTGATCGTTAAAGGGTTAACCCTTCAACGACCATAAGGTTTTGAGGACTGATATTGTGAGTTTTATGTTATAAAAATATTGTAATGGAAAAACGGGGACCACGGGGACACCGATGTCCGATGATTTGATTATGTTAATATCATATCATTATTAACAAACCACGTAACTATTATAATATATAACATAGGACTACTTTCACTCTAATTTTTATTTCTGAATTATATATTTTTGAAGGTGTCTCGTGAAAGCTTAAAAAAGGACTACAGCGAAGGAGTAAATAACTACATTTACAGGATGCCGCTTGCCATCCGTAGTGTTTGTACCTTTTATGTTTGTCTTATATGTCAGCGCGTAAGTTAGGCTCACGTTGACCTAAGCAATGGAACTAAGCAGTAGAGGCGAGTATCGGAATTCTGTTAAAAGGCCTTGGTCGCAAGTCCAAGTCACTGCTTAGGTTCCTCTCGTTATTGCAAGAGATCATAATGTCGATCATAATGAACCGTAGCAGTTCCTTCGTTGCGTTTACTTAATAGTCTATTCAATATCACCCTCCTCTTAATGTTTTCGATGTACCCCTTCTCCTTTATCCGAATTATATACTACTACAAATATTTAATAATGCACAGTATTACGAATTTGTCTTCAATTAATACATAGAGTGTATCAGTTATAAACATGTGGTTGTGCTGGCTGCCGGTTGTTTTCATTTTCTAACCGGCTAATAAAGCTACACTAAATATTGTCAGACAGTGTGTAACACGTGTTTGCTACTGAGCCGCCCTGGTTGACATTTGTCGTCTCTCCAATAAAAAACACTTTGATGATTATTTTCGTATTTGCCCTACCCGACGATAGAAATATCGATTTGTGGAAATATCTCGACTCCATTCATATTTGGATTTTTTATTGCTTCTAGTGATTCATTCTGCTTTAACAAGTTGCGTGCCTTCGGTCTGAGATTATCACTATTTAATCTTCTGAATTAGCTTACGTCCTCTGCTGGGTCTATACCCCCTTTTGTCTATACAAAAGGTTTTGAAATAATACCCGCGCTTGTCATACGGGTTGCTCGTCGTAGGACTCGCTTCGCATTAATAATAGCTATAGCTGCGGGCACGTAAGTATAGGTTTGACGTTGAATGCGCAGAAGTCAGATTGGTTGTTATATGACGTGTCAGTTTCCGCGCGTCTGCTACGTAACGGATGGAAGTCAACACGCTCATAATGCGCAACGACCTTCATTATTTTTGGTCAGACCTAAAGTTAGCTGCCGGCTACTAAACTAAAAGTAGTTTAAAATTGGACAATCTGGATTATTGCTATTCTAGGATCATAGGAGGATTCAAGTGCAACAGACTTGTATTTCTTATTTGATCTCAATTCATTGTTCTCAAGAAATATTTTTTGTCATAACTTTGTTTTCATAAGTTAGTTCGTGTTATCAAGTGAGTGAGATTTAGTGATCTAATCAGAAATATTATTAAAAATAGTATATCCTCCAGAAGGAGGATGCTAGGACGTGAGCTTAATTTTCAGTAACGGTCGTCATCGCGCCTGTTTCTGTCCTGTAAGTTTGTTCCTGTAAAAGGTACCCATACTCAATCATAAAAAAAACACACCGCAAGTTATTCCACAAAATCCTTATTGGAGTGATTTATCAATTCCCGCCAATGTCTTTACAGTAGGAATTTCATACTTCACATTATATCTGATGTCGATAATTTATATAAAGATCACATAGATAAATAGTGTGCCCCGAAACTTATGCACGCCACCGAATAGGGTAAAAATGACCCTCTGCAATGCACATTTAGATTTGCCAACTGATGATTCGATGCAAAAGTTTTTGTCTTACGATATTTATGAGAAAGCGGAATGCAAAGAAAATCGCTTTAGAGATTGAAGATCTAGATTATCATCATCACTTTTAGAAATGAGACCGTACACTAACCTAACATATCCATACAAATAAATAAAATTGGAGTGTCTGTTTTTTATATTAAAATAACCGCTTGTTACTAAGTGCATATGGATGTATACACGCACACACCACATATACCAACAACAACATTTTTTTGTCAATTTGACTGTTTGTTACGGCTAGTCTTTGAATTACACCCGTGAGGGGACGGGTTAGAATACTATTCCCCTCTGCCGCTGGAAGAGCATCTCGTAAGAGCCGAGTAACCCAGCACCCACTTGGTGGTAGGGGATCTGTTCCCCGACTGGCTTGCGACCACCAGCATGCGAATCCGACCGCCAAGTGTCATAGACGCGTTTCGGTAGAGCCGCATGTGGGCCAGACTTACCCCTTCCCTCTCCCATCCCATTAATGCTGCGGATCTAGTGAACTCTGGGCTCTTACTCAGGGTCCGCTGAAACAGCAGCATTATTTTCTTCATTCTCCCTCCCCACTCTATCTTCGAGGATGCAGCGCATCGGCAAAACAAAAGGGTATCTCTTGTTTTGCCGATGTCCATGGGCGATGGAGGCCACTTACCATCAGGTGGACCATCTGCTCGTTTGCACCTTATCTACCATAAAAAAAAAATGGCTTGACCGACGGGACGGGACGGAACTTTCACTGACAGATAGGTGATGTAACAAGGAGTAGCTTAGGCTATTTAACATCTCGCTACGACCCATAGGAGCGGAGCAACACGCGAACGAAGTCGCGGTCGAAGTCGAAGGCTAGTGTCATGTATAATATTATTAATATTGATAGATGCAGAGACTTGTATGTTTATTGAGTACGAGTAAATGTAAGTATTTTGGAAATGAGACAGTTAAATATGTCATCGTTACTTCCTATCTCCAACGTAGGTTTATTAATTGAGTAAAGACCGCCCGCGGGGACGCCCGGTCCCGTTTCCGAGTCTTTGGAATTCCTTTAAATCGATCTTTGACTTTGGTGATCGATTGTTTGTTTTATCTATTACTCTCAATGTTATTTCTGTGTTTTTTTAACGTTTGAAGTTTTTGCACGTTCTAAAAGTAGTTAACGTTACTAGAAGAAAGCGTAGTAAGGGGTCATCCATAAATTACGTCACACGAATTTCATGATTTTTGACCCGTCCTTGTCACATATTTTGTAATTTAATTTAAAATAAAATGCTGAAATATTTATTCAAGTATTTAAATTATTTTTTAATTAAATAAGATATCAAACATCTTAAAAAACATTAATTTAAGTTTCTGGTTTTGATGTGATTTTTTTAAAATTTTCAAATGTTACATTACGATATTTAGCCCACCTTCCCAACCCTTGTCACACTTCGTCAACCTCCTCCCTCCCCCTTATAGTGTGACTTAATTTATGGATGGCCACTAAGAAAAAAGTACTGTTGTACTTATATAAGTGGCGATAAGTGGCTAGAACTACATCAACATGTGAGTAACTTGTTGTTTAGCACTTTGTTGTCCATTGTAAGACATACCTGACAGGTATGTCTCATTGACATGACATGACAGGTATGTTTAATTAATGGCTTATTATAGTCTATACGCAGACCTCCTGTATCACGGCTGTTGATTAGAATATTACTCCCGAGTTACTCTTTAGATACAGAGCTTCAAAGTCACGGCTAGAATACTCGCGATGTAATAATAATTATTTCTGTCGTACTTCTCCGATTAATGTTTATCAATTGTTCAATATTCAAGAAAGTTAAAATGCTACCATCATCGTAAATAACAGTTGCTAACATCATAATTAACAGTCCTTAAATGTAAGTCTGGCAACCCCGGCCAGAACCTTCATACTATGAAAGGAGATGTACTCAGTAGTAAGTAAACACTTTTAGCGGTTGGAGATGATATCTGTATACAAATAATTATATTGCAGGTTATTTGCAAGTTACTTAATTAAAGATTCGTTTTTAAATTCGGCTTTTTTTCTCCATTAATGGCCTAATCGACTAAATTAATTCTGACGTGATTGAGCCTAGATAGAGAATTACTCAGGTGAAATATTTCAACAAACTGGATATTTGTTATGATCTTTTGCTAATTGCTGATCAAATGTGTTACGACATTGAATTTCTTCAATTCGTGATAATTCGTCGGCCACTGTGTTCTCATCTTCCATACTGTACGTGATAGGAAATTGAGTCGCTCCCGGTGAGGAGTGTCGTAGTATCACTAGATGTATCCGTGTCAGTGACAGTTCGGTCTTGCTCGGAGACGGGATGTTCGGTTGTCTAGCTTGATAGTCGTGGAGTACGAGGAGTAGCATGTTCGGTCATCTTGGCAGAAAACTCTAAGTATTCCAATGCCATCCCTGCCCGTGGACTTAGCACGCCTTTGTACTGGGAATCTTTAGTTAGTCATTTAATCTACTCATGGTAAGAACATTTCATACCTACATAGCTTTTTTTTACACTATGAAAGGCATAATTATGATTACTGTAATGCCTCCAAAAATCCTTTCTCAGGGCTGATCTGCATTGCCAACGAAAATCATTATTGCATTGCATTTATTTGTCAGTTAGTTACAAAATAAACCTTCCATAGAAAATTAGAATGCTTAAGCGTAAATATTGGATAGTGCTAAAAAAGATCACCTTTTTTTCTGTATAAATATCGATACCGTCATACCAATGTATGTGGTCATAGACTTTTTGTACAAAACGAAACAACATTAATAGATACAAGAATTCATCCATTCTAGATAAGATTTGCGATTTTTTCCTCCCAAACCGATCCCAAGGGCTTAACAAAATACCATTCTCGAATTACAAATAAGGTAACGTGATTCCAGATAAAAAACTTTTTTCTTTTTCTTCGTCATCGTAATGACCATCGTCGTTTTTATAGTTGGCAATTCGTAAAAAAAGTAACAGATTATTATTTTGTTTTACGTTTCGGTTGGGGCCGAATCAATTTAATTATTCGTTAACGGCTGTGTAATTGTGTTTATAAAAGTTTGTTTAGTGTATGGCCGGGATTGTTATTATCTGTGATTTACGACTGCGATTTAGCCGTTTAGCATAGGGTTTGCAATTTCCATAACATTTTTTTAATGTTTTCTTAAATCTGATGCTGCTGATAATTTAGTTTAATAGTGTTTTTCTAATATACTTTTGTTAGCAACACCGTTTATAAATAAGTAGACAATATTTCGTTCTGTAGTGTAGTGTTGTTGGGTGGCGTGGTGTTAGGCCTCCGGTCATTGAGGAGCACGTGAGTTATGTACTTTATTATTTTAATATTTGGTAGCGGCAAAGATGTTTTTAAACCTGCTCCTGGGTGTCAAGCCCCAGGCTTTTTTCGACTTCGGTCTATGTTGTCGTTTGAATGTTACTAAGCAGTATAGCTCCCATACTCTTAATAGTTTGTTCCTTACCACTATTGGTGTCTGTAAATAATTACAATTAGTGATATAAAACCTTAATTCTTATTGTTTGTCTATACTAATATTATAAAGAGGAATGATTTGTAGTTTTTAACCGACTTCAAAAAGGAGGAGATTCTCAATTCGATTGGTATATTTTTTTTAATGTATATATACTGATAACGCTGAGATTTATAATCCGATTTACGTGTTTCTTCTTTTGTTTGATGCGGAATTGTTCCCATTTGGTCCCATAAAAATTTAACATAGTTTGGCCCAGTAGTTTTCATTTTATGAACATTCTTTCAGTTTCTGTTTCTTAGGGTCTATATAGTTTAAGGCGCGCGGCACCTTTCGTAGTCCTACCCATAGCTACTTATAATGAAATTACTATTCAATATATGACACTAAAAAGCAACGAAATAATATAGTCTAACTAGATTTACAGAACAACCTATTACAGACACTAAAAAGTAAAAAAAATAATTACGTTTAAAAAAACTAAAAATAACAATTATTACATATTATTGTCTTAATAGAGAGAGAATAATAAATAACGGAATTATTTCTTACTTTTTAGTGCATTTTTAGTTTGAAGTCGGTTTTTTTAAACGTAGTTACAATCTACAAAAATATCTACAAAAACCTTCGCGAGACCATATGTCCAACTATTATAGTTATGTCACTATAACTACTTTTTTACATTTTAAAAGTTGATAAAAATGCCAATCAAAATCAGACCATGTTATCCATACCTTTGTATTAATTCTTATCTAAATTAATTAAATATTTCTGATTCAAGACTGTTTCAATACCTGTTAATCAGTTTTGAATTATTGAAATCGGAGATTTCATTCAAAAGATATTACGAAATTGAAAATGTCAATATAAACAAAAAATGATGTAGTTCCACGCAGTTCAGCGAGCAACACGGCGAGAGAGAAGGCACCGAAATGCTGGAGAGCCAAAATGATTAAAAAAAATTGTCTACCGATCGCTATATATATTACGAAGCAATAAACTTCAAGTAGAAACCCTATAGTAATTACCACTAATAAAAGAATATAGTTCACTTTTAAAATGCCATAAAATTTTGTATAAACATGTTATAATAAAGTTAAATCGAGGAGTTTTTGTGGCTTCAATAATATTTGTGTAGTCATTTTGAATAAATGAAGAGTTCGTGGGTTACTATTCCAATCGTGTTTGGGCAGTTATAAACAAATATTGCTTATTAAATAAATAAAAATCTTCATTCATAAATTCCTTTTTCTTTATTTTCGGAACTGTTAAGTTCGATTTCAGCTATTTCTTAATTTTCAGGAAACATGAATGTAAATGTAACGTGCAATGTTACAGACCATCACTAAATTATTTGAAGATCCTGCAAATCATTCAATTTTAATTTAAAATTACTGGTTAACTCAGATATTAAGTCTGACTTTTATAGAAAATTTGTTTCCATAGAGAATTTCTTCTCACTTTGATAAGTTATTTCTCAATATCATTTTGTTAGTTAGTAACATGCAAAAATTTGGCTATAGACGTACTTTTACTTTCTGAAACAAGGTATAAATGACTATATTATTAAAAATGTTTTTTTTTGAAATTATGAAGAGAATCTTCATAATTTTAAGTTTTACTATAATATTAACTTAACGATTATAAGTCAGTCAAATATATTTTACACAGAGAAAATGTTCTATCATAAACTTTCAATAGATAAGAGAGTTCAGCAAGGACTAAAACTTTAGATAAAGATAAAAAAAATCTGCACCATATTTGAACACTGGAAACTATTAAAAAGTTTTAAAAACATAAATTTCCAGAATTCCCAGCTATAATGAACCGAAACATCAATAACGTCATAGCAACCCAATTAGTCTCTGCGTTTCTACACATGTCTAGACGCCAGGATTCGGTTACAATACAAAAAAAGTGGTCCAAAGAATCTAATATTTCCCTTACACGCGCTATTAACGCCCAGTCGAGTGGGTGTGTGCGGAAAG
Source organism: Limenitis camilla (assembly GCA_905147385.1). NCBI lineage: Eukaryota > Metazoa > Arthropoda > Insecta > Lepidoptera > Nymphalidae > Limenitis > Limenitis camilla. The sequence continues at coordinate 20,416,378 of LR990224.1, forward strand.
CAATATCTTAACTGATTTATATAGATGAATCGTTGACGTCGTTTGTCTAATTAAGACGCTCTTTTACAAGATGATTTATTATATGTGCTATCTATTGCTTTTCTACTGCTCCATTTTATTTACTTTCAATAATTCTATACTTATTGTAATTTAATTTAACTTCCGTTGTGATATGACGGGAAGTTACCAAAACAGGTACAAACATAGGTGGTAGCAAGTTAAATACTGCAGAGAGGTATAAATGCGAATAACACGTCTGTTAACCTAAAATTTGATAATTATTCAGATTTCCAAACAAAGCTAAAAACAAAGACACAAAAACGTATAAAAGCCCTTTTGTTGGCCTGTGAAGTCAAGCGACCCGAAGTTCGTATTGTTGTTGATTTTTTTGCTTCCACGCCGGCGCCAACACGGTGCAATATGAGATGTATGCCTCATTTGAGCGGTTTTAACCCCCATTAAAAAGGGATGTTATAACTCTGATCTATAAATGGCAAGGATTTCGGTTTATAGATGTTTAACAATGATTGTATTAGTAATGACCTACGCTGATATTCCAACCAAATCGTTTCACGATTACGACATTGAATATAGTGATGATTAATTTTTACAAACAGGATTGTTCGCGAATATTGGCCGTTGACTTGTTAAACAACTTTAGCAATTGATTTTGAAAGTAGGTAGTAGGTTAAAACTACAGCAGCAGTAAGCACTTATTATTGAAATATTAAGATATTATTGATATATCAATGCGTGTGATTAATATTGAACAGAGAGATTTGTAACGAAAAATTAGCAATTGACAGTCAGTGAGACGAACAATGGAAGGAATTGAAGGACCTTATAGTAAGGGTAATTTTTATTGTCATTGCGTAAGTATTTTGCCTAATAAACTTGTATATCAGACACGAATTAAAAATAATCGACTGATGCAATCTATTGTGTCATAAAGTCATGGTGAATTCTATTATGCGTAACTCAGCTTTTAAAAAAATCCAAAGATGTTTAATAGATGCAAAATCATCTTCAACGCGTTGTAGACCTTGTTCACTAAAATCTAGAGGCTATCACTAAATATTGACAAAGAGAAAAACAATCTGTAAAACAATCAAAATAGATTACGTATCGGTCAAACGGGGGGTCTCGACTAGCTGACTAGCTGTAGCATAAGGCACTTGCATGCAAGTCACTCGATAAGTGATTTCCAACACGGTGACTTTGCGTTATTGTAATGGCTGTTTGTTTAGTTTCATCCTTACTCGTGTATCGACCTAATCATATATGCCGAGTTTTGTTTTTATAACCAACTCTTCCATTGGGTGTGTGAGGTTACAATCAAATTTGAGAGACAGGCCTCAATCGCTTGGTAATTTTGATGCTGGCGCCGTCGAGGTGTTGGCAGAGTCGATTCAAACTTATTTATTGGAAGGTATTGTTTCTTTTATTATGAACGTTTAATAGTCGCCGGTTCTTGTATTTGTTTAGACGTTCCGTAATACAATTTGTTGGTCCTTTTTTTGTTCTCGCTGAGAGTATCTTCCTTTTTGATCTCGGGATTACGGGCTATGTTTATAATGACATTTATACTAACGTTAAACATAGTGCGTTTGCTATACGATTTAAGAATGTACTTCATATTTTACTTTACCTTGTTTGACTCCAATAAAAAGAATGTTGATTTGTTGAATGAAAAGTAAAATTCCTAAAGTCACTCTTAAACAATAAATAAAAGAATCCGAAGATCGTATTTTTGGCGCTCGTTTGACACGAGAATTACAAGGAGCATCTTGATGACCTTACAAAACAAGCTATTATAGGCTTATTGATGTATACGTTGGGAAACATGACTGTCAATATTGTCGTATAGTTTTTTTGTATGTTAGCATTTGGATATTGTTTATGATGTATTCAGGGTCCAGGAGATCTTTAGATATCCAACGAATTTCGACTAGTTTTGAGGTTGATAAAGAAATTGTGTTCATGAATGGGTCATTAACAGGTTTTGTTTACCTTCGTTTTATTCTGATTCAGTTAGATCCAAACTCGTTTTAAATGTTTGAATTTCCATTTTTTATCCAGGGTAAAAAAGAATACGCTTGTAGTGTCCGATTTATGTTCTTTCCAAAGGATTTCCATGTGGGTGTAGCTCGGCCTTCGGTACTTGCTTGTCACTTCGGAATGGGGGATAAATAGTGTTCGACCCGACTTTAGATTTGTGTTTCGTGCAAATTAGCCGTTAAAACCTAGAAATGTTTGCCTTTCGAACTTAAAATCCTCGTTCAAATTCTTTTCCGTGGCCAAGTACTATGGAGTTTTTATTGAAATATGAAAGTGCTCTTAGTTTCAGTAACAAACATGTTTTAAGTTTTTGTTTTTACTCTTCCATTAAGAAACTGATTTTGTGGAAGCATTTAGACTTGTTAGAACACCAATGCCTTTCCAATGCTTAAATAATGTAGTTATTTAGATCAAACATTTTTAATGGACATATATGAGAATTTTATCATTTTAAAAATTTTATGAATATTTTATTAAAATTAATCTAATTAGAATGCCTTATTATTCTGAAATGACAAGTAAAAGATTAGTAAGATAACGCATAAAATGATTTGGGCAAAATAGAAATTTGAAGACGAGTGATATTACCAAATATTCAATAACAAATTTCTATACACTTGTTATAAACGAACTACTTGAAATTCACCAAGAAAGGGATAATAAGGGCGGTCGAGCCGTCACTCAAACGATTGGAGATCGCATGACAAACTACTTGTTCACTATTACATAACCTCAGCCTAGATATTTGTGTCACAAACACTGACCCCTGACCTTTTATACTTTAATAACAATTAGAATACAAATCTATGTTACTTAGAAAGCTCTGAGTATTATTGGAACCCAAAAATAAGTAAAAGTAGGAACCCTATTAAACTATATATATCTTGAAATAAAAAAAGAAACCTTTATAACATCACTTTTTGTCCGTTTGTCTATCAAAACACTTTCTCAGGAACGCGTGGAGGAGATGAACAAATGTGTGGGTATATATATGTCGGCGCGTATGTTAGGCTTAGGTTTGCCTAACCTTAGGTTTAAATAGAGAACCTAGGCAGTGGAGGTGAGTGTTGTAATTGCTTGAAGGAGCTCCTTTAACCTTTACCTTTGCCACAAGTCCACCTTGTACTGTTTAGGTTTCCGCCGTAATTGTAAGAGATCGTAATGTTTAGTTGTTTATCAGCTGCGTATACCCAACAGTCCCTTCAAATATCACCCCTCTTAGTATTTTATATATTCCTCTCCTTCAATTTCTCCGAGTTATATTTATGTAGTAATATTAAAATATGAATGATATTATTTTTTTATGTAAGTGCTAGTATTGGGTGTATTTATTCTACGAAACTTTAAGCACCATATTCTGCATAAACCACTATTATCTCCTATGAAGGTGGTTGCCTGGGAGAGGGAGAGAGAGAGAGAGAGTATGTAAGGTTTTACTATAGTATATTGTAAAATTTGTGCAACATTTAAAACATTTTAATGTTTTAAATATTTTTTTTAGTTGGTAAACTATTTTGATGTATCGGGTTAACATCAGTTTTTAGATGGCAAAATCAAGTATATCTGGAATTCCGACTCGCAATTGGCCGAATTGTTTAAATCAATGTAAACATAAAAGATTCCTATTTGTTTATGAGTTTAGACAAAATCTTATTAGACTCGGATCAGTCGTAAATAAATTACTACTTCATTATACTCTAATTCGTATTTTATGGAACTAGCTGAACATTTGAGGGCTAAGTGAGTTTAAGTTTTTTTATAATGTAAGTACTGGATGCTTAAATTGATCCATTTAAACGTATGGGGACGATAGATTCCAAAACTCCATTTGCATGGATGAAGCTCTGCAAGTTAAAGGGGTTAACCCTAACAGTTATCGTTATTTAAAAACATAGTATATCGTTTTGAATATAATATTTTGAAAAGCTGATGACGTGGTAACTCATGTTGAGAACGATCTTAATCACTATTAAGAGATAGATCAAATCTTAGTCATTGGACTACTGACGTGGACCACTCAAGCATTTTAGATTACTTGGAAGGGTTAAGAATACTTAGTAGTTTGCAATCTAAACTGCTAGTAATCTTTAAAACAAACACAATTGTAAAGAAACAGTGCACAACAAAATGGCATTAGGAGTAGATGTCAAAAAGAGATTCAAAATTATTAAACGTTGTTTTATTAGGTTTCATTTTGTCAACAGTATATGTGCCAATAGAAAATTTTGGTTGTAAAACATTTGCTTCATACTCTGCGTAAACAAATATATAAAATTTACATATCCAATCCAATCAACAATCCAAAGTATGCCGTGTTTAGGCGTCGAGTTTTAATTTGCCAAAATCGTATCGTACATCGGGGAGATGGGTGCACAATTTACGCAAGGCCCGCACCGCGTATTAATTAACTGGAGCTCATACGGTATCCCATACTGCCTGCCCGACGAGATTTACGAGCTAGCTGCCCGATAAACTAATTGCAGTGCTATTGTTTCTAAACTAGAGCCTCGAATTGTGCTAGCATTCGGGATTTATATTATTGACGGTCACCAACCGACGGTGTTCAGATCTGATGAATGGGCCGCTTGCTTTGACTTCCTTTTGCTGCTAAATGATGTACTGCTTTGTAAATGGGTGTTGAATTGCTGAGATATCACATTAACGTGATTTTTAGCATTTTAAATATTTTCAAGTATAATCGACCACTTTAGGTTTTCTATCCATGGATTCCGTAATTCCACAAAGAGGAAGAGCTTCATATTAAAGTTATTCCTCAATCTAGTACGTAAAGTATTAATTTATTTATTGGATCGTAAAATTAACAGTAATTCCAATTTGAATAATTCTTTATGTAAATATACCCGATTATTGGCATAGTACCGTAATACCTAAGCAAATAAGTGAGCAATGAAGCTTCACCATCGTCAAATAAAAATATTTTATCCTTAACCACTGCTTACCAAACAATTCGGAAGTTTTATATTCAAAATTTTAATTTAAGGTTTATGATATCATAAAAAAAATATAGCAAAAAAATATAATTCATCCCTTCTTGCTGAATCAGTCTGTTCTTCAAATAGAAATAAATATAGATTTGATAAGATAAAATAAAAAATAAAACGAAAACTTCTAAAGATAATTTCAGAGTAATATGATAATTTAGAAGATAATTTCGAATAGAAAGAAATAAGATAATTTAAAAATAGGACAGTGTGAAGGAATGGGTTAACCATCAAGGGAATTGGTAGTTGCGCTTATAGACCAATGTTTTTTATTTCGTGAGATCTTGTCTGTCTATGTTTTATTACAATCAAACAATTTGCTTGCTTTAATTTAATGCAATTCGTAAAGAAAATCAGACTTACCAGCAACCCAACATCTATGTAACATCGTCAGGATATGCAAATATGGTCTGCTGATATCTTGTACATGACAGCGCTCCCGTCTACCATTTAAATAGTTGCGAAAACTTAATTATTTGACAAATACAACGCTTATATCAATGCTTTGAAGAGGTCGTGGATTCAAAAGTCATTTATTACTTCATTCTATGATTTGTTATTATCGTAAATCAATGTCTATCGATTAGATTAAAAAGACATTTTACAGGGTGGAACCAGAATACATCCGAAAACTGAAATTAGGGGTAGAATAAACCCCTTTATGAGGACAGTAATTTGTTAAACAAAATCTTCTTTTGAAAATAATTGTCACTATCTTCAGCCAGCAATGTATACTCAACAACGAGGCAACTAGAATAATAAATCACAAGTGTTAATTTCCACCGTTTTCTAATTAGTTAGGTGTTTTAGTATTTACTTAATTATTTAGTTTAAGTATCTCTAGGTACTTACCTGTTTTCGGTGACGTATGAGAAAGGGCTCAAACAACTCGGCTCTAAACTCTAAAATACTAGTCTAAAACTCTTTGGTACGCGGCCGTAATGATGCGAGGGTCTGAAGGGTGCGCATGATTCGGGTTCCGCTGTCGATAAATGCGTAACGCTCGTGAGGCATTCCCTCGTGCTTCTCCATAACACATCAACATTTGTCCGTATTCACAAGCACTGAATATTATGATAAAACACTTAAAACGATTGTATTAAACTAATCCATAAACTATTAAATAATCAAGTCACAAAAATAAGTGTTTTTTGAATGAGCTGAAATTATTATTTTTTTCATTAAAGTCGTAATTAAATTGCGAGTAGAAAGCATAGTCTAGCACCGTAGCACGTTGCAATAATGAATAACGACTGAAGACTAAAATTTATTTATCCTAAAGAAAGGTACAAAGTGGCGGCATCGTTTGAAAAATACGTAGATATCTAGAGATATGCCATCATTGCGTTTTAGTATACAAAACCAGGATCGCCGTTTTTCTCCCTCCTTAATATTTAACACATGTACAAAAAGTATAAGTACAACACACAAGCTCATTATTTTTCACGCACATTATGAACTAGCTGCCACACTTATACATTTTTTAATAGCACACATTCATAATAAGGGCGGAGGGTTCCTAGCATGCCTATAGTCAATCAACGCACACATATGCAAATAGGGAATAGCTAAACGGGACAGTTTATTTTATCGATAGTTTTTCCCTTAATGTATATAATGAATGAAGCAAATTTTGACGCAAAATCGCAGACATTGAAATTAAATTGCTTAAATAATTGTTTTATAATAAAATTTTCTAACGTTACATGAGCATGTTCATTTACGCCATTTAATTTGTAATCGAAACATTTATGGGATTATTTCATTTAAAAATATTTTGTTTATTTACTTAACGTTAACATCTAATACAAACCAGAGAGATTTAATTAGTTTTAATTAAAAAAATAAAAAAACATAAATTAAAAAAACTTTAGTCGAATTATCATCGGATTCAGTCGTTTATCATATATGCAATATAGGCCCACTAGGCATATTTAAACCACCTCCATATTTCACGCAAATCGGTTCAGTGTTATAACTATTTTCACCTGACTACGGCGAAGCCGTATGTATGTTTGTATGTTCCACTCTAGCGCCTAAAATACAGAACCAATTTTAATGAATGAGGAGTCAATAGATTCGCAATAACGGCGTGGGTGACATAGGCTATTGCTATGATTAGAGGAACATTACCATGAAATAGATATGGTAGGTATACATAGGTGCGACCACGGTTCTACCTTGACCATTTTTATACCTTTCTGGGTATCTGTCTGAATTATATTCATGTTTCGTCCTTTTTAGACCACTTTTTTTACGTAGTCGGGCTAAAGTTTTATAAACTTTGTTTTTATTTTATTTGTATATTCAATAAACAAGAATATCGTAGAGTACCTATTAGAAAAAAAATGACTGCAAAAATAAGAACGTAAAAATTCTCGATAGTCTACCGCATTCATTGCACAACGCACATCTCTATGGCCTAAGTGTTCCGTGCGTTCGGTAACGTCCTTAAAAATTGATTTAGAATAAGAAATAGTTACATAATTGTTGAGTTACCGATGTTAAGATACCCCACTTGTCTTAAGGTTTGTTGTAACTGTTCTATTTTTGCAAATAAGTACGGAACAATTCGGCATTTTGTATTTTCGTGAATATGAAGCACACGGTACGTAGTTGTAAAGCTACTGAATAGAGCGAACTGCCGCCGACCGATTAAGGGGTCAGATTGATCGCATCGCAGACGCACGCGCCATATATATAACATTTAACCCGTTGCACGCCTAAATAAAAAAGTAATGATTTTTTCTCATTAAGGTGTAATCGAAACGTACGTGTAAGTGTACTTTAATAGGAAAAAAATTAATAAAACAATAATCCACTTGTTTAACCTTAACTGAGATCAAAAATAGATAAGGGTTATTTATTACAAGTATTTAGGGGGCGGAGCCAAACAAAACATGAGCATTCAAATTTCAACCAGATCTGCATTATGATACGAATCAAAACTCATTTTTTTCGGGAGGCCTTTGTCCGCATCTATGACCTTGACAAGTCTCCAGGTCCAGGATCGACCTGGGCACACCCTCTGACTTCTCTGAGTTATGTGTGTTTTAAGCAATTAAATATCACTTGCTTTAACGGTGAAGGAAAACATCGTGAGGAAACCTGCACTCCTGAGAGTTCCCCAAAATTTCTCAAATGTGTATATGACCTAACCCCCTTCTCATTCTGAGGAGAAGACTAGGCTCAGCAGTGGAACATTAATGATTTTAGGTAATACGTTTAAAAACTTAGTTTTTTAAATCTACGATATATAGAAAAATTATATTGTTACGCTATTTGTCTGATTCGCGATATATACAAGCGACTCGTTACAGATAATATTAACATACAGTTGACAGAAAACATCAATAGCATTGTCAGTTACCACGTAACCGGCAACAAGACAGACCGATTTTTTTTAGAAAATACTAGGGATACCTCATAACTTCAATTAACAAATGGAAATGTCGTGAATGTTGTGTAGTTTTGAGTCAAAAATATAATGGTCTTTAGCCGTGCTAAAGACTACGTTATTGTCATTGGGAAAAGGACCAACGAACATCTATTGATTAAAATGTTTACAATGGCAATTTCAATAAATATCCCCTTTGCTAGTGAATGACATAAGCCTAAATGGTTTTTATATTTTGGTTGCATTGCGGTATTGTATCATATAGGATTGTGTCACTCGCGGCGTACATGATGCCCTGACAGCTCGGGGCGGTTCGGGAACAGCCCGCGTTTTATGTTTTCGATATACTTTAATGTCTGGGATTTGGGAAATATTGTATTTATTTGTCAGTAAATTGTAAATGTTTCATTTGTTACCGATCTCGATCCGATCTGTTTATTTCCAAATTGAATTGTTTTTTACTTTACTACTGCTAAGCTAAAATTAGTTAGCATAACCTACGTAGCAGGCGCTATTTAGAATTACATTGCAATTGATTATACTTATGTCTATATCCGCTCCGGCTCCACCCGGGTGTAATTTACCTAGTTTATTGAAGTATAGAGTTACATTTTTAACGACAACATATGTTTTGCTAATATGTAAGTCGGATAAATGAGAAAAAAAGGGGACTATTGCCAACACTAAGAGGAGTAATATTGAATCGACTATTGGGTAAACGCAACGTAGATACTGATGTTGAACCGATAAATGATCTCTTACAATTACAGCAAGAACCTAAACAGTGCCTTAGACTTGTACCTAAGCTGTAAGTTTGCACTCGCCTCCACCGCCCAGGTTCTCTTTTTCTCCCATAGTCTTAAATGGTTGACCAACATGATATGCACTTTCAACCCATTTCTACCTTCTCTAACCATTTTTACGCGATTAAAGCTCCCAAGGTCTAATCTGTATTTACCAAATTTTATCAAAATCGGATCAGTGGTTAAGACGCATTTATAATACTAGTTGAGATTATGATTTAAAATCACTACTTATAATCGTTATTATAGATATTGAGATGTCTGATACTGATGTAATCAAAATCGTTGAATTGATGCTTTTCTAGACTAACTGAAATAACTAACTTGGTTTTACATTTCAGAACTTCATTACGAGATTTCTCTTCATTCTTAAAGTAAAACTTCGAAGATAAATTAAAAAAAAAACATAATACTATTATTCTATTTAGGAGTCGATAAATCCCCAAATTATCCCGGGAATTTGAACATTGGCAACACGGGAACGTATAGGATATTAACTCAAATCAATACAATAATATGTTAACATATTTTATTTTTTTAAATGAATCTTAATCCTTGCAAATGGTACAGGGCGTCATCGCGTCTGAATACACTTTCATCTCGGTCTATATCCGTTGTAACAGTACAGCCAGGACAAAAATAATTACCCAGCGTAGGCACTCCGCTAAGCCACTACAATTCGTTTGCGGCGGCAATGTAAATCAAAGGGATTCTAACATAATTAAGCTCATAATTAATGTAAAGGCTCCTTAATTTATAGCCGCGCTCATTCTTAAAATTGCCCCCGTTTTGATAAGACGTTTAGAAACGTGATTAACACATGTAAAAACTTAATGGGTATTGATAATGGGCAAAAGTTTTGAATAAAGTAATACGATGTCGCTCCACTGATAACGATGATAAAAATTCAGCCAATGCGTGTGGGACTCGCGCTTTTATGGTTCCGTGCAATTTCAATGAAGGGACATATTACATCAACATAGATTGCAATCAGTTTACCAACTGCATAATTTTTTTGATGTAATGATTTCGGATTATTCTGCTAGAAACTCTTCTTTCCAAATATCATAATGTCAGCGAAAAGTATACATAGATAGTTAAATCCACGACGGCTCACGGCTTGCCTACTAACTGTCACAATAGTCGTTTCGGATTGAACTATCTATACCGAATACATAACGATTGCTAAGCGAGTATCAAAATATACGCATCTAATGATTGCGTTGACTTAGAAGTTTAATTTTTTTAAATTATATATAAGGGTCTTGACACAAACAGTCAATGAAGTGATCCTATAAGGATTCCTTTTTTTCTTTTTTAACGTACGGAACCCTAGAAAACAATTTTCGTTAGTGGATATTACAAGAGGAGCGGTTTGTTTAGAAGTCGATACAGAGGTTTTACAACCTTCAAATTTTCAAAACTAAACGTATGTACTCAACAAATTAAACAATTATTTGCTTTATCTGCTCAGTATAATAGTAATAAAAAACTTAGGTAATTGCCCCACATTAAAATAGTCATACCAATAAAGACATATAATGTACGAATTACAATAAAATACTGTGAAAGGAGGAAGGAATTATAAAAAAAGTAATACTGATAATTTATTTATTATTTCAATAATTTATAAATATACTTATATTATGTATACCTACTATATTTTATAAATATTTTATCTATTTACAGTAAATAAATTAAATTATATTGCAAGGAAATAAATGAAAAAAAGGCATTTACAGAGTTTAACATAGGGGATGAAGGGCATGTCGAGTTGTGTGACCGTATATATGGAATGAAATGGTTAATATGGGATGAAAGATTGTAAGGGAGTTATATATATAAGTCGGAGAAAAATTAAGAGGAGTAAGAGGGTAGGTTGATAAACACTAAGAGTAAACGCAACGTAGACTGCTACTGAACTGATAAATAACTAAACATCATGATTGTGGCCAAGGTGTAGGTTAAGCAATTGCAATATTCGCCTTCACTGCCCAGGATCTTTTTCTCAGCTTAAGGTTAGGCTTATATAAGGCTAATATCAATATTATGTAGAAAATTAAAATGTAAAATTGCGATCGAATTCACATGATAGTTGTTGTTGGTTAGTTAAGTTATTTATTAATAAGATAGGGGAAGCATTAAACATAAAAATGATTACAAAGAGAATGCTTCCTTCAGTATTAAATTGAGACAGGAAGCGCGTATAACAGGGGTGAGATTTACAACTCACTCGTCAAATATTTTTTATCAAACCCTAAATGCCACTGACTAAATATAATAGAACCGCCTATTAAAAATATAACGATATTTCAAAAATTAAATATATGTGGAACATACAAATTGTTACAAACACTTAGTCAGTTAATAGTTAGGTACTTAGTTTATAATTCAAAATATTGAGGTTTATTCCGGATAAAAACTATCCTATCCAATATTATATTAACTAGCTGACCCGAGGGATCGAAAACTTTTACCCGTTTTAACATTTTTCACCGTTTAAATCTTTCGTGAACTTTGACAAACATTTCAAGATAAAAATTACCCGAATCAGTCCAGCCATTCTCGAGTTTTAACGAGACAAACGAACAGCAATTTATTTATATATACTTATATGGATATCTAATTTTATTTCGGCTGAAATATTCTGTCCTTTTATCAGATTTAACTAAAATAGTTGAATAGCATTAATATTAATGGAGATAGGAACTTGTTCTCACTAATGACTATATGATAGGAGGCATATATTATGTACTTGATATGTTTATTTTATTTGTGTAGTTAAACAATCCTAACAAAAACATTTACGTTGATAATTAATATATAATTTTTGTTACCACAAACATATGATACCAACGATGCTTCAGTATCACAGAAACACAAATACTTAATTAACACTGATTACATTGTATTTAACTCTAGTAATTGGGACTGTTGGCATTCGTCGTCCACAGGTCCCGGGGGACAAGGGAATAATGTATTCCCGCCTCTTGTATTTATATCAGAGTAGCTACTTTTTGTGAAATATCTAAATAATAATAATAATAATTTATTATTATCGTATCCAGTATAGTATGTCCTAGGAGCGAGACGAGGCCGAGCACCCTATTAATTTGTTTATATTAGATAAGTTCACTTGCGCAGTCAATCAACATTGTCGTCGGGCGGGCGATACGCGATTTGTTTTCGGAAGATCTTAACCGTGTTTCAGTTATTTCTGTACAATTGAAGCTTTTAAATATAGTGTCACCGCTAGTCTCGGGAGACGGTAGCATTTGTCTGTTGGTATTTATCGCCTCGGCACGCCGTATATATCATCCTCCCGGCATTGTGACTATCGATCAGCCGCACGGGCCCCGCTATATTGATTATTTATTCAGGCTTAGTTAAATCTTATTTGTAGTCCAAATGGGCTGGAAGTGCTTAACGTTTGTGATGTGTTTACTGTTTAATGAACTATTGGGAGGACGCACATCTTAACGCTTATAAGTGGGATTTATCGCCTAAATTTGTTCTGGTTTAGGTACTTCGTTTTGTGGTACACCTATTTTTGAGATAAGGGTGTAAAGTTAAAGCAATTGAATTCAAGATTAGTATATCTATTACGATTTATTATTGATTAATGAAAAAGTAATTTAATCTGTTAGCAGGCAGTACCTACCAATCCCTCTGTCGGTTCCATCGTCAGCTCACACGTGTGCAATATTACAAATTTGATTTAACAAGCAACTTGAACCGGAACATTTTTAACAAACCTATCGAAATAACCACAATAACGAAATGGAGAACACACGTGACCACGACAATACACTAATAAACTCATTAATAGGGATCATTTCGCTTAAATGTACCAGCAGCGGTGGGAGCCAAAGTTCAAACGGGTCCCTCGTATAATATAATATATCTGATAATAATAGGTACTTAGAGTATAAAGATACTTGGTCATAACCTCTGGCGAAGGGATGAACATGATTGGAAATATAAAACATGTTCATTATTTTAAGGCTAATTGGCAAAGGCCGCTGCATGGTGCGAGCACCGCGAATTTGCCCCCGGCGGTACCGAATTCGCGGTGTGGCAGCCTCATTACGGTAATAACACAGAGTATAAATGAGGAAATGATACATGCACAACTGTACACTGTAAAGGTACACTTTCCAAAGCTTTAATATTTCACACTAAAAAAATGCTGAAAATCTCATACAAGTAATTAGGCGGATTTTGCAACACATGTAATTTAGAAACTTCAATAAGTTAGCAACACCGTTTTATATTCGCGGGTAGTACCTTTTATTTTATTCCAAAACTATATATAACCTCTGTTCCGATAGACGAGTCAGTTATCAAACGGATCTAGCCTTGTTCGGTTTTTGTCTTAAGTGCATAAGGTTCGTTCTTATCGCCCGTAGAAAGGAAGAGGTATTTTTGGATTATGGATTGAATATGTATAAAAAATTCAAATTTAGGATCTGTTTTACATCTCAATCTGAAGGTTTTTTTTATTAATATATAGATAATGATTTAATATTTAATAAACACTTTTTTTAGTTGATGAGTATCTGACTATCTTTTCAAACCAGTCAGGGCAGATGCTAGTAATGTATAATCACTTACACTGACGCTATTTCTAATTCTCACCGCAAGTTCTAGGGTTACGGATGTGTATATGTATAGACAGGGTTTCTGCATTAAGCACAAGTAAGTACATGTACTTAGTATATACGTGTTAACCGGTATATGTTGGTTGGTAAATATACGGCTTAGATAGATTGCTATCTCGATGATAAGATTCATTATCGTTCATACTCGTACCCATAGAATAGTGACCTAGTGGTAAATTTGAGATTTAGTTTGCCCCTATTTTCTCTTATCGTGAATTGCGAGAAAGTTTTTGTTACATTATTATAAGCGAAATGATTTGATACTGATTAAACTAATCGTATTTTCGCTTGTTCTCAATAACATTATATGTTTCAAAAGTTCAAAGAAAAGGGATATGAAAGGGGAATAATTAAGTTCAATATGGAACCTAGTTACCTTTTTAGTTTGTCTTGTCTACCATTAAATTCAGACCGTAATAAAAAAAGGATATGTTGGTTTGTGAGCCATGAGTAAATGTTTGTTTATTAAAGCAAGTATCAATTATTATCCTCGCAGCAAGTTAAATTAATTATACTATAATATAAAGTTATATACTGTTTAAATAATGCAACAAGGCGATCCATTGTTTTGTCATGTTAACCCATTGTACCGACGGCGGCTAATCTCTAGAGAGTTTGGTCATGAGATTGCTGTGTTTCGTATTATGGATATGTTTGCTACTTTCTATTGTGTATATTATTTATTTTGATGAACTTTTTACTGTATACGTTAATTAAATTTAAAATTCTTCTTCAACATCGATTGATTACAGTTTGTCTATTACAAAGAAGGCTGTTGGGAGTCATATATTAAAAAGAATAACTGCCATTTTTGTTCTCTCATTCAGAAAACCTAAAAATTGTGATCCAGAAAAGAGAGCCTTATTCTATCCTATATAAACAATAACCAAATGAGTACAATAAATCCAATTTAGGATGAAAACAGCGAAAACTTTGTTAATAATAAACACAAAACATTGTAATGAACTATCAGTACTAATAATCTTGGTATCCATAAAAACTTTCCGACAGAATTTAAGACGTTTTTGATTAATTAAAAGTTTCTTTTAAAATATCTTAGAGCAAGGGTTGAAGTTCTTTGTTCCATCCTTTAAAGTTTTCCCGAGCAACGTCCACTGAGACTACAGCAAAATATAAAAGTTCTACAACGTACACGCCTAGGGCGGCGGGATTATCAAACGTCTATTTACCGAGATAAAGAATATTCTCGATTTAAATACAATCCCTTTTTAGTATAAACAATTACAAAAGCTTCTTTTGATATAATTCTGAAGGAATTGTTCTTGTTTATTAGGGACGGCCTGAGGCGCCCTAAGCGTCAACACTAAAAGGACCATAGGTATTATTTTACAATGACAAATGATGATCTAATTAGCAACGGAAAATTGTTATCTAAATAAGAAACATTAAAAGGGCATTTTTTTAAAAAGCTTTTATGTAACTAGAGACTTTGTATCCACGGGTAGTTCTTTTTATTTTATTTCAAGCATACTTACGCTTTTAAAAAAGCGTCAGTATCTCAGTGGTTCAGTCGTTGGATTCACGATCGATAAGTCGTGGGTTCAAATCCCAGACATTGGACTACTGGTGTTGCCCACTCCTAACACAAGCATTTAGCTTAGTTGGGGGGGTTGAGGAATAATAGTAGCTTGTGATCCATTAAGTTGTTCCATACTGCTAGTATTCTTTAAAAAAATAAATAGTATCGAGTTAGTTACCAAAAAGATACCTCTCCCCATAACCGTTGTGCAAATGGTGTGGTCTCATGTTGCTGGGACCCCATAATTTAGGATTTATTGTGTTTGATTCATTGCACATTATTATTATCTTTTACGTGTCACGGTGTAGTGTAGCTCCTATATAGATAATATTAGCAAGACATAGCGGGTAGGTTATTTTATATTATGTCAAGTGTACCGACATGTAGCCAATATAGTATTTTTAGTTCGATAGATTAGTCTCAATCTCTCTGGTGCTTCCGCGCAGTGTACATGGCAGTTAGTGTTATAGTGTTTTTTAGTTTAGAAATTAATGTTCCGATTTACGTGATTCTTCTTTAGTTTGATGTGAAATAGTTGCCATTTGGTCCCTTAAAAATTTAACATAGTTTGACCCAGTAGTTTTCATTTTATGAATATTTTTTTCCGTTCCCGTTTCTTGAGATCTATATTGTTTAAGGCGCGCGGCATCTTTTTTTTGTATGTACACCAATTACGTTGAGATTTAAGATCTGATTTACGTGATTCTTCTTTAGTTTGATGCGGAATAGTTTCCATTTGGTCCCTTAAAAATTTAACATAGTTTGACCCAGTAGTTTTCATTTTATGAATATTTTTTTCCGTTCCCGTTTCTTGAGATCTATATTGTTTAAGGCGCGCGGCATCTTTTTTTTGTATGTACACCAATTACGTTGAGATTTAAGATCTGATTTACGTGATTCTTCTTTAGTTTGATGCGGAATAGTTGCCATTTGGTCCCTTAAAAATTTAACATAGTTTGACCCAGTAGTTATCATTTTATGAATATTTTTTCCCGTTCCAGTTTCTTGAGATCTATATTGTTTAAGGCGCGCGGCATCTTTTTTTTGTATGTACACCGATTACGTTGAGTTTTATGATCCGATTTACGTGATTCTTCTTTAGTTTGATGCGGAATAGTTGCCATTTGGTCCCTTAAAAATTTAACATAGTTTGACCCAGTAGTTTTCATTTTATGAATATTTTTTTCCGTTCCCGTTTCTTGAGATCTATATTGTTTAAGGCGCGCGGCATCTTTTTTTTGTATGTACACCAATTACGTTGAGATTTAAGATCTGATTTACGTGATTCTTCTTTAGTTTGATGCGGAATAGTTTCCATTTGGTCCCTTAAAAATTTAACATAGTTTGACCCAGTAGTTTTCATTTTATGAATATTTTTTCCCGTTCCAGTTTCTTGAGATCTATATTGTTTAAGGCGCGCGGCATCTTTTTTTTGTATGTACACCGATTACGTTGAGTTTTATGATCCGATTTACGTGATTCTTCTTTAGTTTGATGCGGAATAGTTTCCATTTGGTCCCTTAAAAATTTAACATAGTTTGACCCAGTAGTTTTCATTTTATGAATATTTTTTTCCGTTCCCGTTTCTTGAGATCTATATTGTTTAAGGCGCGCGGCATCTTTTTTTTGTATGTACACCAATTACGTTGAGATTTAAGATCTGATTTACGTGATTCTTCTTTAGTTTGATGCGGAATAGTTGCCATTTGGTCCCTTAAAAATTTAACATAGTTTGACCCAGTAGTTATCATTTTATGAATATTTTTTCCCGTTCCAGTTTCTTGAGATCTATATTGTTTAAGGCGCGCGGCATCTTTTTTTTGTATGTACACCGATTACGTTGAGTTTTATGATCCGATTTACGTGATTCTTCTTTAGTTTGATGCGGAATAGTTGCCATTTGGTCCCTTAAAAATTTAACATAGTTTGACCCAGTAGTTTTCATTTTATGAATATTTTTTCCCGTTCCAGTTTTTTGAGATCTACATTGTTTAAGGCGCGCGGCATCTTTTTTTTGTATGTACACCGATTACGTTGAAATTTATGATCCGATTTACGTGATTCTTCTTTAGTTTGATGCGGAATAGTTACTATTTGGTCCCACAAAAATTTCACATAGTTTGACCCAGTGGTTTTAGTTTTATGAACCTTCATGTAATAATAAATTTTAGGGAGTGGTAGTGAGGGTAGGTATTATTAATATTTATAAAAAATAAAGTTTAAAAAACTATAACCCGATTACGTAAAAAAAGTGGTCTAAAAAGGACGAACAATAAATAATCAGATAGAAACCCTCTCAGTTTAATTTTTTTCGAGGTTAGAGTCTGAGGTTTAATATCCGTCATTTAAAAAAATCGTAAAATTTTTATAGCCTATGTCACCCGCGCCATTATTATGAATCTTTTGATACCTCACTCCTGAAAATTGGTTCTGTACTTTAGGCGCTAGAGTGGAACATACAAACATACATAAATACATACATAGACTGCCAAAATCATAACCCTTCCTATTGGTTCCCCGTAGTCGGGTAAAAAGTAATTTATTGCATTATTGGTTCAATTGTTACTGAGCCCTACTGTTACTATATAGTAGTAACTATGCAACAGATTTTGATGCGGTTTTTTTAATAAATAGAGTGGTTCAAGAGGTAGGTTTATATTTATAATACATACATATTATAATAGAGAAAGTATTCGTGCGTAGCCGGAGCGAGTTGCTAGTCAAACATAAAAGAGCGTTATGTGGTTTATTATAACAGTTAATCATTCAATCAGAGAGGCGTGCCATCTGAAATCAGTATCAGATGATGGGTATGCCGTAGTAAATCAGTGCCAGTTAGATCAGATCAGTTGTGCGTGTTTTGGGAACATAGATTTCCGCCAACTAACTGCGTCTATCAAATATTTATTTGGAGTATTTAAAGTGGCGCTTGGTAAAAATATCTCGATGATGATCAGCTACTTTAATAGCGATGCGTCAAACTTTTTCAAGTGAAGCTTTATTAAGCAAAAATCAGTTTAAACGTCTCGTCAATTCATCAGTAACAATGGATGAGGTGAGATGTTCACTGTTCGTCATGGTCATCATCTTTAAAAATGTAGTCACATTTCAGTTTCATTCGTAAATATATAAAATTGATAAGTGAGAGGGTAATATGTCGGCGCTTAAGTTAGGCATATGTTTGAACAGAGGGCCTGGGCAATGAAGGTGAGTGTTGTAATTACTTAAAGGAATTCCTTAAGCCTACAACTTGGGTCACCAGTCCAAGTCACTACTTAGGTTCCACTCGTAATTGTAAGAAATCATAATGTTTGATTATGTATCGGTTCAGTACCAGTATTACGTTTACCGAATAGTCCATTCAATATCACCCCCCCTTGTAGTGTTTTTCAATATACCTTCTTATATATATTATTAGCAACAAGTATAAAACAGCTTATCGAGTTTACCCTCGGAATAAAAGTAATCGAAGATAAGGAAGAATAAATCGGATATTCCAAAATCTATGTGTCATAAAAGTCTTTTAATATTGCCTATTTTAAAATTAACTAGTTAATCATGTAAGGTAATATAATGAAGCATTTGCAAGCAAGAGTAAACAACACAATCTACGAGATGATTCCCAATCACAATGCATGGGTGTGTCGATCCCAACGTTAATCACTATTCGCATTCGTCTCCATGTAATTGCCTCGCGTGTTGATATAAGCTTTATCAGACGATATTGGATTTAACCCTTAATAATAAAATTGCTTTGCTGTTTGCAATTGAATTTCTGTTATTATATAGTAAATTTAAATTCAAAATCTCTTTTTCAAAACTAGCTGTCCCATCCTTTTTTCGATGATATGACTTTACCTTTTAGTTTATTGAATAATTTCCACCAAGTCACTCAATTACCACAAATTTACTGTCTCATTCACCGAATCACCTAATCATTGGTTCATTTGGTGAATAAGTTATACACTCACTTGCCTTCCCATTCACTCACTCAGCCACAATATCTTCAACCAAATCTTAATCATAAATCCATCCGTCTTCGAGCCATTTACTTTCTCATCCTTTCACCAACTTACAAATATAATCTTATTTTTTTCTCCATTTTCTATTCTTATCCTTATTTCCTTGCTAATATTATAAATGCGAAAGTAACTGTCTGTCTGTTGCTCTTTCACGCCAAAACTTCAATGAAATTTGGTATACAGATAGTCTAGGGCCTGAGAAAGGACATAGGCTACTTTTTAATGCGAAAAAAGGGGTGAAAAGTTGTATGGACGTATCGTCATTCTTAGAGCTAGAAGCTTGAAACTTATATTTTAGGCTGTTGATTAGATATAAATAAATATTACATTCAAAGTTTTACGATCAGGGCTATAAAATAATAATAGGGAATAACACTATTCGTATATAAGTTATTGAAATTATAAAAAAGATTAATTGAATGAGTAAGTGGTAGAAAGGATGTGTCAGTTTCTGTGAACAAAGTCGAAGATGTTAGTATGTTCTTCCATTACGTGTTTAATGGTTTAATAGCTTCTATTATCATTACTATTTAGACTATCGATGAACATCCTGCATAGTGTAGTGTATAGATTTTTCATTAATGAATTTCTGTCTAGAAAATGACTGCGCATCACAGACTTGTCGATCATAAATTGAACAAAGCATTTCGTTCGCACATCACGCAAAAAACTATAACCGCTTAATTCAAAATTATAAACGTCAATCAAAATATAGATAATCCCCCTGTGTAGTCTCGTTAAACTAAAAAGTGCTATCCTACGAATATTATTATATATGTATATGTATGTTTGGTTGTTAGTATGTATGTTTGGTTGTTAGTTATTTAGTCGCACAAAAATGACTGAGTGGATTTAAACCTTTGGCACAAAGATACTCTATAATCTGTGCTTTTTATCCAGAAAAAAAGGATCTTATACATATTAGAAGATAGTCATTAGCACAAAGAGAGTTCAAGAGATTTTAATTAAAT
This sequence comes from Limenitis camilla, assembly GCA_905147385.1. Classification (NCBI taxonomy): domain Eukaryota; kingdom Metazoa; phylum Arthropoda; class Insecta; order Lepidoptera; family Nymphalidae; genus Limenitis; species Limenitis camilla. The sequence continues at coordinate 20,436,832 of LR990224.1, forward strand.
ATTGCAAGGCATGAAGCTTTTTCACTTGAAAAATACAGAATACTTTTTTCAGAAATAATAATGTAGAAGAAAATTTATATTTCCTTATTTTTGCAAAGTTCATTATATTAATGTGTGTGTGAGTGAGTCTATTAGTAGAAGGGTGGCTTTAATTCACTATGCATCCAATTTCGCAAACGAAGCTGAGTTTAGATACTAGTTAAAACCTACGAGTGTGAGTTTATTAGTGAGGTGGGTAAATGAGTGTCTCATGCTTTATTTATTTTTATTTATTTATTGCTCTGAATCATACAGTATTCAACCATTTCTGGCATGGAACATTTGTTTTTCTTAAGACTATTAATTAAAATTATACAATTTTAAGGAAGCATATACGTATTATATAATATATTGTACAATGTATATAGATGAATTTATTTTAGCATTATATTGTAAATCGAACATTATGTTGTTTTTTTTTCCTTAATTTATCCTGGTCCTTAATTTAATAAAAAAAAACTCGTTTACGGAATAAAAAGCGTGATCTGCAAGCCAACTTTTAAGCGTCCTTTTAAATGTATGCCCTTGAAATTCTTTAATTTGTGCTGGTAAAAATTTAATTCACTACGCACTCAATTCTTAAGTTTCCGCAAACAAAGTCGCAAGCACATACTAGTTAAATAGTAATTTGAAAGATTCAAAATACAAGTCATTCAGAATGGCTGACCAAGTTGCGGGCACAGGCGCGGGCGTCGCTACTCGCTAGTACAATTACCGGTGGAGCTGGAAACCTATTAAAATATGAAAGATAACATCGCGTTTTTAGTGATGTGGGCCGGGCCGTATAAACAAGATGCTTCTTACTTCTCTACTCTACGAAGTTCAGACGGGAAGGATCTTTTTGATGCTAATAAAACATTGAAACTGAAACAAGACAAGAATTGAAAAATATGTCATGCACATGTATATAGTAATGACATCTAACAGAACCATAACGTAAGCATTGGAGAAGCTGAACTACGCTTAGGGTGACAGTGTGTCAATGGCCGTCGTCTCCGTGGGACTTATCGCTGGAATATTAATTAGTTAGCTAGATAAGAAAAAATGAAATGTTAAATACGTATCAAAGATACGATATCTCACGTTATACAGCTTTTTATGTCGAAACTAGAAATTTTTAAATTCGCGGTTTGTGTCCGACCTATATTGGTCGAATCAGATGCGTTGGCCCTAAATCGCTATTTAGGGCTCGTGTAGCGGACTGTCTGTCTGCATCCGTCAGCTAGGTCTGGATGTCAATTAATATTATAATCATACCCTAGTCCCAAATACAAAATACTCATCATTACCCGTGAGGGGACGGGTTAGAATACTATTCCCCTCTGCCGCTGGGAGAGCATCTCCTAAGAGCCGAGTAACCCAGCAGCCCCTTGGTGGTAGGGGATCTGTTCCCCGACTTTCAAGAGGGTATCTCTTGTTTTGCCGATGTCCATGGGCGATGGTAGCCACTTACCATCAGGTGGACCATCTGCTCGTTTGCACCTTATCTACCATAAAAAAAATAAGAATACCACCAAGATCAACTCCAATCATTCTCTATTCCAAGTATGTATACAACATCGTGTGAACAAGCCGCGCCATCTCATAATTCCTGTATATCCAATTGTTTCTAATTATCCAATCGGACATTCAATTCTATATTGTTTGTAATTATTTCTTAGTTGTTTGCTTTTATTTGTAATTTGTTCTTTAATTGGCTTCTGATTATGAATGAAATATCTTCTACCTGTTATCTCGTTACGTTGTTAATCACTTGTGTTATTAGGTGGTGAAAGTTTTACGATTTACGATATTGATTTTTATTGCGAAATATCAATAGTATACTCTATTTATTCTACACTAGTTTATCGTAGTTCCTCTGGGCAAACATTTAAAATGATAATTACTTTTTTCTTAACGTCCGATTTAAATTAAACAAATCCTCTATTTTAAGTTAGTAAAACTAAAGAAAATGATCTAATATAAATTATTATTATGACCACTAATATAATTTATTAGTGGTCGCCTAGTGGTCGACATTCGAACATTATTAATTAAAATTACTTTAACAATAAACTAATAAGTAAAAATATTAGCATTCTGCATTAAATATATATAGATAACTAAGTAATGAATTGTCAAATTATATAGTAAAACTAGTCGATCCCCTACTACGTCCACGTAGAAGCACTAAAAGTACTCTATATGTCAATCCCCCTTCTAAAGTATCCATGGTCCAAATTTTATTCAAATTAGTTTAGACGGCCTATGTATAGATAATACAAAGATAAAAATACACATAGGGCAGGTTGAAACAATCTATCAACGAGATTACTAAAAGGATAAACGTTTAATCAAAAATATAAGATTTCGAGATTTCTCTCGAACCCACGACCTCCAGCGTTCACACCATAGATTACAAGATAATGGCAAAATATAGCAATACATTAAAAACTAAGATTCATTTAAGTTTCCAAGGAGCTGAGGCTATAAACATTAAACAGTGAACGACTGGGAGGTGACCAGGCGGTAAGGGCCCGGGGCCCTGTGTAATATACGACGGTTGGGATATAGTTTTTAATTAGGACCTGCCTACCCGACGAAGCCTCTATTTGTTTAAGCAAATGCAAAGACAAGGGAGATGAGAGATAACTGCTATCTCGAATACTTCATTTGGGGTTTTGTTTGCGAGTGTGCAGTTGTATAATGATCGGTAATATTTATTACTTTAAATTATTATTGGGTTCCGTATCTCAAACTGAAAAAAGAAAATCTTATAAAATCTAAAGTGTCTGTCTATCAAGACCCTTTTTGTTAGGAAGGCGTGGATTGTGGATGTGGATTAATACAAATACTCTACTTTCACTTTGGTGTTGAGAAAATATCAAACTTTTAAGACAAAACAATCAAAAATAAATTTTACTCTGTCAGTAATTATTATTTGCCCCAACTCTGTGTGAGTAATTTAAATACACACTGTTATGTCAGACAATAAAGGCTGTATAAACTAGAGATGCTACGAATATTCGGCTAATATTATGTATTCGGTCTATTCGGCATTTTTTTTTCCCGATTTCTCACAAATCGATCGATTTGTGGGTCTCCAATACTCCCAAGTATTTTTATTTTATTATTAACTTAACATATTAATACTTAAAATCAACCAGTGATAAGTTATGATGAATGAAACATATTTTAACGCGCTTTGCCTCATTAAATCGTCTTCTTCCAAAAATAGCCGTAAATAAATATTAGCAAATTCTGCTAGATTAAGATACTGTTTTACGTTTGCTGATCACCATTTATAAGGGTCTGCTGTAATATCAACAAACAAAAGCGCCCACCACGCATCGTCATTTAGTAAAACACGCGTAAAAGATTATTTCGGCGCTTCGGCCATCGCTAGTATAACCCTGCAACAATAAAATAATGAAAACTGTATCCTATTTCGTGCAGTTGTTTTAAAATAATACGCATACAGACCTACGATACTAAATAAAAAACACGTACGTAAAAAATACTAAATACGATACTACGATAAAAAAGATCCTTCACATTTGTTTTCTATGTACAGAGATTCGATACGTATTACATATTATTATAAGTATAGATTCTAAAACTTTATATTTGTGACTTAATATAATAATTTAACTTAATCAGTATACCCTCCCCTTTATAAAGATTTACGCCCAACCACACTGCGACGGGCTAAGTGCGACAATCAATTGATTAAATAAAATTTACTACAGATGGGGTAGAAACAATTGTCTCGTCTATTCGGATGTTCATTTGCATTCATTCATTTTACTACTTTCCTTTTAATACTTCTACTAGATAATTTAAAAGTGTAAATAAATGTGTTGTTTACTTGTCTAGATAACAGCACTAATGTTGAACTTCGTAACACCTACATCGACATTTCTAAACCAAAATAAGCCAAATTGGCCCAATTGTTCCCAATTTTAGGGAGACTAACTAATAGCAATTATTTTTTATATACATACTGTTAACAATACTGTTGGTAAATTAGTGTTCTCGGGTTTCTTTTATATTATTTAATTGGTCGACCCGTCTCGGCTTTTCCACGTGTATATCTGCAATATTTTCGAAAATATTCATATCAATTACATGCTGTAAAGGGCCAAATAGATCTATATTAAATGCCAACGTATTTAAGGTACCTAATTGGATAGCGTTAATGCTGTATTGTTTAAAATCGCTTCCTAAATAAGCAATTATTTTTCGTAAACGAGTAAAGGATAAAAAATAGTTATTGTGGGTTATCCCTAAGAGATAGACATATACCATCGCGGAATTTTTTGTAGACCTTTTTGAGGTGTACAATACTGTAGTACATTATTTCGATCTATCTCGTAGGGTTATGTATGTATGATACATATAAGCCTTCCTCTTGAATCACTCTGTCTATTAAAAAAACAGCATCAAAATTCGTTGGTTTTATAGATCTAAGCATATATAGGGATCTATGATGAGACGGAAGGTTTAATAAAATGTAGTAACATAACTTAAATGTCTAGTTATCATATTCTATTACGCGGGGCGTTATACGATGCTTCATACACACACATACATCGCACGCATACACGCACGCACACGCACACACACACACGCGCACGCACACACACACACACGCACACGCGCACACACACACACACACACATACACATACACGTGTGAACATGTTCATAAAATATGAAGTTGTAACTAAGTCGGACTTATAAGCTGTATTTACTTTTTTATCTTAATTTTTTTTTTTTTTCTCTAATATTATATGTAAATAGCATTCAGATTTCCTGTATAAAAAAACTGTTGTAATGGAAGAGCGAGACCTCCTGACACAGGTATTGTCATGCTTACTAGGAGGTAGGGAGGTTCAACCTTTATATGTTAAAATATATATCTGGAAACGAAATAAACATTTTTCATTCATTTTTTTTTCAATGGAAAATATATCTAACATACGATTTAAAAAAAACTTGTAAAAATAATTGTTAATATTAATAAAATTACATAATAAAATGTTTTTTTTATAAATGAGATAAATAAAAAAAAATGTTAAATGTAAGCATATAAGCATATATACAACAGACAGACAGACAGCGGGAAGCGACTTTGTTTTATAATATGTCGTGATAGTGAAGTATGCCCACGTGTAGACCATATATAACCTTTAGTGCGATAGATTAGAGTCAATTGTCTCTGGTGTTGTCGCGCGGTGTACATGGAAGTTAGTGTTATAATGTCGTGGTGAAGGTCACTCTTCTTGAGGTCCACGTAATCTACTGTAGTTAGTGTTCGGGAAGCGAAGGGGAGCGTTGTAGTTATATAAAAGGCCTTTAACCCTACACGTACTTGCCTTGGTCGCAAGCCCAAGTCCCTGCGGGGTATCATTCCTCTCTGAAACTTAAAAGATAACAGTAATCGAGCACTGCCTAGAGTTTGTGACCTTTAAAATGTCTCCTACTACCTGTAAACTCTTATCTACACTACTCGACTATATACCAATCTACGTAACAAACAACAGTATTGCTAACTTTTTATTTGTAGTTTCTATTGGTTTATCTTAAAAACACCCTCACTGAATCTATAGCGGAACTGACCCGATAGATTAGCCAGACGAGTAATGTCATAGATGAATATTGACATCCAAGTGTAATAAAGTATAGTCGCAATCCCCAAACGCTGTTGGAATTCTTGTATAAAGTACATTGGTTATAATCTCTGTAATAAATATCCCAGAATTTAATTAGAATAAAGCTGAATACAAGCAAGAATCATCGCAGCATATTAGAGCAACGCTAGTGTAACAAAGTTAGAAATTACGTTAAGATTGATGATGGAGCTGCCAACTCAAATTAAAGTTCTTTTGGAGATTTTAATAAGGCCTTTGTCAAGAAGTTTGGGTTTTATGTAAATTGCCAAGTTTTCACCGAGTTTCCAAGAAGGAAAGCTAACTCTCTTGCTATGTACGTTGGGGATAATTTGTTAATAAACTCAGGTATGTAGTTATCCCATTACTGGGCAAATCTCTAATTGTATTGATATTTCTAATCGATGCAAGTATTGTCTCGTATATAAATAAACAAAAAACAAGTTGTAAAAGAAAATAAAGTAGATACAATTAAATCTCTAAAAGTAAATAAAATGGAAGAATAAAAGGAAGGGAATTAATTAGACGAGAAAAATAAAGAATTTGTTCTTATAAGACTGTTATGAAAATGAGTTTGAAAGTCTGCGAGCGATACTGGAGAGAAAACAGCACATATAAATTTAAAAAAAAACTATGCTTTCTAGGATGTAGTGAAGAATTGTATTTTCTTCTTTCACGATAGATATTTATCAGTATCCCAGTAAAAACATAAACTTTAATTTTTTTCATAATTGATCATGAGAATCGGGAAGTAGTAACTTAGTATGCTACAATTGTAACTGATCCTCTTCCTTCCTCTATTATATTATCTTTTCTTTTTATTACTTTTTTATCCTCGGTACTAATGTACAGTTTTGAATCTGCAACAGCCAATAAAACAACTAAGGTAGTAACTGCTAAACCATCTCGGACTTGTTATAAAACGTACGGAATGGAATATGAATGAAGTAATAATTTATGTCCTGTATTTGTATTATGGGTAACCCCATTTTTAATGGCCAAATGGTTGTATACTTTTGTAGGTAAATAATGTTGTTTTATTGCATAAGTTTTTTGGTCTGAGTGTTTTATCTAATTTATTCTATTTGATAAAAAGATTGAATCTTCGGAGAATATTATCGAGTAAATATTAATTGTTGTGTCTGTTCTATTTCATGGTGTAAATCACAATAATATTTACTTTATAAACATAAAGGTACTGATAAAAAAAAGAAAGAAACAGATCCTAATAAAAGGGATGCCACCTGTTAATAAGAACTAGAAATGACTAAAAATGACTAGGAGAAAAAATGAAAAGAAGTTTTACATTGAAATTAGATAAAAATTGCGACCGAAAAAAGTTAGCAGTTTGTTTTTTATACAACAAACTTGTCCCAGTGAAACCAAAGTGGGAATAAAAGAAAAGAGAAGTGATAGAACTGAGTAAAACAACAACAAAATACTGTAAGATAAGGAATTTGAAGAAATGAGCCCCATACTATAATGTACGAGGAAGATTTTTGGATTAGATTTTCTAATAGAAGCCGAAAACCGCCGAAAACACAAGAGATTAGATAATGAATATTTTGTCTCACAGGAGCGAGGGCAGGCCGATTGATCCATTTATTAACATGTTGAACAACCCATGTGTAAAGGATAAGAAGACACGTGTCCTCGCGATATCTCCACCATTCTCCACACCTATACAAAACCGCGGCTTATAATCAGGGGCTAGAAACTAAAATAAAAAGGGTTATAACAAGGGTTGCAGGAACCATAGTTTTTAATTACGAACCCGCTACCGCCGTTGAATCGTCCCGTTTTGCATAATGCCCGCCAGCTGCTTATAATCGATATGTTATACCTTTTCAATTTATCGATATTCGTTCCTGTCCGTACAATTTATTTGTATTAATAATCCGACTTCTGTTTGTTTTTATGCGATGACGGGTTTATGGGTCGAATTATGATGATATATCGATTTTTACCGCGTTTTGAAATTGTGCCTGAGTGAATCGGTGTTGTTGCCATGTTTGGTGTCACAAATTAGTTTTTAAAATGTTAATTATTTATTATCTCTATATATAGAAGAGGAAACTGACTGGGATCTTTAACAGTCGTTCTGTCAGTGTACCTGAACTTTAAAGCATTTTTTGCAAAAAGTGATTTAAGGTAGCAATGAAAATGGCACTTTAAAGGTGGAAAAGAAGAAGAAGAAGTATACCACAATTAATACTAATAACAGTAGAATATACTAACTGAATATGTCTAAAGATTTACAAGCGAACAATCCAATTCTATTTAATTTATTGTAAGTTAAATATGTATTTAAATTACCATCCCTCAGTTCCCTTTACGCAAAGATGTATAGTTTGTTTTGAAGTAGCTTAAGCGCTCATTTCGTTAATACTCTGTAATCCACGAACCCGTAACTTACCAACCATTAAACAGAATCGTTTGGTTTACCAATATCATTCATTATTTAACTAATTCCAACGGAATACATCGTTATTCGTAATGAAATATTTTTTTACTTACAAAAATAGTTTTAATTTTATTATTTCTTTTATCTTCGATTTTTTTTAGTTGCGCTATTACTTTTTGACGAATTGCTTTGTCAATTTAAAAATTAATTTTTTTCAGACCAATATCCATATAGATTTTTGGAATTATTTGTTTCTAAGTATCATCCTAACCCCTTAATGACTAATCCCTTTCACTGTTTTGTCCATCGTCACACTGGCCAAGTGGCCAATTGGCAGACTTTACATATAGGAGAAATGCAAGTTTTGTCAGAATAATCTCACGATGTCTTCCTTCAGCTCCGAATGGCAACGTCTCCAATCGAACTCTGACAACCTCTTCTGACAAAGTCTTCATCACAAAATAGTAAATCTTTCTGCAGATAACTTGCAATCAAGTAATTTGTATGTAAACATTAAGTTTAACGATGTCTCCAAAATACCGTGATCAGGTTAACCTCTCGATGTGTGTAAGATTGACGCAGCTGGCCGGTGGAGTTTTTAGGCGATAATCCACCGCGCTGGCCAAGTGCGGGTTGGCAGATTTCACACACCTTTGAAGACATAATGATAAATTCCAAATCCTGTAGTTTTCCTTACAATGTATTTCTGCACCTATGAAAAGTCTTCGATGTCTGGAATTGAACTCTGACCTGACTTAAGAAATTCTATCTGCGGATCAATTGGAATCAAGTAACTCGTATGTAAACATCAACTTTAACGTTATTTCCTAAATACCGTGATCAGGTTAACCTCTCGATGTATGTAAGGCTGGCGCAAGTTGCCGATGTAGTTTTTCACAGTCCCGTACATAAGTGCATTTTCTTGTTTGACACGGCGCACCGCGGCGATCGCCTCGAGCCGTCAATGGGCGCGTCCCTTTATTTATATATACCCTTCTGTAATTAACGATAGTAAAAAGAAATACATATCTCTGATTTATCGGACTTTTTTGGTTTTTTTCTTGAGATTTGTTATCTGTAGAGCATTGACTTAAACGTTTGCTGTTGGTTTGTTTAATTCCTTTTTGTGTTACGATTTGGCTAAAGTCGGAAATTTAACTATTCTAATTTTCACCTTAGACAACTACTAAGAAAATTTAGACGTAAGAGAAACTAATAATCTAAGACCAATACTGACATTTGCTCGTGATGGAAATGGGAAACACTAACAAAGAATTTTTAAGAAAGGGTTTGCGATAAGTGAAACTATTATGAAGAAATAATATGATGACTAAAATAAATGCCTTACTTTGATTGATTTATCTTGTTACTCATTGTTGGGGCTTTTAAAGGATCAGTTTTAAATTCTTGAGTCTCTTTATAAAATTGATATTACGTTCGTAAATCTTTTAATGTTAGGCACTGTATTACCAAAGTATCTATTATATATGTATTGATACCCGAAGTAAGTTGCTTTGTTTTAAAGATATCTAGGACTGAATAAATTATACGCCACCTCTAATTAGTAACTTGTGTTAGTCTACCTAATTGCATAAATATTTACGAGCTCGGTGACAGAGGAGTGACTCTAGAGCGTCAATCAAAAAGCAGTTATTCCGTGGCAATTGTCAGGCGTATACTGACTACAAGTCGCATAAATCTTCTTTCGGATCAGCCTGTTCTGTTAAATTTATAACCGAACAAACTAAATAAAAACATGTGATATTTGTCTCTTTGTTTTCGAAATATAAATTATATACTTGATGCCTTTAATAGTGACGTAAACATTGAATTTATCTTATTACACTCGGAATCTCAGGAATTTGTTAATTCCTAATTTGTTCATAACTTGTTGTTAGATTCTAGTTTACATTTTACTTAAAAATATATAACCTCTGTCCAAATCGATCTAAGGCAGTCATCTAAGTGTTTTCACACAGTTAGTTAGTTTATGATATTGTGGTATTAAGTCCAAGGGGGACTTGAAGGCAACGTAAGTTTAAATTATTGTCCATTGTACATAGTAATGGACTTTCTGTCTAAAATGTATGTTTATACGTATTGCTGTACGATAACAACCATCATTCCTTACATACAAACATACACACGTTAAGAATTTCCGTCAGTACAATATTTTACCAGCGACCCTTGCGGCAAAACATGACTTTGCGTAATATAACATAATAAATGTCTGTACAATATAAATAATATGGAGCATACACCTGCTAATTGTGAGGCTATTAATTTTTCAAATGTATAGCAAGTAATAAAATTGATCTATCGTAAATGTGTACTAATAAAACGCCAACGGCGACTACGTAAACTAAGCATTTCGCAAAAAATTCGACATCCAGCTTTAGCTTAGTAATTAGAATATTGTTTATTGTGTATACTTTTGTTCACCCGTATCAAATTTTGTTGCATTTTATTATCTAAGAGTAGTGTTATAGCTATGAGAGTTTGCAAATTCTGTAAATAATTTAGCTATAAGTCCTGTTTATTTTATTTCAAGTAGTTATAGCTGATGCCTCGACAGTATAATACACACGGTTAACATTGACGAGATTAGTACAAGTAGTGTGTTTTAGTGTCGTGATGATAGCTTCCTATTCGAGGATTACGTGAATTTTTTATTTATTTTAAAGTGGTGTTTCTTGATCATGTTAAGGATGTTCATCTGAGTCACTAAGTCATTTATTGGAAGGTATTGTTGTAAAGTAATAGGAATCGCCCTCTCTCTTAACCAAAGAAATACAAACAGAATGTTATTCGTCGAACATATTTACTCAAGTACAACCATAATACTAAACCAAACAAATAGAAAATAAGAGAGATCGAAACGAAAATTGAACGTAGCGTTGATAAAATAAGAAAATTTAGGAGTAGAAAGTGAGAAATTAGACATCGACGCAAGAGTGCAAAGGCGTTCGAGCAGCTGACACCTGTCATCGCGCAATTTATTAGTCGCTCCGAAATAACAGAGTCAGTGAACGTTCAGACAAAATAAAGACAACTCACTATTAACGGCTCGCCCTCGTCCTAACCGGCACGCAATTAAATTCACAATGTTTCATGTAAAAAACAATTGTCAGTCTGTTGTTGGTTTGGACGATTAAATCGGTGTATTGATCATTGATTAACCCTTTCATGATCATGGGGACATATACGTACCAAGTCAGAAAAACAAAGTATGTAAAATGAGTTTTTAAATTTTTAATGATCTCTGTGAATAATTAGATACTTTATTACTCTTATAACATGTAATACTAAACTGCTATCATTTATACTCATATATTTTTAATGAAATCTAATACCTAAACTAATAAAATATTTACGAAAACTTAATGTTTTTAAACGTTTAATTTTAACTGAGTTAGGGCACAGCAGGAAATTTCCTGCTCAAATATGGAGCAGCCCGACTGGGGTAGTACCTCGACTTTACAGAAGATCACAGCTAAATAACACTACTCTAAAGCAGTGTTGTGTTCCTGTTGGTGAGTAAGGTGACCAGAGCTCCTGGGGGGAATTGGGGATGGGGTCGGCAACGCGCTTGCGATGCTTCTGGTGTTGCAGACGTCTATAAGCTACGGTAATTGCTTACAATTAGGTGAGCCGTACGCTTGTTTGCCGAGCTAGTTACATAAAAAAAAAATATTTTTGCCTATCTATCTGATTGTATGCATGTCACGCAAAAAGTACTGTACGACATTGCATGCGGCGTGTCACATATGTAATGCCACAAGAAATAATATTATTGTCATTTTAATATATTTAAGCTCCATGAAGCTACGACGTGTCAACTAGTTTGTCATTGGAAAGCTGTAATAAGACAGTTTCACCATTGATCTGTAAATTCAATAAAGGATTAATTAATTTATACTAACTCTTTTATTTTAAAATTTTTGCTAAATTTCTCAAAAAATAATAGAAAGATACTGGTGTCCTTATGGACGTTACAGGGTTAATTTAACAGTGAATCGTGTGGTTTCGAAAATATTCCTCTCACTATCAAACATTTTAATTAAAATACAAAACTGTATAGTTACAAGTTATTCTATACGCAATAATTAAATGAATTTACTGTATATTTATAAATAAACATAGAAAGAATAATGTCTACTTATTTGTCAACGACGAATAGAAACGAAAGATATTAGATATCCGAAGTAGCTGTACTTTACACTCTGGTTTAGCGCTTAATATCTGTCCACAAATGTGTAGCTATACTGTAGTAGTCGATAAATTAAATGGCTTTGTATGGTAGTGGTTACGAGAATAATCCCCTATCCTATAATATAATATAAGTGGTAAAAAAACATATCTTACTCTAAATTCGGCTGTTCTTTCGTATTCTATTCATTTGTAAACCCTTTATTGATTGCCCATATTTTTGTTCATATTCTTCTCAGCAAACTCATTTATTTAATAACCATATTACGTGCGCAAAAAAACAGGTAGCCCGCCATCTTGCTCCGTCCTCCATATTGGATTTAGAACAACGTGACTTAGCTACCCATGCATTGTCATCCAATTTAAATATGTATCTCTTTCAAATTCAGTTGCAAGTGAAATAAAAGCAAGTCAAAAATATTTGCTTACAAGTTATTGTTCTTTATATTTTGTATGGAAAAACGGGCTTATTAGCTCTTAATAACTGTCGACGAATGTTTGCGTCACTGCCTGTACCGCTCTCTGTAATAAATTATATGTTATTTTAGATATGCTTGAATGAGAGTATCATTTACAGCGCAATGACGTTCGATGACTAATTATTCGCTCTGCCCCGGCTATTTGATTGAGATTAATAGGTCGGATTTCCTTTTAGTTTGTTTGGATTTATATTAGTTGGGGAAAGATAAGTGCTTGATAAAGATGTCAATAAAAATTAGGTAGAAGTCTCGCTCATATGAATCATACTTCCGTAACAGTTTGATTTGATGTGTTGAAATTATAGTGTGAATAATTAATGACGTAAGTAAGCAGTGTTAATCTCAAGCCACCTCTGGATTTCCTAGATATGTGTTTTTTACGTATTTAAACATTATATGTTGAAACGGTGAAATAAAATTGAGTTTTCTATAATGATATTGGATAATAATCAGACGATGAAGTTGTCTATTCGTCCAATGTCAAATATTATACTCGTATATTTTTCACCTTCAAACAAACATTAGGGTCATATATCATAAGTCAATAAGTGAGTAAAGCATTGAAAAGTTATTCGAACTTCGCGTGCGGTGACAGGGTATCAATGGCTATCTAAATCTATCAAAATTATAACTAAGAAAAATTATCTACTTTGAGATACGAAGCAACTATTATTAAAGTCGTTAGTCGTTATTTTTGACCTCTATACTCGTAGTAAGTTAGGATCTGAGTGACGAATAAGACGACGTAGTTGATCCTAAATTGTTTTTTTAGATGCTGCATTGCTGGAGATACTTCCTGCATGATTTTTAGGCCAGTAATATAAGTCTAATCTGTGATTCCCTGATGAATCTTACTTAGTTACCTGAGATAAATATTATTTAAAAAAAAAGTAATATGATCTAAGAATACAATCCGATTCCATTCGAAATTGCGATATCGATAAGAGAGAATAAAAGCTCTAAAAGTTTAACATGAAAAATAGTAAAGTATTTTAAAGTTTACAAAATAATAGTATTGAATTAAAGCACATAACGCTACAACAACGATAGCAATCATGCTTTACATATGCATGTAATAGGGTACCATTAAGGTTATTACGGTGAAATTGGTGCACCGACCGCTGAGGAAGCCCTTCCACCTCCCATTAGCTCCATTTACTGATGATTTTCACTGGCTTTGCTTAGAATAACATCATTGTTACTTGAATAGAATTTACGAACATTATTCTCTTGAGACTTAGCTTCTAACATCAGATATGTATAATTAGGTTATAAAGGAATTTCTTTGTCTTTGCTTAAAATAAAATATTTAGCATATTTTACAATAATTTAAGACTTTTTTTAGAAAATAATTTTATTCAAATTTATCTAGACCATATAATTATGTGTCTCACGGTGTTCTGATGCGTTAGTCTTAGGAGATTAAAAAACTTTAAAACATAATTTTAGACGTTCTTGTTATCTAAGTAAAAGCCATTCACTAAATATCATCTATTGCACTTCTGTAGTCCATCTTTCATCAGCTATTACACTCTGATTACCAACTCTTAATTTAATATAATCCTTTCATACAAAATATTCAACATTTTCATTTCATTTTATTATGACCATAAAATTACCCCATTAATACGTCGTCGTTCATGGGAAAAATATTTTTTTCGCGTTTTTTTACAGTTTATTCGGTGAGAGGTCGGTACGTTATGGGTTCAGTTAATGGTGGACTTTTGCTCTTATTCTGTAGGGAGGGTAAATTGCTAATGTAGCTATTATTTCTGTGTTTCGCTATCCTTTCCCGCTTGTTTGATCATTTTATATTGAATAATTTTGAAGAGCGGCACTCATTTTGTAACATCCTTTTTATTATATTAAGAGTATTGTTTTTCTTTTTTATTTCGGTGTAAATTAATTTGTAATCTAAAAGTTGTTGTATAAGAGTATCTTCTAGCTTTATTACTTAGTGTAACCGCACACATGGAGTTATCTTTACGTCATTTGGTTTTAAGTATAATATATGACATACAATCAAACGCATAAAACTAATAGTAAGTATTTTTGAATAAAATTAATACTTTTTGGTTTACATTACTTGGCAGCACCAGGGCTTATCAACATGTATGATCAGCGTTTTTTATTTTTATTTTTCGAGGACAATTTAAAAATATATGTAAAAAATCTGCTGCTATACCTCTAAATACCTCCTTAACTCATCTTTTTGAGTTTCTATATTATTAAATTAATCACTAATAACTGTTTTGTATTGTTGCAGGATCCCTTCACGGTAAGTGAATAAAATTTTACTTTTATATTTTGTGTTAAACTGATTTCATTACTATATTTAGCTTTAAATTAAATTTCAGTCATGTTTTAATGTTGTATTATATTGATCTCAAATTTTATTGATATTATCATTATGTGTATTTTGTTTTCATGCATCTCACTGGACGTTCCTTCAACTACTTAGGGCGTAAGTATTTCAATTTCTATATTACTTACAAAGAATTAGGTTAAATGATGACATAGTAATTTGTATCTATATGTTTCAACATATGATTGATACCAATGATGATGCTTTCAGAGTAATCTCCCAGTCTATCTTTCTCTGTAAACAAATAAGAATTGCTCCTTCGTAAGTACAAGTACTGGAATGGTTTAGGAAGGAAGACTTAAACTACACTACTTACACTACTTTAGACAATAATTATTAAGTAAAATCCCTAGTCAGACTACTTCAAATCTATCGAGAGTTCGAATCTGGTTAATATTGTGTAGAAAATACAAAGATATCAACAGTGTTGATGCACCATAAAAACATTTTGATCACATATATTAAGTACATAATTACAAGTTACCCCCCTAACCCCCGCCAATCCCGCCAAATACGAGGGCATATCAATTGGCTGTCACGATGACATAACTATATACTGACATGATAATTAGCTGAAGACGCATCGGTCCGTTTATACTAATTGACATACAAGCAAATTCAATCAATATACATATGTATACCCACTCGGTATTAGACGTCTTATTTACATGTTTGTTGTATACTAGCTGTTCGACACGTTTTTGCATGGACAATTTATAATTTTTTTTTTTAATAAACACCACATTTTTCGCATTGAATAGATAGTTTTTTAAATGGTTGCAGTACCCGTTATTTTCACCCGTGAGTAAGAGTCGAGTAACCCAGCACCCTCTTCGTGGTAGGAGATCTGCTCCCCGACTGGCTTGCGACCGGTCGAGCCGCATGTGGGCCATACTTACCCCCTCTCTCGACCATCCCAATAATGCTGCGGATTTAGTGGACTCTGACGCTCTAGCTCAAGGTTAAATAGTAATCAACTCAGCTCACGTATCAACACGTATCATCGTACCAATTATTACTAGGATAAATAAAATATATTCATAATATAATTACATATTAAGCAGATAGATAGTTACCATTAAGTTTTCACTAATTTCACTGTAATGAAATAGCGAGACCTCCTGACAGGGGTATTTAGAAGGTCTCAACTATGTAATTTATTTTATATTTTTACTATTCAATGTTTCTTTATAAATAAATAATCAACTCGATACTCAAAGTTAGTGACCTATTCTATTATTAAAGTTTCTTCAGATCTTTTTTTTCTCTTCAGATCATAGTGGTTGTTATCGAATTTTCAAAAACTTTTAGTTTAGTCGCAAGTTAAAAAAAAATAATAAGAAAGGTCATACGAAGAATTACTTTACACTTGAATACCAATATTAGAGTTTCTCACTCCCAGAATTTTAAGTATGATGATGAACTATATAGAGCTCGGACCAAAATGGCCGCCTTCCAAAATGAATTTAGTCCCAAAATAAAAAAAATAATCTCATACAAATAGAAGAATTACTTTAAATTTGGAGTCACTAAGTCTAACTGCTTTACTCACCGAATTTTGGGTATATCTATTTAATTATATTCAAAAATACTTAAAATAAATAAAAATCAAGCACGGACCAAAATGGTCGCCATCCAAACTGAATTCCTTATCGAATTTTCAAAACACTTTAGTCCCAAGTAAAAAAAAATTAATAAGAAGGGTCATACAAATAGAAGAATTACTTTACACTTGAATACCAATATTAGAGTTTCTCACTCCCAAAATTTTAAGTATGAGAGATGATGAACTATATAGAGCTCGGACCAAAATGGCCGCCTTCCAAACTAAATTTAGTTCCAAATTAAAAAAAATAATCTCATACAAATAGAAGAATTACTTTAAATTTGGAGTCACTAAGTCTAACTGCTTTACTCACCGAATTTTGAGTATATCTATTTAATTATATTCAAAAATACCTAAAATAAATAAAAATCGAGCACGGACCAAAATGGTCGCCATCCAAACTGAATTCCTTATCGAATTTTCAAAACACTTTAGTCCCAAGTAAAAAAAAAATTAATAAGAAGTGTCATACAAATAGAAGAATTACTTTACACTTGAATACCAATATTAGAGTTTCTCACTCCCAAAATTTTAAGTATGAGAGATGATGAACTATATAGAGCTCGGACCAAAATGGCCGCCTTCCCAACTAAATTTAGTCCCAAATTTAAAAAAAAATCTCATACAAATAGAAGAATTACTTTAAATTTGGAGTCACTAAGTCTAACTGCTTTACTCACCGAATTTTGAGTATATCTATTTAATTATATTCAAAAATACCTAAAATAAATAAAAATCGAGCACGGACCAAAATGGTCGCCATCCAAACTGAATTCCTTATCGAATTTTCAAAACACTTTAGTCCCAAGTTAACACTGAATAACCCGTTCGGTTAACACGGCATTGCTTTTTAAGAAACTAAAATAAAATGAGCTGACAATTTAACACTTTTGAATGGACGGAAGTCGAATAGTTTTATTGACGCTTAAAGTGTTTGTTTTTATGAATATCTTTATTAAATTGTCACTGGTTATCATTTTTAGTGGTATTATGATGCGGTTCATAATATATTATAGCTTTAAACTATATGTAAATATACACTCATGTATTTCGGTGAATTTATACAAGTCGACCCGCTTGAATTTGGTCGCGTGTTGCTCCACTCCTATGGGTCGTAGCGAGATGTCAAGCAGCCTAAGTTACTCCTTGTTATATCAGCTATCTACCAGTGAATGTCCGGTCAAAATCGGTCCAGCCATTTCAGAGATTAGCCTGAACAAACAGACAGACAAAAATTGTAAAAAAAAATGTTGTTGATATATGTGGTGTGTGCGTGTATACATCCATATACATCCATATTACAAACAGACACTCCAATTTTATTTATTTGTATGGATATAAAAAATAGAAAAGGGAAAAAAACTAATATACTATTTTTTCCTCATCAATCCTTTACTTTACAGAAACACACAAAGTAGCAAAGATAAAATAAGAAATATGGTTTTACAAAACGCATATTCGACGAATGTGCAATTTAACTAAGTACTAACTACTTACGCCATCTATTGACGGATAGATGGCGTCTGTCTGTTACACAATCAGGTTTAAATCACTGAACCAATTTTGATGCAATTTGACATAGAAATAAAGTAGAACTTGAGGAAGAACATAGGCTATGTATTATTGCTAAAAAAATACTTAATAATACAAAGTCAACAAATGAGTGTGCTCGTACGCCATCTATCGATGGGAGATGAAGTGAATGTCGAGCTGTGTGTCCGTTATGTCAAATATAGTGATATAGTCGTCTGTAGGTCGACTACTTTGTTACCCAACTAAGGCGAAGCCAAAAGGAAGGGTTATGATTTTGGCAGTCTATGTATGTATGTTTGTATGTTCCACCCTAACGCCTAAACTACTGGACCAATTTTCATGAATGAGGTGTCAATAGATTCGTAATAATGGCGCGGGTGACATAGGCTATAAAAATTTTATGATTTTTTTTATAACGAAAATTATACCTCAGATTCTAACCTCGAAAAAAATTAAACTGAGATAATTATCACGTGTTTGGTATCAAAAGAAAGGTCTTGACGAGGACATTATAAATATGTATATATATGTTATTGTTTACGTCAACATATATGTTTTAAATGCGGTCGTATAGTCCGCGCGGTCCTGTCGTTGCTGTTATTCACTCGATTAAGCAAATAAAACCAACATTACGTTACAATATAAGATTATAAAGGTTATCTCGATCGAGAAACGGAAAACTATTAAATAAAAGTAATAAAGTTTTAATATAAAAATAACCACGGTTCCACCTTGACCATTTCTTTGCCTATGCATTTCTGTGTTTCTATCTGAATTAGTTTCTTGTTTCGTCCTTTTTAGACCACTTTTATACGTAGTCGGGTTATAGTCATTTAAACTTTTTTTTTAAATAGTAGTAATCTATTCCGCCTAAAAAGTATCTTATTTCAGTAGGCTCTTAATGTGATTCTTAGCTTGAGAGTAAAGATTTATTTAGGGCAAATTATAAACTGAAAGCATTGTTTTATGCACGAACGAAGTAATCCCGTGAATTTATTAGCTCAACGGACGATAAATTAGTACATTCGACCCGGAAACCGTGTCCCACTGAGATTTTTAAGGTCTTTAAGGATTATATTGTCGGGGACAGGTTTTTGACTTTTAAGGCCGTCTTCATATTTAACTTCGAACTAAACACTTCACTATAATAGAATTTCGTAATTAATATTATCTGTATGAGAGCTACACTGTACAGTAACTATGGATATTATTGGCATGCATGAGCATGAGCAGTGCCTGGGGCTTGAGATCCATTAACAGGTCAAACACAACGTTACAAGCATCAAACTAATCTAACATAAACTAACAGTTTAGTATAATAATTTAATATTACTTGACGAATTTACTCGTCAAACTGCCGCGAATTATTAAAACAAAGCTAATGGATTGTCGTTCTATGTTACCATGGTTACATGTTAAGTAATTATTTGATTGTTATCACATATTATTATTAAAAATATTACATAGTGTATAGATAGTTAATCCACGACGGCTTGCGGTCTACTATTTAGACAGTAGGTAATCGTGAGTGACTTCGTGGGTTGAACTATCTATAGTAGGGTAATACTAAATCATTATTAATTAATCAATAAATATCAGTTTCATCATGATGTATTATTATACAAATGATGTATAAGGGTAGGCAACGCCGAATACTTTATACTATCTAATATTATAAATTCGAAAGTAATAATTAAGAAACGTAGGTTCAGAATACAAACTTAAGTGCGATTTAATATACTACTTACGCCATCTGTTGACGGATAGATGATGGCGTCTGTCTGTTACACAATCAGGTTTAAATAACTCACCTGATTTAGATGAAATATGAAACAGATATATAGTAGAGCTTGAGGAAGACCATAGGCTATGTTTTATTGCGAAAAAATACTTAAGAATACAAAGTAAACAAATAAGTGTGCTCGTACGCCATCTATCGACGTGGGGGTGAAGTTCATTATCGAGCTGTCTTTGGAATTAGTTATATATAAATTAAAATATATAAAATAAATAGAAGTAAGTACCAGTCATTATTTTCTGTTTAGTAAAAAATATCAGTAAGTAGATCAATACAAATTGTCTAATAAAGGTAATTTGGAATGGTATAAGTAATTAAATTGTATGTGAATTTAGTGTGAAAAGCATGTGTAAAGGGCCTAAACTCTAACGTTGGGCTCGACGCGACTTTAGGGTTTAGTTTATTTTATCTTTGATCGTAATCTTTTGATGTTAGGTTATTCAGTTGTTCGTTATAGCTGTTACTTCCTGTACACTTTGAGAATCATTTTGATTGCAAATGTTGACAAATCAAAGAGGTTTTTAATAATTATTATGTAGATATTTTGTTTTAATACCTCTTATGTAGGATTGTCTGTCAATCATGCGCATAAATTATTTATGAAAGCGACAGGAAGAAAAAAAACAAAGACGTTTGGTCTTCATATAAATATTGCAAAAAAGTTATCTGTGTTAATAAAATAATTTAAACTTTGCATCTATCAGGTTAGGTTTACATTTTGCTTGCAAGAAATAACCAATAGTAGTGAAAAATATACACAGATTTTGTGATAGTAACCAGCATCATGACACTACAACACTTCTTCTTCTTCTTTGTTTAATGGCTTCTAGTTGTGCACAGTAGAGTTCCACAGGGTACTTTGCCTATGTCACGTAGTAAGGACAAAACACACTTGTGGAATTTGACCGGTGAGACTGAGTTTTTAATTTATGAAAGTTCCTTTACAATAAGAGGGTTCCACCATGTTAAGATCGATCTACAACAACACAATATAAGTTAGTAACCAACACCAATAAAAAAAAAGTCTTACATTCTAATAAATATTATGTACAGTTAGTATACTATTTACAGTTTAATGTTGTTAGACTTAATAAATTTACACACAAATTTTACATAACGCGGACAAAACACTAATTGAAGGAAACATTTAACATCAATAGGACGAGGGACAGAAGGAGGTAGAGCGTCATAAAGTTTACAAAAGAGTTTTGGGCAGGAAAACAACAAATGTGAAATTGTGCCTTCGTCCAGGCCACATTCACACAGTGAATGATCTCGGATTCTCAGTTTGTGAAGGTGTACTGGGGTACATGAATGTCCAATTCGAAGACGGACACTACACCACATCCATGATCTTCCCTGTTTGAGAGCTGACTTAAGTCTATCAAGACGGAGGTTATATACCGAATATAAAGTTGCTAACTATATACACTATTTAATTAAATTATTGATTACTAGCGAACCATCCCGGCTTCGCGCGGGTGGAATATTATTTTTAAAACTATATAGGCCCTCCCGCATTTCGGTGCCCCCTCTCTTGCCGCTTTACTCGCTGCGCTGCGTCGCTATACTGGCCCGTCGCGTCGTCGTGTATTTTTTGTTTATATTGATATTTTTAATTTCATAATATCTTTTGAATGGAAAATCCGATTTTAATAATTCAAAAAGTAATTTACAGGTATTGAAATAGTCTTGAATACGAAATAATTTATTTGGATAAGGATTAATACAAAGTTATAGAAAACATGGTCTGATTTTGATTGGCATTTTTATCAACTTTTAAAATGTAAAAAAGTAGTTATAGTGACGTAACTATAATAGTTGGACATATGGTCTCGCGGACTTTTTTGAAGATACGTTCTATAATATTGTACAACATTTTTTTGTTCTATCATCAATACTTTTTGCAGCGCATGCGATGAAAGATATTTTATGGCAAATTTTTTGGCACCTTGGGTTGGTTTTCGTGAGATTTCCTGAGGATCTCTAATTTTTTCTTGTAATAAATATAGCCTATGTTACTCAGGGATAATGTAGCTTTCTAATGGTGAAAGAATTTTTGAAATCGGTCCAGTAGTTTTTATGTTTATTCGTTACATACAAAAATACAAATCTTACTTCTTTATAATATTATAGTATAGACTAAAGCAATACTTAAAAATTAGCCTTATATTACAGAGGTGACTTTATGATGGTTTTTAAACGACTACTATAAAAATGTTTTGAAACTCTTTTGTGTCAGACACTTTGAGGCAACAGACAAATATATAAGTAATAATATATTTCCATTATGTATCACCTGCATTTATTCACGTCTACATTTATAAAAGTTAAACTTCTAACACGAAAGCTTATTAACATCAGCCGAGTGGTTTTGAAGTGAAGCGCGAACACAGAATACGAGTTGACACTCTATCGTTATCACAACACTGAAGTGACAACTCATTTTCATATGTACACACTATAACTATTTATTTCTTACAGACGGACATATTAACAAACTGTTTAGAATTTAATTTTTAAAGGAAGTATTAGGAGTGTCGAAGAACATACATGAAACATGGTATATATATCGGTGAATAGTAAAAGATTACACAAGTCAACAAAAAAAAAACTTTTTTTTGTGTCTGTTATTTAATGACCATTGTCTGAGTGTTTACATTGAAAAATAACCAAAAACTTAATTTATGAAGAAATAAGTTTGCTATTGTATGTTTTATATTGATAATTAAGTTTTAAAGTTCTTAGTGGAGAGTAAAATAATAGTTGGTAATACAAGATTACACAAGTCAACAAAAAAAAAACTTTTTTTTGTGTCTGTTATTTAATGACCATTGTCTGAGTGTTTACATTGAAAAATAACCAAAAACTTAATTTATGAAGAAATAAGTTTGCTATTGTATGTTTTATATTGATAATTAAGTTTTAAAGTTCTTAGTGGAGAGTAAAATAATAGTTGGTAATACTTTAAAACAAAATGGCGACAAGTCGCGCATTCTACTGTATTGAGTGTATGTATGTCTATTACAAACTGTAGCAACTACTTTTGTATATGACTCGAGTCGCAGAATAGCATACAGACTTTACTTGTCGACATAATATGAAATTTTCTATGAAAACGAAATTTCTATAAAAGCAAACTTTATTCAAAAAACCTATTTTACCCATTATAAGTAAGGTAACAGAAATCAAAATTTGACATTTTGTTGCCAGACTCAAAATCCGTGTTAACCGATGTTATCGAGTAATCGAATCGTCCGTTGTTTTTACAGTCAAGACTCTCGACCCTTTATATGCCATCAACAGTCGTGACTGAAGTCTTAGTCGTGCGCGGTCTCTCAAGAAGTGAAGTAGTCTCTGAATAGTGTTGAGTTGTGCAGAGCAGTGTTAGTGCTAGGAGTTCTCTCCGATCAAGGTCACTTGAGTACCTTACAATCTAGTTTCCGCGTCTCGTGTTGGGTTAAGTTTATGTGCGTTTAACCTTAGGTTTAAACAGAGAGCATGAGCAGTGGAAGCGTGTGTCGTGATCACTTAAAGGACGTCCTTAAGCCTACACCTTGGTCACAAGTCCAAGGCACTGCTTAGGGTTCCCTCGTAATTATTAGAGATCATATTTGATTATTTATCGATGATTTATGTATCTACGTTGCGTTTACCCAATATTCCGTTAAATATCATTTACCCCTTTTAGTGTTCTCCAATATTCTCCATCTTCCTCCTTCCATTTCCTTCTCATCATTTAAAATCCCCGACATATATAGGTCAATCTACGACGCCTCGCCGCTCGCCTACTAATCAAAATAATAAGTGAAGTTTTATCAAAATAGTTTTAGCTTTTCTCACCTTTTACGTTACTTAGACTTTAACAAATGTTTAAAAAGTAAAATTAGCAAATCAGTCCGGCTGTTTTCGAGTTTCGAGCAAAACTAATAAACTCACTGCCTACCTACCTAACACATGCATAGTAATACACATATAATGCTCTTTAGGTATGAGGATGAGCAAAGCCTGGGGCTTGCGACCCAGGAGCAGGATTAAAGGGCTCTTCTACTACCAGTAAACGCTCTTCTTCATTGCTCGATCTCGCCACATAAACACTGTAGATAAAAACCATTCACCTGATCATCCGGAGCACTGAACTAAACGCTAATGTAAGTTGTTCCTACGCTTATACATCTTCTACCGTACACTCGCGATAACATAAAATGAACTACCCACGAACTCAAAGTTATAAACAATGTTGCCAACGACCAATGTCACAACAGTAGTAATATGCACTTTAGACGGAAACCGAGAAATCTAATGCCAAACACAAATTACTTCGCAATGGAGTCCAGGCATAAGCGTAACAAAATCTATTGGAACAGAGGTTGTATATTGTCTTAAAAACTTCTTACAGCCACAGATTACCTGAACTGTTCACAACCAATATATATGTCAATCCTTTCTCGCCATTATCCGGATATTGTGGATTTATGTTGTCGATTTAATTTGAGGGGAGAGTATACCGTATCGACAGGATGAACATGAAATGTTTGACAGTTACGAAACCCATCAACATTTTGTATGGCTAAATGATTTGGATTAATTTTATTTTTTTGAATATTTTCCAATGATTTTAATAATTATTATACAGGATGTCCCAGAACTCAACGTCAAACCGAAACGGGGTGAACGTGGACATGGTAAACATATCCACTATGCATCTCTCTCATCATCATCATCACGACCCTTCAATGTCCCACTGCTGAGCCGGGTCTCCTCCTTAGAATGAGGAGGGTATTAGGACATAGTCCACCACGCTGGCCCAGTGCGGGTTGGCAGACTTCACACACCTTTGAGAACTTTTAGGGAACTCTCAGGAGAGCAAGTTTCCTCACGATGTTTTCCTTCACCGTTAAAGCAAGTGATATTTAATTGCTTAAAACACACATAATATATATTGAACACACATAATATATATGATATTTAATTGCTTAAAACACACTGCTTTTGCGCTCATCTTTTTCCGTAAAATTAAGAACCTACCAAGTGCTTGTGCGAATAAAAAACATTTTAATTGAGTAAAATTGGTTAGCAAAAATCGGGTTACTAAAATACGGTTTTTATTTTTTTATTCGTTTTGTTAGGATGAAACTAACAAGTATTGTACCATTTTACAATCCTGATTAAATGCGCGAACTTTTAATGGCACTTGCCAAGGCACTTTTTTTTAAAGCAGGGCCTTTCAAAGTCAACAAATTTTGAAAATTTTAAATCATAGTTTAAGTGTTCTAACAAACCCGACTTCGTTTTATTACTATGGATAGCTAGACAGTATATTAGCAGAGTTAAATATTATAATATAGGCGTTAAAGTTGAGCTTAGAGATTGGTATCGGGGCGAACTTGTTGGCAGGTGCTCCGAACTTGACACGTATAAAGATAAAACTTTGTGTTAGGGAAAAATGCTACGATATATTATTTTACACGTTACCATTAGATAAACATGTTTATATCTATATTATACCTTCATATTCATTTTTAAGTAGCTGTTATTATAGCTTGATAATACAAGAAAGAAGTTTGTATTACGTTTAGGTGCTTACATGTTTTCTGACTTTCAATATTCAAACTCTCTCAGACACACAATTACTAACTTAAATATGACCTTTTGAACACATTCGAAACATATTAAGTAAAATGCATAAATTTACAAGAATTACTATTTAAAGTTATTAAATAACGATTCAGTCATCATTTAACCTTATTAATAAATCAATATTACTAAAATACATATTTAATTTTTTTTTAATGGTAGATAAGGTGCAAACAAGCCGATGGTCCTCCTAATGGTAAGTGGCCACCATCGCCCTTGGTCATCGACAAATAAGAGATACCCTCGTTTTGTCGATGCGCTGCATCTTCGAAGATAGAGTGGGGAGGGAGACTGAAAAAGAAAAAATGCTGCGGTCTCGACGGACCTAGAGCTAGATCCGCAGCATTAATGGGATGGGAGTGGGAGGGGGTAAGTCTGGCCCACATGCGGCTCGATCGGAATGCGTCTATGACACTTGGCGGTCGGATTCGCATGCTGGTGGTCGCAAGCCAGTCGGGGAACAGGTCTCCTACCACCAACGAGGTGCTGGGTTACTCTGCACTTACCAGATGCTCTCCCAGCGGCAGAGGGGAATAGTATTCTATCCCGTCCCCTCACGGGAAAATATGTCGCAATGTATTGATTAGTTTTATTAAAATCTTATTTTCCTTATTTTATTTTCTTTGTCATTAACACGCAGATTTTTTACCCCAGTATTTGACCCACAATACAAAATTTTATAGGCGATATTATCAAGGCATAGTGGGCACGTTATTTACACCAATTGTTTTATATCCTACATTCGTGTTTATAACCTAATCATTTTATTTTTCCGCATGTCGCGGGCGCTGCGCTGGTGTGAACAACAGTACGTAAGTATACGCTTTTATTACTTTTTAAATTAAGCACTTACTTGCTTTGTTAAGAACATGTTTATACGCAGATTATAGAGTACAATGGAATGGTAGTAAGGATCTTTTTTTTTTCGGCGGGTAGGTGCAAAAAGTCAGCACGTATTTTGATTTGCTCTCGCAAAACTTTTATAAATATTGTGTTAAAATAAGTATTAAATACTAAATTATGATGCAGTAGTAGTAACTTACCTGCCAGCATTCATTTATTTATTTATTTCAATAAGTAAAATATAGACTGTAGTGACAGTGATAATTCTTTATGTTCAGTGACTTTTGTGACTAATTATTATGACCAACATGGAGACCATTAAACATTCAATACAGGAAATGACCCAACATTTTAATATGAAAATGGCAGAGTTTCAACAAAACCAAAACACAGCTATACCAGCCACAAGTCCAACATCTAATATAGCAGCACAATTCAGTACCTTTAGAACATTTGTGTTGAGTGCACTGGAAAGCTTACAGATGCAAGTTCAAATTCTGTCAAAGCAGTATGATCTTCTTGAAATGAGGAGCAGAAAGAAATTTCTATTGGTGCATGGTGTACCTGAAGGCCAAAAAGAAGATACATCAGCCACTGTGGTAAAACTACTAGCAGATCATCTTGAAATCACCGACCTTTCACTGGATGACTTCAACAGATGTCAGAGATTGGGTGCTCCATCATCGGAGAAGCCAAGACCAATACTTCTAAAACTCCGTGATCTTGCTGTAAAGAATCAAATCTGGCAATCAAAAAGTAAGCTAAAAAACACAGGAATAACCTTATCTAAATTCCTAACCAAACCCAGGCATGAGCCATTTCTGGCTGCACGAAAACGATTTGGTGTGACAAAATGTTGGACAAAGGATGGGTTTATAATAATTATTGGCTCAGACGGCAAACGTACAGTTCTTCTTGCGCTGAACTAAATAACGTTCCTGGTGGTCTTGATGCTCAGGGTCAAGCGGGTCAGACTGTAAGTACTTGTACTACATCAATCGCTGAAACTAAAGGAAAGAAAATAGTCCAGGTTTCACGAACAAAGAGAAACATTAAAAAGTGATTTTATTTTTTTATTTTTTTTTTCTTATTATCTTTGTTACATAAGAAAACTATATATTCTTTGTGTATTATTAAAATTTACTTAGGTATATAAGTTTAACAAATGTTTTTGAAACAAAATGATTAATAAAATATTGAGACATTCTCACTGCAAATAGAAGATAGCATCTGAACTATTCTTTGTCATACTTGAGTAGTTCATAACAATCAATACATTGCACAGTTTCAGTTATATATAGATTTAGTTTGTCATGTTATATTTTTTATAAGGTTTTTATATAATGTACCTGCGTAGTCATATTCCTTTTTCTATTATTGATAAATCTCCTTCTTCCTATTGTAACACTTCGGAGCATCTTTTAATAGAAGTAATATTTGGAACACTTAAACTCTTACTGGGTGTTTTCTACAGTCCCTCGCTTCACATAAATTATTTTGACCGTTTTGAAGAATTATTAGATAAGTATGCCCCGAGTGTCGATCATACCATAATAATGGGAGATTTTAATACATGTATAATTAAAAATGACTCACGAGCGGCTCGACTAAAAAACATCATAAACAGTACTAACCTTAATTTACTACCTACAAATGCTACACACTACTCTCCAAACTGTACTCCATCACAATTAGATCTAATTTTGGTTTCATCACGGGAACACATTGTCACTTACGGTCAGTTGGGAGCGGAGGCTTTTTCATATCACGATTTGTTGTACGTCTCATATAAAATTCGACCGCCTAAACTAAAACCTACAGTTGTAATGCGAAGAAGCTTCAAGCACTTTAATAATGAACATTTTATGCAAGACCTTAATCAGATACACTGGGATAGCGTCTTTCATGCTCCAACCGTAAATGAAAAAATTAGCATTTTTAATTCTATCCTAATCGAGCTCTTCGACGTTCACGCACCTCTGCGACCCATTAAACTGAAGCATCTCCCTGCTCCTTAGCTGACCGGGGATATAAGGTCTCTTATGGTGAAACGGAATACAGCGAAGTCAAAATATAAAAAAAATCCTACTGAACAAAACCTGCACAGGTACAAAATGCTACGTAATAGATGTAGTAAAGCTTGCAGGGATGCACAGCGAAGTTTCATACATACTTCTGTTAATAATAAAAAACCTTTTAGAGTATGGAGGTTTCTGGATGCGATGGGAATTGGACGTCAACGTAAATCTATAATATTAAACGACAAAACGAATTTTGACTTACTTAATAAACACTTTACAGATGTAAAACTACTGAATGAGAGCACCAAAAAAAATACTTTAAACAACATTTTTACACCGCCTCTCTCTTCTTCTGCCTTTAATTTCAGTTCAGTTCTAGTACTGACTTTAAAAAGCATGTACTAGCAATTAAATCTGATGCTATAGGAAGTGATGAAATAAGCCGGAAAATGATTCTTTTAACACTTAATAATATACTATCAGTCGTTTGTCATATATTTAACTACTCTCTTTCATCCAATACATTTCCTAATTCTTGGTGTCTAGCGCTGGTAATACCTATTCCAAAAATATCCAACCCTACATCATTTACACACTACAGACCTATCCTACCTTTCCTGTCTAAAGTACTCGAACGCATTGTCCATCAACAGCTTTCCTGTTTTATAACTGAAAATAACATCTTGTCTGGATTTCGCCCTGGACACAGTACTGTTACGGCACTAAATAAAGTAAATGATGACATTAGATACGGAATCGAAAAACAGCAAGTTACAATACTTGGATTACTGGACTTTTCTAATGCATTTAATACAGTGGACTACGACATCCTCCTTGCAATCCTAAAATCCATTAATGTATCACCAGAGGCTATCGAATGGTTTCGTACTTATTTGTGTAACCGAATACAATGCATACGCATTAGTGATAAACGCAGTTCTTGCTGCCGTCTCAGTGCTGGTGTTCCACAGGGTG
Organism: Limenitis camilla; assembly: GCA_905147385.1. Classification (NCBI taxonomy): domain Eukaryota; kingdom Metazoa; phylum Arthropoda; class Insecta; order Lepidoptera; family Nymphalidae; genus Limenitis; species Limenitis camilla. The sequence goes on from LR990224.1 coordinate 20,466,391, forward strand.
GTGTACTTTCTCCTCTTCTTTTCTCCATTTATATCAATTCTCTTACTAACCTCCTATCATTACCTTATCACCTATATGCTGATGACCTGCAGGTCTACACCACAACCTCCGTAAAGGACATCGCGCAAGCGATTCTAGATATCCTGGAGTAAGTCGTATGGTTTGTCTAAAAATCCTCGTAAGTCACAGTTCTGCATCCTTGGTAACTCAAAACAGCTCTCTAGACTCGATTCTTCACTTCTTCCTCCTGTCATGTTTGATAATTGTAAGCTTGAATATAGTGATGTTGTGAAGAATTTAGGGATTAAAATAGATAACAAACTTTCCTGGGCTCCACAGATAAGTGAATTAAGTCGCAAGATGTACTGCGCCGTAGGTAGACTGAAGAGGTGGAACAATCTTCTACCCATTAAAACCAAAATATCGTTGGCTCACTCTCTCCTACTACTTATATTAGACTATGCAGATTCTTGCTACTTGGACTTGTCACAACAACTGCTCAACAGGCTTGAACGCCTACAAAATATTGCTATTAGGTTCATATTTGGTCTTAGGAAATTTGATCACATCAGTGAATACCGTCACCGGCTTGGATGGCTCACTATGAAATATCGTCGCAACCTTCATGCTCTCACATTCCTTTACCGTATTCTGTATGATCCTAATTCTCCCGAGTATCTTAAAGAACGTTTCGCATACCTTGGGTCTAATTCTCGTCATATGCTAAGTATCCGCTCCGCTCTCAAAGTGATAACACCCTGTATACACCTTTATGCCAGACACAGTGCTACAGTGAATCCTTTACTGTCAAGGTGATAATGCTGTGGAATGCCCTACCGCAAGACATAAGACGATCACAAACTGTAAATATTTTTAAGAACCGTCTGAAGAAGTACTACCTAACAAAGTAAAACTTACTTGGACTTTGCTTTGTATGTGTATATACAACAAATTATTATATATTATGTTTATGTATGTATGTATGTATGTATGTATGTATGTATGTATGTATGTATGTATGGATGTATGTATGTATGTTATATATTATGTATGTATTACCATTAAAATATGTATGATATTATTTTAGTTTATGTATGCTATATAGTATTTAGTAGCATGTATGGCTATATTATTGTAAGAAACTTTATGCACCATTTTCTGCCAAGTAACCCACAATTAGTTTCCATAATTAATGGTTGCCTGGAAGAGATCACTATTAGTGATAAGGCCGCCTTTGCACATCTAGATAAGTCGATATCATGTATCTACAAAAATGTACTTTTTAATGTGTGCAATAAAGTGTTTTAAATAAAAAAAAATCTAGAAGCGTAGGTTCATATCCTACCGACTGCGCCATGTAAACATTTTACTCCATATTCATTGTATTTAATTAATTTTCAAAAAAGTATCTATAGTCTATACTCTCACAGTATTAAACAGCAATTGTGTACATATAATGTGCGTACGAGTCGTTAATACATTACCTGTACAAATTGTCTATTTCACACACACTATCGGAGGTTCTCACTAACTCAGCCCTTTTATACCTTCCTAATTAGTACCGAAACCAGTTAACTATTTACCTATGTGTAAATCTAAGCCTATCTTCTCATTGACTTTGTTACGATGTAAACTCGTATCTAAGGACTTGTTCACACAATGCCTGAAACTTTGGATATATGCGAGTTTATTATTACCTATATACAGTTTTTTTAAATGTGATGATATGGAAAAATCCTAAACCCTAATAGAGATACCAGGAAACTTTCTTAGGTCTCATTAAGTGTTTTTTTTTTCGAAATCTATTTTAGCATAGGATTTTTTTGGGTTTTTTTGTCAAGTTACAGTAGTCCATCGAAGTGGATGAAATTTTTTTTAATGCGGAGCAACACTACCATGGCAGGGTCAAATTTCTAGTCGAACCTCAAAGCTAGGAAAATCGAGCGATTCCATGTACTTAAACATATCCCTCCCAACACATTCTCGTACATCTCTGGTGATAACGCTGTCTAATTAATACATTAATTTTCTTCTAAAATTAGCTATTTTTATAATAGAAGACTATAGAATAACTCCAAGTCTTCCATTTTAAGTTGAAGTTAAAAGATCTCAATCAAATGGTGAAGAATCTGAAATCTTGACAATTTTATTAGAACTAAACCTAGGTCATAAACATGCCTTTAATCGAAGGAAATAACTACTGCACATTAAAGGTTTATTAGATACTTGATGGGATTACTAGCTTTATAGGCCTAGCAGATAGCCTCATAGTTCACTTTCCTAAAGAATGATGACCTGGCGACGATTTAATCATGATACCTATAACTAGCCAGATAAACTTCGTATCAAATCACAACACTCGCCTGTCAAAGTCAAAGTCAAAACGAGTATACAGAAGAAAATGCCGATTAAATGTTTTTTTAAGGTTTTTGTCTAGTTATCAGTTCTCAGTTTTTAAGATCTTAAAATTGAATCTTTTTCTTGGTTATAAAATTCTTTCGACCTCTTATTTGATATTTTGGTACCCCCAATCGTATTTCTTGCATTCAAGCTAGAAATATGATGAGCATGAGCTTCGGCTATGCATTGAGTTGATTGACTGCCAAAATATTTCCGTAATTTTTGGATTATGGATTTCTAATTTGTGTCTAAAAAAGTATATTTGACATCTAATTTCGATTATTATAAAAAGATTACGGATTACAGATTAAAAATAGATACAAAATTCGAATTTTAATTTCCTTAATTTGAGTTATCAATTAACTTCCTAATCCAAATATCTTCCATCCATCTACAGACATTATATGTTACATTTTTGTTATATTATATACTAGCCGACCCGCCCTAACTTCGCTGAGGTGTGTTCAAATCATTCACTTACACACTCATTAGCTAGCTCCTGCCCTGTCTCATTCATTTTCTTTTGTACAAACCTTAACACAACAAAAAAGTAAATTATTTTTTTAATATAGAAAAACTACTTTTTGTAACCTTATTTCTACTACTCTTCTTTGGAACTCAGTCATATAATCTCTCATCTTTATGGCAGCGTTCGTAAAAAAAGTTTTTCTCCGACTTACTTAGCAAATCCGATTCCCATGAAAAAGTCTTGTCATTTGTCGAGCTAATATATAGCCTACTAGCTTTTACCCGCAACTTCGTTTGCGATATTAGGGTAGTTACATCAGCCTACAGGAGATCGTCTGTAAACATATTTAATAATTTCATGATGTAGTCATACTAACATTGCACCCCCCTTTACTGTTTCATGACATCCAATGAAGAACCTTCATACTGAATTTCATTTGAATAACTTCAAAAACGGCAAATTTTCATACTAACTCTGCAGCTCTGTTTTACCCCCTTAGGGGGTGAATTTTCAAAAATCCTTTCTTAGTGCTCCTCTACGTTATAAAAGAAACCCATGTGCAAAATTTCAAGTTTCTAACCCTTATAGTTTAGGCCTTGCGTTGATATGTCAGTCAGTCAGCTTTCCGGTTCAGTAGATCCAAAGATTATTCGCTATCACAAATTTTACCTCTTTATAATATTAGTATAGATAGATCTACATTAAAATGAATGTAATAAAATTTGCAATACACGGTAGTTGTGGAGCAGACCGACTTAATCAGGTCGGTCCGTTAGAACTAGGTTTCCTTGATAGAATGACATCAGTACAACCGACACCGCTTCGTAGATGTTCATGTTTCGACTACAGTACATTCACCAAAACTGGATTGTGAACCAGTAAATACTGAGTGTATGCTAATTTGTCGCTGCTCTCGTTTATACCCACAACGCTTTAGGGGTTTCATTTCAATACTCATATTACAATCGTCCAACCCCCCAATCCAATATCATTAATTTTATCCTTATTAAATTGTACGTAAATAATGATCCTCAAATCATTTCGTATTTATAAACACACAAGCTGCGCCCCGTGGTTTCACATGTAGCCTATGTGTTATTCTGATGTATAAACTATACTATTGTAAAGTTTCATCAAAATCCATTGAGTCGTTTTTGCGTGAAAGAGTAACAAACATACATCCCGACATCCATTACATCCATACATTCTTACAAACTTTCGCGTTTATAATATTAGTAAGACTAGTGAATCCGTCCCAGATTGGCTCGGGTGATGTTTTTGTTTTTTACGTGTGCTTAATATTACATATTTCAATTGCATCCCTCCTTTCAAACTTATTAACCCTCTTTTCGGGGTAAACGGTAGCCTAAGTTATTTCCCAAGCTCCAGTCTATCAGTTGTTGAGATATAAATGATGTATAAGTTTATTTTGTAACATTTTTGTAAGAACTAATCGATTGAAATGATCAACTATTTTTGTGTGAGAGGGAAATTGACCCTCTCACACAAAAATATCTCCTCGGGATAAAATCTACCTCTCTAAAGGTAACATCGATTACACAAGTCAACAAAAAAAAAACTTTTTTTGTGTCTGTTATTTAATGACTATTGTCTGAGTGTTTACATTGAAAAATAACCAAAAACTCAATTTATGAAGAAATAAGTTTGCTTTTGTATGTTTTATATTGATAATTAAGTTTTAAAGTTCTTAGTGGAGAGTAAAATAATAGTTGGTAACACTTTAAAACAAAATGGAGACAAGTCGCGAATTCTATTGTATTGAGTGTATGTATGTCTATTACAAACTGTAGCAACTACTTTTGTATATGACTGAGTCGCAAAATAGCATACAGACTTTACTTGTCGAAATAATATGAAATTTTCTATGAAAACGAAATTTCTAGAAAAGCAAAATTTAACCAAAAAACCTATTTTACCCATTACAAGTAAGGCAAAAGAAATCAAAATTTGACATTTTGTTGTCAGACTCAACATCCGCGTTGACCGGTGTTATTACTGAAAGTCCAGTCTATAGTGTTTACTTCTTTAAGTCATAACATTAATTACTAGTTGTACTTAAGACTAGGAGAAAAATGATGAGAGAGAAGGGAGATATACAGTAACCCCTGGGTTATATTGAAGAACACTACAAGTCGTACCAACATTAAGATCAAGTAACAGGATGCTACTCATATCAGTCGTACCAACATCAAGATCAAGTAACAGGATGCTACTCGTATCAGTCGTACCAACATCAAGATCAAGTAACAGGATGCTACTCATATCAGTCGTACCAACATCAAGATCAAGTAACAGGATGCTACTCATATCAGTCGTACCAACATCAAGATCAAGTAACAGGATGCTACTCGTATCAGTCGTACCAACATCAAGATCAAGTAACAGGATGCTACTCATATCAGTCGTACCAACATCAAGATCAAGTAACAGGATGCTACTCGTATCAGTCGTACCAACATCAAGATCAAGTAACAGGATGCTACTCGTATCAGTCGTACCAACATCAAGATCAAGTAACAGGATGCTACTCATATCAGTCGTACCAACATCAAGATCAAGTAACAGGATGCTACTCGTATCAGTCGTACCAACATCAAGATCAAGTAACAGGATGCTTCTCATGTCAGTCGTACCAACATCAAGATCAAGTAACAGGATGCTACTCATATCAGTCGTACCAACATCAAGATCAAGTAACAGGATGCTACTCATATCAGTCGTACCAACATTAAGATCAAGTTACAGGATGCTACTCATATCAGTCGTACCAACATTAAGATCAAGTAACAGGATGCTACTCATATCAGTCGTACCAACATTAAGATCAAGTAATAAGATGCTACTCAAATTATAAGTGTTGCCAACATCATAATTAACAATAACTAGCATTATAACCGATTTAATTGTAGAAAAGAAAAGCCAGAGACAGACGAAGCGCTAGGTTGTTGAAAAGCGAACATTCTGGAACGTTGTTTCGGAAATGTCTCGAGTGGTTCCGGTAGATGAGAACAACCATTCTTATTTTATACTAGCGACCCGTCCCGGCCTCGCACGGGGCAATGTAGATACAATCGCGGACATTTTTATCGATCTTATTAAGATATACAATTCCGCAGTACATTCATTTGATTTATCTCGTTAGGTTTAGCCAGCGTTTGCGATTTATGCAGAAAAAAAATTTTTTTTGGCTTTTCTGTACAATAATATTCATGTATTCCTTCCTCTGGAATCACTCAATCTATTGCTGAAAACTGCATTAAAATCCGTTGAGTAGTTTAAAAGATCTAAGCGAACAGAAAGCGACTTCATCTACCGACGTTTTTCAAAAAAGAAGGAGGTTCTATGTTCGACTGTATATATATTTTTATGTATGTTTGATTTTCAAAATTCTTTTTTTATTCGAAAGAGTGCACTTCCGAGAGGGGTCTAAAAGTGCCAAAAACTCTGTTATGTTCAGTATTTCATTGATTAAAATATTTGGTCTTTTTTTTAATTAAATAAAACATTTTACCGCTGTTTTAAGTATTGGATTCTTTAGTTAAGTATTGAGAGCCGTTCAGCACATTGAAATAGGGGTTTCATGATCAAAATAATCGAAAGCATTGGACAAATTGGAAAATACTCAAAAAAAACTTTTTAAAAGAGTATAGTATCATAGCCATATTGTTATAGGTGGATAGAATACATATAGACAGATACAAATTAATGTAAAACTGCTTGGTAGGGACTTAGTAGGGGGCCAAGTCAGTAGTCCAATGTCTGGTAATGTGAATCCAACGCTTGAACCTTCTGACTCTTATTGATAAAAAACCATATAAAAATCCGTTCAGTACTTTTTGAGATTGTCGCGAACAGACAGACGGGGTGTGGGACTTTGAATTGATGAAAGATTTCAATGACTTTAAATACTTAGTGATGTATAGTTAATGTAATCAAACGTGATACAGTTAGATAGGTATATTATAATAAAGGTAGTAAACACCGTTGCTTAGATACGCTACCACATACCTATAATTTGTACCAATCAATATATATACAAGCTACCCCGCGTTTTCGATGTAAATGAAGCCACACCCCGCACGTCATTACATTTCGGGTTTAAAACAAATAGAATCATTGTTTACTCTTACTTGTTTAATGTTTGTTCTATCCCCATAGGAAGTTAAACGTTTAAGCTTTCCTAAATGCTGATTTAGTAAGAAACTCTTATCAAAATATTAATAACTATTGAATTAAAAATTTAGATGTCTCGACTGAAACTCTAATTTAATACACGACACCGATTTAATAGAATCGACATTAACTTGTATAATTCGATTTTTTTTTATTGAAAACACAATAAAAAAATAGCAGTCAATACAGACTTAACAAATAATCATAACAAGCAAAAGAAGGATAAATAAAATATATACTGTTACGTTCTTTTAAATAGTTTGGTTCTATTCGATACTTGATATCGATAGAAAGGTATCGAGAAATACCGTTTTACCTGTACTCAATGTAAGCAATGTCAGTGTGTTGCCATGGCTATAAGATTGCTATAATTGTCGATATATATTAATATTGTGAGGCAGCTCTCCAGTTAGCCATGAGCGGCTGCTTCACAATACATAGATCATCCTGATTAAATTACCTTTCAAACAAATAATACTTCATCAGAATCGGTCCATTATCTTGAGCGATGTCGCAGACAGACATACAGATACACAGATCTCGTCGAGGGTTAAAAATACAGTTAGAATATTATTCTTTCTATTATGACATATCAAATTTAAATGTCAAAAATAATTGTAAAAAAAAATTTTTTTATCTGCTTTATGGAAAAGAAAATTACAAATTCAAATGCAATACAAGTGAAAAGCTTACTTTCTCTAGCCATTTTTTTTTTAATTTTTAAAATGAAATCGAATTTGACTCATCTGAAATCATTTAACCCCAAAGTAGAGTTAAAATATTCTTGTTAGGCAACATTTAATGTCTACAGTGGTTAATTCTAGCCAAAGTTTTCCAATAGTTGTTATTATCACGAATAGTTTTTGTCCTAAACAGTTTCGTAACAACAGGATTAAACGATAGTTTAAAGTTTAACTACCATGAAATAGTTTGTATGTATAGTTTTAATATGAGTAACATGATCTCCTTGCTAACTTAGCCTATGTCTTTCTATAGATGAAATAGTATCTATGTCTAATTAATCATCATCATCACTTCCCCTTTAGTAGCCCACTGCTGAGCCGGGTCTCCTCGTCAGAACGAGGAAGGTGTTAGGCATTCTGTGCAGGTTGGCAAACTTCACACACCTTTGAGAACTTTAGGGAACTCTCAGGAGTGCAGGTTACCTCACGATGTTTTCCTTCACCGTAAAAGCAAGTGATATTTAATTGCTTAAAACACACATAACTCCGAAGTCGGACCTCCCGAGAAGTCTTAACCACTGGGTCATCACTGCTTCTAATCAATAATTACGAATAATTTCATTCAGATACAAACATATATTTTTTAGCATCTTTAAACGATTCACGGTTTAATTAGGTTTAACTGGAAGTTTATAATACTACAAAGAAAAAAGAAAAAGAAACGCTTATAGGGTCACTATGTTGATAGATAGCAAATACTTATTTCTGTGGTCCAGTGTAGATATAAAAACATTAAACTTCTAAATTAAGATACTCATAAGATGCACATTTAAATATTCGTATTGTAATGTACTGGTTATTTTGCGTTGACTTAGAATCATTAAATTAGATGAGAAACAATGTGTGTTACACGTTTAAGAAATAATCCAAAGTTAATAATTTATTGCATTTGGAAAACTGACTGCGATCTAAGTTGATGCCTGGGGGCAAAATTTTCCGACGGCAAAGTTAATAGGAGACGAAATAAAATTTTACCTATTGCATTAAAATGTTGTACAAAAATTCTAAATAAAAACCCGACTCGATAAATCAGCTAGTTTATATTAAATTTCATAATTGAAACTGTCATCAAAAACGAAGCAAGCAAAGCTAAATTGAACGCAAAATCAACTAGCACCTAAAATTGCAAACTACAGAATATCGGAGACAGTTAATACAGGAAAATGGCCGGCAATTTTGGTCCTCGTTTTGAAATCGTCGCTGTAAATTAACGTCGGCTCCCTCGGGTCCCATATTTCTCCCGGCACCAAACCTAGGTATACCACTGAATCAGCTACAAGCACGCCTACACGTTGTACCTACGATTGGGAACCTGCCCCTCGATGAAACGACGCTCTGTTTACTTTGGGAACCGGGACATTCCATATTCTGCGTCCGTCTCATAGAAAATCAAAATTCCAAAAAATCAAATCTAGATTTAAATTAAACTTTGAGGACCACGTTTTTAAATGAGTTTAACATTTGACAATAATCTACATAATTACTTTAAAAACGCTGAATGACATCACTTCGTGTGAAATAATCTTTGAATGTCAGTAAATTGAAAATACCTATTTTTAAGAATCGCTTAAAATATGTTTTTAATAAATGCGATTTTTAATAAAAAATTTAATTTTTAGACAAGTTTGAGGATTAAAACTGGACACATATCACATTTAAGAAGAATAATCAAAGAGAGATAAAATAAAATATTGCAGGATCCAGCGGAGGTCCATGATAACTGTCCAACTTGGTGTTATAGTTGTTCAACTTTTTAATCAATAGGGACTTTAGAGTTTGAAACTCATTAAAGATTGTAGCCAATTATTTCAAGTATGTATACCCACATGTAGACAATATATAACCTTTAGTGCGAATAGTCAGTCTCTCTGGTGTAGTCGCGCAGTTTATGTGGAAGTATTATAGTGTCGTGGTTAAGGTCACCTTTCTTGAGGTGCATGTTAGTTAGCATTATTATCTATTGAAGTTGGTGTTTGGGCAGCGAAGGGGAATCCTACAGGTTGGTCACAAGTCCTAGGCGCTGCCCGGCTTACATGTGTATACGTATTGCTGTACAGTAATGGGTATCATTCCTCTCTCATTCTATTTTGACTTTCAACCCCGATCGAAATGTCTCTTGGAAGGTCATCATTGATTAAAAACCTACCTTTAAAATAAATTTCTATTAATCTCGTGATTAATATGTGACTAATATTCCGCTTCATATAAAATTTTCAAACATAAATTGAATATTAACTTTGTGTTGATATACAAATTTTTTCGAAACCCTTTCATTCAATTATATGAATACAAAAATTATTTGTGGGCCTTTATTAAATTAACCTGTCCTGCTGCTTCGCCGCGGGTAGCAGATAAATATACATTTTAGAATTTATTTAAAGTTTGTATAAGTTTCCTCACTGCCTTGCCAGTTGCCACAGATCCCATGATAACCTTCGATTTCTCTGCTAACGTCTAAATCTAAACATAAATGTAGAATACTTTCAATATAGATAAACAAACCGGTCAAGTGTGAGCTGGGCGCATATCGACAGTTCCGTACTTATTGAACTTTACAAAATTTATTTTTATTATGCCTTTTATTAAGAAAGTATTTGCACTACAACCAAATTATCCATCATAGAGTTTGCACTTTACTTATCAAAGAGTTTGCATTATAAAGTATGAATATACACTTATCACTATAACGTAATATTGACGAAGAAGTTTTAGAGTTTCCACGATATACATGACATTTATAAAGGCACTAGATTCACTTTGCACTATAATCAAACTATACCTTCGAGTTAATTACAAAAGAGTTTGCACTATATTCACTTACGAGTTTGCACTAAAAATGTTGATTAAAATTATTAATTTTTTTACACAGAAATAGTATAAGTTGTCCAAAACCCTAAAACAGATATAAATCGATTTTACTGAATATACCGTCCAATCTAAACGGTCGCATTAAAGATAACAAGTATCGACTATCGACACCGCTCCGACCGACTCGACAAGAGTTAAAAATTGATCTGACTTAATTCATATAACTAAGCTAATAGCACCCACCTTCAACAAAATATAATCTTTAATCTGAATGCAAATCATCCTAATACGTACCGATTATCATGACCTATAATTTTGATATTATAATGTCCGTCAGTGTTTTACATACATAAAAATAAAAGGCCGGCAATCAAGTAATTTGTTTCGGCCTACTAAATTTTTGTGATGTCGTGTTTTGAAGTTAGGCTTAGATATTTTTTGGTAATTTAGTGTAATTTTCGTATGAGGACTAGAATTACGTGTAACGCTTCCGTGCGAATTTAAAATCTTTCATTATACTTTTTTTTCTTTTAACGTGGAAATTGCATTATAGTTTAACTTTTCTACTATTTTAGAAGATAAAATAGTAACAATGTTTAATTTTTTTTTCATTTCATTCGAAAAAAATTACCTGCTCATAAAAAATTATTAAAAAAAAAATTATATATATGTTTTATTTTAATTAAAAATAAATGGGTTTATATTTTAATTTAGTAACCAAGACATGGGAATTAAAATATTTTAAGTTCTCTCCATTAAATATTAATGGACTTTGGAAACTGTTTGACTCAGAATCTATGGTATGATTCCATGGAGGAGGTGTCTATATCGCAAGGGAGAAAATATTTTCTCTTGGCTCAATAATAAGGGTTTACACAATAATCAGATTATCTATGGTGTTGAGTTTGCACTATAATTACATCATTCACCATAGCATTTGCACTATAATCAAATTAAACACAATACAATTTACACTTTACTCAATTTTTCACTTTAGAAATCTCCCTTCTCTTCTCGGAAATAAAATGCTTTTATATTCTATGTAATACTACAAACTCTTACTCTATATATAATTCATAATAAATATTAAAAAATCATCTTTTAATCTAAATATAGTGCGATTTTAAGTAATTTAGTTTCGTATAGAATATGCATGTATTATGTACATAAAAACCTTCCTCTAGAATCACTACCATCTATTGATGATAATCGCAATACAGTCTAGGGGAAGCAACTTTGTTTCATCCTATATGAAGATAAAGACTTGTTAATTTATCTATATGTTTAAATTACAGACAGCAATGCACTGGGCCTGTAAGAGAGGAGACGAGAACTTGGTGAAACTTCTAGCTGGTGTCCATCGACACATTGTCAATGAACGATCGGTGAGTACATTCTGAATACTGAACTGAATTGAAATTCGATCGTGTCGCCATCTACCGGGCCCCTGTGTGTTTAATTTCCTCTTTTTTGATGCTTAATTACCTCAAAGATCTACGAGATGACGCTATCTCGATAGCAGATATTTTTGGTACTACATACATAATTATATCTTCCAGAATATAGATAATTTTAAACACCTAAACTTACACACTATAAAAGAAGTACAACCGATTTGGTAACCTCCTTTTTTATTTTTTGAAGTCGGCTGAAAATCTGTACAATATATGTGATAATGAAATAATGTGTCATGCATCATGCATGCATTATAATATAAACCTTCCTCTTGGATCACACTATCTATTTTAAAAACAGACAGACACAGCGGGAAGCGACTTTGTTTTATACTATGTAGTGATGTATGTTTTAGATTTTAAGGTGCATATAAAAAAATAAATATATAAATTAAGTATTAAATAAATAAACGATTCAATAAACATATCTAAGTGAAGACAAAACCTTATTTCACTAATTTTTTTTATGAGGAAACTTGTATGTTTATTGAAGGTTACTGAATAAGTTAAATGATGAACTATTATCCTAATATATCTCAGCGAAGCGAGATTAGGTCTAAAAATAGTCGTCCTTTATAGTATCATTAAAATGTGTTTATTTTCTTTTTCATGTGCCGTCTGAACACAGAATGGGGTAAGTTTTATTATTTGTAGTCTTACATTTATAATCTACTAGCGACCCGCTCCGGCTTCGCACGGTTTCTTTCTCTACTATAATATGCATGGAATTACATATAAACCTTCCTTTTGAATCACTCTAACTATGAAAAAAAAACGGCATCAAAATCCGTTGCTTAGTTTTAAAGATCCAAGCATACATAGGGACAGACAGACAGACAGCGGGAAGTGACTTTGTTTTATACTATGTAGTGACTAAGTTCTAACTCTTATAACATACATATGCCACGGTAAGGCTGCGTTTCCACCAGAGGTGAACGGATGTTGTGAGAGATGTGACTGTGACGAATCAATAGTACATCTGACACACTCAGCGTGGCTCGCACATCTCTGGTAGAGACGCCTAAATCTATAAACTCACAACAGATTATAAATCAATGGACACTTTTTTATAGTTTTTCAACAGTGTTGCCAATTTAGTTACATCTAGATTTTACACAAAAACTAATGCAGCTGGTAACATTTTGGTACTTTATATATAGTATAGAATCCAATAGTTTTCTGAAACAATATCCATCTCTCCCTTTAACACCTGTGACCGGTAATATTCTGGATAATATGATTTTATTAAATATATACCTACGCGATATCAAATAAAGGGGAGAATTCAATATACAAGAGGTGAAAGATTTCTTTTATATCAATAAGGTATAAGCGTATACCCTTATATAAATGCAGTAAATATTCAGACAAAAACCGGCCAAGCAAATAAATCATGTTTGTTGTATGGGAGCCCCCCCTTAAATGTTTATTATATTCTGTTTTTAGTATTTGTTGTTATAGGGGCAACAGAAATACAGCATTTGTGAAAATTTGAACTGTCTAGCTATCACGGTTCATGAGATACAGACTGGTCACAGACAGACGAACGGACAGCGGAGTCTTAGTCATGCTGTCCCGTTTTACCCTTTGGGTACGGAACCCTAAAAACAATAAATATGTAAACAGATTGTGTGACGTCACTAACTATACTCAAGATTTGCACCCCTAGTATTATAAGTCAACCGTAAACATAAGTCATCAGTAATTTTTAGTAACAAGCCAAATTATTAACTACACTATGCTAAACTACTAAATATTGATTTAGTTTTTAATTTTGATTTAATAGTAATATATCCGTTTACTTATTGCATAATACTTAAAAAATTAACTTGAAATATTTTCGCCTTCGACTCCGTTCATTAACTCACGAAACTCCTGTTTGTAAAAAACTTCTTAAATGGTAACTGTGATTTTGCTATAAAAAATCAAAATGTAACATGGTCAAGCAGCCAGCTGACGTATATTCCACCACGTTATCGTCAGCTGACTTTATTTTTCCTTCAAGGTACTAGGTAAACTATAATCCGACAAATTTTCAAACGGGAGGAAATGACTAAAAAAAACATTTTTTTTCGACATTTTTGGAAGGCTGCCACAGCTCGCTCCACCCACGGAATCGCAGCTGACGGTCACGAGTAATCATAATATTAACCCCTTATGCATTTCACGAATTTTCGCTTGGGAGGGACTTGGTCATGAAAATCTGTCACTGGCTCCCGTACCACTTTGGGTGTTTTTCTTCGCTATACATGTTCTTACGCGACGGTACAGCTCCCGCGCGCCCGCTATTTGTCAAATATTCCTTAGTTACTTCGTTAGTTAGTCGCTTATTTTAAATCTATTATTTTCAGGGTTACACGCCATTACACATAGCGATGCAGTTTCGACATGAAAATGTATATAGACTTCTGGTTGAAGTATATAGTAAGTATTACAAGACAAATGTATTTCCTGTTTGTATTGATTCTACTATATGACGTCACATAATATATTGTATTTGTATGTGATATACGGGGCATTTTACGTCAAGCGGACAACTGAAAAGAATGAGGTCGTGAATTTTGTTTATACTTCTAGTAGACGTGGATGTGTACACACATTTTTTTCGTATGATGCTTTATTGCTGAGTTATGGGCTTTTAAAAATTACACCGGTCAACACGGATTTTGAGTCTGACAACAAAATGTCAAATTTTGATTTCTTTTACCTTACTTGTAATGGGTAAAATAGGTTTTTTGAATAAAGTTTGCTTTTCTAGAAATTTCGTTTTCATAGAAAATTTCATATTATTTCGACAAGTAAAGTCTGTATGCTATTCTGCGACTCAGTCATATACAAAAGTAGTTGCTACAGTTTGTAATAGACATACATACACTCAATACAGTAGAATGCGCGACTTGTCGCCATTTTGTTTTAAAGTATTACCAACTATTATTTTACTCTCCACTAAGAACTTTAAAACTTAATTATCAATATAAAACATACAATAGCAAACTTATTTCTTCATAAATTAAGTTTTTGGTTATTTTTCAATGTAAACACTCAGACAATAGTCATTAAATAACAGACACAAAAAAAATTTTTTTTTTTGTTGACTTGTGTTATTAAGAATGAAGTCATGAATTTTTGGATGCCTATTATCTCTAAAATTAATTTCTAAAAAAAACTATAAAGTATTGTTTCTTATTGTTAACAAGTTGAAGTTTTAATTTTATCGTCGAATTTTAACCTTGAATTAAAGCTTCAAAAATACTCATTCTTCACAAAAAAAATTAAAAGGTGATCGCCAATAGTTTAAGACGTAGAGCATATAGAGTACATAGCTATATGCACTTCCTAAGCAAACAGGTCTATGCTAACATGCTAAAATACTACGCTGTTAATATTTTATTCCTTCATCCTGACATGCAAAAATATAAAAAATTTTCACTATTTAATAATGATAACAACCCTAGATATAAAAAAATAGAATAAAATATATTTGCAACATTATTTATTAATACAGTAGTGAATGATAATATCATTTAAAAACAGACATAATAAAAACATTTTTCTAGTTTTACGCCAAAGTTATTATTAAAATACTTACTTGTGCCATTATGCGCCATCTATTGTGTTTTTTAGAACTAAAAGTGTAAGTTGCTTTACTGGGTTTATTGTTTCGTAGTAGTTATCACGTACACCACTGGATGGCGCTATTACCAGCACTAAAGCATGCTGCTATTGACCAAATGCTACCTACGAGCGTGTGTATAGGACATACTTCTAATAAGTATGCTTTTTAGTAGCATACTGGCTAATGGCACGTGACATCTTTTAGCACGCTAGGGGTGGAAGGGAGAACGGTAATAGAAAGTGTGAACGCGTTTGCTTAATAACATACTAGTATCGATAATAATTTATATAAACTACTTCTCGCATTTCTGTTAGCTATCGAGTATTAGCAATGGAGAACTTGCTCCATCACGAATCCAAATCTTTCTATACCTTTTTCTAGCTGAGAGAAGTTTTTGGATGCATTGCATGGTCAACAAAAGGATAACTTTATTTCATGCGGATGGCTGTTTGATTTTTCATGGTTTTGTTTGAACTCGCAGAGAGCACGCTATCAAATGGCATGCGTATTCGAGTGTTTGCTTTGAGCATGCTTATTCAGGAGCATACTTAAAACTAGCATGCTTATTGCTAGCAAAGTAAACAGTTCATATTCTTTCACATTCTTTTTAGAATGCTATTCTAGAGCATGTGTAACAATACAACCAGACTTGTTTATTTTAGTTACTTTCACAGCATAATGTCCTCCGCCATTTTACTGTGGGACAGGACCGCGGGCATAGAATCCATTTTTATTCTTCAAAAAAGAGCAGTTCGAACTATTTACAATCTAATAGCCAGATATTCCCTTCGAGACGTTTTTAATAAAATAGGTATTCTTACAGTGCAGTCACAATACATTTATTGTAACATTGTATACATTAGGCAGAACATTACGTTATTTTCCAAACATAGTGACACACACAGTATGAATACTAGAAATAAAAATAAACTCTTTTTTTTCAATAAAATAAAAATAAATTCATTCAAGTTTCGTGGGGCTTGTTGTCCGCATCTATAATGAGATTCCACAGCCTATATTAGAGTTGCCGCGATTTAAAACTCACATTAAAAAGTGTTTACTATTGTGTGTGATTGTTATTATTATCCTCTAAATAAACTTTGTTTATTCTTTCAGACGCCGATCCAAACGTACGGGACTGGTCCGGCAAGAAACCGAGGCAGTATTTAGTTCACATGGACACATCGCTATCACCAGGGTCTTACAGAAGTAAGCACTTTACCAGTCTTCTTGTAATAAAAATTAACAGATAACAAGAATATTAGGAACGTTTTAAATTTTAACACGGCGCCATCTATTAGATGCTTAATCAACTTAGATAAAACTTTGGAGTATTACAGCGCCATCTGTTCGAAAGTTATGAAACCTACAATTAATTAGATTCTGTCTTATAGTGAACATTTCATTTGCAATAAAAGTTATAAAGATTAATTGAGGTAAAAACTATCAATCTTTTTTTTTCAGAAAAAGAAGGTTTTCTGCGCATAGGCTCGATAAATGTGAGGGTGAAAAAAACAACGGAAGCGTTTAGTAATTTCCTGGGTGTTGGTGCAACGAGGTCCTCATCATATATGCCTAAATCTAGGGACAGGGATATGGATAGACGGTCTGATGATGATCAGCTCAAGCCGTGGGGCTCCGCGGATAATATACAAGTATTTAAACTATACTAATTCTTCTTTCTCTTCTTTTCTTTCTCATCAACCACGGGCCAGCCCTCTGGGGGCTGACACAATGTTTTGTTATTCCTCCCTGTCCTGGCCTTACTCTTTGTTTCGCTCCAAGTTAAGCCAATTGTTTTGGGCTTTAGCTATTACTGAATGCCGCCATATTTGTTTAGGGCGCCATGTTTACGCTGTTCTCGTGGATTCCAGTCCCTAGCCTGTTTCGGAATGTCATATTTTATATGTCGGAGTTATATGTTGGCCATAGTGTCTGGCAAGAAAATCGGATTTGTCGCAGACTTAATTTAAGACGAAAAGTTAATAAAAACTTGTAGCTTCTTAATAATTGACTTAATAACTTTCTATGTGTCACATCCGTACAGCAGCACACTCTTTAAATCTTTTTTAAATATTTTAAGTTTTACTCTACGAGAGAGGTGTTTAGCCTGCCATACTGGTGGGAGACTAATGAAGGCACCTTTTGCTTTGGCAATCCGGGATAATATGTCTAATGGTTCGACACGACACTTCCCAGGTATGTGAAGTTCGTGACCCTTTCCATTACTTCATCGCCTAAAAGAAGTGGATCATCGTCGCGGGCTGCACGCCTCTTGTCCTTAGTTTTCTTTGCGTTAATTTTGAGTCCAACTGCAGCTGCTTCTCTCAGCAAGTCGTCCAACGTTGTCTTCATGTCTATACGGTGGTGGCTGAGTAAGCATAGATCGTCAGCGTAATCAAGGTCTTGTAAATAATCTGTAAGAATCTATTCAATACTGCTTTGTGGTGTACTGTTGTCACGGGCCATAAGACCGTCCGATACTATTAAAAATAAAAGCGGAGGTAGCAGATATACTCGTTGAAATCGTCGCGTGCTCCGAAAATTTTTCGGATAGTTTTCCGTCATATCGTACTTTACAAGAGCAATTGCCATATGCAGCTTTTATTAAATTTAAGATAAACTTTACTAATTAATGGACATTAAATTATACCAGTATTTAGAATCTTTGAAAAGATAAGTAAAGAAAAAACCTATAATTAATCAGCTAAATTTATAAGAAACGCACGAATATATTATAACATTTTACGTATCGTCTCCATAATTTCAGTAATTGTTTCATGGGGCTTGTTCATGGACATTCGCAACTACAATAAGATTCCACAGTCCATATTAGATTTGCCGCTTAAGCTGATTTAAAATTCAGAATAAAAAGTGTAAATAAAGCTTACTACTCTGTACAGCATAACTAAGACGATGACAAAGCTTGGAATCAAAATGACCTTGATACTCACCTGAATAATTATACCTTTGTAACAGAACACAGAAAGACTGATGTAAACAATGGCGTTTTGATACGAGCGACTGTTGAGTTTGCTGCCAGTTCTTCTCATCAGAAGACCGCTTTCCGAACTGGTGGTAGCTTCAGACAAACTAACCGCCTGACCAATTTTGACAAAACTATTTTGAGTTTGAGTTTTTTTATAATACAACAACGCTGTCCCATATTCTTCAGGTCTCAATCATTCCTATTTACAAAATATCTATACAAGACATACGCCTCTCTCGTTTATAGAAGATTTAATTTGATCAAAATATTTTTATTATTGTAAACAGAATTATGCTACGTGCCACAATAAAGTTTTAAGAATAGATGCTAAATGATCAACGCTGATTGAATGTGTGGTAATTACCTCACGTTTTGTTGTTATTTTTGTGTATATAATATATCCATTATCCATATCTTGTTTCAGAAGGATGACAAGTTAATGCCGCCACCGAATAGCAGTAAAGTAAGGCGGCGTGGCGCTAACGGTAGACGAGTGGGATCACACAGCAGAAGTACGCCTTCTACTCCTGACCAGGTATTTATTTTATTTTAGTTTACAATATATTTTATATTAAAAAATAAAAGTATACACAGAAACCAATGAAGCTGCCACTAACTATTAGTAACTTAAATGTAAACGAGGACAATATCAATATGCACATACACATTATGCAAACATTTTCAACTGATATAAAAATTAGAAATTAGGTGAACATTAACACACACAGCAAACTTTATAAACAACTTAAAAGCTATATCAGTAACAAAGGTAACTGAAATAATTATACATTTATCAAAATAATTTAGAACATAGTATTTTTTTAAGTTGCATACAACTAACATTAAATAAATCGATCTCTGAAAAACTATTACTGTAAATCTGACAAACTCTAACGAGGAATGAGTTTTGGGCATACTGTGTTCTAACTTTAGGTATAAAAAATAAAGGGGTCCTACGTCGAGCTAGTATCATTCTTGGACAATTATAGGATATTTTACGCGTAAGTCCAGGAGTGTCAATTTTATTTCTCAATATTTTATAAAAGAATATCATATCGCGTATTTGCCGACGAGCATGAATAGTTTGGATAACGCTACTATCGAAATGCATCCGCGATCTCGAAGAGCGGAATCTCATATGTTTAATAAGTTTGGTCTGTAATCTCTCTAATGCACTAATATAAATGTTATAACTGGGAACCCATATTACAGAACAATATTTTAGAATCGGACGAATCAGCGAATTAAATAATATCTGAAGTGTTTTGAAATCTTTAAATTCAGCATTAACCCTTAAAACAAAAGAACAAACGAAACGATTTACTGACAAAATCTTCAATGTGTGTTCTAAATGTGAGTTGGGAGTCTAATGTCAAGATCAACAATGGTGGATACTCTGGTTACCATTGTGTTATTCAAAAAATAGTTATACATGATCAAATTTTCTTTTTTCCGAGAGAATGTAATAACGTTACATTTTTTAACATTGTAAACGATTACGTTTACAATACAAGCATAAATCATTTAAATCTGTTTGAAGATTAATAGATAATCAGATTTATTATTTTGAAGATTTAATTATCGTCTGCATGAAAAAGACAGCTCGAATGAAAATAACCACGTCATTAATGAAGATATCAAAAAATGCTTAAAGCATGAAAGAAGAACAAAATCCCTTAATGGCTACGGCTTGACTTCTATCACGTAGATATGACTCTACCCATCGAAGAAGATCACCATGAATACCAAATCTATGTAGTTTCTGTATGAGCATATCATGACAGATCTTGTCGAATGTTTTTAAGTAATCTGTATAGATACAGTCAACTTGAAGGTCATCAACCATTGCAAAAATTATTTGATCAGCAAATTAACACAAGTTAGATTCCGTTGATTTCTTTGAAACAAAGCCAAGTTGCTGACTATGAGGTCGAATCTTATGATAAATGGAATCATAAATAATTGTATTCAAAAAGTTTTGCTATGGTAGAAAGTTTTGAGATAGGTCGGTAATATTTGATATCATGTCTATCGCCTGTTTTATATATTGGAATAACATAAGATTTTTTCCAAATTTGAGGCATAATGCCTAATTTCAATGATAAATTAAATAAGATTGTCAGTGCTTTGGCGATATGTAGGTGACATTCATGTAAAAATTTGGGAGGTACACCATCAGGACCAGTTCATTTAGTAATGTCTAGTTTTCTAAGATATTATGCTGCCACTAACGAGGGCGAAAAATTTATCGAGTTAAGGTTGACATTGTTGTTGTAAATATCCAGTTCACACTGTGAATATTGAATTTCTTCCCAATTAACATTTGCAAGAGTGGAATTTATCGCTTGACTCCGATCTATTCTAGGTTTGTAATAATAAAAGAATAGACACAGTATCGAAGGCATTGGACAGGTCCAGGAAAACACCGAAACCGATGTGGGGCGTACAAGAACCCCACACACGTGGAAGCTGGCTGGGCCCGGTTTCAGCTTCTTTAAATTAAGGGTTATCTATTGTCAGTTAAGTGATAAAGGCACACAGTACTCACAAGTTCTTGATGATCTTATCTTCTTTCTAATCTTCTTTAAGCTTGCCCATTACACATTTTACACAATAACACAAATAGTTTTAAATAGTTCGCACTTCACCACCAGTCGGTTTTCGTCAGGGAAGGGTCAATTAACTAGCGTTTAGGAGATATAGCACACACAGGACTCGGGATATTATTAATCAATAATCACAGGGAATGTATATCGCGCGCGTACGCCGCTCTCTTCAATAAAACTGACACACAACTGCCTCACCCGGCGGCGCCACTAACACCCCCCGCCCCGCGGCGGTTTATAGTAAACACGATGGTTTTCTGATTATTCTTTATATTATGTACAGTAGTATCAACCAAATCTTCTGTTGATTTGCCGGTTTTGAAACCATACAGATAATCAGTAAGTATGCCAAACTTATCAAAATAAGAGAAAAGGCTGCGATTCAGGATTTTTTCAGACACTTGAAAATGTGGTTAAAACAGAGATTGGTTATAGTTGTTAACACAGCTCTTAAGTCGTTTCTTATGAATAGGCTGAACATCATAAATAAATATAATTTTAGAAATCTGTCGCTTTTAAAATTTGTTATCTTAGAGACCGTCGTCTTCAAAAATCTTAGCAAAATAAAGATCAAAAGTACCCACTAGTCTGGTGACATCTCATATTACGACAGTTTGTTTTAAAATATTATTACAAAATAAATTCAGCTAAAATAGATATTCCGTGACGTTGAAATACAAAGTGACGTCGCAACTTTCGGTACGCTATAGTTGTCAATATTTTCATAGAATAATTAGCAAACATGTAACTGTTGCCATACATAATACTTTATTTTTCGTTTAATTTCAGCCTCGAGCTCATATCGGTGTAAACGAAGAAGGTGATTCCGATTCTGACTCAGCTGCTGGCTTCCATTCAGCCTGGCGACAGCCTGGAATGTCTCCAAGCTAGACTTAGTTTAAAGATAATATCCTTCATTTTGCATTCCCTTTAATATCTATAAGTCAAAATGTTTTCCTTTTAAATAATCAAATTAATTTATAATAAATAAAATATTTAATTTTTCATTGTTTAAACTGCATTCATATGTCAACGTAAAATTGTAAATACCGTTAGGTTATAATCAGGGCTGGGCAGTATTTGAATTACTTCCTAAAAATGTAAGATATTTTGTTATTTGTATTTTAAATACTTATACTTCAAA
The DNA here is from genome assembly GCA_905147385.1 of Limenitis camilla. Lineage (NCBI taxonomy): Eukaryota > Metazoa > Arthropoda > Insecta > Lepidoptera > Nymphalidae > Limenitis > Limenitis camilla. Next base: position 20,488,814 of record LR990224.1, read on the forward strand.
AATCATTTTCACCGAATACATTTAGCGACCTCATTGATGATTCATCAATTTTGTTAACGTTGCAAGTTCATTGGAATAAAATTTAGTGTTAGGACCTTCATAACTGGAGCGTCGCTTCATAATTGGCAACACTGAATGTCAATAGTCATTTTTGATGTCTTTCTTATTCTTGATTCTGTAATTATCACCTATAGTTTAATTTATGTTTGTTACATAACTTTTACGCGCTTAATCATTATCCTACCCCAACTATACCCCCCGATATATATTATTATTAGTATTTACAATTTTACGGTAACATATACAAAATTTATATAAATTGTCAAAAAACCATTTGAATTTTATATTAAGTTCAGGATTTAAAGAATTTTTATTATAAAAAATAAATAAAAAATCAAATATTTTAATTCATACAGCCAATTGAATGCCCATCTTAACGCGGTGACACCAATGTGGGGTCACGGTGAAATCACAAATCCGTGCTCCGTGTGTTTAATTATTATTATTTAGTATATAGGGACCACTTTGTTGTTAAGATTTTAACAGCTTAATAAGAATTGTAATAAGTTAAAATGGAATAAACACGGAATGACGTAATGCGTATAGTTAACACTGCAGTGTTGTTTTTAAGTTTACTTTTTAATTAATTAATGAGTCGGATTATTGTACATGTTCGGTTTACCAACAATTTGTAACTCATTCCTAATAAGTAACAATGCATTCCAATAAGGACCTAAATGTTATATTTTATTCCGAATAAATGATTTACGATATATCACTGGTTTTATTTTGTTACGCTGCGGCTTTCAGAAATGTGTGCAGGTATCAAGTTGAAATTAATAATTAGTATATTCTGACGTTTATGAAGATATTGTGAATCGATAGTTTTCTACATTTCCGATTTAGGGTATAAATCCCTGACATATCTTGTTATATAAGCGAACCGGAAAGAATGCGCGCTTCAACAATTTAGTGGTCTTCTACTCTGGAGGTATTGCATTGCACCGTGATCGCATTATTTCAGTCTCCCGACTTATCGTTCTATCGGAACGTAACGTCAACTCAAACCGACTACTCGGTGAGCGGTTGAGCGTCGTAGATAGGTACGGTGTTGTTTGTGTTCCCGCGACAAGCTTTTATTTATTTCAATATACATTTTATAATTAGAGTCGACAGTTCTAAGCCTCCACGATTCGGAAATATAAAATATACATACAGCGCAATCTATCGAACCAAGGAGTCATAAAAGTTAATAACTCGCTTCGTCTGCAGTTTCTTTATTTATCTTTTTATTTATTGTATAATACATATATTAGCTTTATAATATAATATTCTAACGTGATGTCGGTTTGTTATATACTTAAACGAGTAAATCACAAGTGCAGTAAATATGAGAGGGAAATAATAAGATATCAACATAACCCGCCGAGACTTTCAGATATTCTACAAGAATGTTAGTATTCGTTTTATAAAGCTGTTAAAATTTACTTGTTTTCTTATTTTTATAATTAGGGTTGGCCTGTTTGAACCTACACATGCATTTTCTGCAAATAATTAGCAGCGACATCTGTGAGAACTCGTACGAACTACGTGCATACAGCATTGTAGAATAATACAAACTTAAGTATATAATAATATACGTAGGTTCTGTTAATCAGTAAATAAGATATCCTCCTGGGGCTATACTTCAGGCTCAGCGCTTCAGCGTTACTGCTAGAATACTCGCGATGAAATAATAAATATTTCCCTCAAAGCGGAGTATTTATTGGGGACAACAGGATGATATTCAGTTTGTGCCAACTTCTAAAAATATGTTACTCAGATTAATGTTGTCACACAAATCAGTGTTGCCATCATAATTAACAGAGTGCTACTCAAGTAAGTGTTGCTACTTGCAATCTTAATCTAGATACACGTGCAATCAAGTACACACGTTAAACTTACAACACCCCTTCCGTGTATCCTAGGGGTTAAAAGGATTGAATATAAACTGCCATTTCATACTTTAAGTTAAGTTCAAAAGACAAACTTTCTGGCTACGGGAGCTAAATAATTCTTAATTAAAAATAATTTTCTCTAACAAGTCTTGTAACAATAATAAATTAGGTGACGTCACTAAGATTTGTTACATGATTGAAGCTTAGATTATATATAAATAATCTAAGGATTGATATGGTTCAGATATACTTAAGTCGATTGTGGGTAATATTTGAGTTAAAACCATTTCAGTAAAATTTCGATTTACACAACACGTTTATATAAATTAAAAATTAAATAACAAATACAAATACACAATCAATTAACGATCCGTTTATATTATGGATATTATTTTCATGATATGATATTGATATTTTAATTCAGTCGCTTCCATATTACACTGTATATTTTTTTACCCGACTGCGACAAAGTCAAAAGGAAGGTTAATTATTTCGGCAGTCTATGTATGTATTTATGTTTGTATGTTCCACCGTAATTATTAATGAACCAATTTTGCTGGACGAGGTGTTAATAAATTTGTAATAATAATAGGTTGGGGAAAAAGTTTCTTCGCATATTTTAAGAAAATTCAAAACATTTTTTGATATCGTTTATTTACATTTAACTAAAGTATGTAGGTAGTCATGCGACCTGAGTCTGGCCCTGTCCTATTCACTAGATCCGCTGACTTGGCGTCTAGCCGATATCCGTGCGTCTAGTGAATTCTTAGAATAGATAAGATGTTCTCAGTGGGCGATATGTTTGTCCTGTAGTTCTTTAAGTTTAGATTTAAGTCATTCCTTTGTCAAACTTTAATAAACTCACTTGTATAATTTTATAATTAATTGTTAAAAAGTCGCCCTCGAGCTCCCAAAGTAAAACTGGCGCAGCCGGTAGGATACCGTATATTCTACAGCCGTGTTGCTTGCCATTTGTGAAAATCGGGTTTAGGGCGAAAATGCAAGAAAAGGAAAGTAGTTCGGTATCCTCGTACCAAAGAAATAAGTTTTCAGGACGCGCGGCGAAGACAAGTGAGGGTGCAAAGGGATCATCACTGGAGGAGTATGGCTGGCTTGTGAGTAGTCCAAATTCACTATTCCTTGTTTCCATAATCTATTCCTTTTTTATTTATATACAACTAGATTGTAGAGGTCCAAATTTACCTCTTAATTTCTGGTTACTGGTTTTCAAGGTAATTGCACAGAAAATAGGCAATTACACGTAGTACATAGTGTTATTTTATTATATACTACATTTATATTATATTGTACTTAAGTTAGACGGTAGAAATGGCTCATGGCTCTTGTTTCTATTCCACAAGAAATATCGTCAATTATCCCTAAGTTTGATGGAGATGAACGACTTTTAAATTTATATCTTAAAAAGTGTGAATATGTTATAAGATGTTATAGGAGAGAAAATAATCCAGCACAGGATTTATACGTTTTTCACGTAGTTTCTAGTAAATGAAAAGGCGGCCCACTTAATTAGTGAAAGGCCAGATATGTTAACACAACACTTCGGAGATCCGCGTTCGGAAGAATGCATTGCTATTCAATTAGAGACATTAAAGAATCCTATCTAGATTTTTGTAATCGTATACAACAGGTCAAGAGCACAATGTTCGCGTAGGTTAATCTATTAACAGATGATCATATTAGGCGATGCAAAATAACAATATATAACAATATGGCACTCAACGTATTTCTATATAATTTACCTGAGTACTTAATTCGTAGAGTAAGACTCAAGGGCACTAATACACTTGAAGATGCCCTCAGCATTGTCCTTGAAGAGGTCAACTTCAAATTCCAGTATGAATCGCGTTATAGAATGGTAAGACCATTAGTTCACAAACAGACTTCACAGCCTTCAGCTACCACTAGTAACCCTTATGTAGAAAAATTTGGTCTTAAACCATTTATTAATACCAACCCTCAACAGAGTCAGGGATTCAGATTTGGTATACCTAATCAAATCTATCCTCACGTTCAACATCAGCCTAATTTCGGCAACCAGCAGTTTAAATTTGGTATACAACATAATAATCAGGATAGACCTCAATCCGGACCGCCGAATATTCAACCTAGATTTGTTACCTCACAAGTTCCCCAAGTTTATAGACCAGCGTTTGTTTGACCAGGTCAAGGCCAACAGTATTACAGACAACCTGTTAATCCTCAAAATCGGTTTAAATTCGGTATACCGCCAGTACAACAAAAGAATCCAAAAATGGATACTGATGTTACCATGCGCACCGTATTAACTGCTCGTAATCAGGCTCACCATAATGAGCTACAAGTATACTCACCCTCTCAAACAGATGATTATAGTTATTATGTTCAGGGAGCAGATGATAGTTATTATAACGAAACTTATGAAGGTCAGGAAATCGCCGTTGAAGTTAATAATGATGTTACAGATGAAAATTTTTATCAAATAGTCTCGGACATGAATCCACCGCATTGATTAATTTAAATTGTGAAAATTTTGCAAAGCTTCCATACATTTATTTACCAGAAATTAATTCAAAGTTTATGATAGACACAGGTAGTTCTCGATCTTTTATCAGTCCTAAAAAGGCAAATGAATATTTTCAGCACTATAAATTCTCAGTTCCATTCGAAGGGATAAGCACACAATGTCGAAGTTTACACGATGAGGCAATTTACATCCCAATCTCTGAAACCTTTAAATCTTCAGATTCACACACTTTCTATATATATATGAAGTAGACAAGGACTAATATTGAAATTCCTATTGTGTATAACCCCCAAATTACAGTTAAATTAGAACCGCGATCTGAGACCAAGGTAACTTTACCGACTGACCTTGATAATGGTACGGGAATAATAGAACATCGTACATTCACACCTGGTGTTAGAATGCCTTCTGCACTTGTAAATTGCACCCAAGGTCAAGCCCATACGATTATACAAAATTCTTTAGATACAGGTGTTTGTTTGACAATTAATTCAAGTTACTCCATACGGACCTCACACATGTGAAATCAACGCAGTATCTAATAACGACCTTGATATCGACGACTATTTGATTGAAAACTTAACTAAATTAACCATATGAACACAGAGGAAACGAAAAATATTAGTGACTTATGTTACGAATAATAATGAAGAACCGATGTATATTAAACCTTACAGACAACCACACACCGTAAACGACGAAATTAATAGACAAGTTGACAAATTACTCAAAGACAACGTTATCCAAGAGTATTTTTCTCCTTGGAATTTTTCTGTTCACCTTGTACCGAAAAAGATGGACGCTTCTGGAGATAAAAAGTACAGAATGGTTATAGACTACCGACGTTTAAATGACTTGGCTATCGACGATAAATACCCGTTGCCAAATATATCCGATCTGTTTGATAAATTAGGTAAAGCCAATTATTTCAGCACATTAGATTTAGCCAGCGGCTATCACCAAATCGAAATTAGTAAAACTTATAGACAAAAAACTGCTTTCAGCTCTCAGACAGGCCACTTTGAATTTTTACGCATGCCCTTTGGCTTGAAAACGGTTCCTGCCACTTTCCAGAGAGCCATGGATAGTATATTACGAGGACTAATAGGAATGCACTGTTTAGTATACCTGGACGATATAATTATATTTTCATCAAGCCTTCAGGAACATGTAGAAAAACGACGTAAGATATTCGAACAACTCAGGCAAACCAATTTAAAAGTACAGCTAGATAAGTCAGAGTTTTTAAGAAAAGAAGTTCTATACTTAGGGCATTCAATAACGCGAGATGGGTTAAAATCCAATAACGACAAGATAGATGCAGTTCTTAAATTTCCTCTTCCAAAAACACAAACTGAGATTAAAAGCTGCCTCGGTTAAGTTGGGTATTATAGGAAATTCATCAAAGATTTCGCCAAAATCACACGACCTTTAACCGTTTGTCTAAAGAAAAATCATGGCATAGTAATTAATAAGGAATATGTAGAATCGTTTGAAAAATGCAAGGAACTGTTAACAGACGCACGGCTTTTACAATATCCGGATTTTGAGAAACCCTTTATATTAACAACAAATGCGTCAAACTTGTACAAATTGGTGCAGTATTGTCACAAGGATCAGTAGGAAGTGATCGTCCGGTGGCATATGCGTCACGAACCCTTAATGAGGCAGAAAGTAGGTACAGTACTATTGAAAAAGAGGCACTTGCTATAATATGGGCTATTAAACATTTTCGCCCATATATTTACAGTAAAAAGTTCACCATTTAGACCGATCATAGGCCACTTTCATGGCTACATTCGTTTGAAGAACCCAATAGTAAAATCACTAGATGGCGATTACGATTAGCTGAGTACGACTATGACGTAATATATAAAAACGGCCGTCAAAACACCAATGCTGACGCTTTATCAAGGGTAAAGATAAATGCAATAGGAAAAGATGTTAAAGACAATAGCTCAGTACAGGTAAACGTAGATGAAAGCGATCTAGAAGTACAAAGGCATTGTGAACAAATTACAGAGGAAATAGCTAGATTAAGAATAGGAGCCCCCCAATCCCTTCTTCACCAAATTCGGAAAAACCTATATCACTTTCATCGGATTCATGAAGTACAGGTGAGATCCCTAGCTGTCAAAGATATTTCCAACGTTAAACAAAAAATATTAGAAGTATATTTGCTATTAAGAAGATCTGATTTAATAAAGTCTTTCTGAAAAGATACATCCGTACTAAAATAAAATACTTTATCTATTTTGAAAATCCGGAGCATAGATTAGAATTTACAAATGCCGTTTTAACACTTTTCAAGAAGGGAACAGTAAATATTCTGGAATGTACCGAACGAGTTGTGTATGTGGAAAATGAGGACGAACAAAAAGAAATAATAGAGAAATATCACGTAGGCAAAAATTGTCACAGAGGAATCAAAGAGACTGTAGCACATATTAAACGCACTTACTTTTGGCATAACATGGATATAACAGTAGTCGCGATTATCAATGCATGTGAACCATGTAAAAGATTAAAATATGACAGAAAACCACTTAAACCTAAAATACAATTAACCCAAACGCAGAACAAACCCTTTCAGGAAATATTTATAGACTTATTCAAAATTAAAGGAAAAATATTCCTTACAGTAATAGATGCCTTCAGTAAATTAGGTCAAGCCTTCGAGAAACCCAACAAATCTGCACCAGAAGTTGTTAGAGCATTAATAAGATACTTTTCTTTTTACGGGACACCCAGTAAAGTTAGTTCAGATTCAGGATCAGAATTCAATAACGCACTTATTAAAGAACTTTTAGACTTTTACAAAATAGAATTACATTTAGGTACCCCCAACAACACTAATTCAATGGGTCTCATTGAGAAATTCCACTCTACTATAATAGAGACATATAAGTTGGCCAAGTATGAACGTAAATTAACAGTCGCATCATCAGTGATGACTTTTGCTATATTGGCTTATAATAATAGTATACATTTAGTAACAGGGCTGACACCATTCGAAGTGGTATTCGGTCATGCCGAATCAGCAAGTCCCTTTAACTTTAACTTTGATAAAGAATATATGCAAATATTAATACCATAAGAAACGAACTAAATTCCTTTATAAAAGTTTAACCGATAGAATGTTAAAAATAAAGGAAAACATCCAAAACAAAGAGGGTGGTGAGACTAATTTTCAAAGAAGTAGATAGGAATGTAGTGAAATTAGCAACAAAGAATCGCGAGACTAAGATCCCCATTAAAGATATCAAACGTCCTTTACAGAATCGTCCCAGTCTTGTGGTTGGCCCTAGCTGCAGCGGCCCAGGCCCTTCACCTACAGTTTCTGGAAGGTAATCCCGGTGTGTTGCCTATAAAGGAAAGAACAGCTGTTACTAGTTCAGAAAAATGGACAATTACTAAGAGATTAGATTTAAATTTAATATGCGACGATATTAACGTCAATATAGCTAGGTTTAATGACCTTAATAGAATTATAGAAGATAACTTTCTTTTATTTTCCGATTATAAATTACAAACCGAATTCACTGTGAATTAAACGATAAATAAAATCAAACAGATAGTGCCTAGATATAGAGTCAAAAGAGGTATTATTAACCCATTGGGTTCAATTATAAAACTTATATCAGGAAACCTAGATAACAAAGATGCAATTACATATGATAACCTTATAGAGAATGTTCAGTCGAAACAAAAGTTTTTGAGAAATAAGCTAACCCTGTCTCCGAAGTAGTTCAAAAATTTTATAATATCACACGCAATATTAAAAACAATGTTTTACAAATCGATCTTAGACTTAGAGAGTTTCAGAATGATTTAAATAAATTAAAAGAAACAGAGAAGAGACATTATTTAATTAGTATTATAACAATGTGTACTCCATGATTTTACATAATTTTCAAATTATAATTATGATATCAAACGAAGTAGAATCATCAATGGCATTCAGCAAGCTTGAAACTCTACACCATTCTATAATAAACTCAGACATTCTCTTAATTTTACTGAATAAAATTGAACTTACCGAAAGGTTAATCTTCCCTGCTAGACCTGAAAATCTTGTGAAAATAGGACAAACCATTTCTTTTAAGTCATTTAATAAAGAAAATCAGTTAACATTTTTTATGGAAGTTCCGTTAGTGTATAAAGAAACATATGTCTACTATAAATTGTGTCCTATTCCCATACTCCATGATCATATAAAGTACATTATCTTTCCTAAATATCCATACCTTATAGTAAAAGGACTTACTTCTGAGTCTTTATCCGCACCATGTCAGCAAACAGACAGCAATAACTTTGTCTGCTTCAGAGACGTCTCAAACATCGGAAAAATGAATGAAGATACTTGCAACTCGGAGTTGATGCAATTTGCTAAAAACATTTCCTTATGCACGCTGATACCTGTCAAATATAAATGTGTCCTTGTCCAGCGACTTCAACCTAACCGATGGATTGTATTTTCTGATGAAAGACAAGTCGTCTTTTCTTCAGAAAATACAATCCATCGGTCAAAATCGGAGTTTCTGTCTCAACGACGTATACCAAAAGAACATCCAAGGCACACATAGTTACGATAGAAGATGCGTGTGAAGTAAAAATAGACAAATGTTCATTAAAAAAAATCACACCGTCATCAGATAATGAAAATGGATTACGTAAAACTGCCAACCGTGAACCTGCCTCACATAAGCGAACTAAAAACGGAGCAAAGAAAACCGGTAGAGCTAAAAGAAATGAATCTAGAAAATATACAAGAGATAACCAATTCCATAAAGTTCAACGCCAATAGTGAAAGTGAAATAGTGAGAGTCAATTGTGTCAGTGTTTGGACGATTGTGTTCATGGTAGTTTTCGGAGGAGTTATCTCCTATATTAAATTAGTAAAATTAGATTATTTTCGAGATTCTCTAGAACAAGTAATTTTGGATAATCTCGAATCTCAAGGGGGAGAAGTCATAGGATCTGAGTCTGACCCTGTCCTATTCACTAGATCCGCTGACTTGGCGTCTAGCCGATATCCGTGCATCTAGTGAATTCTTAGAATAGATAAGATGTTCTCAGTGGGCGATATGTTTGTCCTGTAGTTCTTTAAGTTTAGATTTAAGTCATTCCTTTGTCAACCTTCAATAAACTCACTTGTATAATTTTATAATTAATTTTTAAAAAGTCGCCCTCGAGCTCCCAAAGTAAAACTAGGTACCATTTAGTTCGATAACTTTTTGCCATCTTGTAGGTAGGGACATGATCCCATTGCTATAGAAATTTTGAGGCTTCTGATCAAAAAACCGCGACAAGTAGTTTTGGCAGTCCTCTTGTGATGTTAACCTGACACTGCCTAAAGAATTCTGAAGAGAACGAAACAGGTAGAAATATGAAGGTGCAAGGAAGGTGCGGATGCATTCACACCTCCCCGCCAAACTCTCTAAATTTTTGCTGAGTGGCTAAAGATGTGTGAGTGGAAAAGGAGGGTTAGTGAGCGTTATCATGATGAAAAACCACACCCCTTCTGTTGATTAATTCCGGTCGCTTTCTTTCAACTTCTTGCTTTAATCTCATCAGTTGTACGCAGGAGAGTTCAGAATCGATGGTCCTGCCTGGTGGTAACAGCTCATAATGAATAATGCCCTTCCAATCCCACCACACACAGCATCACCTTGTTGCGAGTTAACCCGCGTTTCGCCACAGCCTGTGAAGCCTGACCGACCTTTGACCACGACCTTTTTCGCACGTTCTTGTCGTACGTGATCCACTTTTCATCACGAGTTATCAGCTTCTTCAAAAATAGTTCGGTTTCATTACGTCGTAATAAAGAATCACAAATGAGTACACGGTTCATTAAGTTTCTTTCATTGAGCTCGTGAGGTACCCAAATATCGATCTTTTTTGTGTACCCAGTTTATTTCAAATGCGCCAAAACTGTTTTGTGGTCAATTCCCAGTTCTTCATCTACGTCGTAACTACTAATATGCCGATCTTGCTCCACTTTTTCAAAATTGGCATCTATTTTATCCGTGATAGGGCGACCAGAGCGAGGTGCATCTTTGACATCAAAATTTCGGGATTGAAAACGCTTAAACCAAATTTGTGCTACTTTCACAGACACTGCACTAGGTCCATGAACATCGCAAATTTTTTACGCGGCTTGCGTTGCATTTTTACCTTTTTTGCAGTAAAATTTTAAAATATATCGAATTTCTTCATTAGACTCACTCATCTTCACAGTACGAAAAACAAATAAAAATCACATATTTTCCTAATTTGAATTTGGAATTATCTTCTTTAAAATGTAAACTTTGAATGATACCAAAACCAGCCAGATACAAATAGTATAGCCAAAGTAATTTTATTACAAGTTCATACATACTATAAAGCGAAAAGACTTTTTCCCCGACCTATTATGACGGAATTTAAGCCTCAGATTTTAACCTCGAAAACAATTAAACTGAGATAATTATCACGTGTTTGGTATCAAAAGAAAGGTCTTGGCGAGCACATTATAAATATCTTTATATATCATATAGTTTAAATATATGTTATATATACATATTTATATAAGTTATTTATAGAAGTTAAGTCAAAATATATGCGGTCGTACAGTTACAATAAAATTTTATCACGACTCGTGAGTAAAAATATGAAAACAGCGACATCTATTTTTGTACCAAATTTAACTAGACCAGGGTAAACACCATCTTAAAAACATGCAATTTATATTTTACAAGTTTAGCAAAACCATACTACCATACTAGATGGCGTAGATGGACTTAAAATCGCCCTTTCGATGTGTTCCTAAAGTATCGTTAGTAGAGGGACCGTTCTCAACTCATTATATTATCACTGATTATATATCACTGATAAGTGCATTGTTCTTCGCGGTTCCTTGTAATTTTTGAAAACGCGTTTCGCGTTAAGAAATGTATCTTATTACAGACCAGGTAAATTAAAAATCTAGTCGACCCGCATTAATGCGTCCACGTTCAGGAAGTTATTTTTATTTTCTTAAAAGACTTTTTCTCATTAAAATTGAATGAATACAAATTAAATGTCAAAAGTTAAATAAATCCATACCAGTTATATCATAATTATGTTATTTCACTTCTCATCTAGATATTTTTAATAGAATTATAAGCTTTATTTATGAGATATGACTTAAGCTCTTACACATTTTATTTTCTTTGTTTTTGTCGGTAGTATTTTGCTTAAATAAGCTGTTTTAGTTGCTGCAGTTAACAGTCTCAAAGGATCTGCCTGTCTGTAAAATTTGTGAAAATGATATATATTATTATATGTTTACTGACTTTAAAATTATGTAAGTATAATTATTTTTTACTTTTTATTGCATTTTCGACACGATACGATGACAAAAAGTCGATGTTTGCGATTTTACTAACATTCGAATATGTTATACATATACAAGTCTTCGGTACAGAATCAAGCCCTTATTAACGGTAAGTTAGAGAACTTTGAAAATTTTAGACGGTTCTGACTTGACCATTTTCATACCTATGCATTTCTGTGTTTCTATCTGAACTATTTTCTTGTTTCGTCCTTTTTAGACCACTTTTTTGCGTAGTAGTTTACCTAGTTAGTTTTTAGATCCAGATTACCTTTATAATCTAATACTGTAACGTAATGTTGGTTTTTTTAAATTTAATTTTTTATTTTATTTCTTAAAAGGAACATACAGCATAAATATTTCTTATGAGTAAAGTTTAAATAGATATTTCTTAAGCCAAAACAGTTTCCAACAATAAAAAATTACATAGTGAAGATTTATTCTGTCTGACAATAAATATTGAGTTGATTACATAGTTAAATAATGAAAATAAATATAATATAGGGGTATACTACTTTACTTGCTACATATTTGAAACAATTTTCTTAATAGATGAAATAAATTTTTGCAAGCTCTAACCAGAAATCTATTTTTGGAATAATTTGTTCTACAATAAGGAATCGATAACACGGCATTGGAGCGGCTATTTAACTTAGGACATCTGAATGATATTCGACTTAACAGGAAAGGAGAATCTATATAATTATTCAAAATTTTGAAAAGAAAGACTTGATCTCTGTGTTCACGCCTAATTTCTAATGATTCTATTTGAGGATTGCAATTTCTGAATCGACACCCTAATCATTTTAAAAATTTATTTTGAATTCTTTCAACCTGGTCAATATAAGTAGCATATAGAGGGTTCCAAGCCGTAGACGTGTACTCAAGGTGACTTCTTACTAAGGAATTATACAACATCGTGTAAGTATTAATATTTTTAAAGTCTTTGCAGTCTTTTGCTTAAACGAGTGAATAACTGCAACGACAGGACCGCGCGAACTATACGACCGCATTTTAAACATATATGTTGACTTAAACAAAAAGATATATATACATATTTGTAATGTCCTCGCTAGAACTTTTCTTTTGATACCATAAGAAGCCGTTTAGCAGTTGATTCTTTGGACATTTTGTACTTCTCCAGAAGCTACTTTTAATATACTTAATTCGTAATAACGGCGTGTGATGTGAACTGAACAAGCTTCTCATATTTTACACGCTTTTTATTAGCTTCACTTGTATGTCAGTATGTAACTCTCCGTGGGTAATTTGCGCGCCTGCGGCCTTCCTTGGTTCTGGTAGCCGTTTCTCAAGCGTGATTTTTTTAGTTTAAAAAAAAAACTAAAAAAAAATCACGCTTTTATATAGTAAAAAATAAATAATAGTTTAAAAAAACTAAAAACACGCTTTTTATTATAGAAAACCAAACTAAAAAATAGAAAATAAATTTTAATAAATTTAAAATAAGAATAGTGTTAAAAATTTCAATAAATATAAATTAATAATAGTGTAAATAAAAAAAATGTATTTTATTTAAAAAACGCGTGGGGTGCATGGTGTCAATAGTTATAAATATTTTATTGACAGATATGAGTAGAGTGATTATCATTTTGATAATATCTTAAAAAGCACCCCACGCTTTTTTTTAAATAAAATACATTTTTTTTATTTACACTATTATTCATTTATATTTATTGAAATTTTTAACACTAAGTATTCTTATTTTAAATTTATTAAAATTTATTTTCTATTTTTTAGTTTGGTTTTCTATAATAAAAAGCGTGTTTTTAGTTTTTTTAAACTATTATTTATTGATTAGTATATTTTGTTATTTAATCTATATTATCTAATAGATCTCTGAGTAGGTAGGAATAGTTTTCTTTAATTATTAATACCTAATATCTCAGTTTAATAGTCAACTCAACTTAGTTAATAAGTATAATTTTAGTTTTTTATATTTTCTAATATACTGGAAAAGACTGGTTGTTTATTTAATTTCTTATTTTGTTTAGTTACGTCAAAGTTTACTACTTAAAATTTTATTTAAATAAAATGATAAAAGTTTATTGAAAAAATCGTAAAAATAAATGTTTATATCGTAATATCTTAATTCTTATTGTTTTTCTCCTAAATTATTTAAATATTATCACACAAATCTGCCAATCTCGTGAGTGCTCGCGGTATTGTTATTCGTAAACTCGCGAGTCGTTGCAGTTATTCACTCGTTTAAACAAATAAAAACCAACATTACATTACAATATAAGATTATAAAGGTTATCTCGATCGGGAAACGGAAAATTATTAAATAAATAAATAAAGTTTATAAAACTATAACCCTGAGTGAGGATCGCACATCTCTTATGGTAACGCAGCCTAAGAGAACCGAAACGAATAAAGAGATTTAATTCCACTTCAGTCAACAGCTATACGTGGTTACCGATGTACACAAATAAGAGCAATTAATATTCAATGTTTATTCAAATGTATTTAGTGCTAAATAGTACCAGGTTAGAACCAACTTCAAATAAACAAAAAATATACATATTTTATAAAAAGTTACACCTATCCACAAAAGCCATTTTGGTTTCTGCGTGGATAGTTAGTTCCTTAAGAATAATTATAATGTTACATATTAATGTTATTTATATAATAAGACTATTTACTATATCAGTAAATATATAATAAAATTATTTACTATATCAGTATATAGCATTTGTAGGTTCAAGGAGCATTCCTAAAATACTCCTTGAGCCTACATATGCGTTTAGGATCATTAAGGTATATATATTGAATTTCCGAAGGTAGGGTGTATATATAATAATAATATTTAATTCCAAAATAATTACTTTTAGGACATTAAAAATCATTTTATAATTATTGACATACAGTGACGAGCAAAAGGTTTGTGCCAGTTTGTTTTCTATACATATCAGACAGAATAATCGATGGTGGGAAAGAAAGATTAATTGTTAGAAGACTAATGTTATCACTTAATAATAATGACTTGTAAACGTTAGAATTGTTTTAAATAACTAATAGTTACAACTTTCTCCTTTGCATGGTGCAAAAGTATATGACCGCTTACTATGACATGATGTTTGTTTGCCTTTACTGGACTCAAAACTTTAGCAGCAATGATTGCAGCACAACGACCACGCGAAGATTTAATAAATTGAGAGATTCGTTCTTTAGGAAAATTTTCATACTCACGCCGCAAGTCCAACTCCTTTTTGGAGTGATTTATCGATTCCCGCCACTGTCTGTACAGTAGGAATTTGTTACTATATCAGCTACCGGTTGGACGTCTTACATACTTCCTACAAAAATTGAAATTTCGTTAATTAAAATAAAGATCGCATGGAGAAATCAAATGTTATTGACTCAGTGCAACTTTAGCCACCGTATGTGTGTGTGTATGTGTTTCCTACTCGCACATCACTGGCATTAGTTCTCCTACTGTTATGGTCTCCCAAATACACCATTACTGTCAAACTCAAAATAATTTATTCTCCGTCAGAGTGAGAATTCGGTTGCCAAGTGTATGATGTGTTCCGGCGCGCCGCATGTGAGCTAGACTCCTCCCTTATATCATAAATAGGATTGTTTGTATAAAGTGTTTTTGATATTTTGCAAATAAATGAAGTCATGTATAATGAATGTATTTTTTGAAATAAATGTTATATTTAATATTTTCTGTTTTTACTTCCCCCCTTGTACCCCATAGTTTAAATTTAAATAAGAATTTACTACTTTTATATGTAAATGTAACTGATATTTAAACTGGTAGAGAATAACTTGTAGTAGAAGTGTTTGTTAGTTTACATTGATGTTCATTGTCAAATATTAAGTATAATTAAAAAAACACATTTTCACATCTTTATTTATTCTAGAAATCATATTATAATTAAGCAAAAAATGAAGCAAAAAAAAATGATGAGCTTATATTATTAGAGAAATGGCGCAACTACAATACTAGATATATCGATGAGAAGTTTCAATTACGCGTTCAAACACACAAACTTCAGTTTTATAGTAGATAGTCAAATGTCGAGAGCGTTTGTTGAACTTATTACAATAATTACTCAACTGTGCAGAGTTGTATGCGCTTATACTAGTGAGCCGACCGTACACAATTGGGTATCAGGCCGAGGCTTCCTCTCGTGGTCCAGGTAGCCAGGAGTCGTCTCCTTGCTGAACGCGTTTAGCGCTTATGGCGCATTTTCGCATTACTCGTCTATGAAGCTGATAGAGGTTGACCACTCGCCTCGGTGTCGGTGTACATGGGCGCGACCACGGTTCTACCTTGACCATTATTATACCTATTCTATCTGAATGACTATCTTGTTTCGTCCTTTATACCCGACTACGGCGAAGCCAAAAGGAAGTGTTGTGATTTTGGCAGTGTATGTATGTATGTTTGTATGTTACACCCTAGCGCCTAAACTGATGAACCAATTTTCATAAGTGAGGTGTGAATAGATTCGTAATAATGGCGCGGGTGACATAGGCTACAAGCATTTTATGTTTTTTTTTTTAAGACGGAAATTAAACCTCAGATTCTAACCTCGAAAAAAATTAAACTGAGATAATTATCGCGTGTTTGGTATCAAAAGAAAGGTTTTGGCGGGCACATTATACATATTTATTATCTTCTTGTTTAAGTCAACATATATGTTTAAAATGCGGTCGTATAGTACGCGCGGCCAGTCGTTGCAGTTATTTACTCGATTAAGCAAATAAAAACCAACATTATGTTACAATATAAGATTATAAAGGTTATCTCGATTCGGAAACAAATAACTATTAAATAAAAATAAAGTTTAATAAACTATAACCCGACTACGTAAAAAAGTGGTTTAAAAAGGACGAAACAAGAAAATAATTCAGAAACCCAGAAATGGAATAATAAACCCAGGTATAGAAATGGTCAAGGTAGAACCGTGGTCGCACCTATGTATACTATGATTATTATATGATTAGAGGAACACTACCATGAAACAGACATGGTTATCTTAATATCACAAACAGACAATCCAATTTTATTTATTTGTATGGATAATCATTGTGGAAGTTTCCTGACGTGCTCACTGCTCGTAGTGTTCACTGGAATAATCTCAGGAATGTATGTTGTGTGTTGCAGCCGGAAATGGCTGAATTCAGGGCTACTGTATAAATAACTAATATTCTCATTGCTTTTTTTAAAACTAAATTACTAGTCATACTTTTTTTTTATTAGATAATTAAAGTCATTACATTACTTTTGCTAGCAATTCAAAATTAAATTAAAAAAATATATCATAAAGGGTGAAAGGTTAAAAAAAAATAAAACATTATAGCAAAGTAGAAAAAACTGTAATAAAGTGAAAAACCAAACAAAAACAGACTCTCCTGTCTGAAACTAAAACGGCTTCAGCCGAAAAAAATTAAAAAAAAAACTTAAAACTATAAACTGGTGACAATGTGCTCTCAGCTCTGATTCGGTTTTGTGTGAAAAGAAACCTGAAACAAAACAAACAGTTATTACACCAAACCTACGTAATGCTTCCGTCTGTCTGTCTGTTACGCTTTCACGCTTAAACCACTGAACCGATTTTGATGAAATTTGAGACACAGATATACTAGATCTTGCGAAAGGACACAGGTTACGTTTTACCGCGAATACAGGCCTGAAGGGGTTGAAATAGGGGGTGAAGAGCATGTCGAGCTGTGCGACCATTTATGTGTTTGTGAGTTTGGTGGTGGTAAATTGCACCCGGGCGGAGCCGGAGCCGGTCTACTAGTCTACTAGTACTTACTAAATAGACTACATGACGTGCAGCGGCCGATGACTCCACTCGTTGAATCGTTGCACAAGGTTGATTAACAGGTAGCAGTTGACTCTAAACAACTGCAACATGTGGCACATAAGACACGTGACGGTTAATAATACAAAATGGCGGACAATATCACAAATAGTTGTTGTGTCTCCATTGAACAACAAGCTACTCACATTTGACGCTCGTTGAAGTGGCCAGACGCGCCGCCGACGCACTTTGATCGTCAGCCGCGGCACCCGGGCGGTTATTTGCTGATGCAACCATGGCTGGAAATAATCGGAACGATTAAGCAACTATTAAAATATACGCACACATGTATTTAGATTAACAATACTCACTTGCTGTACAGGCATCAGCAAACGGCGAGCACCCTGGCTCACTAGAAAAAGAAGAAAATTTTATAATACATTTGAATGTAACGCGATTGATGGCGTGGTTGTACAAAATGGCGGACAACGCTACAATAGGAAATATATTCAAATTGGAATCCAAAGTTATTTGTTGCTAAACGAATGTACAAAATAACTATGTGAGCTACAGTTAACTGGATAATAAAGTTTTATTCTGATTATAAGGAACGTCTACTCACGTCTCGCGTCTGCGCCCGCGTGCGCCGCGCTTCAGTCCGCTCGTTGCAACGTAGACTCGTGTAAGGTCTATCTTCCCTACATTTTTTAATAGAAACACATATTTTTATTATTTAATGAAAAAATATTCCAGTTTCTCTGTTCACAAAACACGAACAATTAACGCGTTGGCCGCACTTTGGATAAATTATTTAAACAAACAAATTATTTATAAATCGATCGTAAACAACAACCAACACATATTCATCTTGTTTATATATAGTTGTTATAACAACTGTACCAATAGTAGTGTGATATTTTACCATCTAGTTGACTAGTTGATGGTTGAGGGAGGCACGTAGGTACCCCACTTTTGATGATGCCATTTCTGGACATACTAGTCGAACCACGCGACTTCGTCCGCGAAGCATTTAGTGCTCAACTCTCTCACGCTTGCACACACATTCACTGTTTCACTTACGCATTCATTCGTTCATGCACACACTCATAACTCATTCATTCACTTATTAGCCAATTCTCTGTCACTCACTCGCTACTGTTAGCTATTGATGCAACGGAACTCTGTTTCTGTTTCCGCAAGTAAGGAAGTTCCGCGCATTTTTCAACATTCGTTTCTGCTTCTGTTTCCGCAACTTTTATAACGGATATATAATCGGAAGTTTACGACGGCTGAGTTACGCATGCGCGGCGCGAGGCGCGTGCGAATCGCTGGACGGTTGAGCGCGCGGGGAAGGTGTCAGCCTTTCGGCACTTGTCGCATTTGTTTGTTTACGTACTTCTGCGTGAATTTAAGCGCGTAATATTTTCTGCTGCTGTTCGTGTCAATACTTTTGTATCGTGTGTGTAACTTAAGTGCAATTAAGAAACCTAAAACAAGTTTTATTTGGAGCTACTTCGTTGAGATTGACGATGCAAAAGCCAATCTCAACGAAGTAGCTCCAAACTATGTGATAAAATGTACTCGCGAAAAGGCCCCACAACTACCGCTTTAAAGAGTCACCTCAAAGCTTTACATGCCGAGGAGTTTGCAGAGTTTGATATCTTGTGTAGTGTACCCCAAAAGGCGCCGAACTCAAACTGAAGTTGATGTCCAGCTGACGTCATCGTCAATGATGAATTCATAATTTCAAATTATAGAATCCATGTTAAGTACGAACGAAGACCAAGAAATCTCGACTACAACTAACGAGAGTGATAATCTCCTTTTGGAGATACAGTCACATTTTCAGGAGTACAAAAAAGAAAAGCGATAACCTTTAAACGAAATTAAATTCACACAAATACCGTAATCTTTTGCCATTAGTGCGCCTATATTTGTGGGTCCCCCCAGCAGCGTCGCCAGTGAGCAATTATTCAGCGGAGCTGGTCTTATATACGAAGAACACCGGAACAGATTGTTTGGTGCAAAAGCGGCCAAATTACTATTCATAAAATATAACTTACCGATACTTAATTTTGAATATTAATAAAATATTCAGTTGCAATATTGTTTTCTATAGTAGATTTCTAATATATCTATTTTTAATCTAGATTTGGTGTATTTGATACTTAATAAAGACATATATTTGTAAATTTGTTTTTTTTTTCATATTATTTACTCTTCCGTTACATCACTGTTAGCTCTTGAACTGTTAGTACCATTATGTCGTAAGAAAAACGGCAACACTTATACTCGTAATTACATCGGAAATGCAAGAAATACTGCGCTCTGTCACCTCAGCCTGCCTTGGCCTGAAGAGTAACAGAAACAGTGTTCACGAACACTACCCACCACTGACACGAACTAGCAATAATATATAATATAATATACACATAACATGAACAGTTGCCATAGATAATATTCGAGCAATGCACGGACTGCGAACATATAGCAACATTCTCTTATTTGTTTTTTTAGGACCTTCTACAAAGTATTAAAAACAGATTTAAAAAAGATATCAAGTCGGGATTTTATTTTATGATTAAAATAAATAAAATGGAATGTTCTAGAAATGTTTATTGAAATCCGACCTTATTGATGGAAAAGATAAGAAATATAATTAACTAATGAGTTTTTTTAAAGTACCTACACATAATCCAATAATTCATAATTTTTTTAATAATATTATTTTTTTAATTTAATCTTACCCTATTTTCGAAATGTGTACATAATTATTATTTCGTTTATTCATTCGATTGTGATGAAACTTTGAACAATTTAAATACGTATTTTTATTTGTAAAAATATAATAATTGGATTTTTTATAATTTATTTTATATAAATAAGTATTAATTAAAAAATTAATTATGTTATGTTTCTGTATTTTGTAATAATTTTTTTTTTAATGTTATTTTCTGCTACAAACTGTTTTAGAGGTAATAAGTTACGTATCTAAATATAATATATAATAATAATAATAACAAAATTGGGCCAAGAGTGAATCGGACAAACTTAACGTTGCAGTTGGAAAACTGTCGTCCCGATACATCGGTATAGGTCGCGGTTAGTTACCAACCGCAAAAAGTTTCTTTTAATTATATTGTCTTATGGGAACGAATGTTATATATTGTCTACTGGAAATAAGATAAAATGAACTACCCGCGCTTCTTTTACTTATGAAGATCCATTGAGTAGTTTTAGAGTTTACCGCGACCTGCCAGATCAATGTGTTGCCTGTGTGAAATCTCCGGCGCGCCCAGTAGGTATTGAGAGCATAACAGAACATGTAAAGGCGTCTTTAACATCAATAATATTTTAGAGTCATTAAGCTTCTCGGAAACTGTTGGGTTTTCAAAGATACCCGCGTTTTGTAGAAATCGGTTTGTTTACTCGTTACATGCGTCCGTTGCGACTTGCGAGCATTATCTGCATTCTGCGGGTAGTTTGGAGAAGTTGCTGTTGAAGTTTGTAGTTACGAATATGCTTTTAGAATATATATTTAGATATTTTATATTAACATTAAGGAAATAAAAAAAATATTTTTATTTTATTAATTTGAGTTATTTTGTTTATAAATAATTTAATTATTATTGAGCAAAATAAATTATTCTTGTATGCTTTACTCTGTGTAGTATATCAAAGAAACTAGAAGTTTAAGGCTGCGTTTCAACCAGAGATGTGTGTGGATGTGTATAGAATATAGATAGTAAACATATACACTTGCTTATCTCTGCTGGAACCGCAGCCTAATTAAATTATTTCACACATTGTATTATACATATTACTAGCAGCCCTTCCCGGCTTCACACTTTCTATTGATATTTTTAATTTTGCAATATCTTTTGAATGAAATGTCCGATTTTAATAATTCTACAGGTATTGTAACAGTCTTGAATACGAAATAATATATTTGGAAGAATAATACAAAGGTGTGGGTAACATGGTCTGATTTGACAGACATTTCTATCAAATTTTAAAATGTAAAAATGTAGTTATAGTGAGATAATATCATCAATACTTTCCGCAGCGCATGCGATGAAATACTTTTTATGACTTTTTTTACACCTTGGGTTGATTTTAGTAAGAATTTCTGAGGATCTCTCATTTTTTTTAGTAATAAATATAGTTTATGTTACTCCGGGATAATGTAGCTTTCTCATGGTGACAGAATTTTTGAAATCGGTCCAGTAGTTTTAAAGTTTATTCGTTACATACAAAAATACAAATCTTTCCTCTTCATAATATTAGTATAGATGTCGATGTCTGATTTTTGTAATTTTTTCAAAATATACAATTTCTTGCTCAGGGTCCACTGAAACCTCAGCGTTGTTCTCTTCAATCCCTCGAAGCCCCTTCCTATCTTTGAGGTTGCATCGCATCTGCAAAACCAACGGACGACGGTGACCACTTATTATCAGGTGGTGTATACCGTCTGTTAAATTTTTTTATTATAGTTTTACTTTTTCATTGTAAAGTTTCATTTGCTAGAAAAATCGTTCTCACAGAAAACTTCGTAGTATTTTGATTGAGATTTATAACTCAATTTGTCCCATAAGGAACTTCGTTCCAATAGATTCCAAATTATAGGCCTCTACCTACCTACACAGTGATTGGACATTTCTACTTTGATTATGAAAAACAAGCTTCACCCTAAAAAATGGTACATTTTAAACAACATCAATGGCAACACTTTTATTATTTAATCGAATAGGCAAAGGTATTAAACCGTACAGCCTTGGCATAGAGATAAGAAAGTGTGTGTAATGGTAATGTGCATTGGCCACATGTTATTTCTCTGTTTTTATTTAGTCGTAAAGGCAAAGGTATTACACCGTACAGCCTTGTCATAGAGATAAGAAAATGTGTGTAATGGTGTACGTTACATTGGACACATTTTATTTTTTTTATCAATAAAAAAATCATAATAAAAATTGTATACCCGAATAATTATTTTCTTTCTACCTTGAATAGAATTAAAAATTCGTTCCTATCCGGTGTCCCGCGACACCACACGATTTTTTTATATAATCCTTGAGGTTTAATATTAATTTCAAACAGTTGTAATAGACATATATATTACATATTTACTATTCAGTAGGAACTGCGAAACTTGATATGAACATAAAACAGACACAAGCTAACCTGACTAACGACCTCGATATGCTAACCATACACATCGATAGATGGCGCTAGTTAAACTATTACAATTATTACATATACGTAAATAGTTATAGTAAAAAAATAGTAATTTTAATATTTTTTCAGAAAAATAATAAAAAAGTTATATTGAATAGAAAACAAAGAGTTTGTATCGGAGATCCTGAATCGCGCTATTGAAGTTTTCTACGTCATTGAGTATATATGACCTAAGAAGTGGGAGGTGCTTGGGGTCCGTGTCTACGCGGGAAGGGCCCCGTTGGTCCCCCGATACTTCTGGTATACCACTTGGTACCCGCGGTATTCTGATGTTATTTGACGGAAAATGAGTATTCCTCACTCCCACTGCGTAGACGATTTGACCCCCCTTTTTTGTCCTTTCTAATTGTCAAGAAAAGAAACCCTTATAGGATCAATTCGTTGTCCGTCTGTCAAGATCCTTATTCTCAGGTACGCGTGGAGGTATCATTTAGTTACATCACGATAAAAATGATCTTTTATATATATTTAGGTTTTGATGCATTATCTGAAGAAATTAATACTAAACATGTAAGTCTATAATATCTTGAAGCTGTGAATATATCAAACTTCTAAATGCAAGGAATCAACAAATGTGGCCATTTATACTGAAGTGGTAACAAGTAGTTTTTCTATGGGGCCGTCCACATAATATGCGGCCATGAAAAAGTGGATGTTTGCGATTTTAGTTATATTCGTATACGGTTTAACTCTAGTTAACGAGTTTAATTTTATGATATTGAAATTTAAAAACTTTAAATAAATCAACTCCAAGAAAGAAATAATTTGTAATCTAAAATGTATGTTAAAAAGATTATTAGATAAAAAATAAATTCCATTAAATAATTAATTAAGTTATTATTTTTAATTAATTAATTAGTTAAGTTCTATATTTGACAATTATATATTATTCATATATGTTAATTTAGTGAAATTATTTTTTATTACATTTTTTTGTTATAAATGTTTTCATATTTTCTTATATTCTTTTTGTAAGTAATTATGAACACTTGAAATACGCATTACTATATAATGTCGGTAATAAATGCCTCCAAATACCATTTTTGATAATATTTTAACAATTTAAATAAAGGGCCAAACACTATCGAATCAAATTGATAGTGTTCGTCCCTTTATTGAAATTGTACGGAACCCTCAGAGAGCGAGTTCCACACTCGCACTTGGTCGAATTTTTATTTATGAAGTCGGTGTCAGCCGTGTGGTGTGGTGAACAGACGTGTAGGCAGACAGAATAGTAACAGGTATATCTATTGAACGATCCTGTAACGAAGTAGTCGACTACAAAAATAACCATAATTGTATATTATTGTCCTAATAAAGGGAGATTAATAAATCTGTATCTTTGAAACTAATTGGTATTTTGAAATAAAATTTGCAGGATACAAAATTTATGTGATCAAGTGGTAAAGACGTTGATGGCTCCTCGGGAGGACCTTGACTTTCTGACTTGTGTGTTTTAAACAATTAAATATCACTTGCTTTAACGGTGAAGGAAAACATCGAGACCTGCACTCCTGAGAGTTCTCCATGTTCTCTGTCGGTGTGTGAAGTCTTGGCCAGCGTGGTGGACTATGGTCTAATGCCGGCCCGGCCTGACCCGGCTCAGCGGTGGGCCATTAAAGGGCGATGATGAAAATGTATGTTACTTTAAAGCTATTAATGCAAAAAGTCATTTTTCGTAATTTTGTTGGTTGTATCATTATATGTAGAATCTGTCGAAATGTCCTTTAATTTAATATTTTATAGTCGGTTTAAAATGGCTTGATACGGATCTTTTAACCAGCTTCTATGTTCTTTTCGTTTGACAACACAAATAATCTTTGTATTTTGTACGTATAAAATATTTTATCCTACATTAATAAGGTAAAAGAAATCTTAATTTGATAATTAGAAATCAAGAGACAAAATTAATTTCTATTGTTAGTTGATAGAAAATTGTTTTTTGGAATTCAAAATTATTTAAAAAGTACAATTTATATTGAATGCAATTAACTTTTTATTAAATGATTGCATATTTTTTGCAGAGTATCTAATATCAAAAAGAAATATCAAAAAACTCTAATTTGAATTTATGAGGGAGACATATATAAATAAAAATCGGTATTTATGCAAAATTTTATTTCCAAATCCCACCACCAGTTACAAACTAAAAAAAGAAAGTGTAGGTTTCATAAACTGTGATGACTTCGCTCATATCATCTCGTTTAGTGACTATATCGTTTATATTGTGACTTAGTATGGAGCTCTGAAACAATTAAATATATATATATATATTTATTAATATTATAAATGCAAAAGTAATTCTGTCTAAATTTAGTACACAGACAGATAAAGGTTTGGAAAAGGAGAAGGTGTTGAAATAGGGGATGCAGGTCGAGCTGTGTGACCGTTTATGTCTTTCTGAGTTAGTCATATATGAATTATGTTGGAAATTAAACCTAAACACAAGTGGTAGGGGAGAGGAGGGGGGAGGGGGTTGTCGACAAGTAAACTATATACTCACTAAAATCTAATTGGTGTACATGGCAGCGCAATCTGAAGTCTGTACGTTCGTCTATCCGTGTTGGTGTTTAGTAAATAATTGTCCATCCTTCGACTTATCAGTAAGAGCAGTTAACATGCTGTAAAAAAAAACAAATAACATTTTTTTATAAAGAAACAGGGTTCATTTAAAGCTTTCGAGTTGCTGGCAACACTGTAGAGGTTATGTCCTACTTACTCACCGGTGTAATAGTGTATCTGAGACTTTTGTAACCCTTATCGAACAAGCTATAGCTAGCAAGAAACTTTCATAACTATATTTATCCTGAAAATAAATAATAATTTAGGATCTATTATTGTATGCTGAACTCGCATTCAAACAGAATGTCCAAACTTACTTTGTGTGACTGTGGCAACATTAACTTAGTATGACTCTAAACCTATTCTGTAAAGTAAGAAAAAGATTACAATAAAGTAAAAAAAACTTCAGTTTAATAAAAAAATAAAAAAATACGGAATACTACATTATAGTACTGTCAGTAGGTCTGTCTGTTCGACTTTTAGCTAAAACTAATTCAATGAGAACTGCTCTTGAAAAATAACTTACCGTTTTTTGTCCTGGAGCTCTCGCCCACACTGCAGAGCTGCAAACCAAAAAACGGCCAGAACGTGGCCGGCACGAGGAGTGGCCGAATTCAACATGGCGGCCACGGGACCGGGCGAGGGTCTGCCGAGTGGAGCTGAAGGCCTGTGGGCAAGCAACACATTTGAAAAACACATTTATTAACATCAATATCGAAATAAAAGGAGACAAAATAACTTACTCCACTCAGCAGACGTGAAGGCGGGAACCCTGGCTCACTGAAAAAAATACATGATTAAATTAAAAAGCACATGGTTATAAGAACAAAATGGCGGAGCGAAAGAGAGAGAGAGAGAGAGAGGAATAGAAGGAGTGTAATACTCACGTCCCGCGTCGTCGCCCGAGTGGCAGAATGAGCAGCGCCTTGTCCTTTTATACAGAAGAACTGACGACGCTTCAGTTAGAAAATGTTGCTACTGAATGTTTAATATCTCATTTGATTATTTTAAACTTGAATGAATAACTTTGAACTTAACGTTGATTGTTACCAATAAAAAAAATCAAAAGAAATCGTGTGTACTTTCAGTGTAAAGTAATGTAGAGCATAACTGTCAATAATCAAACAACATCTTTATCTTATTATGATTTTCGTTCAAAAATACGATCTAAACTTGCGGCCTTTGCCAGTACATTTTCCATATACAGACAGACATGATACACAGACAGAGATAATATTTTTTATACATAGAATTAGCCGATCAGTCTCATTTTCTCACATACTCAAAAAATCACTTTCGCATTCATCAGATCAGATACCTCGTCCTCACAATAACAAACATTTTTCAATTATTTGTTAACACTAATAGTGTTATATTCAAGCAAACAGCCAGCTTTAATGGAATGGAAGAGGGAAGGAGTAAGTCTGGCCCGCATGCGGTGCGACCGGAACGCGTCATACACTTGGCGGTCGCAAGCCACAAGGGAAACAGATCCCCTACCACCAGGGGGTGCTGGGTAACTCCAAAGAAGGGCTTTGTAGATGCTCTCCCAGCTGGAGAGGGGAATTGTATTCTCACCCGTTTCTTCGCGGGTCAAAGTGGTGAAAACAGTATGAATATCCTTTCAGTAGTTTTATAATTAATGGCGAAGAGACAGACAGACGTGTTAGCAACAATGTTTATAAAGTAGTAGTAGCAGGCAGATCATTTTATATTATTTCAAGTATACCGAAGTGAAGACAATATATAACCTTTAGTGCGATAGATTAGTCTCAGTCTCTCTGGTGTTTTCGTGCAGTGAACTTGGAAGTTAGTGTTATAGTGTCGTGGTTAAGGTCACCCTTCTCGAGGTCCGAGGCGAGGTCGAGTGGTGGAGGTGAGAGTTAATATATTATGAAAGAGCTCTTTAAACCTGCTCCTGGGTCTCAAGCCCCAGGCACCGCTCGCCTCAGTCTACATTGCATGTGTATACGTATTGCTGTACAGTGATGGGTATCATATCTCTCTCATATCGTAGCAGACGAGACGCGAGACTTTGTTTAATAATAAATTAAATAACTGAATATATCAGATTATAAATGTTCAGTTGTAACCTTTTCTGTAGTGGTCGATTGTTTACCAACATTTTTCATATCTACCCACATATTTTTATATTTTTTCTTAATTTTGTGTAAAAAATATTTAATAACTTAAAATTATTTAAAATTAAAGAATGTTAATAAAATTAAGTAATTTGGTGAAAGTTTCATTGTCCTACGTGTATTGGTTTGAATTTTAGATTAATAACTTTTATGTGGGTAGTTGGAGAATATTTGTCAATACGAAGCAAAGGAATGAACTATTGAAATAAATTTCTACGTATTATTTTTAACTCAATTTTGATGCAATTAGTTTTTTTTGTATAAATATTCCGACGTAATTTGAAAAATGACTGAACCAATTTAAATGTAACTTGTTTTTAGTAAAATATTTCATCGGGATTTCTAGTCTTTTTAGACAGGCCCAGCGTATTTCTAATTAAATTGGTATTTTGTACAATTACTGATTCAGTTTTGATGCAACTAGTTATTATTTATTTTTTCTTTCCATTCACAAATGATCTAGACACTTGATATTTGGTATTATTTGTCTGGATGTTTGTTTGGTTACATTTTATATTTGTTTAATTAACTCATTTTTGTTAATAGCACGCAAGTTAGTGTATTATAGGTTAGTAAAACTGGCGAAGTCAAATCTTGAGATTAAATAACATTTCAAGTGAAATAAATGCATTTTGTAATTATCTGTAAATATTTAAGAATTTGTATTACCTCTTAGTTCTGAGAAAAAAGGTATTGTTCTACACTAGAATGTTGCAAAATATTGAAATTAAAATTTTAAGGTATTTTTACACACACATAGGTATGTATAAACTCTTTTATCGGCGGAGAAGCAACTATTGTCATAATCAGTTATTTCACATTTGAAATTTATTAATGTTTTTAAGCTTAATTGGTATGAACTTAACAACTAATTTGATTTTATATGGGGTTACTTATTTCCCTGTAAGGTTTTGATTACTGACTGGTATTCACCTAACTGTATAGTTCGTGAATATTTGTTCAATAGTAAACACTTACAAACTTTCGCGTTTATAATATTAGTAGGATATCTGCCATCTAGCAATCTTAGCTGCATATGATTTTGTATCGGACTGTATCTGACTAAAATATAGTTATTTCAGTTTCCTCTATGCATTTGCATATAATTTATTTCTACCTTCCTAATATGGAATGACAGACACGACGAGTCTCAAAGTTATAATAGCAAAACAAAGTAGCTGTCCGTTTCAGCTCGATTCTACTTCTAAACATATCATCTGATGTTGAAGCTCTTCTCAACCGAGCTGGTGGCAGCTTCAAACAAGTAGACTGACTGACTTCATTGAATGTTTCAAAGTACTTTGTCAAATTGAACTAAACTATTTCGAGTTTGAGTTTCAACAGTAGAAGAGAGTGTGAGCTTACTAAATACACATCGAATGTTTGTCTTCGTGGCATTTATCTCCTCAACAGTGAACAGATTAATGTTAAAATTTTACGAAATTTGGATTTCATGACTTATGTTTTCGATTTTATAAAACTTATCTGATCTTCACAATTTATAGCTAAGAACCATAAAAACGTTAAACTTATAACAAACATACACCCATTTTGCCGTCGGGTGCTGAAAATGACGATGTTGCTAACTAGTAATGTTCTTTTAATAATCCTAATATATCGTTTACTTTAGACAAAGATAAAATTATTATTTTGACACAGACTTCGGTTTTAGAAAAACTAAATATAATACAACTGGTGTCAGCATTTTCTAAAACAATTTCTGACAAACTATTCGGAAATAGGATTATAAATTGTAGTCAGTGAACAACTGCGTTATGGGTCAGATATACAGTATCAAAATATATGTATGTATATTGTATACATAGATACATTGCTAAATCTACTTTATTTGATGGAATCAGGGATACATATACTCAATACGATCTTTGACTCAATAGGAAAACGGGGGTAGCATTTTATTATTAACTAGCGGCCCATCCCGGCTTCGCACGGGTGGAATATTTTTTAAAAAACATTTTGGCCCTCCCGCATTTCGGTGCCCCCTCTCTTGCCGCGTTACTCGCTGCGCTGCGTCGCTATACTGGCCCGTCGCGTCGTCGTGTAATTTTTTTTTATATTGATATTTTTAATTTCGTAATATCTTTTGAATGGAAAGTCCAATTTTAATAATTCAAAAAGTAATTTACATGTATTGAAACAGTCTTGAATACGACATAATTTATTTGGATAAGGATTAATACAAAGTTATAGAAAACATGGTCTGATTTTAATAGGCATTTTTATCAACTTTTAAAATGTAAAAAAGTAGTTATAGTGTATACATAACTACAATAGTTGGACATATGGTCTCGCGGAGTTTTTTGTAGATATTGATACGTTCTATAATATTGTAGAACATTTTTTTGTTCTATCATCAATACTTTTCGCAGCGCATGCGATGAAAGATATTTTATGGCTAATTTTTTTGCACCTTGTGTTGGTTTTAGTGAGAATTTCTGGGGATCTCTAATTTTTTCTTGTAATAAATATAGCCTATGTTACTCAGGGATAATGTAGCTTTCTAATGGTGAAAGAATTTTTGAAATCGGTCCAGTAGTTTTTATGTTTATTCGTTACATACAAAAATACAAAAATCCAAAAATACAAATCTTTCCTCTTTATAATATTAGTATAGATTATAATTTGTATTTTTATTGTTTTTTAATTTCTTATGAAGAAATCAAAAATAAAATAAAATAAAGATCATGTGAATAGTAATTCATTCTTTTTTCTCGGTTGTTAGTCAAAGTTTGCTATTGAATTTCTACTTGATTGATTATTATTTAGCTTCTTCAATCAAGAAAAATATTTCGATCGTATTAATTTTTTTCTGCATACCTATTTTGTCCATAGGAATCGATTATGTTATATGGAATTATTCTTAAAATAAGTTTGTTTTTTATACCAAGGTTCATTATTTAAAGAATGCATAAAGTTTTCAAGATTTTTTGATCGTACGTCACAAACTGTGAGTGTGGAACTCGTGCACTGAGGGTCCCGTACAACTTCAATAAAGGAACAAACACTATTAAATTTTGATTTTCGTGTGAGGGTTAAAATATTACCAAAAGTAGTATTAGGGAGCATTTACTCCCGACGCTAGTAATGCGTGTTCCAATTGACATATTTATAATTTAACTTAACATTTTTAACAAAACAATTAACCGACTTCAAACTGAAAAATGCAATGAAATATTATTAATATAAAATAATTATACTGAAATAGTTTTAAGGCCTGTTAACATATATTAATAAAATACATATTGCCAAATATAGAACCTTCTTCTTGTTTTTTTTTATTTTTTAAGACTTTTTCGCATTAAAATTGAATGAATACAAATTAAAAGTCAAAAGTTAAATAAATCCATACCAGTTATATTATAGTTATGTTATTTCACTTCTCATCTAGATATTTTTTAATAGAATTATAAGCTTTATTTATGAGATATGACTTAAGCTCTTACACATTATATTTTCTTTATTTTTGTCGGTAGTATTTTAAAATTAAGCTGTGTTAGCTGCTGCAGTTCACAGTCTCAAAGGATCTGTCTGTCTGTAACATTTGTGAAAATGCAATATATTAATATATGTTCACTGACTTTAAAAGTATTTAAGTATAATTATTTTTTACTTTTTATTGCATTTTCGACACGAGACGATGACAAATAGTCGATGTTTACAATTTTACTAACATTCGAATATGTTATACATATGACATGTCTTCGGTACAGATTTAAACTCTGATTAACAGTAAGCTAAAATTTGATAAACTGGAAGAGTTGCCTAAATTTAAAACATTATTGACCAGTCTAAAAATTAAAAATTTAATAAATTAATTAATTGAATTTATATTTTACTAAATAATCTTTTTAAATATATCGCTACATTATTCTTTCTTTCTTGGAATAAATTTATTTAAAGTTATTAAATTTCTATTTTATAAAGTTAAACTCGTCAACCAGGGTTAAAAGAGTAAAATATGTTTAATCTGTATCGAGAGGAGCTATGTTTATAACATATTCGAATATTACTTAAGTCACTAACATCGATTTTGTTTCTGTACGCATATTATGTGAATTCCCTACAGAAAAACTACTTGTGGTTACTAGAGTATAAATGGCCTTACTTATAGATTACTTGCACTCAGAAATTTGATTGTTTCATAGCTACAAGATACTGTAGACTTCATGTTTAATATTAATTTCAACTTGATTACTTCTCGTATTCTTCAAATAAAGCAGGAAAGCCAAAATATATAAAAGATCATTGATATAAAAACAAATTTCTAGTTTTCAGATTATTCCACATACTCGTACTACCTACCTTGCTTCTTGCCATAAATCATGTTCCTAGGTCAAAGGACCAAGCCTGGGAATTTTGATTCTTGTCGAAAATCAAAATTACAAAACAAGAGATTAAAGCGGCTGTATCTTTTTACCCGACTACGGCGAAGCCAAAAGGAAAGGTTATGTTTTTGGCAGTCTATATATGTGTTTGTTTGTTTCACTCTAGCGCCTAAAATACTGAACCAATTTTCATGAGTGAGATGTCAATAGATCCGTTATAATGGCGCGGGTGACATAGGCTATAAAAATTTTATGATTTTTTTTTATGACGGAATTTAAACTCAGATTCTAACCTCGAAAAAAAAATATACTGAGATAATTATCACGTGTTTGGTTTTGTATATATCTTATAGTTTAAGTCAACATACCTATATGTTTACAATGCGGTCGTATAGTCCGTGCGGTCCTTTCGTTGCAGTTATTACTCGATTAAGCAAATAAAAACTAACATTACGTTACAATATGAGATTATAAAGGTTATCTCGATCGGAAAACGGAAAATTATTAAATAAAATAATAAAGTTTTAATAACTATAACCCGACTACGTTAAAATGTGGTCTAAAAAGGACAATACAAGAAAATAATGCATAGGTATAAAATGGTCAAGATAGAACCGTAGTCGCACCCAATGTGCTCTAAAAAAGTTATTTTTCTAGTGAAAAAAATACAATTTTATAATTTTTTCTTTTACTTGTGCTATGAGACCTTGCTTTATACTATATTTCAGGATTCTAGGTCATCCGGAAGTACCCTATAACTATGTATGCAATCACATTAACGGTGATATCTTTACATCACGTCGACATAAAAGTTTGTTTTGTCCACAGCCGCAAGCACCCGCAGGCTTGAGTATTTAATATTAGTTTCAACTTGATACCTCTACGCGTTCCAGAGAAATAGGGTCTTGACAGATAGACAGACGGACAACGGTACGGTACGGAACACTAAAAATAGAAAAACCCATTTAAAACAAGATGGTGCTAAAATTACAATTTTCTCAGTCAAAATATCTGTCAGTCGATATAGGACAGGAGCGAGGAGTACAGTTAACTGAAACCGCGAAACTTACGAGTGCTGGACCGCCCGAGGAAAGCCCGCCAGCGACACAACGCAGCCCAGCGAGCGGAGCCAGCAAGGCCAGGGTGTGGAAGCGTGTGGTGTCACTCACGTGCTGATATGAACACGGATGGCGTCACACTGAGGAGTGCACTTCAGCTTAACTAACACTGCCTCGTGTATATACTTAGCGAACTAGAAAACTTCGATACCGGGATTTAAGTTTTTCATATTTTTCTGAATTTTCTGACCACATAGCAACTTTTTCTTTTTTATCTCGTATTTTCAACCGACTTAAAAAAAAGGAGGTTATCAATTCGGCTGTATGCTTTTTATGTTTTGTACTATTTAGTTCGAGATGTTGTCTAGTTGTGAGATCTTTTTGCCAAATTATCTATTAAGTTGCGAACTGCGAATGAATGGGACATAGCAAAATCGGCTATGTCCCATTCAACGACTATACTACATGACGCTAAATGACGTTCAGTCAAGACGTTGAACGTTACATTAATCAAATTGACGAGTTGTCCTTTAGTCATTCAATTGAATGGTGTCAATTGATGACTGCGACATATAAATATCTTTAGATTCAGAATTTTGCGCTTAATCGAAAAAAGTAAACGCGAAATCGTAAAATGATATATGTTCTTTACTCAGTTGGTGGTAATTTTATAATTGAAAGTCTCCCAAACGTCACCAGGACATCGTGACGTCATCGGATGCGGCTGTCTCCAGATACTCATTTTGGCCCGACAGTAGGTTATAAAAAAAGAAAAAAATATACCTAATTTTAAAAAAAAGGTCAAAGAGTGGCTGTGTTGTCACACGGAACCGCCGGGAATCGAACCCGGGTATCTCGCTAACGAACGAGCGCTCTAACCATTGACCTACGGCCCCTATACAATAATTGACGAAAAATCCCAAAGGTTTTACATTTCTAATGAGATTTTCAGGAATATTAATTGTCAGCTAAACCCTCGACTTGTAAGTGGACAATAACAAAGTTTAACATAAAATCATATAATGCAATTGTAGAAGCATACCACTACTAGGGATCCGCCCTGACTTCGCACCGATGCAATTTCCACTCAGAATATAATATCATTCTCACGATGTTACGTATTATAAAACATTACATTTCATTATTATCCCGCAGATAAGTATTTAGGCTTCAAAAAGAAATGATTATATCGCCAGTTTGTATAAGAAATATGAGAATAAAGAAACATTTTAACGCCATCTTTTGAAAAGAATAAATAAAATATTAGAACTTTTAATTAAACCCAAAAGCTTACTACTAAACTAATCGTTTCCCAGTAAAAGGGAAGAGGGCGCTATAAATGAAAGTTTAATTTCTTTCGATATTAAATGAAACATTGTATTTACTCTTTATACTTAAAACAATTATCTAGTATTTTTAATAAAATAAAATGGCCTGATGCTGCTGGAAGATTCTCTTTCGGGCCTGAACGTAATAATAATAATAACTTTGTAATTAAAGATTAAGTTATGTCGCACGAGTTAATGTATTAAGTATTTCAAGTAGTAATTATATTCTGCATTTCTTTGAGTAGATGTTTCATGTGTCATATGTATTAGGTATTGCAATCAGTTAATATATTTCTCATCCCCCATCTCGGAAAGAGTATTTTTGCTATTCGATATCTAAGTGCAAAAGTCGTTTTTATCCGCTAGAGGATAAAGTAGGATAAGTTGAATTAAGAACATCGTGTGCACTAAGTTTGTGAATTCAAAAGTCAAAACATCAATAAACCTCATTATTTGTACCTCCATGATGCTGATATCATACAAGTTTTCTTTATTTGTTAAAAACTCTGACTCGGAACTTTTTTTTAATTAAACTATTCATAAATCGTATCTTTCCCTGCCTGCATATTCACTACTTCTCAAAAACATAAAAAAGTGGCTTGACCACCTTTTCTAATCGCACACAGACAATAATTCACATTAAGTTAGTCTTTAGGGGTTTACTTGTAAAACTATTTAACGAATTAATTACTAATATTTAGTTAAGCAGTGTTTTGTCTCTTTCTTTCAAATACAAATAAAGTTTACATAGATAGGAACAGGTCTTACCTAGTTACGTTAATCACTGTTTATAAGGAAGAGTGTTAGACTCAAACCAACTTAAGAAAATAATGAGTAGTAAACTCTCAATAGTGTTGTGGTCACAGTCCGCGACGTGCGTCGACGTCTACTGGTACAAGCGCATGTTGCAATTGTGTTCACTTAGAAGTTATTGTACACAATGCATACTGATCTCAATATTCTTTTTATAATAAAACTCTATCAAAATGTACAGAATTTTAATCTGTAGATGCAATGTTTAGATACACATATAATTGATCGCGTCGATGTGTAATTTTTTCGATGCTCTGAACATCTACTTGTTGTCCAATCAGCGAAAAAA
This sequence comes from Limenitis camilla, assembly GCA_905147385.1. Lineage (NCBI taxonomy): Eukaryota > Metazoa > Arthropoda > Insecta > Lepidoptera > Nymphalidae > Limenitis > Limenitis camilla. The sequence goes on from LR990224.1 coordinate 20,524,184, forward strand.
AAAGATTTTCGGTTATTTAATTCTTCCTATCACAAAAAAACTAAGGTAAGCGTAATGGTATAATTATATAATATGTTTTTTTATTTAATAGGTGTTTGAAATAGTCTCCCGAACGTCACCACGACATCGTGACGTCTGCGGATGCGGCTGTCTCCTGATACTCGGTTTGGCCAGACGGTAGGTTAAAAAAAAAGAAAAAAAATATGCCCTATTTTTAAAAAAATGACAAAAGATGTGCTGCATATTGCCGGAACCGCCAGGAATCGAACCTGGGTCTCTCGATGTACCAACGAGCGCTCTCACCACTGAGCTACGGCTCCTATGCATGAAACGATGAAATATCCTACATGTTGTACATTTTCAGTGGGATTTTCAGGGATTTTTTAATGAAAAAGGATATTTAAGTATGTCCACTCTTGAAATTATTAAAGTTTTGTAAGGTTGTATTGATTATAGCTAAACCCTGGACGTGTAAGTAGAAAATAACAAAGTTTAACATAAAATCATATAATGCAATTGTAGAAGTATACGACTACTAGGGATCCGCCCTCACTTCGCACCGATGCATTTTCCACTCAGAATATAATATCATTTTCACGATATTACGTATTATAAAATTAATTAAGAGGTTCATTATTATTACATGCATCGCCCCTTTACATGTATTGTATTGTTATAATTCTATAGATGGTCACCCACAAACCATCCACCACCATCTTTGATAAATACTTTTTATGACCTCTTATTACATCGGTATCATATTCTTTGAAGTTTATCGATGTTACATTGGTGAACTGAGAAGAATTTACTATAAATTATAACTTTTAACCTATTAACCTTATTTTTGGAATTACATTAAACACGTCTATAGAATTTAAAACCAACCCCCAGATCACTCAGCCCCAGATAACCTATAGAATCTATGAACCTCCTTAAACTCTTTCCATTACACGGACAGCAAATTGTAGGCATTGCATACTTTTTAACTATAAAATTACCGACATAAACTGCCTATTCTTCATATCTTCTCTTTTTGGATTTAATGTTTACTTGATATCAAGCTATTAGTGTAGGGTAGGTGAAAAAAAAATCTCTTTTGAGCAAATTTTCTGTAAATCTCTTTTTTTTTCTGTGGGCACTTGTAGCACTTTTCGAGCACTAATTGTTGGTTACATAACTTTTTTATATTTCAATATTTTATATGGCCTTTAAACTATACGATGCTAGCTTTCGTTTCAGCTAGCATTGTTCTAATAGATAAAGGTAAATGGCATTAAATTCACGAATGGAGCCTTAAATTAGCACTTAATTATGAGCGACGCCGTCAACTTTTTAGACGTGATTTTGATAAGTTTAAATCAGTGATCGGCAAACATTTGACGGAAAAGTCAATTCAAGGATATATATATTATCTCGCTTAATATTGATCTTAGCGATTTTTGTAGGAAATTGAACTTCCTAAAGTTTGTCAATTACATTTTTTCCGTAGCTCTCGTTTTTACGAGATAAATACGAAAAACTGCGAATTTTATCGAAAAATCAGTTTCAGTGGCCCGTACTGCCCCGCCGGTGGGGGTTACGACTTTACGGCAATGGATACTTTTCAGAGCGTTCAATTCTGAGAAAAAACCATCTTCGTTCAAAGCGATCCCATGAAATGCCGCTGAGCTATAGAAATTTAAAAATAATAAATGAGAGATTTCATGTATTTACAATGGGAAATCTTCACTAGTCTAGTTAAGTACTTAAAATTAATATTAAGGGCTCAAACTTCCAGGGAAGTTTTTTAGGTGTTTCTAACAAAATTTCACGGAAGGACATTCCAAGTGCTGACATCATGAATTGAAAAGAGGGGGGGTGGAGGGGGAGGGGGGGATCCCCCTCTATCAAACCCCCTATTTTTTTCTTGCCGCTGACGCATATTTTGGGAATTATGGGGGGAGAAAGAAAAATTGTACCTGACCTTTCCAAGTGCTGACGCAGTGGTTTCGCTCTAAAATTTTATTAGAGATAGGTGTAGGCCCACTAGAAGCACTCACTCACAAAATTTTGAACTGCAGAAATCAATAGTTTCCGAAATATAACACTTTAAAATCCACATACAACAAACATTGTTCACAATAATAAAATGTCACACTGATTTAATCCATAGAGTTCATATTCAATATAGTGTTGAATTGACAGCTTGGCAACGAGACTTTTAAGCCAATCTTAAATAATATATTTAAATATTTTTTAATGTCATTCTAATAAAATGTTTAACAGAACAATAAAATTAAGAGGAAATTAATACTTAAAAAAGTATGCCCTAATATGATAAAAATTAATTGTAATAATTTTATTATTGGTAATGAATAAATATTTGATACTAAACTATTTTTTTTATTTGATTTAACTTGCACAAAAAATAGGATTTTTCTGAACCCAGTCTACGTCGCCCCGCTTTCGCGGGGCTCCTCCTTCTGGGTGCATAAACCTATCCAAACACTAACCTAACCAACTAAGGGGGGAGAAGGAGGAAAAGTTATTCCGAAACCCAGTCTACGTCGCCCCGCTTTCGCGGGGCTCCTCCTTCTGGGTGCATAAACCTATCCAAACACTAACCTAACCAATTAGGGGGGAAACACTAACCTAACCAACTAAGGGGGGAGAAGGAGGAAAAGTTATTCCGAAACCCAGTCTACGTCGCCCCGCTTTCGCGGGGCTCCTCCTTCTGGGTGCATAAATCTATCCAAACACTAACCTAACCAATTAGGGGGGAAACACTAACCTAACCAACTAAGGGGGGAGAAGGAGGAAAAGTTATTCCGAAACCTAACCTATCTTTGAATCAGAATCAATTAGGAGCTGCAGTTTCTCATTTTTTAAAATAAAACACCATTTTATTATGTCAAAATATAATAAATATAACAACAGTACAAAACAATAGAAATGAAATGTTTTTAGTATTGAAATTAATTAAAATTTGTTGATATTATTAACATATATAATGTGTCAATTACATCAAATTGCATTATACAAACAATATGAAACAATAGAAATGAAATGTTTTTAGTATTGAAATTAATTAAAGTTTGTTGATATTATTAACATATATAATGTGTCAATTACATCAAATTGCATTATACAAACAATATGAAACAATAGAAATGAAATGTTTTTAGTATTGAAATTAATTAAAGTTTGTTGATATTATTAACATATATAATGTGTCAATTACATCAAATTGCATTATACAAACAATATGAAACAATAGAAATGAAATGTTTTTAGTATTGAAATTAATTAAAGTTTGTTGATATTATTAACATATATAATGTGTCAATTACATCAAATTGCATTATACAAACAATATGAAACAATAGAAATGAAATGTTTTTAGTATTGAAATTAATTAAAATTTGTTGATATTATTCACATATATAATGTGTCAATTACATCAAATTGCATTATACAAACAATATGAAACAATAGAAATGAAATGTTTTTAGTATTGAAATTAATTAAAGTTATTTAAGATTGGCTTAAAAGTCTCGTTGCCAAGCTGTCAATTCAACACTATATTGAAAATAAACTCTATGGATTAAATCAGTGTGACATTTTATTATTGTGAATAATGTTTGTTGTATGTGGATTTTAAAGTGTTATATTTCGGAAACTATTGATTACTGCAGTTCAAAATTTTGTGAGTGAGTGCTTCTAGTGGGCCTACACCTATCTCTAATAAAATTTTAGAGCGAAACCACTGCGTCAGCACTTGGAAAGGTCAGGTACAATTTTTCTTTCTCCCCCCATAATTCCCAAAATATGCGTCAGCGGCAAGAAAAAAATAGGGGGATCGATAGAGGGGACCCCCATCTACCCTAATTACTACCCCTCCCCTCCATTCGTAATGTCAGCACTTGGAAAGTCCAGCCAATTTCACGATGGGACCGAAAAAGAATCTCCCTCCCCTGGTATATACACACAATGTATACCATATTTGAGTTCCAAGTGTTAAGCAATTTATACAATTATTGTGATATCCTGATACTAAAGTACGCTTTCTTTTGCTTAAACGCGTTTAATGTTTATATATTGTTGTAAATTAATTACTTGACTCAAAATATTTGCGAAAACTTTAACTATAATGTACCTGCAGCCGGTAATGTCCACAATTTCTTTCACATAACAAGAAGTGATCAATATTTTCAAGTGGATACATATACACAAACAGTGTTAGGAATTCTCAGTAAGATTCCTTGAGAAAACCGGCTAAGGGATCTTTATTTATGTCGGGGATTTTAAAATGATCTGAATGGAAATGGAAGGAGGAAGATGGGGAATATTGGGGAACACTAAAAGGGGGTGATGGTATTGAATGGAATATTGGGTAAACGCAACGTAGATACTCCTATTGAACCGATAAATGATCAAATATGATCTCTAACAATTACAAGAGAAACCTAAGCAGTGCCTTGGACTTGTGACCAAGGTGTAGGCTTAAGGAATTCCTTTAAGTGATCACGACATTCGCCTCCACTGCTAGGCTCTCTGTTTAAACCCAAGGTTATACGCACATAAACCGAATCTAATACAAGGCTAACCTAACCTAACATTGTGTTTACTTAACCACGTGGCAATTACATTTTAAGGACTTCCACACTACACTGCACTTGACACTATCACTATCACTATCACTATCACTAGCACTACTTAGATGATATTCACTTCTTGAGAGACCGCGCACGACTAAGACTTCAGTAAGACTGTCGATCGCATATAAAGGGTCGAGGGTAGAGACTGTCAAAACAACGGAAGTGACTACTACCCCACTCCAACGCCATAGACAACGATAACGATTCGATTAGTCGATAATCTTTTACTATGCTCCGACATATATTAATACAACGATTTAATGTATATAAAATTTATGATTTAATGTATGAAGGCGGAGGAATCATTTACAATGTCAGGAAATAGAAATATCTGATTATTGCGAAATATTTAAATTAATAGAAAAACTTTTACAAAAAAGATTTATATGATTATAATCATTGATTTGTGTTGTGAGCTTATTATAAGTCAAACTCAAACTTTTTTATTTCAATTGTATTTTTTCTTAGCAACATTTTTCTGAACGTATACTGTCGTCAGATCGACAATGTTATTCAAGCACGACTAATGACCTAATTGTTGTTACTCATTATTGTGACGCCTCATGACAAACATCTTTACCGTATTCAGAGTAAAGGGATAACATGAGTTTATTTTGAATTTAAAAATATTAAATTAATTTCTGTTCTCAATCAATCAATCAATCAATCATTTTAAAAAGTTTTTACGTAATCAAAAATTTTACAACATGCGTACTTCTTACTGCCAAAACAATCTACATTGTATATTATTATTTATCTTATTACTCGATTTGTCTCATTTCGATAAAATAATCACATTAAGAGCGTACATGTGTCTAAAACTTTAACTAGAACTGTATTATGTACATATTATATAGGTAGTGCTATGTATATGAGAGGAGCAGAGCAGATATAAAGAGCTCTTTTATAATATATTAACTCTCACCTCCACCACTCGACCTCGCTAACGACAATAGATAATAAAGTAAACTTACGTGGACCTCGAGAAGGGTAACCTTAATCACGACACTATAACACTACCATGTTCACTGCACGAAAACACCAGAGAGACAGACTAATCTATCGCACTAAAGGTTATATATTGTCTTCAAGTCAGTATACTTGAAATAATATAAAATGATCTATCTGATACTACTACTTTATAAACAGTGTTACTATCTTGTAGGTAGGGACATGATCCCATTGCAATAGAAATTTTGGAGCTTCTGATCAAAAAACCGCGACAAGTAGTTTTGTCAGTCGTCTCGTGATGTTAACCTGACACTGCCTAAAGAATTCTGAAGACACCAAAACAGGTGGAAATCTGAAGGTGCAAGGTCAGCACTATACGGCGGATGCATTAACACCTCCCAGCCAAACTCTCTTAATTTTGCTAAGTGGCTAAAGATGTGTGAGGTCTAGCGTTATCATGATGAAAAACCACACCCCTTCTGTTGATTAATTCCGGTCGCTTTCTTTCAACTTCTTGCTTTAATCTCATCAGTTGTACGCAGGAGAGTTCAGAATCGATGGTCCTGCCTGGTGGTAACAGCTCATAATGAATAATGCCCTTCCAATCCCACCACACACACAGCATCACCTTGTTGCGAGTTAACCCGCGTTTCGCCACAGTCAGTGAAGCCTGATCGGCCATTGACCACGACCTTTTTCGCACGTTCTTGTCGTACGTGATCTACTTTTCATCACGAGTTATCAGTTTCTTCAAAAATAGTTCGGTTTCATTACGTCGTAATAAAGAATCACAAATGAGTACACGGTTCATTAGGTTTCTTTCAGTGAGCTCGTGAGGTACCCAAATATCGAGCTTTTTTGTGTACCCAGTTTTTTTCAAATGCGCCAAAACTGTTTTGTGGTCAATTCCCAGTTCTTCATCTACGTCGTAACTACTGGTATGCCGATCTTGCTCCACTTCTTCAAAAATGGCATCCATTTTATCCGTGATAGGGCGACCAGAGCGAGGCGCATCTTTGACATCAAAATTTCCGGATTGCTAAACCAAATTAGTGCTACTCTCACAGACACTGCACTAGGTCCATAAACATCGCAAATTCTTTCCCCGGCTTGCGTTGCATTTTTACATTTTTTGTAGTAAAATTGTAAAATGTATCGAATTTCTTCATTAGATTTACTCATCTTCACAGTATGAAAAACAAATAAAAATCACACATTTTCCTAATTTGAATTTGGAATTATCTTCTTTAAAATGTAAACTTGTAATGATACCAAAACCAGGCAGATACAAATAGTATAGCCAAAGAGATTTTATTACAAGTTCATACATACCGTAATGCGGAAAGACTTTTTCCCCAACCCCCCAATTAATAAAAATAGAAAAAGTGTAATAGACCAATACTGACCAAACGATAAAGAATTAAATTATATATTAAAATTAAATTTGTTTTTTTAAATCGAAACCGGTATCCCTAAAAATTTGTGCAAAATAATAAAATATATAAAAAAACAAACGGGTTGCACTCCGGGAGTGCCGACAGAAGTGAAAACAAAATTCAAAAGAACCGAACTGTGTTATTGCGTATCTCTTGCTTACATACGGCGAGACCAGAACGAGTCAAGTGACTTTCGAAAGAACATATAATTCTACGGTTTTAAGTAACCCAAAGAACAATTAAATGATTTTTAGTAACAAAGAACTAATTAATACTAATAGCTAAATGAAAAATAAGTGTTGAATTCATCATATTTATATTAGCTCAAAGGGCTGTATCTTTCTAACTGTTATCTTTTTGCTATGTATATCTGGGTTTCTATCTGATTTATTTTCTTGTTTCATCCTTTTTAGACACTTTTTTACGTAGTCGGGTTATAGTTTTTTAAACTTTATTTTTTTATTTAATAGTTTTTCGTTTCCCGATCGAGATAACCTTTATATTATACTCATTTAGTAACGTAATGTCGGTTTTTATTTGCTTAAACGAGTAATTTATAACTGTAACGACCGCATTTTAAACATATATGTTGATTTAAATAATAAGATATATATATACATATTTGTAAACACGTGATAATTATCTCAGTTTAATTTTTTTCGAGGTTAGAATCTGAGGAAAGTGTTAGAAAGAGTTAAACGTTTTGTAGCCAAATAAAAATGATTTTTCGGTCATTTAACTTTTCCCATCGCAAAAAAAAACGAAGGTAAGGCTAAACAAATTAAAGGCGTAATAGTAAAATTATATAATATGTTTTTTTTATTTAATTGGTGTTTGAAATAGTCTCCCGAACGTCACCACAACGTCGTGACGTCATCGGCGGCATCATGCGGCTGTCTCCCGATACTCGGTTTTGCCAGACAGTAGGTTAAAAAAAAAGAATAAAATATGCCCTATTTTTAAAAAAATGACAAAAGATGTGCTGCATATTGCCGGAACCGCCAGGAATCGAACCTGGGTCTCTCGATGTACTAACGAGCGCTCTCACCACTGAGCTACGGCTCCTATACATGACACGACGAAATATCCTATATGTTGTACATTTTCAGTGGGATTTTCAGGGATTTTTTAATAAAAAAGGATATTTAAATATGTCCACTCTTGAAGTTAGTATAGTTTTGTAAGGTTGTATTGAACTAACATCTATCAATTGTATGAGCATATATTGTCAGCTAAACCCTGGACGTGTAAGTGGACAATAACAAAGTTTAACATAAAATGATATAATGCAATTGTAGAAGCATACCACTATTAGGGATCCGCCCTGACTGCACACCGATGCATTTTCCACTCAGAATATAATATCATTTTCACGATATTACGTATTATAAAATGTTATATTTTATTATTATCTCTCAGATAAGTATTTGGGTTCAAAAAGAAATGAAGATTTTATCGCCAATTTGTATAAGAAATATGAGAATATAGAAATATATTATTGTCATCTTTAGGAAAGAAGAAGTAAAATATTAGAACTTTTAATTAAACCCAAAAGCTTACTACTAAACTAATCGTTTCCCAGTGAAAGGGAAGAGGGCGCTATAAATGAAAGTTTAGTTTCTTTCAATGTTAAATGAAATGTTCTCTTTACTCTTTATACCTAAAAATAATCATCTATTATTTTTAATATAATAAAAAAGTAGTAATGTACTTCCTAAAAATATGATACACTGTCACTATAATATGTATTTTAGATCGTTTTTGCTTTTATATCCTGACTGCGAGTCAAAGGTCTATTATAAGATAGGCACGTTATTATAAAGTATATTCGTCAACCCTCGTCTTCTCATATTCACAGTTTATACACTAGAGATACTCTCACATCTGCTGCAAGATTCTCTTCTTGGCCCGAAGGTAATCATAATAATTGCTTTGTATTCAACATTAAATTGTGTCGCACTAGTATGTGTATATGTATGTTCTGAAATGTGACACATTGCAACGAATTATAATGTAAGCTCTATACAGCGTGACAAGTCACTTCGACGCGTGACGTGTCGGGGAGTTTGTCGTTAAATGGAGTTTATATTGTACTAACACTGGTTAGCTATTATGTTGTTGTTAGTCAGATATATCAGAATACATTTTATCTGAATATCAAAGGTATTTGGGCAAAAATAACTAAAATTGATATTCCTTCTCACGTTTCAAATGTCTAACAATTACCTTATTCAATAGTTTCATATAAACTTCCCAAAAACAAATACAATAGAGGACCTATATTAATAATATATATTATATGGTGTTTTATGAATAAGCATATCAATTAACCTACGAGTATGTCTATTGTCTACACAAAGCGATCTGTCTTTCGCATCTCGTAATGTGATCAATCATTCCTTTGCAGTTTCCCTAACTCCCAACTATTCAAGTGGTATTACTCAACCTTCAAATCTTGTATTTAAACAACTAATAGGTGTAATAGGGTATATGATAGGCCATAGGGCATGCGATTCGAATAATGCTCAAATATATTTTTTTTGTCTCGGGACCTTGTCAATATATATTGTTAAAAAATCTATGTAAATACTGTGTGGGAAATTTCAAGCAATGACGCTGAATATTATATTTTACAATAAATATGTATATGTTATATTATATATGTCGGAGAAATTTAAAATGTGAAGGGAGAAGCATCGTATGTGCACAATCGATGGATGGGCCACCTGTATCATGAAAGCTACGGGCGCAATACATTCAGAATATAGGTAAATAAACATTACAATCTCTAGGACTTGTGACCAAGGTGTTGAATGGCTTAAAGACGTCTTTTAACAGAATCCCAACGCTCGCCAACACTGCTCAGTTTCAAACATAATTTGTAGCAAATCAAATTGTCTACAATTTTTTAAATTCATTTTTACACACTGAAATAGTATAATAAAAGTTATTAACCAAAAGAAGAGAAAATTTCTTAACAAATTTTCTTTTATGTTCTATAACTTTTTATTTTATAGACCAATCTTGTAAATGGTCTTCTAACGAACATTTTAACCTACATTTTTTTGGATTTCATTAATATATGGCGGTTTTAGAGCGCTCCAAAGTTGACCGGGTTCTTACTACTCGTAAGTATCCGGTGAACAAGAAACGTTAAAACAGTTATTCTCTATTAAATAAATATTTTAATAAATACCCAGGTGAATAAGAACTAGACAAAGTAGCGCGGGTGTGCTATACCTAACATAGTTATATTCAATTTTAACTCAAAAACGTCTATACAGTCTACATGGAATATATAAAGGGAATATATAGAGGTACTCCCGCACTTTCTGAACCTGGAAGCTGCAAACCGGCGAGATAGTACGGGACTCCGGTGCCAGATGGCGAGAATTAAAAAACACTTTTATATTGTGCCATGTTTGGTCAATTGCCACTTTTTTATCTTTTCTACTGATAAAATGTATTTAGAGCAAATCATGTAATGCTTCTAATTGTTATACTGTTGGAGTGCGGGGAGATGGGAGTGGGGAGGGTGTTCCTCCACCGCTATGCTTTGAACATCTCTATGTACCTACATAAATGACTTTAAAATTACTTGTTTCATTCTTTTTATTAAGTTACTTTGTTATATTTATAGTAGATTAGTAGCCAAGGGCTGTAAGCATCAAATGCAGCCCGAGATATTTCCGCCCTCGCTGCGCTCGTTCGCCTACAGTTCGAGGGTGCTCATCAAATATGCTTACACCCGAGCTAACTATTCTGCTTTACATCTCGATTGTGAGGTAAGTAGAAAAAAAAACCGGCATTACAAGAATAAAACATTGTATTTGTTGAAATTTATAGTGAAATGAGAACAATTTTCAAATTTTAAAGACAGGAGTTTTTTACACGCTTTATATTAGCTTCACTTGTATGTCAGTATGTCAGTATGTAACTCTCCGTGGGTAATTTGCGCGCCTGCGGCCTTCCTTGGTTCTGGTAGCCGTTTCTCAGGCTCCCTCTCCGAAATCGAACTCTGATACCCCGTATTTATAATATTTATAAATAATTATTTTATTCTCACTAATAAATAAATTTTTTGGGCGCGATTTTGAACAACTTTAAACGGCCAGATTTCGTTCAAACTTTGTGGATTTATCGAGGACCGATGACAATACACTAATTTGATAAAATTATTCCATTTTTCAATTTGCAAAATATGATTTTTGTTAATTTATATAATTTTCATCTATAGTCGATAAGGTAGAAACTTAATTTCAATTTTTTATAATTTTTCTCTACAGTCGATAAGACAGGACTTGATGTTAATTTTAATTTCCAATAATTATCTTTAGCCGATTTCTCTAATATTGACAAATTTTCGAATACTAAGGAGATTTTTAACTCTACAAAACAAATAATAGTTTAAAAAAACTAAAAAACACGCTTTTTAGAGAAAACCAAACTAAAAAATAGAAAATAAATTTTAATAAATTTAAAATAAGAATAGTGTTAAAAATTTCAATAAATATAAATTAATAATAGTGTAAATAAAAAAAATGTATTTTATTTAAAAAAAAGCGTGGGGTGCTTTTTAAGATATTATCAAAATGATAATCACTCTACTCATATCTGTCAATAAAATATTTATAACTATTGACACCATGCACCCCACGCGTTTTTTTAGTTTTTTTAAACTATTATTTATTGGGTATGTTAATAGTTTGAGATTGTGATATTTGTTGGTCATGGACAAAATCTGACGGGATGAAGCTTTCTTCAGCAGAAGTTAATGAAAAGATGATAATTTTGAATAGTTCTTGATATTGATGTCGTCTTTAGTACTCATAGTTGCTTTTAACATTGAATAAATGCATCACAAACTAGACGGCTGCAGCTTTATTGATAGCTCACTAAAGTATGTTAAGAATACAGTCTCGGATAAGGACTTTACTCGTCTTTCTGTTCGCCACTTTATGAACTCGTCGTAAGTTTTCAAATATCTCTCTTTACAAGTTTCAGGCAAAATATTGTTAATTGCTGCTTCAGCTTCCATTTTCATTGAATCGGGAGTGCAGCTTATATCTTAATCACTTGAAGAGCTCATGTTTTCTCCTAATTAGCACGTAATTATAAAAAAATCCCAAAAGCAAACAATATTTAAAGTAAAAGTTTTCTATTCCTGCCTTTTTTAACTTTTTAATTTTTTTTTTTGAGAACGAAATTGAGCTTCGCCGTTCGATATTTAAAATTGATGACTCACACGAAGACAAGGCTGAATAGCAAAGCGACCTCTTTGGTCATTGGGCTGAATGCATGATGTCTATTGCCAGTATGATGGTTAGATGTTGGCCAACTTTTTGAAAGCAAGAAGGGTTTTTTTTAATTACTTACCGCCCTAGGGCGTTACGGAGTTTTGTAGAGATCGGTGGTATAGTCTTTGGAGGGGCTTTTACTTGAAGAACTGGACAGTACAAAACTAACCGGTACAATACCCGGTAACAATGATGCGATATTAGAAATGCAGAGATTGAGACGAAACTAAAAATTAAAAATAAATAAAAGAAATTTTAAAAACAAGCTTTTATTTAAATACTCTAAAACGAAGGAAATAAATTTTGTAAAATATCTTCGTGTTCATAGGTCTCGCCCTCGCTTCGCTCCTTTGTTGAGTTGCTGTGTAAAGTGGTAATGAAAACATCCGAGTTCAACGTTGAGCGGTTGAGCGTCGTAGATAGGTACGGTGTTGTTTGTGTTCTCGCGACAAGCTTTTATTTATATCAATATACATTTTATAATTAGAGTCGAGAGTTCTAAGCCTCCACGATTCGGAAATAAAAAATATACATACAGCGCCATCTATCGAACAAAGGAATAAAAATATAAGTGGGTAATAATTCGCTTCATCTGCAGTTTCTTATTAATTAATACTTGATAATCTAATCTAATGTAAATTTATCTAAAATCTCAAATATATAAACTAATAACGTGATGTCGGTTTGTTATATACTTAAACGAGTAAAGTCACAAGAGCGGTAAATATGAGAGAGAAATAATAAGATTTAAAGAATTACTTGATTTTTATGTAAAATTACATCTCAACATAACCGATTTTAATACGCTTTTATTAGCTTCATACGCATTAGCTCGAAATTTGGCAAAATTATTAAGGATCGAAGACTATTCAATATTTTAAACATTTTGATCTGTAGCGTACATCATCCCCCTATATTCTAAAGTAGTTTTCACCCCCGTAGTTTTATAGTAAAATTTATCTAAATTTTCAGTAAAATTGTTATTTTTTAACAAAATTTGGTTCAAATCAAGTTTTTAGTAGACAATAGTAATATTATTTTATCTGATTTCGCTCGTTGAATAGCGTTTTTATCTCCTATTCCACGACACCACTCTTGTTAAGATATCTTTCAGGACGAATGAAACATTAAATAATTCATTGATATTCTCCACACCGAGCCTCCCTTATAGGTTCGATATCTTATAATAAACATATACAACATTTAACTTAGTGTCCGTCTTGTTTTTGTTGTCAAATTTTTTATATCGTCCCAAAAGATCCCCCTTCATATTGTTAAATATAATTTATCAAATTTTATTTATTCAAAAATTAAATAGTTTAAAAAAAACTAAAAAAATACGCTTTTATAGAAAATCCAACTAAAAAATAGAAAATAAATTTTAATAAATTTTAATAGTATTCGTTTTGTAAAGCTGTTACAATGTAATAGTTTTAAAATTTTTCAAAAATATTCATTTCAAAAGGCATGGCAGTATTTTTCTGCAAATAAATAGCAGTGACATCTGTGAGAATTCGTACGAACTACGTGCATAGAGCATCGTAGAATAATACAAACTTTAGTATATAATAATATACGTAGGTTCTGTTAATTAGTAAATAAGATATCCTCCTGGGGCTATACTTCAGGCTCAGCGCTTCAGCGTTACTGCTAGAATACTCGCGATGAAATAATAAATATTTCCCTCAAAGCGGAGTATTTATTGGGGACAACAGGATGATATTCAGTTTGTGCCAACTTCTAAAAATATGTTACTCAGATTAATGTTGTCACACAAATCAGTGTTGCCATCATAATTAACAGAGTGCTACTCAAGTAAGTGTTGCTACTTGCAATCTTAATCTAGATACACGTACAATCAAGTACACACGTTAAACTTACAACACCCCTTCCGTGTATCCTAGGGGTTAAAAGGATTGAATATAAACTGCCATTACATACTTTAAGTTAAGTTCAAAAGACAAACTTTCTGGTTACGGGAGCTAAATAATTCTTAATTAAAAATAATTTTCTCTAACAAGTCTTGTAACAATAATAAATTAGGTGACGTCACTAAGATTTATACATGATTGAAGTGGTTCAGATATACATAAGTCGATTGTGGGTAATATTTAGGTTAAAACCATTTAAGTAAAAATTTCGATTTACACAACACGTTTATATAAATTAAAAATTAAATAACAAATACAAATACACAATCAATTAACGATCCGTTTATATTATGGATATTATTTTCATAATATGATATTGATATTTTAATTCAGTCGCTTCCATATTACACTGTAAATTTTTTTATCCGACTGCGACAAAGCCAAAAGGAAGGGTAATGACTTGGCAGTCTATATATGTATTTATGTTTGTATGTCCACCGTATTTACTACTGAACCAATTTTACCGAACGAGGAGTTAATAAATTTGTAATAATCGCCCGGGTATCATAGGCCTTATAAATTTTGTCAAATTTTTATGTAGCGGAATTTAAGCCTCAGATTCTGACCTCGAAAACAATTAAACGTATCAAAAAAAGGTCTTGGCGAGCACATTACAAATACATAATATAGTTTAAGTCAAAATATATGTTTAAAATGCGGTCGTACAGTTGCAATAAAAAACTTTATCGTCACCCGTAAGTAAACATATGAAATCAGCAACATCTCTATTTTTGTACCAAATTTAACTAGACCAGGATGAACACCATCCTCCAACTAAGCAATTTAGTTTAGCAAAACCCTACTACCATACTAGATGGCGTTGATGGACTTAAGATCGCCCTTTCGTTGTGTTCCCAAAGTATCGTTAGTGGAGGGACCGTTCTCAACTCATTACATATCATTGATATATGAATATCCCTGTCCTGTTTACTTATAATTTTTGAAAACGCGATTCGCGTTAAGAAATATCTTATTATAGACCACATTTAAAATCTAGTCGACCCGCATTAATGCGTCCACGTTCAGGAAGTTTTTTTAATTTTCTTAAAAGACTTTTTCTCATTAAAATTGAATGAATACAAATTAAAAGTTAAATAAGTCCATACCAGTTATATTATAATTATGTTATTTCACTTCTCATCTAGATATTTTTAAACCGACTTCAAAAAGTTCACAATTCGATTGGTAGATTTTTTTTTTATATATGTACATTAATTACGCCGAGATTAATATAATTTGGCCCAGTAGTTTTCATTTTATGAACATTCTTTCCGTTTCTGTTTCTTAGGGTCTATATAGTTTGAGGAGCGCGGCAATAGTATAGTATAGTAATAGTAGTAGTTAAATAGATATACCTATTAATATTCTATCTCACTACACGTCTGTTAACCTGGCTGGCATCGACTTCAAAAATAACAATTATTATATATAATTGTCTTAATAGAGGATACTAAATAGCGGAATTGTTTCTTACTTTTTAGTGCATTTTTTAGTTTGAAGTCGGTTTTTTTAAACGTAGTTTTTTTTTTAAAAGAATTATAAGCTTTATTTATGAGATATGACTTAAGCTCTTACACATTATATTTTCTTTATTTTTGTCGGTAGTATTTTGCTTAAATAAGCTGTTTTAGCTGCTGCAGTTCACAGTCTCAAAGGATCTCTCTCTCTCTGTAACATTTGTGAATAATTATTTTTTTACTTTTTATTGCATTTTCGACACGATACGATGACAAAAAGTCGATGTTTGCGATTTTACTAACACTCGAATATGTTACACATATACAAGTCTTCGGTACAGAATCAAGCCCTTATTAACGGTAAGTTAGAAGACTGAACATTTTAGAAACTGGAAAAGGTGCTTAAATTTGAAACATTATTGACTAGTCTAAAAATTTAATAAATTATATTTTACTAAATAATCTTTTTAAACGTATCGCTACATTGTTATTTCTTTCTTTCTTGTTCTTGGAATAAATTTATTTAAAGTTACTAGCTGACCCGCACGACTTCGTTCGCGTGTTGCTCCGTTCCTATGGGTCGTAGCGAGATGTTAAATAGCCAAAGTTACTTCTTGTTATATCAGCTACCTGCCAGTGAAAGTCCCGTCAAAATCGGTCCAGCCATTTCAGTATATATATGTTGACTGAAACAATAACATATATATGTCGAAGCATAGTAAAAGATTATCGATTAATCGAATCGTTATCGTTGTCTATGGCGTTGGAGTGGGGTAGTAGTCACTTCCGTTGTTTTGACAGTCTCTACCCTCGACCCTTTATATGCGATCGACAGTCTAACTGAAGTCTTAGTCGTGCGCGGTCTCTCAAGAAGTGAACATCATCTAAGTAGTGCTAGTGATAGTGATAGTGTCAAGTGCAGTGTAGTGTGGAAGTGCTGTCCAACTAAGGTCACGTAAGTTCTTACAATGTAATTGGCACGTGGTTAAGTAAGCCCAATGTTAGGTTAGGTTAGCCTTAGGTTAGGTTAGCCTTGTGTTAGATTCGGTTTATGTACGTTTAACATTGGGTTTAAACAGAGAGCCTGAGCAGTGGAGGCGAGTGTTATGACCATTTAAAGGACGTCCTTAAGCCTACACCTTGGTCACAAGTCCAAGGCACTGCTTAGGTTTCTCTCGTAATTGGTAGAGATCATTTGATAATTTATCGGTTCAATAGGAGTATCTACGTTGAGTTTACCCAATATTCCATTCAATACCATCACCCCCTTGTAGTGTTCCCCAATATTCCCCTTCTTCCTCCTGCCATTTCCTTTCACATCATTTAAAATCCCCGTCATATATACAGGTTTGTAATATGCTCGCCAAGACCTTTCTTTTGATACCAAACACGTGATAAATAGCTCAGTTTAATTTTTTTCGAGGTTAGAATCTGAAGGATGATTACCGTTATAAAAAAAATCATAAAACTTTTATAAAAATTGTTAAAATTGGTTCAGTAGTTTAGGCGCTAGGGTGGAACATACAAACATAGACTACCATAATCATAAACCTTCCTTTTGGCTTCGCCGTAGTCGGGTAAAAAGCGGTTATTTTAATATTACAAACAGGCACTAGTTAATTTTCGGGATCAAGCAAAGGTGTTTTTAAAAACTAAAATACACAACTAAACTCTAGAGCTGCAGACTGGGAACTAACTCTTTATTAAAAATATACTGTTTACATTAACTTAGACTAATGATGAAACTTAAAACTAATGTTGTCCAGCTACGTTGGTTACGCCAATGTAACTCCCCCCCCCCCTGAGTGAGAAGCTCGCCGAAGACATTGGCCGCTGCTGCTGATGCTGCTGCTGCTCGTCTGATGGCGATGCTGCATTTCTTCGCCTCAAATAGTATCTAAGGCAAAGACCAGTGCTGATGATTGCCAGAAGAATATATAATGTTATAGATATCCAGCTTGGACGTGATGAAATTGTTGGTGGATTTTAGCAAGACTTCTTCCAATCTATTTAATGGTACGTTATCTAATTTAACTTGTTATTAAAAAATTGTATGGGATACTATTTATCTTCGGAAGTGGTATCGTTTCCTGTATATGCAAAAATCTTCTGTGTGTACGCAGGATTCTTCCTCCAATCTTTACTTCACATCTGTTGTTAATTGTGACCATAGACGCACGTTTGGTCCGCTGATATTGAACTTCTCCGCATGTAGATTTGATCACTTCTTCTCTTTTTAATATAATAATCCAACTATTTTCCTTTATCTGCCTTATAATGTTATCGAGGTAGGATGCCTTGACGTACGAACAGTTACGGGGTTTTTCATATTGAATAAGCTGAGCTATGCAATCTTCGGACTCCCTAAGTAATTGCCATTCCATATGTCTACAAATAGCTTCCGTTTCCGTGACATGAAGACACTGCTCGCGAGGATATGCATACATGTCACTTCCCAAGATAAGGTAGGGATTTTTGATAATTAAGATAGTATTATTTTCATTTGGAATAGAATATAAATGGATCAAGGAATATGGAATGTTAGTAACTAACGGTACTTCAAGAACAAAATTTAATGATATTTTCGTACTATAAGCTTTTACTGTTATAGATTTAGTTAAATAGTGTATGTTCTGTAAGGTTGGCGAATATGGTATTTGTAAATCTATCTCTTCTTGTACGCTCTTCAATTCGGAAATCAGATAATGTGGATCTACAACGCTTGAATGCAACTGACCTAAGTTAGAGAACGTTATAGCGTTTTTTAAGGTAAGTAAACGATCAAAAATCTGTTGGAGACATGTTCCCAATTGATTATGTATCGATGTGACATAAAAATAGCTTTGAACGTTACTAATTTTGTTAATTGTTTCTAATTTTTCTTTATTATTTCAAGCTTATCATTATATTGTGTCATAAAATCCTTTATTAACCCTACAGCTTGAGTGTGCTTATGTACACTGTCTAAAGACCAACTTTTAATTTCCTGTATTTGACTTTCAATCCTTCTAGCGTCTTCTTGATCTAAATTGCCAGTAATTGCTTTTACTACTGATCCTAACCCGTTAATTAAGCCTCTCTTAACTCTTCCTAATCCTACTCTCTCTAATCCTAGGTATACTAACTTATTGTCAATATTCTCTATAAGATATTCAATTTGCTGTCTATTGATCATGTAATCCCTAGAACTAGATATATTTTGATTTTTTAAATTAAACGTAAAATAATCCTTACATACTTCTAAATATATCTCGCGAATTCGAGAAATATTATAAACAACAACTAAATTAAATGTATCTATTTGATGTCGAACCGTTGCTTCCTTAACTATTAACACGCCATTATGACTGTCGATAGGTTCGATTATTGCTGCGACTCCGGTGAGCCAGACGGTTGCGATGAAGCAGGCGTTCCTGAAACATTTACGGGACGTCTTAACATTCGGAAATGCACCCTAATAGTTTTAGCATTCACGTGCTTTCCTACTATTTCTGCAATTTGTTCTGGGTGAATGCGAACTATTGTATACGGACCTATATATCTGGGTTCTAGTTTACTGCTTCTACTTGTTTTAGCTACCTGTTTATATACTTTATCCCCTACTTTAAAAGATGGAGTTTCGGTATTTCTATTATTTCTCTCTATAACTATTTGTTTATCGTTTGTTAACTTGGTATGTGCTAATTTATGCACATTTTCCATTATTTGTTTATGTTTGTTTACATAATCTTGGTAGAATTCTTGTGGATAATGAAGTTCCAAAGGGTTTCTACTACTAGTATGACCTAACAAAAGTTCAAAAGGAGTAAATCCTGTAGCAGAATGTATTGTATTATTGTACACAATTATAGCATACTTCATTAAATTAGAGGGTTTCTCTTTATCTGTTATTCGTTGTATTCTCATAATTTCTGCTAAAGTTGAATGTAACCTTTCCACTGGTGAATTCGAATTAGGATTATACGGAGTTGTGAAATGAATATTAATTTTATGCATTGCACATATTTCACTAATTACTTCATTACTGAATTTGGGATCTGAATCCGTGGTTATTTTATTTGGAACACCGATTACTGAAAATAAAGTAAGCAATGCTTCCGCTATATGAATACTAGTTGTTGCTGCCAAAGGAATTGCATGTGCATATTTAGAGAAATTATCAATTATTGTCAAAAATGTTACTCCTCCACTACTGTAAAGATCCATAAACATATGTTCCATCGGTTTGTACGGCGTTTCCGTCAATGACAAGGGTAATTTTAATGGATTTCGTTCATACTTAGATTTTAAACACTTATCGCATTGATTTACAAACTTTTGGACAGTTATAGCATATTTGGCCGATGATAGTTTCGATGTAGATGTTTATACGTTTCTTGTATTCCTCTGTGCATAGTTTTTCCCACATGGTATTTCCTAATTAAATCAATTTGTTCGATCTTTCTTCTTACGAAAGTAACTCTTGTTTCACAACGAACAAGTTTTGGTCCGCGGTTTACCAAATGTTGATTTAAATATTCTACTAAATATTGGATATAGTTCTTCGTCATGAAAATAACAGTTTATATGGTATATAGGTCAGCGTTTGACCATGACTTGCCTGAAAGCACGACACGGTCTAAGATGGAGCACGCTTTCCTAGAAGGTTCACCTACTCACCTATTCACTCTGCATTTGAAAGCACCAACATTATACTTTTCAAAACAGTGAAATATTCTGTCTGCTATGGTATGTTCTTTAAGAAATTTTATTATTTGTGATTCGGTTTCGTTTATTGGTATATATACATCTTTTATAACTATCTTGCCTTTAGACCTATATTCTATTTTATATTCTAATAATAATTGTATGTTAAATAATTTTTCTATATCTTTTTGGTCCATTTCTACCTGATGGTACCCTGACGCTAAGTCCAATGTAGTAAAGTATTGGGCTCTCCCTATTTTATCTAAAATGTCATTGATGTTTGGTAGAGGAA
The DNA here is from genome assembly GCA_905147385.1 of Limenitis camilla. NCBI lineage: Eukaryota > Metazoa > Arthropoda > Insecta > Lepidoptera > Nymphalidae > Limenitis > Limenitis camilla. Next base: position 20,544,871 of record LR990224.1, read on the forward strand.
ATTTATCCTCTATCGTTTTTTCATTTAGCCGCCTGTAGTCAATGACGAGTCGATACTTAATTTTGCCTGCGGCATCGGGTTTTTTAGGAACAATATGTACCGGACACGACCATGGTGACATGCTCTCCCTAATAATGTTCTGTTCTAACAGTGTATTGATTTGCTCCCTTTGCTTAGGCTATAATTTTTTACGAAAATCGGACTTTCGTCCGTTAACCTCAACTTGTGTTTTATATTGTGCGTAAAAGTGAGCGGAATACGCTCCGAATAAAAGATATCCCTATAATTATAGCACATCTTTTTAATTTCACGTCTCTCTTCCTCATTCATATGTTCGATCCTTAATCGTTTTAAATTCGATTTTAATATATCATCTAATTCTTTATTTGAAGATACAGAATTAATATACACAAAATTTTCACGTTTATTACTAGTTAATTGATCATTAACCTTGGTAATTGATCATTAACGTTGGTGGTAACCTTTTCTTAAACGTATTTTATTTTCTGAAGTATTAATAATCGTTGTATCAAAAACTCCTTGTTTAACGGTAACTAAAGCTTCCGGAAATACTATTCCATATTCAGTAACCTGTTCTGGTAATGTATACTCACCTTCTCTATAATTACACGATAAACTTACCTTTTGTTCGCATCTTGGGCTGATCGTTATATATGTTTTGATGTCGTCCTTAATAGGTATCGTAGTTAAATCTGTTTTTAAAACCATACTTTTCCTAAAAAAATACTAAAAATCCTAATAAATCTATACCTAACAAACGCATAAAATCTTTGTCGAATGAAAACATAAGGAATTTATGCCTCTTATCACATTTAAATATACTAGGAAGTTTAATATAAACAATTTGATCGTGTTTTGTAACACCGAGTGGCGTTTTAATATAATACACTTCATTTCTTATCTCGGACTGTAAACAATTGGCCACGTCCGGAAATATGAGCGACTGTGACGCTCCGGTATCCAATAAAAATCTTCCGCCTAACTCACTAATGTAAATATACGGTAGACGATTATTTACATTACTATACAAGATCCGCCTCAACTTCTTCATGATAATTTATTTTTTGAACTGGCCTACTACTGTTAGAGGGACCAGATTGAGGGTGGTGCACCCTTGGTTCCGAACTATTAAATCGAACCTGTCTCTGTGGTGGTGGTTGATTTGTATATCTAACATAATTTTGATTGTTATAAGGAAATCTTACATTATTATAATTAGGTATAGAAACTACAGGAATGGTTTGTTTTAACCTATTTTACTTTTAAGATTTCTTACACTTTAATTTTATTTCCTCCTGTTTCGCCGCGTTTATAATCGACTCTAAATCACCATTAACACCTTTAATTTTAACGCTTAACGCCATAATTGGATCTATCTGATCTAAAAATACCTCTATGCACATACTTTCGTAAGTTTCCCTTTTATTATCATCTAAATTTATAAGAGCATACATCAAGTCTCTTATTTTATCCCCAAATTGCTCTATACTTAACCTATCCTTCGAAATATGCATTAATCATCAAGCATCACCTGTACCTCACTCCTAAATTCTCCGAATCTACTTCTCAGAGCATTTTTAATGTCTGACCAAGTTTTAAAGTGATTAATTTGAGAAAGTGCCTCCAAAGCCCTTCCCGTTAATTTATTTCTTATCAAGCACGCGATTGGAGCGGCCTGATTACCTTCTATTAACTCTAAAACGTTCTCTACACTATTAATATAGTATTCTAACGTTTTCCTATTTCCATCGTAAGAGGGTAAAAGAATAGATAAAGTTTTATAATCTATTGTCATTGCGCTATTAACTTCCACGTTTTGTTTTGCCATTATTAAATTTAATAACAAAAATATAAAAATAAAATAATTATAATAAAATAGATGTTCGTACTCAAATGTTATTTGGAACACTTGGGATACAAAGGAATCTCGGGAGAAACAAAGTTTTATGCTTACCCGATTTTATTGCCGATTTTAGGCTGTGAGCCCCTGGTCTGCTGCTGGACGAGCTGGTTCTTCGTGCTTGCCTCACTTGGTTCTTTTGAATAGTACCGCGGTGCCGGGAATTACTTATTTCTGGACCGTTAATTCAGGTACTATCCTACCACGACTGCGCCAGTTAATTTGCGGGATCAAGCAAAGGTGTTTTTAAAAACTAAAATACACAATTAAACTCTAGGGCTGCAGACTGGGAACTAACTCTTTATTAAAAATATACTGTTTACATTAACTTAGACTAATGATGAAACTTAAAACTAATGTTGTCCAGCTACGTTGGTTACGCCAATGTAACTCACTCCAATTTTATTTATTTGTATGGATTATTCAATTTCAATTTTATAAAGTTAAACTCGTCAACCAGGGTTAAAAAAGTAAAGTATATTTTATCTGTATCGAGAGGAGCTATGTTTATAACATATTCGAATATTACTTAAATCACTAACATCGATTTATTTTCTGTAAGCATATTATGTGAGTTCCCTATAGAAAATCTACTGGTGGTTACTAGAGTATAAATAATTAGTCAAATTGGTTATAAAATCACAAGTAAGCTCGATTTAACCGATCGGCTAATCACCAATGGTCCATTTGGTTAAGTTTACATGGTTAGACAAAGACAAACAAAATTAATACATCCAAATTCTTTATTCCATTCAATTCAGTTACAACACAACACCGAATAATACGATTATTATAAACACAGAGAATACAATTGTAAATAGACACCAAGAATAATGAAAATCACATGAAATACACACACATATATGTCGGAGGTGTGGGTTAGGTTTAGGTTAGGTTAGCCTTGTGTTAGGTTAGGTTAATGTTAGTCTAATCTTAAGATTAAACAGTAAAACTAAGCAGTGGAGGTGAGTGTTATGATAATTTAAAGGATATCCTTAAGCCTACACCTTGGTCACAAGTCCAAGGCACTGCTTGGGTTCCTGTCACAATAGTAAGAGATCATAGCGTTTAGTTACATCCTGAGCGTGTTGCGCCCGTATAGCTTTTGAGATGGGCCATCCATCTATATCCTTTTTAATAGCTTCCGACATATATATCTTTTTGAAATGCAAAATATAAAGAATTCACAATTTCGGGTTTAACTTTTATCGGTAGGGGAGCGTCGATGGGTTAAATAGTTCCAGTAATAGACAAATGTCCAAACTAGTTTGTTCAAAAACCCGTTAAAGTTATCTATTTTTTACATATGATTTGAATTAAATTAATAAAATATTATGCACTCACTCACTTATGCACTCACGACTAACTCCCCACCAGGGACACCACGGACTATTTGTCTCATTATTGAATAAAAATATTTTAAATAGTTTTGCAAGAGCCGTAGCAATTACTACATTAGTTTCGTAGCTAGTCCGCCAGTGCATATATGAATGTTCCTGCGGGATTATAATAAAATGTTTTTTGGACGCCTGAATATTTTTATATAACAATATATTAAAAATTAAACGTTTTTTTTATAAAACTTAAGTTATTAACGTGTTACGTTGGACTAGGACAAAGCCGGGACTGGTACAAAATCTAATAACGACTTCAAAATTTGTTTAAATATTTCGATCTTTTTAACGCATATGTCAGATACATAATATGTCCCGGAGGTGGATAAAGGGTTTAACTTATAGGTTTTACTAGTCGATCCGTCCCGGCTTCGTCCGGGTGCAATTTTAACACGTGTATTTAGTCGTAACCGCTATGTCCCTGCATTTTAAACCTGTAATATCTTCGAAAATATTCATTTAAATTTCATGCTGTAAAGGGCCATCTTGATCTATATTAAATGCACAATATACTTAAGGTACTTAATTGGATAAGGATTAATTCTGTAATTGCTTAAAATCTCATAAATAAGGTCTTATTTCTCGTAAAAAGTGAAGGATAAAAAATGGTTATTGTGGGTTATCCCTAAGAGATAGACATATACCATCGCGGACCTTTTTTAGACCTTTTTAAGGTGTACAATACTATAGTACAATATTTTGATCTATCGCGTAGGGTTCAGCCAGCCTTTGCAATGTAAGCGCAATAATTTACGACATCACATATAAAACCTTCCTCCTGAATCACTCTATCTATTAAAAAAAACCGCATCAAAATCCGTTGCGTAGTTTAAAGATTTAAGCACATATAGGGACAGACAGAAAGACAGCGATAAACAACTTTTTTTTATATTATGTAGGGACGATGGGTTACAAAATATTTGCATCAACGTCTAGTCCCAGTCCTCATCATCATATTCATATGTTGACCTCTGACCGGCAGGATAGAAGTTCTGTGGAAGAAAAATATTATTAGTCAAGATGTTGGCAACATTGACTCTTTGCTTAAAGTATAACCGTCGGTCCTAAGTCAGTCAACAAGCATTAATACTGTAGGTTTGCTTTTAAATATTTGTAAAAAGGTGACACTCACGTATTGTTATGGTAACTTGGGACTTGAGGAAGACCAAGTTACCACGTAAGTTTCTATACTAAAACTGCTGGTCGCATAGACAAAAATCCCGTTAATATGTTTATCCGTGACGAACTCAGAAACTATTGACACCGATCAAGATGTTTGCACTGTGTGTAATTTGGTACTGCATATGTGATCGGTGTTTTTATAGAGATTACATGATTTCAATATTTATTATAGAACAAAAGGTCTAACAGATAGAAGGTAGAGTCTAACAGGTGGCGTGTTATGTTTTGTAATCTAGGTAAGAACCCAAAAGATGGCGCCGCAATAAGATTTCAAACAGATCACTAATATTATTAACTCATATTTAACGTTTTTGAGTGTCTAAAGCAAATTCCAATTTTTACTTACATTACTTAAAAAGTTTAGACTTACATATAGACATTAATTTAATTTAAAGTAATAAACGTGTGCGGACTCCTGACACGAAATGTTCCTCACGAGTTACATTACTATGGTCTGCAACGAAATCCTCCTTTCAAAAAAAATATAATCTATGTACTAAATCTATATATTTGAGATTTTTTTTTTAATTTTGGATTTCTTTACTTATATGCACTCAAAAAATGGAGAAAAAAGGGAACGATATTATATGACGTCATTTATATACGAATACATTTTCTGCGTCTACGCAGCTCTCGTGGCTCCGTGATGCACACACTCAGGACTCGAGGTTTTTCATTGTTAAGCTCAAGTTGTTAAGTTCACGTTCAGTTTTCTTAAAGACGAGTTCTTTTTAAGGTTTCTTATGAAGCGTCAGTAGTTCAGTGGTTCGGGCGTTGGATTCAATGTGTGTTCAAATCCCGGACATTGGACTACTGGCGAGACCCACTACTGACACAAGCTATTTATTAGCTTACTAGGAGGGGTAAAGGGAATACTAGTAGTATGTGATACATACTGCTAGTAATCTTTTTTTATAAAAAAAAATGGTTCGCGTCACTATCCAAGGGCTCCGGCTCATCTTTCTGATAGAATATTTACCTCATCGAGTCTTTAAAAATAAGACTCAAGGGCTCGAGTTCTTTGCAACAATAATTATGAAGAACCATTGCGTGCCAATAATTATTTGTACAATCTTTAAAAATAAAAATAAACGGAAGTGATCAAAGATATTTAATAAATAAAGGTACACGTTTCCTCCTGCAAAATACGACACTAAGTGTTAATAAGCCTTACCTCTGTTTCATCGGTTCTATCCGAGTTTCCATCACGGTTCCTGTTGTCAGGAGTATGTGGACGAGCCGCAGAGCCAACCCTATAAAAATAAATTAATTGACTATTATTCTTCATAATTAATTATACAGTGTTACCATTGCACTAAATAAATATTAATAACTGTTATACACCACATATCTATTGTGTAGTGTATTTAAGTATAATTTTACATTTCAATGCAAGAAATTATTTTAATAACTAAATTATTTTGGAGTTTTCTAAAAAGTAAACGTTTTCAACTATTCATCAGTCTTTATATATGCTGATGATTTAAAATTTGCAAGAGTAATACTCACCTAAGGATTGCGAATTATTACAGAACGACCTTCAACTTAGTACTTTGGTGCAAAAGCAACAATGTCTAAATTCTAAAAAATGTTATATTGTCAAATACTCAAGGAAACTTAATTTGATATCATGCAATTACTATATTAACTAACATGAACTGCAAGAGTTAGAAATTATTAAACACCTAGGAGTAATTTTTGACAGGAAATTGACTTTTGTACCTCTTATCAAGAGTGTGAGGCGCCAACTGATATATAATGAAAGCATAAGAAATGGTTATATATAATACTAGCTGACTCCTATGGGTCGTAGCGAGATGATAAATAGCCTAAGTTACTCCTTGATACATCACCAATATGCCAGTGATAGTCCCGTCAAAATCGGTCCGGCCATTTCAGAGATTAGCCAGAACAAACAGACGGACAGACAGACAGACAAAACTTGTAAAAAATGTTGTTTTTGTATATGTGGATTTCCTTGGTAGGGGATCTGTTCACTGGTGGTAGGGGATCTGTTCGCCGACTGGCTTGTGACCACCAGCATGCGAATCAGACCGCCAAGTGTCATAGACGCGTTCCAGTCGAGCCGCTCTCCCATCCCATTAATGCTGTGGATCTTGTGGACTCTGGGATCTAGCTCAGGGTCATTTGAGACCACAGCATTTTTTCTTCTTCACTCCCCCCTCCTCTCTTTATTTTCGAGGATGCAACGCATCGACAAAACAAGAAGGTATCTATTGTTTTGTCGATCTCCATGGGCGATGGTGGCCACTTACCATCAGGTGGATCATCTGCTCCTTTGCACCTTTTCTACCATAAAAAAAAATGTCGTGCGTGCGTGTATACATCCATTTGCACTTAGTAAAAAGTGGTTATTTTAATATTACAAACAGACACTCCAATTTTATTTATTTGTATGGATGTGATTATGAAGTAATATAACTAACTGATGGCAAATATCCCGATGTCGCCACTCCCAGTCAGCCTGCTGGCACATCCGGTTGCAGTAGGGGGCGATGCCGCAGCGCCCACAGTACAGTTCCGCGGGGAGGTTGCAATAGATACAGTTCTGGTTGTGACGACGCTCCAGCGGGGGAAAATCCTGTTAGCGACATACAAGACACATATGTTTTTGTAACTTTTAGTCTCCTTCTCTAGTCGCAAGTAAGCATAATTTTCCTTCTCCCCCTTGAACTCTTGTGATTACGTAAGATTAAGAGTGATTACTGCATCACTTTTAGAAGAAACTATGCTCCTTTACGAATATGTTTAAAGACAGACAGAAACGTTTATTTGGTAAAAAAAATACACAGAAAAGAAAGCTTATTTTGACAACGTCGAATAAATATTATAATGATGACCAAATAATAATGAAAACAACTCAAAATAAATAATTAACCTAAAAACTGTTTCTGTGTTACCAAAATGGTATTCAGTCAGAATTTGCTGATTCTTAAGTCAGCGCTGGTTTTCCGTGAAGCCAGTTTGACGTCTGGGCGGATGATAGATGGACATATACGAGTATCTATATAAAATATATTATATTGGCGAGTCTACATTTATTTAAGAAAAGTATTCTTTCTAATATTTACACACAAAATGTATCTACTCGTGGAAGTCTTAAAAATCTTCAAAGTAATCTTAACATAACATTCTATTTCTACACATGTATTTTAATTTTGAAAAGGTTTCCTTCCAGATAACAAAAAAAGCAAAATAAAACGATAATTAAAAATTCACTCTTTATTAAAAAAATACATGCAAAATTAAAATTACAATATCAGAACAAAATGGAACAATATAAAAACTAAATGCAACTGAAAATAACATGTTAACAGCTTCAACACTTCGATTGAATCGGTTGTTTCATGAATTAAACAAGATACAGAATCAAGAGTCATTAAAGTTAATAAAAAGCAATGAAAAATTAATCTAATAATACATTACTGAGAAAAACGCTCAAAACACACAGCGAGCATATGCGGAGTAAATGTTAAGCACAAGACGCAATCAAGAGTCAATAAATTCATCAGAGTAACAAAAATAAGTAATTACCCTCATTTTATTATTACCAAAAAATGCATAAAGACTATTAACGTGTATGAGACGAACACACTGAGTGCATATAAGCGCATAAAGACACGATAGTAACATGAGACGCAATCTAGAATCAAAGGATCGTAAAAGTAGCAAAAAGTAATAACCTTTTTAATTAATCCTGAAAAGGTATAAATTCATCTACTAGGGATAAGCAAAAAGAGGGACCTCAAAACTCTCATTAGAGAAATAAAAGGATGTATGTGAACCCATATAATTATTTCTGAAAAAATATAACTTTTAGCAGTAACGAATAGAGTACACTGAGCGCGTATACGTGACATATCCAAGCAAGACAAACTAAAGTGCGTATGCGAATGACATGACAATCACACAAAATACAACAAGAATTTACCAATAACAAGGAAATAATAATATTCGATTTCCTTAATATAAGTCTCTAGTTGTATACTCATTTATCATTTTACTTAACTTAGGTTTCTAGTCTTTATTTCTTTTATTAGTTTGACAAATTAAGTTGATTTACAAGAAAAGTGTTTATGATACCATTGCTTTCTGCAAGCGACTCAGTTACATCGGACACAGCAATCGCTGAAGTACTGCCTTCATTTAAATCAATATCTTCAGATTGGGTTTCAGTTTTATCATATGCAGGTTGAATAAAATCTTTACAAAAAGTATACATGTCATGTCTAAAACTTTATTTCATAGTTTCTTCATTGACATGCCCAAAATCAAAAATTTCATTACGAGGTGATGAGGGTAGTCCACCCCCAAAATTAGCTAGTATAGCATAAACATAAATCATTTCCTAAGAAGTTTCAAAATGAAAAGATTTAGAATTTGTTCATATATATAAGGAATTACTTTATATATATTTAAAGTATCCTCCCACATTCCTGGTGGAAACGCAGCCTCATACTTATTTGTTTAATAATCCTCATCAGTACAATATAAAAAGTATCTATATATTAGACTGCTAGTTTCATCCACTTACCGAGTCATCATCATCCGCATCATCATCCGCATGGGTCTCTTGGGAATTATCTGCTTTAGTAGTCTGCTCCTCCTGCTTACTGCAAACAAAATATTTCAATTAAATACTAAAAAAAATCTGTTTTAGTTTAGAAGATAGTTCCGTTCAGAGGAGCTAGACCAAAACATTAACAAACATTTCGATGTAAATATCATCTCTATCCAATAGAAGTGAACTTTAAGGATTTAATGAAAGAGCTGACCAACAGTATGACAGCTTGTTGACTAAAACATTACTGACGGTTATACTGATTGATTACTCGAATTGGCAGTGTATTTATTTTGTTACCTCGTATGTTAGTATTGGCATAACTGAATGCTCAGCACTGACTACAAAATTATGAATGCCAAAATTAAATATAAGCAACCCACGATATTGTTTTATTTATAAGTTACGGAAACAAGTGTAATCTCAGTTTAGTTTCCGATTATTATTTAAGAATAAAAGTTATGAAAGTGTGTAAGGATAAAAGCTAATTTTGAAAAATATACAAAACATAAATAAAATATAAGTAAATTCCAGTGGAGTTATACTTACGGTGGTTCTCTTATTTTAGGTTCAAGCTAAGAAAATTCCTTTTTTAATTTCAGGTTCCTTCATTTTAGTTTCTGGGATAATGTCACTTTCACTGTGTGATTAACAAAATAAAACTCAAACGAAAATAAACGCAAACAAAATGGTTTTATCATAAACATAACAATAAAAAAGATTTAATCAAAAAACAATAAAAATATATAACTAAATGCTCGCTTGCGCGGCCGGCAGAGGCAGTCATGATGTAGACTCCAAAACAAGAAGGAGGTTCTATACTTGAAAATATAATAGGGATATTCGGGAAAATAAGATATAAGATAAGTATAATTATTTTATACTTTTTATAGCCTTTTTCAGAGATTAAAGTAGGTTATTTCTTTTTTGTTACAAATTTTTTATCTATTAATGTTGTCTTATATTTCGTTTGTAAGTAATAATAAATATGTCAATTGAAACACGCATTAATAATATCGAGATTAATCACCCCCTATGCTAGGTACTTTTGATGATATTTTGACCGACTAAACTTGCTAGTGTTTGTCTTTTTGTGGAAATAGTATGGAATCGCGAGTTCCACACTCGCACTTGGCCGAATTTCTGTTATACTTAAATATATAAATTAAATTGTCAATGAATGTCGTGTTGCAGATTAGCTGAACTGTTGACAACTAATATATATGTCAATCCTCTTTTTTAAATCTAAAATATGCCAGCATGCGAATATTGTGGATATATTTTGTCGATTCGAATAGGAGAGTAACTCCCCTACTACGTGAGTAATGTGCGCGACATTGTACTTTTTGCGGATGACACTTCTCTTAAATTATATAATTATATTCAAAGTTAGAAAAAACCAACACAGTTACGACGATGTAAACAGTACCTACATTGTCGCAGGTTCTTAAAATAGTTTAGTATTTAGTAATGATGGTCCTAGGTCAAAAAACAAAGCCGGGGAATTTTGATTTATCTCGAAAATTAAAATAACAATACATGAGATAAAAGCGGCTGCGGGTTTTCATTAAATTGACTTAGCGGTTTGATATTTTTACATACTTGAGGAACTAGAGATTAGAATATTTTGTATAAATTACAACTTGATATCTTCACGGTTTTCTAGGAGACAGTCAAAAAAAAATTTAAGTGTAAGTGTAATGTAAAAAAATTTTAAAGTATTTTAAATTTGTTCTTTATTTGTACATTTCACGTATTTCATTTGTACTTGACGCTAGGTTATTGGGAAGTACCTTAAAATTATATGAGTGACCACATTAACGGTAACTTTTCAATGCTTGGACTTAGAAGTTTGATTTTTTGGCAGCCGCAAGGGACCGCAGACATGAGTATTTGATATTAATTTCAACTTGATACCTCCACGCTATCCTGAGAGAAAGGGTCTTGACAGACGGACAGACTGTAAGACAGACGAAGTGATCCTATAAGGGTTCCTTTTTTCCTTTTAAGGTACGTAGGTAGATAGGTAGGTAGGTAGGTTATTTTTAAGGTACCTAAAAACCATGAAAATCTGTCCAGCTGTTCTCGAATTATAAGTGTTCGAACAATACCCAACTTTGTTATATATAATTAAAGAAAATTTCACAACACTATGCACTATTAATATATTTTTGAGGTAAACGGACGTAAATATAAAATTATTAAATTAATGAAAGACACTCTCCCATAAAGACAAAAACTCAAAGTATACAACTCACCTCTTATATAGTTTTTTATATTAGTAGTTTACTATTAATATCAAAGAAAATCTTTGGGAGTTACTCATATATAAATATACCAAAATAATTATTTATATATTTAATCAATTTAATATATATTAATAATAATATTTAATAAATCAAATATTTAAATAAAATCATTTAAATATCCACCTTTCAGTATTCCTGGCAGCAATTATTTCCTCGCTTTTGATGCACGACATTTTTCTAAAATTCTGAAACTAAAATAAATATGATTACAAAATATACAAGATGTAGTGTTGGTGGCTTCCGTGCGGGGCATAGCACTTAACACGGGGCATGTGTTGAAGGTCGCTGATGATATTAGACTAGGCATAAAAAATAAATATGTTAACAGTACACGTCTTAATGGCTTCACTAACCCCTTCAACGCCGTTGATCACGACCGTGTCCTCGCTTTGTTAACCCAAACTGACTTATCAGATTCTGTGATAGACTGGGTTCTTTGGGTGGGTTTGACTTCTTATCTTCGAGGACGTTGGCAATCTGTCCGGATTGGTCATTTTCTGATTGGTGTGACATGGTTGCCGGCGTTTCCCAAGGCAGTATATTATCTCCCATTCTGTTTTCAGTGTTTATAAACTTAATTCATTATTTATATAATAACTTCCCAGTGCCATGTCAGACCGCCCTTGTACAATGTTTTTATTACATAAAAAAATCACCTATTTGACGCGACAAAAGTTTTCTATCAATGAATAGAAATTTGAACTTAACGGAAATAAAAATATACAATAATCTGTTATTTCCGATAAGTTTTCCACAGAAAAATTTCACATTTACAAAAAGCTATTCTTACTAAACTAAATGGTGTCTCCCCAGATTGACTCCTCAACCAGAGCTGCTTTTTCATTTCCAGTAAACTGCTCTTTAGTTCCGAATCCTGAATAGAATAATTTAATGATTTCAATTCAATGATTTTAAATCATCAAATAAGTAGTCTCCTATTTTGATTCAGAATTTTAGATTCATGAAATAAATTTTAATATACATAAGCTACTAGGTGGGATCAAAAAGTAGTGAGAACGACATACTCTATGGTAAGAAAAAAAAAAGATACTGGCTGGCATCGCTCAGATACATATTTGTAAAATCAATAAAAAAAATCTTCGATTCTATTTTGTTCTTTTCTGAATGTAGTCATTTGTTTGCTTCGTGTCGGAACGTGTTTTCAAAAATGGAGAAAAACGAAGTGCGAGACTTTATTAAATACCTCTGTTTAAAAAAGTTGACGACACAAGAGATTCATTGCGATTTGGAGGCAACATTAGGAGAGTCTGTTCCGCCGTATTGCACTGTCGCAAGGTGGGTTCCTCAATTTCGAGTAGGGAGAACAAGCACGAAAGACGAACATCGTTGCGGCCGTCCATCGACGTCAGTCACCCAAGAAAATGTTGCGAAAGTCGGGAAAATTGTATTGAGCCATCGAAGAGTTACCATCCGATACTTAATTCAAGAAACGGGCATTTCATATTCAATCCATATAGAAACAATATTTGAATATGAGAAAAGTCTCCGCAAGATGGGTGCCGAGAATGTTAACCGACAGTAAGAAACAAAATAAGAAACTTGATATTTCGAAGACATTGTTGGATAAGTTTCAAGAAGATTCTGAAAATTTTTTGTCTCATTTCGTAACAATGGACGAAACATGGGTCCATAATTTTGATACCGAGACTAAACAGCAATCTTCGCAGTGGAAACGGCCGTCATCACCGACCCCGAAGAAGTTTCATGTCGTGGGATCGGCTGGCAAGGTTATGGCCTCAATATTTTGGGACACAGAAGGGATATTGTTGATTGATTACCTGGAACGTGGAACCATTATTACAGGCCGATATTATGCGGCTTTAATTCCCAAGTTGAGGAATGCCGTCAAAGAGAAAAGGAGGGGGAAACTTCGAAGGGGCGTGCTGTTTCATCCGACAGCGCACCCGCGCACAGGCCGGCAGTTGCATTCAGCAAGCTGGCTTCGAATTGGTTGACCGCCCCCCTTATTCATCAGATTTTTATCTGTTCCCCAAATTTAAAAAATACTTAAGGGGAAAAAGGTACGAAGACGATAACGAGGTGATGGATGCCGTGGAGAGCTTTTTGCAGGACCAAAACAAAACTTTTTTTGTGAAAGGGATTGAAGCCTTGGAAAAGCGCTGGATTTGGTGTGTAGAGAGACTCAGAAACTATGTAGAAAAATAAATTATTAAGTTATCAATAGTCATTATATTCTATCTCATTCTCACTACTTTTTGATCCCTCCTCGTATTAGGATACGTGAAGTAAAAACTTTGTACCCCTTTTTACGAAAATTGCGCGGACGGAGGAGTACGAAATTTCCCTACTTACTTATAGTTATATTATAAATAAGTTATAGTTTATATATAAGAATGCAATGCTAATATTATTTTTTAAATTATCCATTAAATCAATAAAAAAAAACATAACACGCACTATCACGTATTTGACACACACACGCATATTTACTCTTTTTATTATTGTTAAAGTAATTTTGGTCGAACATATATATCTCGTAGAAATTAGAATGAAAGGGACATATCCTCTCTGATAGTTAGAATATTCAATTTTTATATAAGCATCATATGTGCACAATGGATGGCCTATAATGATAGCTACGGGCGCGATTCAATATGAAGATAAATAAACATTACGCATTACTATACATAAAGCTAACCTAACCCAAGGTTACGTGGCACTACTGGTACTACGTGGCAACTACAATGTAAGACAGACCCCCCCCCCCCACTTAAGACGAATGTCGGGGCATATAAAGAGTTGAGACTGTCAACACGACAGAACTGATTACTATTTTACTTTAGCGCTATGGATGGCGATGACGATTCGATTATTCGATAATCGTTTACTCGTTCCCGACATATAGAGATAGAAATTATCCTCAAGAAATGTGGTTTTCTGTTGGAAACGCAGCCTAAGGCTTATTAGTTTAATAATCCTCATCAGTACAAAAGAAAAATAATATTTTAGACTGCGAGTTTCATCCACTTACAGAGCCAGCATCATCCGTACGGGTCTCTTGGGAATTATCTGCATTTTGAATCTGCTCCTCCTGCTCACTGAAAACAAAATATTTCAAAATAAAACAAAAAAAAAAAATATTTCTATTTTAGTTTAGAAGACAGTTCCGTTCAGAGGAGCTGGACCAAAACAATAACAAACATTTCGATATAAATATCATCTGTATCCAATAGAAGTGAAGTTTACAGATTTAAAGAAAGAGCAGACCACCAGTATGACAGCTTGTTGACTACAATATTACTCCTGAGGATATTTGGAGTGAAAATTTGATTTTTAATATTTTTTGACATTTCTGTTAAGCTTCATGATTTATGGTTTGTTAATTCAAAAAATAGATGGCACTGGTGATAAATTGAATTGCGAAACTATTAAAAGTATGGGAGTTATATAGCGCAGTAACACTCAAACGACGTTACATTAACATGTATTCTAGATGGAAGTCGAGCCGCCTATAGCGAATATAGTAAAATATCTGCGAATAGATTTTATTAATGTCAAGAATCGATTTTATAATCATAAATTTGGGGAAATGATAGTGAGGGTAATAAATTATATAAAGGAAAGTTTGCTTAAATATTAGCTCACTTATTATTCGGACCTTTGGCAGAGTCGTCGGTCGCTATGGGACTCTGAGTAAATATTAGTATTTGTAGAATCAGTGATTTGTGTGTATTAGTATATTTGTTGCTGAGCAGTATATTGTTAAACTGATACGATATAGAGTGAATCAGATATAACTTATACAGGTTATTTTGCTCTATGCGAGTTAGCTTATTAGACCAGTTTGTGATTCAGTATCAGTTAGTAAGCATGGCATCTGAAAGCAAAAGACGAGCACGCTATAGTAAATCAGTGCCAGTTATATCGGGTCAGTTACAGTAGAATGAGTGATATAATCAGATCAGAGGATTAGTCAGTTGTGCGAGGCTCGGGGTGGCTATAGGCTATAGGGGAGGTCGGAGGCCACTAGCGGGTCAATTGCCGCGTCAGTCAGTATCAGAACAGTGTGGTGTTGTACAAGTTTGTTAGTTTTCATTTACTCATTCGCTCGGGCACCGAGTACCTACATCAGAAGGTGCTCGGCGACAGGGGCTTTAGACCCAGGAACAGGTTTAAAGGCGTCTTCTACTATACAAAAACTCTCACCTCCACCGCTCGATCTTGCTACCGAATATTAAAATAATAAAGTACAATGCCCACGTGTTCCTCGATAACGGAGGCCTAGCACCACGTCACCAAACAATACTACACGTCAATTCGTAAAGTACAACACGTAAGGTCAATTTTTAGGCTTAGAAGTTAGGTCCAAGAATTGAAAAAATATGACCGTTAATGTGGCCACTCATATAATTATAAGGTAAAGTACCAATGACCTAGCATCATGAAAATTTAAAAATCTGTAAGTTTTTTTTTTCTATATCACTAGAAAAGTAACTTTTTTTGACTGTCACACAAAACCCTTTTTTTCAGAAGATATCAAGTTGATATTACGGAATTGTGTCTTACGGCACGGTACGGTCTTTTTTTGTGGGGCAGGGCCGCGGACATAGAATGTATTTTTATCCTTCAAAAATGAGCAGTTCGGGATGTTTTTAACAAAATAGGTATTCCTACAAAGCCGACACAATATATTTATTGTAACATTTTATACATTAGGCAGAACATTACTTCATTTTCTACTACACGCACTGTAAATACTAGAAACAAAAATAAACCTGTAACGCCATACTATCGTCTCCACAAAGTGAGTAAAAAACCATAAAAATCTGTCCAGCTGTTCTCGATTTACAAGTGTTCGAACAAACCCCACTTTGTTATATATATATATATATTTAAAAAAAATTGACAACACTATGCACTATTTATTAATAATTGTCATATTTTTGAGGTAAAAGGACGTAAATATAAAATTATTAAATTAATGTAAGATACTTTCCCAAAAAGACATAAACGAGTATACAATTCATCTCTTATATAGTTATTTTTTAGTTTTATTAGTAGTTTACTATTAATATCAAAGAAAGAATAATTATTTATATATTTAATCAATTTAATATATATTAATAATAATATTTAATAAATCAAATATGTAAATAAAATCATTTAAAAATTACCTTTCAGTATTCCTGGCAGAAATTATTTCCTCGCTTCCGATGCACGACGGTTTCTGAAAATTCTGAAACAAAAATAAAAAAGATTGCAAAATATAAAAGATGTAGTGTTGCTGGCTTCCATACGGGGCATAGCACTTAACACGGGCCATGTGGTGCAGGTTGCTGATGATATTAGTCTAGGCATGGAAAATAAATATGACACAGTACACGTTTTAATGGCTTCACTAACCCCTTCAACGCCGTTGATCACGACCGTGTCCTCGCTTTATTAACCCAAACTAACTTATCAGATTCTGTGATAGACTGGGTTTCTTCTTATCTTTGAGGACGTTGGCAATCTGTCCGGACTGGCCAGTCATTTTCTGTTTGTGTGACACGGTTGCCGGCGTTCCCCTAGGCAGTATATTATCTCCCATTCTGTTTTCAGTGTTTATAAACTTAATTCATTATTTATATAATAACTTCCCAGTGCCATGTCAGACCATAATAGTTGGTAGGCACCGGCAATTGACTTAGCTAGATTTATTGTCTTTACCAAAATTGATGTATAACGACTTTCCTTTCAATTTTAGCAGTAGTATCAAGAACTTAGGTAATATTTTCAACAATAGACTCTAAACTCTAAACAAGTAAAGTCTTGTAAATTTTACGTCACTTTTCATTTATTGATGAGTTTCAAACATTTATTACCGACATCTAAAAAAATACACTTAGTTAATATCCTTTTGCTGCCCATTATTGATTATGGTGATGCTACATGCAACCTTGATCTGAATGATGAATACTTAAATAAGCTTGAACGATTTCTTAATACTTTAGCGCTATGGATGGCGATGACGATTCGATTATTCGATAAACGTTTACTCGTTCCCGACATATATATAGAAATTATCCTCAAGAAATGTGAGTTTCTGTTGGAAACGCAGCCTAAGGCTTATTAGTTTAATAATCCTCATCAGTACAAAATAAAAAGAATATTTTAGACTGCGAGTTTCATCCACTTACAGAGTCAACATCATCCCTACGGGTCTCTTGGGAATTATCTGCATTTTGAATCTGCTCCTCCTGCTCACTGCAAACAAAATATTTCGAATTAAAAACAAAAAAAAAATCTATTTTACTTTAGAAGACAGTTCCGTTCAGAGGAGCTGGACGAAAACAATAACAAACATTTCGATATAAATATCATCTCTATCCAATAGAAGTGAAGTTTACAAATTTAAGAAAGAGCAGATCAACAGTATGACAGCTTGTTGACTACAATATTGCTCCTGACGATATTTGGGTTTAAGACGTTTGTTTTTGTTTGTGAGTGAACTTTGATTCCTATGCTATGACTTATTTATTATTATTGTCATCCTTAAGTCTAATTTGGTATTTTTCTTAAAGCATTACAATAAAGCCTTTTGGTGAGACTTAGGTGGACTATATTCCTGGGTGAGTCTATTAAGGGCACCAGGGCCTAACACCACGCTCGGAGCGTTTACATGGCTAACATCTGCATAAAAAGATTATATAGTTATGAATGCCAAAATTAAATATAATCAACCCTCGATATTGTTTTATTTATTAGTTACGGAAACAAATGTTACGGAACCCTAACAGTAGCGCTGCACACCTAACTACCCAACTCAAATTACACGTCCCGGAATTTGCCGACTCCGTGAGAATGGATCACCGAGGACTGTAGAAGCATCGCATTACTGAGTTAGTCTCTGCCCCCAACTTGCGCAGAGCTCACTCCTCTAGTTTTAAGTTATAATATTAAGTAAATATGTAAAAGAATTAAGAAAATATAATTCTTAGAATATTTCGGATTTTCTTCCTTTCCTGACGACGCCAATCCAGACTAAAATATAATTGGCGTAGTCGAAGTAGGATCCTCGGGTCAGCTTTGCAAGGGAACCACGAGCATCGGGGACCAGACTTGCGGGCCGATTTATCTTCCAAGGCTTAACCGGGGATAGAACCATCACCAGGGATCAGAACGTTGTCAAGGACATCATCCAAACATCGATGGAGAAAATCCGGAATACAGACATATAGGAGAAAGGGTAAGTGCACAACAGAATCGATCTAATGTGTTGCTTCCCTAATCCTTCCATTAATTACTAATAATTTCAATCATGAAATAAGGAATCACTGGCCTTTGTTAATCGCTAACAAAGACAGTTTTAGGTTTTAAGAAAAATTAAATGATAATTATATTTAAAAAAAAAAATTAAGTGAGAATATATAGTTAAACATGAGTAAATGAGTAAAGATTTTTTTTTAAATTACTCTGAAGTTTTATATAGATTTATTAATTAATTAGATAAAAAAAATATACTATTAAGATTTCAGAATAATTTTAAGTAATGATTTCGGTCCTCTCCAATAATTATAATAAATATTAATAATTTTTTTTTACCTCTATAATTATAATACACATATAAGTATATATTGAGCTTAAACTCTTTTCCATATCCCCCTACATGCAACTCATATTCGGTTATGTATGTGTACTATATACCTATTGCGTCAAAATGCCAGAACGGAATCTTCACTTCTAAATGAAGTTCAGAGTTCTTCGGGTTTAAGAAGTCCATGTCCTGAGCGTAACCTCGCCAATGAAGATCTCAAGATACCAGCAATATTTTTTTTTTGGTAATAATAAAAATAGTTGCTGATCTGCGAGTTGAGGTGTTATGGAACCCTAACTGCAGCGCTGCACACCTAACTACCCAACTCATATTACACGTCCCGGAATTTGCTGACTCCGTTAGAATGGGTCAACGAGGACTGTTGAAGCATCGCCTCACCGAGTCAGTCTCTGCCCCCAACTTGCGCAGAGCTCACTCCTCTAGTTTTAAGTTATAATATTAAGTAAATATGTAAAAGAATTAAGAAAATATAATTCTTAGAATATTCTGGATTTTCTTCCCTTCCTGACGACGCCAATGCAGCCTAAAATATAATTAGGACTTAAATATAAAATTATTAAGTTAATGAAAGATACCCTCCCAAAAAGACATAAACGAGTGTACAATTCACCTCTTGGAAGTTACTCATATATAAATATAGCAATATAATGATTTATATATTTATAAATCAAAAATAATAATTAATAAATCAAATATTTAAATAAAATCATTTAAAAATTACCTTTCAGTATTACTGGCAGCAATTATGTCTTCGCTTCCGATGCACGACGGTTTCTGAAAATTCTGAAACAAAAATAAAAAAGATTGCAAAATAAAAAGGATGTAGTGTTGCTGGCTTCCATGCGGGGCATAGCACTTAACACGGGCCATGTGGTGCAGGTTGCTGATGATATTAGTCTAGGCATGGAAAATAAATATGACACAGTACACGTTTTAATGGCTTCACTAACACCTTCAACGCCGTTGATCACGACCGTGTCCTCGCTTTATTAACCCAAACTAACTTATCAGATTCGGTGATAGACTGGGTTTCTTCTTATCTTTGAGGACGTTGGCAATCTGTCCGGACTGGCCAGTCGTTTTCTGTTTGTGTGACACGGTTGCCGGCGTTCCGCTAGGCAGTATGTTATCTCCCATTCTGTTTTTAGTATTTATAAACTTAATTCATTATTTATATAATAACTTCCCAGTGCCATGTCAGACCATAATAGTTGGTAGGCACTGGCAATTGGCTTAGCTAGATTTATTGTCTTTACCAAAATTGATGTATAACGACTTTCTTTTCAATTTTAGCAGTAGTATCAAGAACTTAGGTAATATTTTCAACAATAGACTCTAAACTCTAAACAGGTGTGAACAAGTAAAGGAAGTGTCTTGTAAATTTTACGCCACTTTTCATTTATTGAGGAGTTTCAAACATTTATTACCGACATCTACAAAAATACACTTAGTTAATATCCTTTTGCCGCCCATTATTGATTATGGTGATGCTACATGCACCTTGATCTGAATGATGAATACTTAAATAAGCTTGAACGATTACTTAATACTTTAGCGCTATGGACGGCGATGACGATTCGATTATTCGATTCAAATTCAAATTCAAATTCATTTATTTGCAAGGATATGGTCTATTACATTGTTCTTATATTAATCTTATGTTCTAACATATCCTACTCTAAGAGAGTGTGCAAAGTTTTTATAAATTTACATAATAATGATTATAAGAATGATAATATATTTATAGAATGTCAAATGTAATAATCAATTAATGTCAGTTATACCTATATTATTTTAAAAATGTCAAATGAATTTAATACGCATGTCATGTTAATTATATTTCACATTCCTTATAATAAATAGTCATTTACATCGTAATATAATTTTTCCAATAGTAATTTGAACAATTTGTTTTTAAATAGCTGAAGTGGTAATTCTTTAATGTCATCAGGCAGCTTATTGTATATTAAGATTGACATGCAATATACATTTTTTTTAAATAATGATAATTTTTGATATGGTACATATAATTTATTGGGAAATCTTGTCGTTCTCGATATCATGTCTTTATTTTTTTTGAAAAGTAATGGATGCTTCTTCACAAACATGCATATTTCAAATATATATAAGGAAGGGAGTGGAAGTATTTTTAACATTTTAAATAATGGTTTGCAGCTATCTAAACGACCAACACCACATAGAGATCTTATGCTTTTCTTTTGTATTTTAAATGCTCTTGGTGCATCTACTGAATTGCCCTAGAAAATTAAGCCATATCTAAGATTAGATGATACATATCCGTGATATGCCAACAATCCAGTTTCTACAGTTCCTACTTGATTTAATCTCTTTAAGACAAAGATAAATTTGTCAAGTTTATTGCATAGGGTATTGATATGTGCCTTCCAATTGCAGTACATATCTATCGTGATACCCAAAAATATGGTAGATTCTTCAATGTCAATTTTATTATTTTCGTAATTAATGTCAATTTTCGGAATATTAGAATTAGTAGTTTTGAATTGAATAGCTTTTGTCTTTTGTAAATTAATTTTTAGATTGTTATGCCTCAGCCAGTCGATAATTGTTTTTAAAGTTAGGTTTGACTCACTCTCAGTCTCAACTACAGTCTTGCAACTAATGGTTACTGTAGTGTCATCAGCAAACAGAATGCAGTCATGCTTAATGGCATCTGGCATATCGTTTATATAAACAAGGAACAACAGCGGCCCTAAGATACTTCCTTGTGGTACTCCGTAAGCGTTTACTCGTTCCCGACATATATATAGAAATTATCCTCAAGAAATGTGAGTTTCTGTTGGAAACGTAGCCTAAGGTTTATTAGTTTAATAATCCTCATCAGTACAAAACAAAACGAATATTTTAGACTGTTAGTTTTATCCACTTACCGAGTCAACATCATCCGTACGGGTTTCTTGGGAATTATCTGCATTTTGAATCTGCTCCTCCTGCTCACTGCAATCAAAATATTTCAAATTAAAAACAAAAAAAAATTCTATTTTACTTTAGAAGACAGTTCCGTTCAGAGGAGCTGGACCAAAACAATAACAAACTTTTCGATATAAATATCATCTCTATCTAGTAGAAGTGAAGTTTACAAATTTAACGAAAGAGCAGACCAACAGTATGACATCTTGATGACTACAATATTACTCCTGAGGATATTAGGGTTTAAGACGACTGTTTAAGTTTGTGAGTGAACTTCTAATGTGGTATTTTTCTTAAAGCATTCCAATAAAGTCTCGTGTACTTTATTCCTGGGTGAGCCTATTAGGGGCGCCAGGGCCTAACACCTCGCTCAGAGCGTTTACATGGCTAACATCAGCATAACAAGATTATATTATTATTAATGCCAAAATTAAATATAATCAACCCTCGATATTGTTTTATTTATAAGTTACGGAAACAAGTGTAATCTCAGTTTAGATTCCAGTGGAGTTATACTAACGGTGGCTTACTTATTTTAGGTTCAAGTTAAGAAAATTCCCTTTTTTAATTTCAGTTTCCTTCACTTTAGTTTCTGGGATAATGTCACTTTCACTGTGTGATTAACAAAATGAAACTCAAACGAAAAGAAGCGCAAACAAAATAGTTTTATCATAAACATAACAATAAAAAAGATTTAATCAAAAAACAATAAAAATATATAAATAAATATATCACTGATGAGGAAAACTTTAAGTGTTTAAGTGCATTGTGTGTGTGTGAAAATTCTACAAAACTACACTGTGTGACAATTTGATTTTTAATATTATTTTACATTTCTGTTAAGCTTCATGATTTATGGTTTGTTTATTCAAAAATAGATGGCACTGGTGATAAATTGAATTGCGAAGCTATTAAAAGTATAGGAGTTATACAGCGCAGTAACACTCAAACGACGTTACATTAACATGTCTTCTAGATAGAAGTCGAGCCGACTGTCGCGAATATATTAAAATATCTGCGAATAGATATTATTAATGTCGATTTTATAATAACAAATTTGAGGAAGTGATAGTGTTGTTGTGAAATTATATAAAGGAAATTTTGCCTAAATATTAGCTTACTTATTATTCGGACCTTTGGCAGAGTCGTTGGTCGCTATGGGTCTCTGAGTGAATATTCTCTTTCTTCTTCTTTTTCAGCCTCTTCCATTGCACTCCATTTCATGCGGTCTTGACCTTCCGCATCCAGTCCTTCCCTGCTATCTTATCCAGGTCATCGGCCCATCGCTTTGGTTGCCTACCCACGTTTCTGTATCCAGTTCTTGGTCTCCACTCTAGCACCTCTTTGGCCCATCTGGTGTCATTCCTGCGACATATGTGACAAATGGCCCGTCTATTTCCACCTCCTAAGAGCTATGACTTTTGCTATGTCTATACGTCGTGTTCGTCTCCGGATCTCTACGTTTCTTATTCTGTCTCGGAGAGAAATACCTAACATGACCCGCTCCATAGCTCTCTGGGTGACTTGCAGCTTTTCTAGGCTCATGTTTTGTCCTAGGTAGACATACTCTTCAACCCTTTGAATAGCTTCCCCGTTAACAGTTATGTGGTCGATATCGGTGTTTGTGCACATGAATTTTGTCTTAGACATATTCATCTTTAGACCTACCATGACTGATACATCGTACAGTTCTTCAACTTTGTCTTTCAAGTCATTCCGGTTTGCAGCGAAGACTATAATATCATCTGCAAACCGTAGATGAGTAAGGAGATTCCCATTTATTTTAATGCCACTTTTGTCCAATCGAGAAGCCTGAATACGTCTTCTAGGCAAGACGTGAATAGTTTTGGGGAGATTGTATCCCCTTGTCTTACACCTCTCATAACCGTTACTGGGGAAGTGAGATCATGCAACTTGACCTGCAGAGAAGCTGTGCGATAAACTGCCTTGATAGCCTCCACATAGAGAGGTTTTTTTGTATTCGTTACACTTCTCTACTACTTGACGCACTGTATGTATGTGGTCGACTGTTGAGAATCCACATCTAAATCCTGCCTGCTCTACTGGTTAGGCTGAGTCGATCTTGGTGGTCAGACGTAGGGTAATCAACTTGGTGAATAGCTTGTAGATGTTACTAAACAGTGAAATGGTAGTTACACAATTTCGTGATATCACCTTTTTTATGTAAGAGTATAATTTTTGCATTACCCCAAGCCTCAGGTATTGTCCCTTCAAACAACACTTTGTTAAATAGTACCTGCAGCTGCTCCAGTAAGGCTTTTGATTTCATAAAGGCTCCAGAATCAAGCCGTTCTTTCTCTGTTCAACAGTTTTCGTAGCATGTGTCTTATTTTGCTATTGATTTTTGAGATACAATTCTGGTCGGGGGTAGCTAAGATCTGCCTTCGTTCTTCCAACAGGTTTTCCAGTTCTTGTGACCGTGGTCTTGGATATCATCTAGTCTTAGGTTTTATTTCCCTTAGTGTTTCGTCGATGGAAGCATTCAGTTGCTTGTTCAGGGCATCTACATCCCAGGTCTTATCCGCTGTAAGTTTTTCTGCTAGTCTTTTCTGGAAATGTTCACTCTGGATGTGTATGTATCTGTTATCTAGTGGCTGAGTTGTGTCCACTAACCGCCTCCGTTCCATTTTAAAGTTAAATACCTAACGGGCTCTCAGCATTCGGTGGACCAGTTTGTGAGTGAATATTAGTGTTCGTATCAGAACAGTGTGGTGTTGTACAAGTTTGATAGTTTTCATTTACTTATTCGCTCGAACACCTAGTACATCAGAAGGTGCTCGGCGACAGGGGCTGTAGATTCAAGAGCAGGTTTAAAGGCGTCTTCTACTATGCAAAAACTCTCACCTCCACCGCATCGACCTCGCTACCGAATATTAAAATAACAAAGTACAATACCCACGTGTTCCCCAATAACGGAGGCCTAGCACCACGTCACCAAACAATACTACACGTCAATTCGTAAAGTCAATTTTTAGGGTTCCATACCTTAAATGGAATTAAGGAACATGTCTGTCTGTCTTTCTGTCTGTCTGTCAAATCCCTTTTCCTCAGGATCGCGTGGAAGTATCGATTTGTGGTCCCTTGCGCCTGGCTAAAATAAAACTTCTAAGTCCAAGCATTGAAAAGATATGACCGTTAATGTGGTCATTCATATAATTATAAGGTAAAGTACCAATGACCTAGCATCATGAAATATTGTATGAAGTAAGGTCTCATAGTACAAGTAAAGGATAAAATTAAAAAAAACTGTAAAAATCTGTAAAACAGATATAAAGTTGATATTACGGTATTGTGTCTTACGGCATTTTTTTGTGGGGTAGGGCCGCGGACATAGAATCCATTTTTATCCTTCAAAAACGAGCAGTTCGGGCCATTTACAATCTAAGAGCTAGAGATTCCCTTCGAGATGTCTTTAACAAAATAGGTATTTCTACGGTGCCGTCACAATATATTTATTGTAAAATTTTATACATTAGGCATTACTTCACACAATACTTCATTTTCTAAACATAGTGATACACGCAGTGTAAATACTAGAAACAATAATAAACTTGTAACGCCATACTATCCTCTCCACAAAGTGAGTAATTGTTTCATGGGGCTTGGTGTTCGCATCTATAATAAGATTCCACAGCCTATATTAGATCTGCCGCTTAAGCCATTTAGAACTCACATTAAAAAAAAATTAATTAATTAAGCTTACTACTCTGAGAGACAGGATTACTTGAACGATGACAAAGCTTAGATTCAAAATGACGTTGATGCTGAACGATTATGATTATACTTTTGTAACTTAGACTGATGTAAACAATAGCATTTTAAAAGAGCAATATTTGTTGAGTTTCTTGCCAGTTCTTCAAATCAGTGGTAGCTTCAGACAAACTGACTGACTAACCCACTTTTAACGTGTCAAAAGTACTTTGTAAAAAGTCTATTTATAATAACCTATTTTGAGTGTGAGTTTATGGGAAAACGTTTTTATCTTTTCTTTTATTTTATCGTCAATTTTTCAGTGTTTTAATAGTTAGTCTGCTATTTTCGGGAACATATACAATAAATAAAAAACCATGAAAATCTGTCCAGCTGTTCTCGATTTATAAGTGTTCGAACAAACTTTTGTTATATATATATTAAAAAAGATTTCACAACACTATGCACTATTTAATAATAATTGTCATATTTTTGAGGTAAAAGGACGTAAATATAAAATTATTAAATTAATGAAAGATACTCTCCCAAAAAGACATAAACGAGTGTACAACTCACCTCTTATATAGTTTTTTTTTAGTTTTATTCGTAGTTTACTATTAATATCAAAGAAAGTCTTTGGAAGTTACTCGAGTATGTATAAATATAGCAAAATAATGATTTATATATTTAAACAATTTAATATATATAAATAATAATATTTAATAAATCAAATATTTAAATAATGTCATTAAAAAATTACCTTTCAGTATTCCTGGAAGCAATTATTTCCTCGCTTCCGATGCCCGACGGTTTCTGAAAATTCTGAAACAAAAATAAAAAAGATTGCAAAATAAAAAGGATGTAGTGTTGCTGGCTTCCATGCGGGGCATAGCACTTAACACGGGCCATGTGGTGCAGGTTGCTGATGATATTAGTCTAGGCATGGAAAATAAATATGACACAGTACACGTTTTAATGGCTTCACTAACACCTTCAACGCCGTTGATCACGACCGTGTCCTCGCTTTATTAACCCAAACTAACTTATCAGATTCTGTGATAGACTGGGTTTCTTCTTATCTTTGAGGACGTTGGCAATCTGTCCGGACTGGCCAGTCGTTTTCTGTTTGTGTGACACGGTTGCCGGCGTTCCCCTAGGCAGTATGTTATCTCCCATTCTGTTTTTAGTGTTTATAAACTTAATTCATTATTTATATAATAACTTCTCAGTGCCATGTCAGACCATAATAGTTGGTAGGCACCGGCAATTGGCTTAGCTAGATTTATTATCTTTACCTTTTAAATTGATGTATAACGACTTTCCTTTCAATTTTAGCAGTAGTATCAAGAACTTAGATAATATTTTTAACAATAGACTCTAAACTCTAAACAGGTGTGAACAAGTAAAGGAAGTGACTTTTAAATTTTACGCTAATTTTCATTCATTGATGAGTTTCAAACATTTATTACCGACATTATTGATTATGATGATGCTACATGCAACCTTGATCTGTATGATGAATACTTAAATAAGCTTGAACGTTTACTTAATACTTGTATTCGTTATATAATGCTACGCTGGCTCCCAATACAAGACCGCAGGAATACTCGACTTCTACCACTTTTTTATTCCATTTAAATGAACCAAGCTCTCCCACCTAGTTGTCTTCTAAATTTAGTCTACTCTCTTCTTTACTCATTTGCAGTACAATTATGGAACCAGTTACCTGAATCTATTGAATTTATATATATATCTCTAGGAGAAATTAGAATGAAAGGGAAATATCCTCTCTGATAGTTAGAATATTCAATTTTTTTATTAGCATCGTATGTGCACAATGGATGGCCTATAATGAAAGATACATTACGCACCCGTTCTATTCTGACAGGAACCCCAAGAAGTGCCTTGGACTTGTGACCAAGGTGTAGAATATCCTTTTAGTAATTACAACACTCGCCTCCACCGCCCAGGTTCTCTGTTTAAACCTAAGGTTAAACTAACATAAAGCTAACTTAACCCAAGGCTAACCTAACCTAACATTACTACGTGGCAACTACAATGTAAGCACTTACTTGACCTTAATCGGACAGCGCCCCCAGTATAACACTACACTCAATACTTTCTCCTGAACTACCCAAATAATATCCCATTAATATTGACAGACACCCCCCCACCTCCCCCCCTTTAGACGACTGTCGGGGCATATAAAGAGTTGAGACTATCAACGCGACGGAACTGATTATTATTTTACTTTAGCGCTATAGATAGCGATGACGATTCGAATAAATGTACCCCTGTTGGAAACGCAGCCTAAGGCTTATTAGTTTAATAATCCTCATCAGTACAAAAGAAAAACAATATTTTAGACTGCGAGTTTCATCCACTTACCGAGTTAATAATATCATCCGCAAGAATCTTTTGGGAATTATCTGCATTTTGCATCTGCTCCTCCTGCTCACTGCAAACAAAATATTTCGAATTAAAAACCAAAAAAATAATCTATTTTACTTTAGAAGACAGTTCCGTTCAGAGGAGCTGGACCAAAACAATAACAAACATTTCCAATAGAAGTGAAGTTTACAGATTTAAAGAAAGAGCAGACCACCAGTATGACAGCTTGTTGACTACAATATTACTCCTGCGGACATTTGGGTTTAAGACGTTTGTTTATGTTTGTGAGTGAACTTTGATTCCTATGCTGCCTAACATCAGCATAACAAGATTGCCAAATGCCAAAATTAAATATAATCAACCCTAGATATTGTTTTATTTATAAGTTACGGAAACAAGTGTAATCTCAGTTTAGTTTCCGATTCCATAACAACAAAGAAAAAAAATAAATTGTAATTTCTTTACGTTATTTTCTTTATAACGTGCATTTTACAATTCACTTATATTCTTTGTAATATTAAATAAATAGAAAGAATTTGCCGCCATATTTTATACAAAAACCTTTCTTTAGAATAGTGAACACGCCCTACTTTTGTGATATTTTTTTCGATGATTTTTAATATTCTAAGTGTATATCTGAAATAATAATTAGCTATACTGGAAAAAAAACAATTTTATAAACACACTTATATAGAAAAAATATTTAAAAACAAGATGGGGTGTCCATTATTCTAAACAAGTACCTAAAAAGAATATAAATCATTTCCACATGACGCAAAAGATATTACCTTTTATTCGAAACCGTATTGCTCGACATGTTTTTCAAGTAATATATAAATATTTTCAAAAACACTTTCCCGAATTCAACAGTTTAATGGCTCTTCCTCTCGACGCACCTGATTGTACTCACGAAGTCGATCGATAGCGCCGCCGGGCGCCGCCCACTACCGTCAGCCGCCCAAGCCAAGCGTTGTAGAGCTGTGTCAAAGCGATGTATTCGTTAAAGTAACGGGTACTTCACTCGAATGCAAGTAACGAAACGTAAAGTACGTTACTACTAACTACTAACACTTATTACCAAGTAATGTGACAGTTTAACATAATATATGTTAATAATTATACAGTAAAAGGCTAAGGTATAAAAAATTGTTTAAACAAATTTTATATTATTGTCGATTATTTTCAATAAACTCGTAAATATTAATAATTGTTTTTATTTAGTTAATGTGTGATGAATTCCTGTGTAATTATGATTACATATCCTCACGGTTTCTAAATGATAAAATAACAAATTCACAGTTAATTATCCGTCAGATAAATGATTGCATTTATAAAAATCAGCCTTCAACAAAATTTATTACCTTCTCCTTTTCCATTATGGAATAGAAACAGAGGAAAAAAAATAAATGTCGGAGAACATTACTAGAATGAGAAGAGGAGATATGATATAGTTGGAATTTACAATCTTTTATAAGTATCATATGTGCACAATGAATCGCCCATGATTTTCAAGATATCCCAGCCATATCATGGGCGCAATACGGTCAGGATATACCTAAACGTTACCATCTCGTAGTATTCTGACAGGAACCAAGGAAAGTAGGCTTTTTAAAATGTCTTTTAACAGAATTCCAACACTCGCCTCCACTGCGCAGTTTCACTGTTTAAATCTAAGGTTAAACTCGTATAAACCTAACCCAACACAAGGCTAACCTAACCCAACGTTATGTTTGCATTACCATATGGCAACAACATTGCAAGGTACTGACGTGACCTTAATCGGAATGCACTTAACACTTTCACTAGCACTACTCAAATAATATCAACTCCTTGAGATCACGAGTAAGACTGAGCACCACTATCTTAGTCCCTGACATATACAACTCTATGAGATTTCTTTTTCAAAGTGTTGCCACTACACAATCTCGATTATAAACGTGACCAAATTAAAAACTTTGATTTATTAAAAATTCAAATACCTTTTTATTATATAAATCAGTTATTTAATGTATGTTATTTTATTGATAAATAAATATGTAGTGTGTTATTTATTTATTAATAAAATAACATTTTGTACAAATATCAAAGTATATATATTAAAGTACTTGTAAAAAGTTAGGTATTATTTTTTTAGTCTCTTAAAATCGATTAAAATATGTTTTGGAGTCGTCCGTTATTAAAAAATCAGGTGGACCATCTAATCGTTTGCACCTAATCTACCATAAAAGAAAGGAATAGTATAAACTATTTCATAAAATGAAATAATAAAATAACGATTAATTCATTCATTTTTTTTTATTCAGAAACATCATCAGAAATGTCTTCTCTTACTTTTATTTTATTCTTAGTTAACCGCCGAGTGTACGCCGAGTCGTCTCTTTCCTTGACCACACCTTTTCCATCAACTTTCCTGGTCCTCACATTCTTTTTAACTTTAAGATTAGGTTCTTGAGGTTTTTTTATTTTATGAGGGAATTTTGGATAGTTTTCTGTGACGATGGTTATTTTATCATCGCTGGTCTCACGTTTTAGAGCACTCTTGAAGGTCTGCCCGCGAGTTGGTTCGTGTATTGAGAAGGTTATTCTATCGTGATGTATCTGTAGGTAATAAGTAAAATTTTACTAAAAACATACTAGCTAAACAGGAAGCCAAGCAGTTCCTGGGGATAAAGGAACTCTACATTTACACAACTGCCGTTTTCACACATCAAAAGGCTTGGTAATAAGTATAGGAATGTAATGAATTCTCACCCGATACTCCACAGAGAGGTAGCATTCGTCTTCATCTTCACAAACTAAGGAATTGACGTCAGCTGGCTTGGCAACTCCTGGTGGCCGTCTTCCTGATCGAACAAAACGCCACAGAGATCTAATGCGTGGGCCACACGAATGTACCATATCGCTTACCTATAAATAAATTAATATTTTTGCGTTCAGTGCGACACTATTCCGTCTACATGTGTAATGTGAAACTCACTAATTTTTACCTACGAATGATTATTTTGGGTTTTTATAAATACCTTCATCTGCTCCCCTCCATCACAAGCAGTATTAGCGTGGGGCTCCACACCAAAACTGTTGACGCAGGCGCGATCCTCCGCTGTTAAGGCTTCAATTTGGAATGCACATTTTGGTATTGTGTCTGCACTTTCCTATATTGAAAAATGAAAGTTATACACAAAAGTATAGTATCATATGTTTTTTGTTATGTTGGTGGATAGGATTATATCCCTTTTTGTTGGAAAATAAATATTTATTTTTGTGGTTACTAATTTTAGTTGCGTAACTTTCTATCAAATAGCGGTGTTTGTTCAACATCTGCTAAGTTCATTAAGCATCAAATAGATGGCGCTGTGTTCAGATTTCAAACGCTAATATCATTGATAATTTATTGTTACCTCTAGTGATGCTTCTTATAAATATTTATTGAAAAGCAATAATCTTACCCATCCAACTTCATCACAATGCTTCGGTTCATCATAACATATATAATAATTAACGGCCTTTGACCCATCAGCTCGCTTCTCCGAAGACCAAGTATACCAGTTCTCCCCAAACTTGAACATGCTGCTGATATGACTTTGGCGGTATATCAACGGGAATAACATTTCATTTGGGTGCATCTGCTTCGGCTTCTCCGTTTGCTTCTCTTCGTAATCGAATTTCCGCTTCTTTATAAATGGCAGCATTGTTTCTTTGTTCCTGACCCAGGATTCTGTCTGCTCCTCTTCCTCTAACCTTGAGTCTTCATCAGAGTGCATGATAACTTTGACTTTAACGGATACTGCTGTGTGTAGGAGGCAGAGGAACACGACGTGCTGGAGTGGCTGCATGGTGGAGTGTGAGGGCAATTGTGCCATGTTTGGGCCTCCTAAAGGATGTTGATAGAGCGCGATAAACGTGTTTGTAAATATTGATTGATTAGGAGAAGTCGTTTCTTTTTGTATGGTATATACCCGGATATTTGTTTTTCGAAAACGATCAAAAAGACAAACAGAGGGAGAAAGAATTAAATTCATTCAAATGTTTATTAGACTAGAATACATGACAATAAAATCAAATTATTTTATTTATATATTCCTGTACCACAAACTTAAAATACAATTGTTATAAACTTGTATATGTACAACATGATAACTTATCTCTTTAAGAGATCTCTTCCAGAAACCGTTTTTATTAGATAAGTACTGTACGAGGAGTAGGTACAATAAAAAAAGATACAAAAATTATACGCAATAAAATATATAAACATTCTACACACATACAATATATGTATAAGTTATGTTTTTTTTGCTGATTTTAAAATAATAAATTATTGGTTAAAAAATGTATGTGTTTTCAAACCTCAGTGAAGCAACGGAAAAAAATAAAACGTTTCCTTAATTTATAGCTAATGGTTCTTAAGGTATGTCTTACCTACACAGGAGAGGTAATTGCCATACATTTAAAAACTCAAGTATTTACTTGAATAATGTGTCCGGAATTTTTTTAATATTTTATTTTATTTATTATAGCAAAAATTAGTTTTTATTGACTTTTATTTAAATCTTTTTTTTTTTAAATAATTGAGAGGATGTTTATAGGACGAGTTTTATTGACCAATTTGTTATTTCCAACAGTTGTACATCCCAACTAATATTTATTTATTTATATTAGGCACACAAAACAGGCAATAAGTAACAACTAATTAATGTAGGTGTAACTAAGTAATAACGTGGTCTAAGTTATTTTCCAATAAGTTTGTGTACACAACATTGTTAAATATAGTAACTAGTAGGTAGTACATGAATTTATTTAAAACATTATTCACTTATAATATTATAATTATACTTGTTTAATAATCTAGAGATATATAGTAATAATATGATTTACTTAAGTTATTATATACTTTCTAAATTTGTTTTTCAATTAAATATCTTTTAATGTTGTGGATCCTAGTGTTTGAGATATCGAATGAATTATCAGTTGAGACAAGATCATTATATAAACGACACATACGGACGATGGGATTATAATACAATGTGTTATTTTTATATATATTGGGAATAAATAATTTAGGTTTACGGAAGTGAAGTGATGAGGTCGTCGTCAGGAGCGGAACATTCTCATATGTATATTTTTTAGTTACACATTATTGTTTTTAAAATTACGAAATAAAATTAAGGGAAGTAAGCCTAGTGCGAGTTGGCTTTGACTTGGCGAGGAGATGGTTGCATAGTCCTCGGTTATCGATTCGGTAGTGAAGTGAATTCCGGGATGTGTGTAACATAAGTTGGGTGGTAGCGTTATCGTTAGGGTTCCTAAACAAATTAGGGTGTCCAAAATCTAACGTTGGTGATCTCGAAATTTAGAATAGTTTCTTCATTATCTTGAGGAATTACTTGATGAATTGAGTTCAGATTCAGGACTGAGACTTACGGTATTTAAACCTACAAATATTACAATTCTAAGAAATTAATGTATTATTAATGTGTTTATTTGCTTTATAATATTCATCAAAGTTAATAGAAGGAAGGTGAGAATAAAGTCAAATGTAGGATAGTATTTTAAATACTTAATTTAAGACACAAATGTCGCATTTGATGGAAATCTCACATCATCTTGGAGTGAATTATTTTATGTAAATATGCTTTATCAGACCACTTCCGACACTTTCTCTCGGTATTCTAATGCTCTGAATTCGCAACCAAAATGGTAGCGATATGATAATAATATTATGAATGCTAAAGTAACTGTCCATCTGTTACACTTTCACGCTTAAAACACTGAATCGATTTTGATGAAATTTAGTACAGAGATAGACTAGGGCTTAGAAGGGATGAAGTGCATATCAAACTGTGTGAACAGAGAACCTGGGCAGCTCCTCTCGTAATTGTAAGAGATCATAATGTTCAGTTACTTATCGGTTCAGTAGCAGTCTATGTTTTTCATTGCAGAATACAGCTGTGCAGGTTGACTAGTAAAGAAGTAAAACACAAACTGAAAGTTAGAATATTGCTTTATTTGGGTACAAAGATGTAGAGTATAAAATAAAAATACTGCATTTGGTATCGATCAACCTTCATAAACTTTGATTATGAAATTAAGCATAAATACACGTCACTATGAAATTAAATTATACTTAAAGCGTAACATACTCATATCTATACTAATTGATTTATCTAGATATATAATATAGTACAAATGAAAAAGCGAAAGAAGTTTGGACCATTTGTTAGGAATAAGAGTTCCGTAGTGCTCAATATACAACGGCGTATGTACAGGGGTGGGGGTGGGGGCGCGGGCGCACGACCCCCTTTACCCGGACAAGTGGACAGGCCAACGGAACAATCTACTTTATCTCTCCTACCTATCTGACCAAGACTGGAGGACATCTACAAGGATTTAGATAATTACTTTAAGATGAACGGTGTAATACCTTTGCCTTTTCCATTATGGAATAAAAACCTGGAAAGTGATTTAATTCAGAAAATCTTTTTGCTTCTCAGTAGAATAAGTTTTAAAACATAATTAGAAAATTTTATTATCGAGATTGTGAAACATGATTGTATCTTTCTTATGGTGATAGCACTAGTTATGGACACAATGTGGTATCAGAGTGACTATAATTTGAAGAAAATCTTTCATTATAAATATGTAGACTTTTAGAGTTATTTTGCAGCAAACCTAGTAACTACAGTAATTTTAAAGTATTTAAATATTTTTTTTTTATAAAAGAAGTAGAAGAGATAAAGGAGAGTTCATTGTAGCCATAACAGTTGTCAAAGTAGATTTGATCGTGTGAACGCAGATAAGGCAGAGAGAATTGGGCGTCTGTACTATCTAGACAGCTTAATTACACACAACGAACTATAAGAGTCAGGATGAACTAATATTATATAAACAACGAATACATATAATAACTATTCAGATTTCCATAACTTTAACTGTTAACTTCATGGAGTTAAAAGTTCAAGTGTCAACGATATGTGCTTTAACCCTAATTTAACAAAAATGTGTCTAAAAGCTGCCCAGACAGAACTTAGCCTTATTGTACGTTAGCCTAACCTAACGGGTAACGGTTCTAGATTATCTAAAAGCTAGAAAGTAAGGCCAGATTAGAAACTAAACTCTTATAGACTTCTATATTTTAGATTTAACTAAATCATACTTTAGTCAGTGTGACTTTACACGAAACTATTATGTAAGAAACATTTTTTTAACCTTTAACCACCTAGGAGTTCACTGTTTGACTTGGACATTAAAACTGAAAAAAAATCAAAAAATCGCTAAGTTTCTTACAAACGTATTCTATGGATAACGAGCTGTGGTTATATAAATAATTTAAAAAAATATGATTCCATTGTAATGAAAATAAAGCAGCGTTCACATGTGGTTTGATTAACATCAGTTCCCATATGTTACATGGCGTCAGGTCACAGTCACTATCAAGGAATGTTGCAGCTCTAGATTGTCCACGTAAAGAAAAATGAAGATGTGGATGAAATGTAAAATGGATTTGATTTCGACATTGTGTATATGATAGATGAGTCTACGTCTACGGGTAAAATAAGATTGGCAACCTCTGCTTTAGTGTTAATAATAATTTTATTAATAACCATAGATCTTAAATTTAAAGTAATAATCTAAGTGGTCTCCAAGACCGCACGATGGATGGTAGGTGGTTATTGGTTAGT
The DNA here is from genome assembly GCA_905147385.1 of Limenitis camilla. NCBI lineage: Eukaryota > Metazoa > Arthropoda > Insecta > Lepidoptera > Nymphalidae > Limenitis > Limenitis camilla. The sequence continues at coordinate 20,580,565 of LR990224.1, forward strand.
TAAAATTGTATGACTTAGATTCGAAAGGTACTTCCCAATTCCATGTACCGTCGCACTGTTAAGAAATATTTATATAAAATATGATTTAGATGAATATACTATCCTATTAAATTGGTTCCATGTGTACATTTCCGACTACAATTACAGCGAATTTAAGCTTAACCTACTAATAAAGTTACAATTAGTGCTATATAGGCTCGTCAAGCCGTTAGGTCCATGGATATCTAAACTAGGCGCTCGGATAATCGATGTTATCGAACGAGACATCGATGTCGTCAAACAGTATACCGATGTTGCCAAACCAGACATAGATGTTATCAAATGATCATCGATGTTGTTAAATAATACAACAATACATTGATTTTATTAATTGAAACATTTATGTTATCAAATGATGCGCAAATGTAATCAAAATATACATAGATGTTATTAAAATATACATGAAACTATACACAGTTGCTTTTACACACAGATGGTATCAGACGAGACACAGACGTCGTCAACGTTATGTCGATACAATCAAATGATACATAGATGTTATGACACTATACATAAGTAGTGTCAAATCAGACACCGATGTTATCAAACGACACATCGACGTCATCCGAACGAATCGATATACACTAAATATCGATATATTGTCATTAACTGTCAACGCAACTTAACTAGCAAACTGCGGATAATAGACTAAGGCTGCGTTTCCACCGTTTGTAGTACGTACTAGCGACGTAACGATATTCAACATAGATCATAGATTTTGATTGTGCTATATTTAGATCAATGTTAGGCACTATGTATATTGCCAGGGTAAATAATGTTCATATCAGTTTAGGCATAACATGGATCAAAAAAAATATTTTTTTGGATTCTCTGTTTTAGTGCAATTCTGATCATTAACCTTAAGCAGTTATATATCAAAAACTTCTATATTTTTGAGTCACAAAATGGCGTCCACATTACTAGTTACATAAAATAAAAAAAGATTAATATCATAATTTTTTATGAGATTCGGGAGATGTAAAATATTTTTTATTTAACTGTCAATATACATTGAACTAACATTTTACAATATGAAATGTAACTACAGGGGTCTAAATTTAAAGTAGGGGTCGTCTATTACACGTAGCTTACTAGTGGAAGTTGTATTGCAGTGGATGTAACATGGACTCTGGGTTAAGTGTTGCTCAGTATATAATTAAGAGGTTTTTTAATAGAATATTCTAGATCAAAGATTAGAATTCGTTATAAAATACGTTAATGCCTTACTCAGATTTTGTTTGTTTGTTAAACAAATGAGAGTGCGATTTAATATACTACTTACGCCATCTATTGACGGATAGATGCTCTGTCTGTCTGTTGCGCAGTCACGCTTAAACAACTGAACCGATTGAAATGAAATTTGATACAGAGATAGATTAGGGCTTGAGGAAGGACATAGGCTATGTTTTATTGCAAGCAAAAAAAGCATTAAAACATAATATAACGTTGTTCCAGCTCTGGTCTAGATAAGATTTACAAATAGAGTCCATGTTACTGTGATTATAATCTATTCATCTTACATTCTTTCACACTGGCAACATTCGATCATCGCTATTAAGCTCATAAATTGAAAAAACGTGCCATCACTCTAAATACAAAGTAAATACGAAGCCTCTCAATCTCATAGCGTTACACTAAACCGTTGTTTGCAGACTTGTATATGAATTTACAAGAAATGGATGCAAAACTTGAAATATCTAGAGGTATGTCTGCAATGTACGGTGTTACTAATCTATTTATCTACGAATCAGTTCAAATTGTTGCAACAGACGCCATATGTAGTCACCGTGTATTTGTTTTTACGATTCTACCACCAAATGAAGTAGATAAATTATTCCTAAGCAGATGAAAGGTTGGCTAAGTAGCGCCAATGGGATCTAGAAATTGGAATTCAGCCATTAAGAGGAGCACTTTTTTGTTTTTGTACGTTAATCCTATCATGTGGTATGGAGTGCTGCTTTGTGGGGTGACTTTGGGTGGTATTATGTTGTATGATGTGAGTGGTATGATGTTTTGTTGGGTTAACGTCGGGTGGTATGAGGTTCTGCTGTGTTAATGTCTGGTGGTACGATATTTTGTTGGGTTGACGTCTAGTGGTATGATGTTTTGTTGGGTTAACGTGTAGTGGTATGATGTTTTGTAGTGTTAACGTCTGGTGGTATGATGTTTTGTTGGGTTAACGTGTAGTGGTATGATGTTTTGTAGTGTTAACATCGGGTGGTATGATGTTCTGCTGTGTTAACGTCGGATGGTATGATGTTTTGTTGGGTTAACGTCTTGGGTTAACGTCTGGTGGTATGATGTTCTGCTGTGTTAACGTCGGATGGTATGATGTTTTGTTGGGTTAACGTCTGGTGGTATGATGTTTTGTTGGGTTAACGTCTAGTGGTATGATGTTTTGTAGTGTTAACGTCTGGTGGTATGATGTTTTGTTGGGTTAACGTCTGGTGGTATGATGTTTTGTTGGGTTGACGTCTGGTGGTATGTTGTTTTGTTGTGTTAACGTCTGGTGGTATGATATTTTCGTTAAAGTAGGGTTAAAGTAGGGTGGGATTAGATTTAATGGGACAGCGTGGTATTTCAGTTAGCATTGACTGACATGAGATCGAATGTATTAGGGTGGCAGACGTTTAGCGTTAGGAAATCAATTATTTTAATTTAATTCATTTTTAATTTAATTCATTTTGAATATCAAGTGACTACCACATGACCTGGTGAAACAATTTGAACGAAGCAAGGTGACTCGAATAACCTTAACCTACAAATCAGTCGGAGTGATGAATAGATCATAATAAATATTTTGTCTGAACTCGTGCGCAGCCGTGCCTAAAGCTTTGGAAAAGTGTTAAATAACCGCACGTGATTCAGTCAAAATTTAGGGCCTTAAAATGGATGAATTAAGTACATACTCAAACCTTCCATTACAGACCCCTATCCCCCTAGCTAATATATATAATTAAAGGTTCATTAAAACTGGGCAAGGTGCGGTCGTTTAGAGACAATTTACTTAAAAGCTATAGTAGAAATCTAATATGTTGTTTTTGGAACTAATCAATAATATTCAAATAACTACGAAATATATTTAGAATTTATCAATAATAAATATGTATGGCACGAAATATAAGTTCATTTCAAAATTATTGTTTTATATCGTTGTTATGAAAGAATTAAAGCTTTTACTGTATAAGTATATGTAAAATTAAGTACAAATTTTTAAGGACTAGTCTACACTGTCGTCTATTTTAAGTTACTTGATAACAATTGTGGAGCTCAGGTTATAAAAAAAAATTTAAAAGGCTCCAAGTGAGCAAAAAAAAGGACCGGAGTTTTACAAACTTACTTTTACTGTAAAACAGTACAATCATTAGCGACCTCTGATTGCTGCGATAGTGTAGACAAACCCTAAACATCTTTTAATATATCTGTATATCACTCCAACGCTTATAAATTATATTTAATATCAATAATATTAATTTTTGAGATATAGCAACGGCCGCACCTGACCAACTGACAACTTTCGAACTCACGTATTATTTAGACTCGTTTTCCAATACATTAACAATATTTTTAATAAATATTTAAACAGTTCTAATGAATTAAGAAAACGATCTATCGAAATTTAACCCCTTAGGAATTAAACGGGGGTGGCAAAAACTTTTCATCCTCAAGTGTGAAATTGAGGATAAAATTTTTCATTGACCAACTTTATTAGGTATTTGAATCTTCAATTTCCAAGTTAGATATTGTAAATATCGTTAGATTGTAATCTATCTCGATATATTGTAAACAATCGAAATATTGTAAACCATACTGCGAAACCGTCGAATTGTGACTCAAGATGAATTTACAATAGAGTAAGTATGTAAGTAGTACAAAATTAGAAAAGTTAAATTGTAAGCAGTATGTAACGGTTTACAATCTCACGACAATTTATAATATCGCGAGATAAATTATAAAACGAGTCTAAAAAATGGAATGAGCTCATAACATTATTAAGTTTTCACTAATAAATTTGTCTGTTCGAAATAATCGTATAAATATCAGAATACAGATCTAAAATAACATTTAAAACATCAATATTTGATATATCTTCGTAAAGTGTGGGGTCAATCATGTCCGATGTCATTCCAAGGCCGTCGTGTTTGATATCGAGTGGTGAGAAACACTTGACAAATACACAGCTTGTTTAAAAAAACCGTAATAATACGAAATAATACAACTCATCATTATTAAATTAAACATATAATAAAAATATGTTTCTTGAATGTTTGTACACAAGATTTAATGTTCGTAATGCATTGTTTATCCGGCTCGAAGGACCACTTTTCTTAATTGAAATACACTTTTTAATACCTAAGCTTTTTTTTATATAGTTAGATAAAGGCAAGAACAGGATTTAAGAAAACTTGATATGAGAGGACTTTATAGCCAAAACAATCATTTTTAAATTTGTCATCTGTCTGTTTGTAAGCAAAAGATACTGCATAAAATTGGACAAGGTTTTCAGTTATTATGTATTTTGTATTTTTTCAAAATATAATCCCGATAAAATTCGGTTTCATTTGGATTGCGCCAAAGGACCTCTTTTATACGGTTGGATAGCGATATGTCTTTGCTTTAACAAATATGTTTTATTTTTAATTTTTTTTCTCCTCTTTTAAATCAAAGTCATATCTATACAAACATTCAATATTTTGAAAAGAACAACTTCAGCGGCACTTGCCAGTTTTTCTCAAAAAATATTAGCTTCAGAAAAAAAAGTAAGACGAACCTATTTTAGATAAAAATTCTGATTAAAATAAAGCATCTAAAGTATGAGTAAATAATACATATGTTAAATAAATAATAATAAATTAAATTAAATATAATTTAAACAAGCTGTATATTACAAGTGAAAGCTTAGTAGTAGCTTTTTTTCCAGTCTCCCCACTCCTTCTTAATCAGTCACGAATATCCGCTAACCCTTCTTTGTAAAAAGAGGTTTATTTCAGTGAAGGAAGGTCGCTCCTGGTCATTCCTACGCCAGCACTCAATCATGAGGTCATATATGTCGCGAGGCAGCCCTGGGCAGCGATCGATATACTCGAACTGGCCGTCATCTGCTTGCATGTGATCAAGGTTCTCAAGGACCTGGAACCATGAAACATCTTTATATAAAATTCTCGTGTCACAATGTTAGTTACCATACTCCTCCGAAACGGCTCGAATGGTTATTATAAACTTTTTATTCAGTAGGTCTGGAATCGGCTACCATCTATTTTTCATCCCCATAAGTGATAAGGGTGGCCCAACCCAAATTTATATGGCAAAACGACGTTTGCCGGGTTTCAGCTAGTAATATATACAAAATTATTCATCTATTTTTGGGACTTTGCACTCCCTTCTCTTTTTCTTCTACTAAAAGTCCGACCTGACTTTTGGACGGATGCAAATCACCATCCAAAATATTGATATGTCATTTTGTAAGAACCTATATATACAACAAATTCGGGTTAGTTACACCCGTTTATAACTCAAGGTCTGCTGCGCCAAATTTTGATGATATTTGGTACAGAGTTTTATCCCGAAAATACAAGGATTTGAAATTAAGCCATCTCTATGCGCAGACACAATAAACATAATATGTCTCATAAAAAATCTTTTGTAACTTAAGTTCTTTGGTGGAAATTAAATTTAGGTCACTTTAAAAATATATAATAGCAAGAGAGATATATGTAGGATAGAGGGAGAATCCTATTAATAAATAATAATATTAATATTATTCTTAATATTTAATTAAATGAATACTAAATAATAGATAAATTTTTGTTAATTACCTCAGGATCACTCAAATGATCATAGGGACGTCGGCGGGACATAGTAAATAATTCATGTAGAGTGACGGCGAAGGACCAGACGTCAGTTTTGGTGGAATATTTCCCTAGAAACACTGTCTCCCATGCAGCCCAGCGAAGTGGTAGGGGTACACGACCAGTTATATTGTAGTAATCACACGCGTACAACTCGTTGTCGGTACCGAAGTCGGTAATTTTAATATGATAGCCATTACCGATTATACAGTTCCTGAAATTAAATTAATAGATTCATTTTTATGTCTTTAAATAAAGCAACAACCAATGTATAACAGGACAAAATACGGGCAACTTTTAGCATTAAGTCACATAATCAACCTATTAAGGCAACTTCAAAAATTACAGTATGTGCATATATTTAGTCGATTAAAGAAATATATAAGATCAAGGCTGAGGACCTCATTATGGCACATGTAGTCTGATTTAACCAGTCAACCAACCAATGTTGCACAGCTTAATTTGTTTTTTATAAACAGATTAGCGGTTTGATTTGCAAACTACTAGTATTCTTAACCCCTACGAGTAAGCTAAATGCGTGTGTTAGGAGGGGGCCACGTCAGTAGTCCAATGAGTGGGATTTGAACTCACGACCTATCGATCGTGAATCCATCGCCTGAACCACTACCTAAGCTACCTACCTACTGACGCTTATTTGAGTGAAGTACTACTAAAATGTACCTTGTAGCCAAATCCCGATGAACGAAATTGAGCGACTCCAGGTAGTACATCCCGGCAGCTATCTGCGCCGCCATGAGGATTATTGTGGGTATACCCAAACTGGCCTGTGGTACCTGCCTGAGGAACGAGCACAGGTCCCCTGGAAACGTTCATATTGTGTAACAATCGCTAGCATTTTATTCAAAACTAATATTATAATTTCGGAAGTTATACTTAAGAAACGTAGGTGATACTTATAATAAAAACAGAACAGACGATACTGCGATTTAATATACTCGTACTACTTACGCCACCTGTTGACGGATATACGGATTGTTTTGTCAGTTACGCGATCACGCTTAAATCACTGAACCGATTTTGATTAAATTCAGTACAGAGATAAAGCAGAGCTCGGGGGAGGATATAATCTATATCCTTCCCCGAACTCTTTATCACGAAAAAAAATACTTAAGAATACCAACTACATGAGTGTGCTCGTTCGACATCTATCGGCGTGGGGAAAAAGTGAATGTCGAGCCGTGTGGCCGTTATGTCTTGGGAATTAGACATCTACTTATTAAAATATAGTGATATAGCGATTTGAAAGTAAAATTAAACCTAAATTAGCGCCGTAAATTGTATTCGTGCGAAGCCGGGGGCGATCGAATAGTATTTATATAAATTTCTCTAGAGCGGTTGCTACGATTCCTTTCACTAAGCGATTTGTTGCGGATGAAATAGTTAGTCAGACATTTTATCTCAGCAATGCGAGAACGCGCAGCAAGTATGAAATGAGTTAATCACGGTGCATGTTTTGTTAAATTATTGTACATTGTACATCTACGACTATATTATAAGAGGAAAAATGTGTGTTTGCTTTGGTTAGGCTTAAAAACTATTGAACCGATTTTGATGCTGCCGACAAACTGCTCTGCAGTTTGGCAGGATACAAAAGTATTAGTTAATAAGTTATTTTTTGTGAAACTGTAATAAATAAATAATTCTTTCAGCGATAGAAAACAATGCTGTTAGTAATATAATATTACAATGTAAGGATATGGATGATCATTTTAATATAAATACCCAAAGCGCAGAAGGGGTGGATCACTGTTAGTATGTTGTATTTAGTCTAATATTTTGCGAACTTTTAAAACTCTCAGCGAAACGAGATCGCGTAGCTGACGCGTATCGCGTAGAGTATGACGTAAGTAAATCGTAGTAAATGTTTGTAAAATAAAAAATAAGTAGAGTATAAAAACGCAGTAATATTCGCAATGCAGCATCGGCCTTAGGTCTAAATATAAATAAGTTTTTATATAAATCACAAATAAAATGTTAAACTTACCGAGCTCAGCATATTCTAGAATGACAGCTATTGGTGGTGACCTACAAGCGCCTAGCACTCTCGAGAGGTGCGGGGAGGAGAGTGCCGCCAGGGCGCGGACGTCATACTCAAAATCATCCCTAGAAATTATAATATTATTCATATAACTAAAGAAAACTAATTATTTTATTATTTGTACATACATTTGTATATATTGATTCTCCTACTAATTCACGATTTTCACGAAGCCTTACTCTTAGGTTGCGTTTCCACTATGCAAGGGTGAGTAAAATACAAAGTAAACAAATGAGTGCTCGTACGCCATCTATCGACGTGGGGGTGAAGTGCATGTCGAGCTGTCTTTGGGAATCTAATATATAAAATTCTCGTGTCGCGGTGTTTGTTACCAAACTCCTCCGAAACGGCTCGACCGATTTTTATGAAATTTTGTGTGCAAATCGGATAGGTCCGAGAATCGGTTAACATCTATTTTTTTTATACCCCTAAGTGATAAGTTATTTTCGTTGCGACATGACCAATATTAGTCACGATAGTTTCCACTACCTTTGTCAGTTTCTGTTATTATATGTATGTATTTGTGTATTTATACTACCTACTAATATAATATAAAAGCAGTGGGTACCTGATGTACCTGTCATTATTGGAAGCAGCATGGCATAGGAATTTAACGGCAACGAGGCGCTTTTCTGTAACCATCGCTCCGTTATAATCTGGGAAACCATCCGCTTCAGCAATATACACCTACAAAAAATAGTCATTAAAATACTTTTGCTACGGAAATACAGATTTCCAATATAGATACGGTAAAGTTGTTGATGACTAGCTAAAACAACTGATTTGTTTATATATGACATGACATTTTACAATTTTTTCCTAAACACTATTTTATTAAATAATTAACTACAGGACATATAAAGTGATAAATAATAAGAAAAGAGACTTTGCTGGTAAAAATATACTCTAAATCAAGATTCCATCCGACTTAAAATAAAACTTAGATTTACTTTGCTAGAGTAATTAATAGCAATAATCAAGTCAAAACTATTCATTAAATTTTTCTTTTTTATCGAGTGCCATATCAACCTATAGACAAAACACAACAACTACGATTCTTTGAAAATATGAAATAACTAAGAAAGATAATTTGTCATAATGGTAACCAAAGCGCGGTTATATAAAATAAATAAAATACTTACAGTGCCGAAAGTGCCCTCAGATAATTTTGAGATCATGCGGAGACGGTGACGAGGGAACTCTATCACCTTGATTTTCTCCATACGACGCCGCAGGTCCATCAGGACTTCCTGCTGACTGGACGACTGGAAAATAATTTAGCTCATTAGTATGCGAGACAGGAATCAAATTTAAATCATTTTATCTGACAACAACTGTAGAATGTCGTACACACATACACTTTTGATAAAAACTAGGAATATTTTATGTATCGATATATTCCCTTCCTATTTCTGCAAACTTTTTTTGATTCACTCGCTTTTTTATATCATCTACCCAGGGATGAAAAGCGCAATTTATTAAAGTGTATCAGTACATCAGAGTTGACTTGGTGAGTTTAGAAATAATACTTATTAGAAATATTAAGCAGCGGCCAGACCATACAAGTTTTGAGAAATTTATATCATTATAATTAAGAAAAACTTCCAGCTCCTAAAACTAATACTCAGAAAGTATGTATGTACTAAAATGTTAGTGTGTGTATTTTAATTTAAACTAGTTTTATGTACGTTTAGGATTTTTTTATACATTTTATTGGTTTCCAAAACATATTGTTCATAATTATCAAATGAACTTCTTAAACAATTTGACACTAAAGATTGAAAATGAAAAAAAAAAATTTTAGGATGTACGAGGTGGCCATAACAATAGTTATCTTAAATTTCTTCTACGGACATTTTATCATGGAGACTTAAGTATTTATGCATATAAAATAAATGTATATTTACCCGAACAGTCCGAAGAGAAGAGACATGTGTGCCAATGTCCATTTGATCAGACAAATCGGTTATAGGATCAGTGTTTTGGTCAGACGAAAGTTCTGGTAAACGTCGTTTAGTTAGCAGCGGCGCTGAGCTCATCTCTGGTACTGCATAGTCATAGTTTGAACTGTCTGTTGAGATAAATCTATTGTCAGTCAACCAGTCTCGGAGTTTATAGATAAAATACCTTTCAGCGTTTCTAGATTAGGATCTATAATTTCGTAGGAACGTACTGTAATTTATTTATTATTGCAATAATATTATAATTTTGCGTAATTTGCAAATGAGAGTGATGTGAAAATTTTTATGTTTATACGAGTAAGCGGGAAGTTGCTAATTATTTCATCCCTTTCTAATACTACAACGAACGTACTCATACTACGTGACACATTTTTTTAATTTTCTTATGTAACACTAATAATAATGTATGATTTATCTTTTAGACTATAACACAATAACAGTGTAGGTTTTTTAGTAACAAGTTTAAATAAATTCATACCAGACAAAGCCGTCATGGAATCCTTAACAAAATCCTTCATTTCTATAAGACCCGTACTATATTTGAAGTGTGGGCTATACTTTATTCCCTGATACGGTTCTTGGTATTCATCAGACTTGACGTCAGGACACTCTATGATCATTTTGTTATCCATGGACGAGCAGGGATTATAATTCTCTGACCTCTGAACGTGTGTTTTAGTTAATGGTGAGGCAAAACATTTCCTATGTTTGTGTCTGTGTATTATAAGGAAAACAGCAACGACTAGTAGTATGACCAGTGCAGTTACTACTCCGACTACGATGGCCATGTATAAGGGGTCTTCCTGACGCGCTGTAGAGATCGGCAGCTCTTTTGTGGTTAGTTCCGTTTTTTTATCGTTATCAGGTGAAGGTTTCACAATGATGATTTCTGGTGTGTGGTTGCCTTGAGCGACATCTGTAAATTTATGGTATAAATAAATAAATTGTTTAATAGTAGAGACAGTCTTAAAAATATCATAATATCGGGGCATTGTATGAAAAAAAAAACATGTACTCTACCACAAACAAACAGGTTTTTTTACTCACCAGAGTCAAACAACACTTCGCTAATAAGAATCCACCGAGCTGAGAAGTGAAGCTGGATTCGAACCCATTTTCCAATCCGGTGGTGCAGTTTGATGGTGACGTTGCGAGAGGTCTCGAAGATGTTGTCCTCTATAGTGGTAAAGATGATAGATTCATCTTGGAAATGCCGTCCACCGATTGAAAATGATATTATCGCTTCAGAGAATACCTGGAAATTCATTCATGTTCTATTTCTAGGATCTCTTGATCAGGAATGAATGCCTTATTTATTATGTAAATTTAAACTTATTACATCCATACTAATACTAGCGAGTGATATAATTTAAAGACTGAAAATTAGGTGATTTTGGGGTAATAATGTTTATAAAAATAAACCTTGTTACGTGCAAATCAAAAACAAGAAGTGGAATAAGAAAACTGCTAATTACAACAAATTGTTTGAATTATATAAAATAATTGAAACAAACGTCGCTCACATGCATAGAAATGGTATCATCGGTCAGAGGTGGTTGCGCCGTCTGTGGTAACAGGGAAATGAGGTTTATTTATATAAATCTAAACTTGCTCCATATATCGATACATGGCTTATCATAATACTGACCTGAACATCCCTCATGAACCTATTGTTGCAGTACAGATGAACAGCACTGAACTCTCTAACTTTATCGAACTCGAACGTTAGAACTACTGCACGTTTGGAGTCGTTCCTCCATCCGACCCAGGCTGATGTTTTAGCCGCCTCCCGTATCTCATCACCACCGAACTGACCATCCACCAGCTGACCAAGACCTCCCCGTAACTCATCCCCCCATTGCCCGTCGTAGGTCGTGTCAATTAGTTCGATTCCGTTACTGCGTTTGTTGCCTTTAGGAATGGTATAGGAGACTATGCCGGCTGCAAGCAAAATCAATAAATGTTTAATATAAAAGTATATTTTTTAGAAGAAACTTGATGACCAATATATTAACATATTGTCCAAATTTCTACAGCAAGGACCGTGAGTTTCTTTGAAACTGCGGGAGCACTACGGAATTCCATATAGCCGTCGTTGTTATCTAGGCACAATGAAACATTTCTATATAACAATAAAACAACAGAATGCAGTCTGTGTGATGTAAAGACAAATAATAGGAGCATGGAAAAAGGGAATTATTTAAATCAGATGTAAAAAAATCTCTTTATTTTATTTTAATATATGTTTTTCTTTTAACGCGTGTAAGCAGGATATTTATATCGTATTATGGGATTTTTATGTAAATAGTGTAATGTAGCCATGTGTGATTTAAGTTGACAAGTCATGTAATGTATGTGCCCTTTGTTTCCCTTGAAAACCTGTTTATATTAAATAATTCAGACTAAAATTGTATGACGATAACATTGAATTGAACGTACGTTATATCTGGAATTACTGGTCCAATTTTGATGATTATTGTATTGGTAGAAAATTAAACTACCTATTATACTCTTATATTAGCGACCCTCTCCGACTAAACTTGTAATCAGACTTTTTAATATGATAATAATTTTTTAATATTTTCTCAAAAATATACATTATAAAAGTATGATTTTGTCAATTTTAATGTAAAATCTGCATAATCTCTCTAGCTAGCTAGCTTTATTTGAAAAATTATTTCAAAAGCGAAAGTGTCTGTCCTTCAAGTTATAAGAAAACAACAAATCGATGTATTTTTTTGCACAACGGTAGTTAAAGAATCTAGAAGTAATTGAGATAGTTATAAACAATGATAAACAAAGCGTCTCATTCTTTACTTAGCAGTATATTAAAAATAAACAAAATATCTAAAAGTTCCTAGTATTCGTAAGTATTTCAAAGTACACGAGAGGCGATAACAATCTAGAACTTTATCAGGAGTTCGTGACGCTAATACAATATGACGGGAATATTTTAAAACCGAAAGAAAAACACAAACATTGCACCAGAGGTATGATTAAGGATAATTTGTTGCATTTTGCATGTTAGGAACGCTATTGGATTCGAGGTAATATATTTACTTTGCACATAAATAATTTTATGTCATCGATAATTTTACATTATAGCTATTGTAAATAAATCTGGATGGTCAACGTGTAATTCCAAATGATAATATCTAAGTAAGTATATATAGTCATAAATGTTGTGCTACAAATATATGGCCATTTTGAATGAATTACAATGTAATCTGGAGGCACGGTAGCGCCCCACCAAGACGAGCCAAGCGAAACCCAAGAACACTACTAAATTTTCTCGAAACGATTCATCATGTATTTGAACCCTCATATCTTGGGTTTGGATTATACCAGATCTACAAAATTCTCAGAATATGATGTCAGCATTGGACTCATTAAACATATTTTCAAAACATTGTTTCAATTATAACAGTTGCATAGTTTTTATAGTTTTTATTGATACCTAATAAAAACCGATTACGTCACTGACTCTGATAACTGACTGATGATCATCAAATTGCTTAGGGTACTTCTGAAGTCCTAGAAAACCTAATTTTGGTATGTATGCTACCTACTAACACACAAACAACAAAAAAATCTAAAACTTGGAAATTTTATCCCCCAACCCCTTAATTTAGGATAAGGAAATTTGTATGAAAAATCCAGTCCTCCAAAAAAAAGCCACACACACATATATATATCGACTAAGATGTAGAGCTTGTAGAGGTAGGTAGTTAGGACGTGTAGAGTTAGGAGCTTGACTCTAAATAAGATCTGATAACTGTTTGACAATGCTAGGTATAGGGCTCGTCTTGGCAACATTTTACATGAAAATGTTTTTGGTGTGTGTAACTTTCTTATAGTAATTATGACACGAATGGAGCCGTTAGTAATGTGCTAGTCTGCAATTAGCTATCTTTCTAGTACATCAATACACTAAAGCATAAAAGAAGAAAAAACTAACTCTAAAATGCATTGTAAGAACTAATTATGAACATTATAATAAATGTTAAAATTATTTGAGTTACTGTACAAATAAAATACACAATGATTCGACTGATAAAATATAATTTTACATTGTAAGTGTAATTTTTATGCTTTTATTGACCTATGAAATGACCTCCATTAAAGGTCGCTTCTAAAAACAAACAATATTGGGTACCTCATTTATTAATATTAGAGCAGATACAGTATAAATAAGGGATAGAATTATTAGCTGTTACTACAACATGAATTTATTTATTCTCCAAAAAAAAATATAAAAATTAGAATTTTAAAACAAATTAAAAAAAATTAATTCAAGTTTTAGAATATGTAAAATACATTTTCCCTATTTGTTGAGAGATTATTGGGTTTATATCTAGAGAATGATCAAAGCCATTTAACCGCCCTTGTATATCTATTAAAATATAAGTAAACCATTTATGGAACCGCTCAAACACATTAAACGTGTTAATTAAGTTCATTTACATACAATTGTCCAGTACAAGTTTTTACATATAAAACGCAGGGATGATGTTTTTTTTACGATTTATAAAGTATCCTATATATTATTTCGGTTTGATAAGGGATCTATATGCTGAAATCCATTCAAGATATTGAAGCTTAAAATCCGGATATATCAATTGTGTTTTTATAAGCTTTAATTAACTTGACATTGTCCTTCAAATTTGCAAGCCATTTTGCATGGTATCCTTTGAACTGATAATTCTCGGACCTTGGTACCATAGCATCAGATCTGATGATAGAACCAGTAGATAAGCACTGATACTTCAAATTTATAAATTATTATTAATCTCTATTGTAATTACTCTTTGATAACAATTTTTCTTAGAACCTCATCACTGCGCTATTTAACGGATCCGGAATTAAATCTTTATTATTTTAAATCTTTATACCAGTTTTACAATGATTTTATAAATGAATTTGCAATCCGAAAAAATTAAAGTAAATTGAGAAAAGCTGGATAAATATCATAATTAAATTATTATTCATTTGTTAGAAAAATAAATAAAAGTCATACCACTCCAATAACATCCGTAGAGTTCAACCCTCATGCAGACAGTGCGGCGGTGGGAGCTGTAGGGGATGACGCGTATCTTGGAAGCCCATATCGGTGGATCCAGGCGGTTCTTCCTTTCTAAGTACGTGTTCGTGTTGCCAGGGAGTATCTGGAATAAAGGAGGATTGCACTGCTAAACTGTCCATGACCTAGGTCGATGTATTGACAACAGAGTTCAATCTAATTTTAATAATAATTAATAATCTAAAATTTTCAGGAGCGAGTCCGATTAGTACTTGACCGATTTTTTTATTAATAAATGCAAAGTAGACTAATTAATCAATGGCTGTTAAATAAAATAGGTATTAAATTACGCCAGGAAATTACTATTTGTTATAGACATCTAGAAGTGAATCTATTATTCTCAAACTGTATATTTATTTATTAGCTTCAATAGAAACAAACAGTGACAGCAAAATCAATAAGTCAACTTCTTTCCTTATTATTTTTCTTGCTTCGTAAGCTGCGTCTTCCTATGAGACAAAAAATTACAAAAGAATTAGAGTTAACTTTTGATCCTTACCTCTTGCCCATTAGCCGTTCGGTACCGCACCCACTTCCCCAATTTAGCCCTCCAGTACTCCAATATGTAGTTCTCTGCGTACTCCACACCTTGACCGTTACCGAAGCGACCCTGAGTCCCAGTTGCCGTGATTACATGAACATTGTGAAGGTCTATCTCCAGCCACTCAGCTGTTTCCATTGTGACTTGGAACTTGGGACACCATGCTCCGCTTTTCAAATCTAGGTTTAACCTGTGAAAGGATTACCATGTATACAACTAGTCGACCTGCACCAAATTCCGAAGTATGTAATTTATAAGGTGTACCTAGATTTACCAAAAAATAAAAACATTTAATTTTCAATATATTGCTATATCAAAGTAGTCAAGCTTTCTTTTGGAATATTACGATTTAGTTTTCCTTCTGAACGTATTTTAGTATCATGTCGAACTATGAACTTTTCCGGGATAAAAATTAGCCTACATGTTAATTTAATAAAGTATCTGTGTGATTGAAATACATTCAGCCGTTTTTGCGTGATTAAGTAACAAACATACAAAACCTTCACATTTATAATATTAGTAAGATTAGTAAGAAGTAAGTTAACTTATTTATTAAAGAAATAAAGTACTGTAGATTTAAATTATTTAAAAAGTGAAAACGATTGTTAAAGCAGCTTTTGCTTATAAACCGATTTAGATGATTTTGTATTTTAATGTTATGATTCACAACGAAATTATCAAAATAATGATTAAGAGTATAAATATACAATTGAAGTTAGTATTTAATGTAAATAATTGTAAGAACTTGTTGTGATGAAAATTAAGAACATTCTTCTTTGAAACTCTTATTTAAACAAGGAAATATGTATACGTTTTAAACATAGGCTTTCTTTAATTTAACCTATTTAAATTGTCACAAGAAAAATGTTTTGGCTCGGCGAAGACATGGCTAGTGTATTAAGAGAGACATACGTTACAAAATATTCGTACATTTCAAGTATAAAAAAGAGTAAAAGTAGAAGAGAATCTGTACAATTACATACACACCACAAAAACGAATTAATTAATCGTCGCGACAAGTATCGTAGACGGTCGTCGACTCGACGAATGTCTGCCTAATGTTTTTATTAAAATCTTACTTATTGTAGGCATTTTGTGAAACCTACACAATATAACAGTAAATAATTCATCTATGTAAATAAAAGCTATCCAAAGTTATTTGACCTGTAGACCATTTAGCGTGTTATTTGCTAGACCTCTTCTTTCTCATATTGCTGCTTTCTTATCCTTACTATATTATTATTATTGTTTAATATTATAAATACTAAAGTAACTCTGTCTATCTGTCATGCAATCACGCTCAATTCACTGAACCGATATTCATAAAATTTGAAAGCGAGGTAGAGAGCTTGGGAAAAGATATAGGCTATGTTATATCGCGAAAAATCGACCTGGCAACCTGGTGATTTAACAGCATAGCGAACTGATATTAAACCCAAGGGTGGTAATGCAATTTCGTGGCTGACTATACAATGAAACCATTACGGTATTCTGAAATAATATCTTGACCATGTAATATGGTAAACCCTTGTAGAAGACCGCTTTTTACATCTCACCGACTCCCAATTCATTTCATTCTTCATTCAATCTTTTACGTGGATCCCCTGGTACTCGTCATTTAAATCTGCGGGTGTTGGGAATCGCTGCATCGGGCAACGCTGTTCGTTGCTAATAACAACTCTAAAATAAAAATATATACATAATTTTTTATTGAGTCACGCGAAAGACACTTTAGAGAGGACATGGAGCAGTAACTAGGTTTTGTGACCCTATCGCTGATGCTCCCTTATTATGCCTAAACTCTCGTATCTACTGCTTAACCTAATTACAAAACATTTAACTAAGCTATTATTAATATCAAAGAATCACGATCATTACCAAGGAACTATTGGAGTAAAGATTATAAAGTGTTGGGTTGAGGTGGGTATTTGTAACAAAAACACAATAGAAAATACTAGTCAGTCGAGCTAGCTATCAATGCTGGTGTCAAACCTGTCTGGCATAAAGTAGCATAAGACAAATGAGCCTCTTAGGAGGAGACCTTCACCTTCCTGGGGTTCTTACAAATTAGATTTACACTCTATGGCAGTTAGGGAGCAAACTAGCAGACGGCCCAACTATGGTAAGTGGCCAACGTCGCCCATGGACATCATGAATAAAATTGAGTGACTCTTGTTTTGGTCTTGTTTGTTGGATGGGAGGGGGATGGGTAACCTGGCCTATATGCAGCTCGACCACGTCAATGACCCTTATCGGTTGGATTCGCACTCTGGTGGTCGCAAGTCAGTCGGGGAACAGACAACAGGGAATTGTATTCTAACCCCTCCATCCCTCTTCTTCACGGTTTAAAATATTATTTATTTATTTACTAATATTAAAAATGAGAAAATATGTTTCAGGTTTTTTCTGTTCACGCTGTACCAGAGCGGTGTATATATGAGATATGACTAGTAAAATAGCAATTTACAGCAAAATATTACAAATATAAAAGCATTAATAGTTTTATTTTGAATACTTACATGGAGAGAAATAAAACTTATAGCCACAAAATTCCCAAAAAAAAGGATGTTTAGTTTTTGGAATTTGATTTATATCAACTTTAAATTTTTATTTTTTAAATTTTAATTCAGACTTTCTAACCGTTCGGATTATCTTCTTAGCAACTGTTATAGTCACTATAGATGCTACA
Source organism: Limenitis camilla (assembly GCA_905147385.1). Taxonomy (NCBI): domain Eukaryota; kingdom Metazoa; phylum Arthropoda; class Insecta; order Lepidoptera; family Nymphalidae; genus Limenitis; species Limenitis camilla. The sequence continues at coordinate 20,598,783 of LR990224.1, forward strand.
TTGAATATTATAATTTCGAAAGGAACATTTATGAAACGTACGTAACTTAGGTTACTACTTACGCCATCTATTGACGAATAGTGTGACCCGATTTTAATGAAATACGATATGTACAGAGATAGTATAGCTTGGGAAAGGATATAGGCTATGTTGTATCGTGAAAAAAATACTTAAGAACACAAAGTTAACAAATCTATCGACTTGGGGGTGAAGTGCATGTCGAGCTATCTTTTGGGAATTAGTCATATATAAATTAAAATGTAAAATATAGTGATATAGCGATTAAAATGTCAAATTAAACCTAAATACATGACTTGAATTGATACCGGGCGAAGCCGAGACGGGTCGACTAGTCCTTTGATATTGTAGTCAAGTTTGTTAAAGATTGTTGTGGTTTAGTACTAGAAATATTGTGTGATTATAGATATTAAATTAATCTATCAAATCATGTTGTGTGTGATGATATTTTGGAAAGGAATATATATGTATGTCAGTACATTTGGGTTAAGAATACTGTTGTTAAGACACGACATCATTAAGGAGTGACGGTGGTTTGAGCACGCACGCTTGTTTCTACTTTTTTATTATAAAAAAGCAACGACAGCATATACACGCAATAACATTTGTATATCTATGGAAATTGTAAAAAAAACAGACACTTCTCTAGAGAAAGAAACACCAATAATTGTATTTGTACGTTGTCCGCTTTTTGATGTTAACACAGTAGTGTAAATTCATATAAAAATAAATAAGAACAATAAATGATAACCATTACTGTACAGGCCGGGCAGCGCCTGGGACCAAGATGTAAAGTTAAAAGGATTTTATATAATGACAACGGTTTGAGTGGACAGTGAAGTCAATTATACTAGATAATAAAGTAAACTTACGAGGACCTCAAGAAGGGTGACCTTAACCACGACCCTATAATACTAACCTCCATGTACAGTGCGTGACAACACCAGAGAGATCGACTCTAATTTACCACACTAACGGTTACATTGACTACACGTGGACACTTGTAATAATATGAAATTACCTGAGAACACTAATTTGTAATCGGTGTTGCTAACAACTAGATTACATGACACACACAACAGAGTATCAGGGCTAGGAACATGAATTTTGAACGGTGTTCAGGAGGAAATGTAGGAATTTGACAAATTCCTAAACTAGCAACTATTTATACAAGTATCTTATAGTTTACGAACTATCGATAGATGAAGTTCTTCGCTGACACATTATCGATAGATAGGTATTCCTTTTATTATTCAGTCTCATATTTGATGTCGTAATATTATTCAAAAATTTACGTATTTGCTTCTGTGAAGTTATGATCGTTGATGTGGTCAAAACTGTTGAGTAAATGCTTTCAAAAGTACTATTTAAACATACTTGATTTTAAATTAAAACTTCTGACACTGCAAAGACTACATTGCGAGAATTGACTTCTTTCTTTCATCTATAATAATATTATAAAGAGATAAAGTTTGTGAGGTTGTAGGGGGTAATCTCACGATCTACTAAATTCCTTTACCAATAGAAACCCACATTATTTGTGAGTGTCATAGAATATATTAACTCAAATTGAAAAGACTTTTTCGTGTCAATCGCATTTGCAAAGTAAGTCGGAGAAAAAACGGTCGAAGAAAAACTTTTCATACGAAATTTGCCTTAACAATATACGTTTAGATAGTTGCGGATAGAGTGAGTGAACAGTTCGAATACACCTCAGCGTAGCGAGTGGGTCGGCTAATACATCTATATCTATACTAATATTATAAAGAGGAAAGATTTGTATTTTTGGATTTTTGTATTTTTGTATGTAACGAATAAACATAAAAACTACTGGACCGATTTCAAAAATTCTGTCACAATTATAAAGCTACATTATCCCTGAGTAACATAGGCTATATTTATTACAAGAAAAAATTAGAGATCCCCAGAAATTCTCACTAAAACCAACACAAGGTGCAAAAAAATTAGCCATAAAATATCTTTCATCGCATGCGCTGCGAAAAGTATTGATGATAGAACAAAAATATGTTCTACAATATTATAGAACGTATCAATATCTACAAAAATCTCCGCGAGACCATATGTCCAACTATTGTAGTTAAGTCACTATAACTACTTTTTTACATTTTAAAAGTTGGTAAAAATGCCTATCAAAATCAGACCATGTTTTCCATAACTTTGTATTAATTCTTATCCAAATAAATTATTTCGTAATGAAGACTGTTTCAATACCTGTTAATTACATTTTGAATTATTGAAATCGGACATTCCAGTCAAAAGATATTACGAAATAAAAATATCAAGATAAATAAAAAATAATCCCAGACGGGCCGCCGGCGCGGTGTGGTGTGCCTCGCAGCGCAGCGAGTAACGCGGCGATAGAGGAGCGACAGAATGCGGGAGCCAAAATGTTAAAAAAAAATTATCCACCCGTGCGAAGCCGGGACGGGCCCCTAGTTGTTTATATTCCTACTTACCATATCAAACCCACCATCTAAGTTTAAAAAGCTTATCCTACAGAACTAGGCCAAGATTTAAAATTAAAAAATGTATATGAGGTGAGTTAATCCAGCTTAGGTTATCGCTTTCTAATCGGTCACAAGGGGCATGAGGGGGCTGAGAAACTTAACTCATATTGTTCACTGAATACGTTAAAAGTACCTAGGACCATTGCTATGGATTCAGTATTAGATTTTAAGACTTACGAATTTGCGACATTTTGTTAAGGTTCAAATAAATTTTAAAATATAGCGAAACTGATGCAGGCTTATGTATGCATGTATTATATATCCTTGACTATTCTACCTATTGAAAAAAAATCTTAGTATATCCAAGTGTCACATTAGTATTAGTCTAGTACATCTAAATTTCATATTAGTATTGGTTAGTATATCTAAGTGTCATAATAGTAGTACTTGATTAATATCGGAAGAGTCATTTGTTTGAGTCAGTTCAAGAGTTAAAACAACCAAATGTCTTATTAGTATTTATTTCCTCTCCAAGTATTTATATCAGCGTTTTTTCAGTACCCCAAGAGTTAAGTGCATCTAACCATAGTATTAGGATTGTTAAAGCGTCTAAGTCTTATAAAAGTTTTGCAATTAACAGGAAAGACGAGCAGCTTTTTCAAATAAAAAGATACAATTATAATGAAGTTTAATTTGTGTAAAATACTAAAAGAGATGCTAGAACCAATGTCCGATGCAAGTTGTTTACATTACTGTAATTAATAGATATTGTATCTCACAATTGTATAATAAATAAACAAACTTTCTCAGAACAAACTGTTTTATGTACACATGTTGTACCGACCACACACTAAGTGTTTCTTACGTACTTTAGCCATATTTTAATCCATTACTACACAAAAGTGTTTATAAAACTCACTATTATACCCATATATATATATAACCCAGACTCTAATGGAATAAGATCAAGCGAACATTTCTAATGTATTGAATGATACACATATTAACAAGTACACCACAGAATGTACCAAAAATAGCCTAAAATTTCAGTCACAACGAGAGTTAAGTATATTATGTATGTAACAAATTGTCAAATTAATAACGTTAAGTACATAAACAACTAATACTGGGGTAAACATTAAAGATGCCGAAATTACTACAATCTTAAACTCGACATTTTATTAAGCATTAACTTAGTGACACAGTAGTGTAGCTCTTAAAAGCTGTCCAGTTTCTGAAAATCGTTTCCTAAATTCCACAGCACTGGAGATACATTTTCTTTGGTATCATCACGACCCTTCGATGGCCCACTGCTGAGCCGGGTCTCCTCCTCAGAATGAGGAGGGTATTAGGCCATAGTCTACCACGCTGGCCCAGTGCGGGTTGCCAGACTTCACAAACCTTTGAGAACTTTTTTTAGAGAACTTTCGGGAGTGCAGTGGAATTTCAGGGTTTCCTCACGATGTTTTCCTTCACCGTTAAAGCAAGTGATATTTAATTGCTTAAAACACACATAACTCAGAGTCAGAGGTGTGTGCCCAGGATCGAACTCGGGACTTCCCGAGGAAGACTTGAAGTCTCAACCACTGGGCCATCACTGCTTTTTTCAACCACTGGGCCATCACTGCTTTTTTCTTTGGTATATAATAACTAAGTCGTCAAGTTAAGCAATCCATTGCGTAAACCTTCAGGGCGAAAATAACACATTTTCAGTACAAAATCAAACAAAGGACGAGCAAATCACGTTGTATGTATCAGACGTTAGCAATCCAGAACAACGTGATACACTTTATTTAGATAGTATATTTTCTTTTACAAACATCAAAAAAGTTAGAAAACACGAGGCGTTAGAAAAGAATTTAATGGTAAACTTGTCGGTCTTCACGGCAACTCTTTCGCAAATGCATTGCCTAAACTTTACTGAAACTGCCTTTGAAAATCATTTGTGGCTTCAGGTATTGTGAGAATTTCTTTAGTCAGCTTACGAAACACGTTTCTTAGATACAATTCTGTTATTCACTCATTTATGTCGAAACAAGGTCCATTATGGCGATAATTAGGATGATAATAATTGCGAGATGTTGTGCTGGAGGCAAATATTGTTAAATTCCTTCCAAACTTTTCTTTGTGGCTGTATTTCATTTCTATAGAATTATTCAATAGATTTGCAAATATTATATGGTAGCAATACCAAGAATTATTTTAAAAATACATATAAGCCAAACCTAGCAGAACTAACTAGTGGAAGGAGGTTCTTAACAAACACATCCTCGCAAATCTGTACCACCACTGTGCAGCCTAATCTTGTGTAAAGGTGTTTAAGTCTATATGCCTTAAATAAAATTTAAATAAAATTACAATATCGAACTACCGATAGAGTGATCTCTATTATTTAATACAATAAAGGAAGTGTAAGAGATAGAAATAAAGGAGCAACTAAGTGTCCAGTGAGATATCAATGTACGAGAATGATTCTTACGCGTTTTTGGGAAAAAAAAGGATCAAAACTTTTTTTCAATATATTAGAAACTTGCTTTCATATTTCGGAAAATTAAGTAACATCGGAATGAAAATTTGGAAAGTTTAGAGTGAAGAGATTGGCAGATAACTAAAACTACTATCTTCAGAAATTAAAGATGTTTCGAAGGTAGACTCTTTTCTATAGGTATCAAACTCAAAACAGTTTATTTTGATTAACTTTTTACAATGCACTTTCGATAAGTCAATCAGGTCAATCAGGTCTGTCAGTCAATTTGAAGCTACCACCAGTTCAGAATACCGTATTATGTTGAGAAGAGCCGCCAACAAATATATATTAATTGTATAGCTAACTGTGAATTGGTCCATATCCGATTAGTAGACGCTACTCGATTATTATTCGTTTGCCAAAGACTTAATTTACTTAGATCACTCTCAGATTTACACATCTACTTAAAGAGTGCATTTTAAATTAGTTAATATATATAAATATACATAGTTGTTGCAATAACCTTAAATAAAATATTTAAGTAAATATCTTTTTCTTTTAACTTCTATTTTCTTCTTTAATTATCTATTATCTATAAATGAATGTTTCTCTAAGCGTATAACTTGAGAATGACTCGACAAATTCAGCTATTTTTTGAAGAAAGAAGTTTTCAACTTCTTTAGCGATGTTGTGCAGTTATGTACTTTTTTGGGATGGGTAAAAATGTTAAACTCGCGTCAGGACACGTGACCTGCTCGAAATTTCGTAAAACGGCACTTGTTCACTGAATTATAAGCACGTTTCATTCAAAACTGAATTTAAATTTGTGTACGCTAGCACAATTTATGAATATTGTATTTAACCACATGAATGATAGTATTTTTATACTGATAAATAAAGCAACCTGTTTTTATGTATGTTCCTAAAGGCCCACGGAAGCTTTTAATAATAAAAAAATAAAAAAAAATAACTTTAAACAGAACGAAGTCTGTCCAGAGTTTATAATAAAATTTCGTACTTCTCTATAAGAAAATTATGTTTATAATATAATATTGATACAAATAATTGAGTTTGTTTTATTTAATTAAATTGAAAATAAATTTAAATATTACTCCCATACAATTTTTTATAACCTATTTCTATCCCTTGACTTTTTTTGCGTGATAAAAGGTAGCCTATGTAATTACCCAATCTTTACAATAATTGACCTTTAGTCAAAATTTTTCGAGCCGTTGTTGAGTTATAAATGAAAAACCCCGACTTACATATCCACAAATAATCAGGCTGAAAACTTCAATTAACGCGACCTGCCCAATATTTCCATCAAGCGAGAGTTGATGGAAATATTGGGCAGGGGACAAGTGACAAGCAATCAGAAGAAAAGCATATTCACTTAACGAGTGTAATGATGGTTGTATGGATCAGTATACGCTTAAGCCTTTACTGATTCACTTTTGATAGTAATTAAATTTATGATTTCTGTAAAAATTAACTCACAACATGATATAGTATTAAGTAAGCAGAATTTTTGCAATTTGCAACCCCTCATTCTGAGGGATATTCACGGATGTGAGTGTTAACTTTTATATCGTTGACGAATCACCATGCAGACCTAAGCCCATCCTCATGTCGTTAAAAATAAAAAAAACAAGGAACTCTCAAGCGTTCCCCCCCTTTCGCCTCGCCTTTCATGCTTACGTAATATTTGAACGGCCCCCTATTCACAGTTACGAGTAACTCCTAAAATATTTTCAAAACTAGTATTCGTGGTGTTTGAAAATCAAAATGTATATCCAAACGTAAATGCAATTATAATCTTTGTTTTTAAAGATATTCGTATTAATTTCGCTTACAAAAGTAGACCCTAACGTTTTTAAATATGCAACTGACATTGAACTTAAGGGTGGTAAGGTAATTAAAAGTAAAATATGGCTGACTATATATAGCTACATGTCCGAGTTTATTATGAATGTTAAGACTGGAATCGAAATGTCGAAAACCCACAAATTGAGTATTTTAATATCTATATAATAAAGAGGTAAAATTTGTGAGGTTGTAGAGGGTATTCTCTAGCTCTAGTAAACCGATTATGAAAATTCTTTTATCAATAGTAAGAAACATTATTTGAGTGTCGTAGTCTATATATTAACTTGAAAAATGAAAAAACTTTTTTGTGGTAGTTGGATTTGCTAGAGAAGTTACGATCGAACGAAAACGTTTGTTACGAACGTTGCCTTAACGATGAGAGATATATGATTCATAGTTGTGTGAGTGAGTGAACAGAATACACCAAGGCAAAGCGAGAGCGAGGCGACTATAGAACATATATATAAACTAGCTGACCCTGCAAACGTTATTTTGCCACCGTGGGCCACCCTTATCCCTTCGGGGTATAAAAAAAAGTTGTTGACCGAATCTCATACCTACCCGATATACACACAAAATTTCATAAAAATCGGTCGAGCCGTTTCGGAGGAGTATGGTAACTAACATTGTGACACGAGAATTTTGTATATAAGATATAAAAGGAATTTGGAGCTTTTTCTAACCCGATGAATGAAACATTAAAAAATTTAAAGTAGTTTTGTACGCGGTACGAACAATATTTTGTCTATTAGCTTATTGATAAATTTATAAAAACTGTCAAATTATGAGGTCAAAGTGGAAAATATTATTTTGCCAACTATGGAACCGCAAAATATTACCGAAGTTCATTTTGATATAAATATGTATATCTTGAAAATAGCTAATAAAAATTCAAACTGAGCTCATTTCGCACCGAGACTATAAATTATTGAGTTACATACTCAACTTCACTCAATGGAACTTTTCATTACATCGACATTTCATGGCTTTCAGCATTAATTAAAGTTAAGTATAAAGTTATCAGATACCTGCTGTCCAGCTGTGGATACTACCGGTAGTACTTTTAGCCAACAATTTCATTTAAAGTAACGATAAGTTTAGCCACTGTGCACCGTTCGTCACTGTCACAACTTTAGGATCAACAATTGAGTGAGAACAACGCGAGGCTGTCACTTAATCTTCTCTATTCTATAGTAGGATCGATAATGTTTAGTCTTTGGTTAAACTTTTCGGTTAAACTTACTTGAACTTTGAGTTTAAAAGAATACCATTCTAGCTACAGTTAAATCTGTTGGAATGTTGAAAAATGTAGTGTGTTTTAACATCTCCTCGTCATCATTATAACAATGGAAATCAACACAAATTTTAAAATATGAAAATTTATTTATTTACCTGTTTCCAAAATAGTCACATTTAGCTATGACTATACATAGCATGTGTAGGTATGTTTTTATTTTGCTTAATAATATAAGGTGGAATTTTTTTGCCATGGTTAATTTGAGAATGTGACATTGATAAATCGAAATCAGTGACTTAAATGATTACTCAGTGAATCATAAAATTAAAAATAAAATTTTAAATATTTTGATACATAGATTGGATTAATAAAAAGTCAGTAGACCGAATGTATCACCCGTCATGTAATCACGAAATCTTTTATAAGGAAATATAAACTAATTCTATTAAAAACATATTGTAAGAGAATCCAAGTCTCGCGATTAAGGGTTTTGAATGTGAAACTTTGAGAGGTCTAAAGTAACACTTAACTATTTTAGTCAGTATCTATATAATCCCCAATTTGTCTCAAATCAGACGAGTAGAGGCTTCTACAGAGTTGACGTCGCTTTTTCGTCGTTTTTTGCATTTATCGTTTAATTTCCTACAATACATATTATTGATTTTTTCAACACGCTTATTTGTTAAAACGCAATTAATTTCCAGTTACAATAAAATTATTTGCTATGTAATTTGTATGAGAAATCAAAAATAATAAGTGCTAAGGCACTTCTTTCATGGTGATTAAAAAAAACCTTTTTTTGGTCAACCCCAATAAACACTTGTATTCAAACACCATACTAACTAAAGCAACTGACACAAATTTCACAAATTTTTACAGTAAAAAGACTTAATTGCGGGAGTTGGTTTCTTTTACGGTTTGCTTTTATGTTACTGGACGCTGTTCACGTACTAGACTGAAATGCAAATATAGCATAGAATAATAGTAAGAATATTTCCGAGTAATTAGTGCATTCACATTGAGTTCTTATGTGTCATGGACATGGTGTATGAGTGTATATGTATGTAGCTCGTGGCTGTGTGCCGGCCAATCAAACCGACTCGCTTCACTCATTACTGCTTATTGACGCCGCCGTGACGCGGACTGCTGCACTTTGTGAATATATTTAGGGTGCACACACAATTTGCCAAATCTATACATGTAATTTTAAAAAAATGTATAAAATTAAGTTTTTATTAGGGTTTATTTGAACTCGAGAACGTCTGAACCGATTTTCAGGGTTTTTGATTTGTTATATTTGTCACAGCAGGACAACTATTAAAATCACTGGAAAATTGAAGATCTTCATTTTCCCATACAAAATGTTGATGGGTTTTGTAACTGTCAAACATTTCATGTTCATCCCGTTGTCGATACGGTAAACTCTCCCCTCAAATTACACGAACGTATTTGATAAAAGGTTTCGAATTGACAAGATATATTCACAATATATGGATAATGGCATAGTTTAGATTTGAAAGATGTAGAATAATGTAACGAAAAAGGATTGACGTATATATTGTTTGTCAACAGTTCAGCTAATCTATAACACGACATTCATTGACTGTTGGGCGGTACGAACGTTCGTCGGCTCATCTAACTAAACTAGGACGAGTATTATGTATATAATTTGGAGGTTATATGTCACAACTTGGTGTTCTAGACATGCCCACTGTTAATTTTATGCTTTACACTATTTGAAAACATATAAATACATTGGGTATTAATATATAAAAAGGGCTTTGAGAGATAAACGGTTAACAAGATGATTCTATAAGAGAGCTCTTTGCCTTTTAAGGTCCTATAAATAAGTAGGGAAAAGAATCTTATTTTAATATATACGTCTTAAATACCCTTTGAGGGTATGAAAATAAAAATATGTATTGAAATAATTTCGACATCTCGTAAACAAGTTTAATGAATGACGAAGTAAGTTATTCTAAGTCACCTACATCAACAGTCTTTACTGAAATAAATACGTGTTTGTAAACAAGATAATTGGCATAGTGGGTGTAAGATGTGGGAATATTCCTTAGATCTCCATGAAATGGAAATATATTGCTGAATAACAATATCTAAATAAGTATATGTACGATATTCCAAAAAAATAACAAAAATATTTTATGTTTTATAAGCTTCTTACTAATTAAGTATTAGAAAGTAAGCAGCGTACATGGTCATCATACATATCAATGATGCGTTAAGGAGCGGCTTTCGTAATTGATATCATCCCGTCCATTCGGTCAGAATCAAGAAAATATAAACTTTAATACATAGCTTGTAGATCTAAATTTCAAGAACTTTTCTCAAACATCAACTTCTGTCCGCCGGCACTGATATTTAATGACTTTAAACGAAATAAGCTCAAAGATTACATTGTTTTGTAAATCTTTAACTTATAATTGGTATATTACATGATATGAATTCGACTTGTTTGATTGAATTGACGATGATTGCGATTGATTTAAATGTCTGTTTACTACTCATAACGTAAACTGGGATATTTTAATCATCATAATTGCTTCGTTAATATTTTATTAATCTCAGATACTCGAATGTGAGTGAATATTGTATCGAGTAAACAAAGAGTTTTCTGTTGAGTCGATCATTGAAATGAAAACTTCTCTCGAGCCAGAAATGTAATTGTATTTGGTACTTAGTTTAATATATAAACGCGTTGAAGATGTGATTTCTTAATATTTAATAGAAAACATTATACATATTATATACATATTATTGGTGACAGGTTTTGCACATCATATCACAATTTCGTCTATTTCAAGAACCAAAAATTAGGTACAGCTGAAACCGCATCAATTTAGAAATAACAAATTAAAGTATCGACATGTAGAAAAGAATAAGAAATAAGGTAGCATTAAAATAGTGTTTATTTTAGGTTGATCAATATAATAGATCGTTAAGAGGCAAGTAATCGTAAACGCACGCTATTTGCATACATTGTTTGAAACCACTTAAGCGACAAAGTTGGTTACTAAACGCTACCTATTAACATGGCGTTTTATTCGCGCGACCTAATAAAACTTCATTTCAATTGTACTGCGTCAAATTAATATTAAATTCTTACTGTATGCATTGATATGCATAATAACTCGGAAAATTCATATCTGATTTCATGTGTAAATTTATATGCAATACAGACCTTTAAACCGACTTTAAAAAATTAAATTATTATTCAATTCGACTCTATCGATGGGTATGTAAAATTTATTGTACTACTACTAATAGCCGACCCGCTCACGCTTCGCTGAGATTTATTCAAAATGTTTATACACTCACACACACATTCATTCATATTCTACCCACAACTATGTATCATATATCTCTCATAGTTAAGGCAGCGTTCGTAAGAAACGTTTTCGTTCGACCATTTTTTGTTTCGACTTACTTTGCAAATCCGATTACTACGAAAAAGTCTTTTCATTTTGCGGGTTAATATATAGTCTATGACACTCACAAATAATGTGGGTTTCTATTGGTAAAATAGTTTTGAATATCGGTTCAGTAGATCCAAAGATTACCCCCTACAATCTCACAAACTTTATCTTTTTATAATATTAGTTTTTTAGGTTAAAATAAGAATAATTACAATTAAAAGATCATTTCGTTGTCCGTCTGTCTATTTTTTCAAGACCAATATCATTTATATAATAATGTCTTATTGTAGGTATATCAGGGAAATAAAAACGATCGCAATGATTTTTCACTAGCTTAGGGGTTAGCTTCCAAAAGTAGTTTTTTTAGTAGTTACCTACAATGTCAAACAAACCAACGGTCTTAACACAAGGAATTGGGGTTGTGTGTTGTTATATGTCAGTCATTCGGTCAGACCGTTTTCTAATATAATTCTTCTTCTTTTAGCTTGAAGCTAAATTAGCTGAAGTCACCAATATAAAATATCCCACATGTGGTGGATTTCAATTCAATTTTGTAATATTAAAATCTGAGCTTGTGATATCGAAACGTCACATTGAAACTGGTTTATAAAAATATCAAACTGCTCGGATTTTCCATGAAAATAAAATGAAAATGGAGGCCGTAGAAAAATCGCGTGATAGCGCGAGTAATAGATTCCTTGTTTGGATTCGATTCTACGTGTTTGCGTGGAATACCCCTATTGCACAATCCTAATACCTCTTTTGAGCCAAAATTTCGAAAAGTACTTTAAAGTAAGAGATAATGCCTATTACTGTAGCAATACGTATAAAACATGCAGTCAAAGAGACCTGGCCAAGAGCCTGGAGCTTGTGACTTAGCTAAAGGTTAAAACAGCTCTTTTGTCAAGTATAAATACTATCGTTATTTTACTTGTCTCCGATACTGAACGGTTAAAGTAATAATATGACTCAAAGGATCCTCAATAAGGAAGACCAACCATCACTACTTAACATTACTTAAGCCAATATTAATTATCACAATTCGTTAATTGCCCACTGCTGAGTCGGGTCTCCTACTCAAAATAAGGAGGGTGGCCATAGTCCACCACGCTGACCAAGTGTGGTTTGGCAGACTTCACACACGACAGAGAACATGGAGAACTCTCAGGAGTGCAGGTTTCCTCACGATTTTTTCCTTCACCGTTAAAGCAAGTGATATTTAATTGCTTAAAACACACAATTCAGAAAAGTCAGAAGTGGGTTAAATTTAGGAAATCACTAGGACGTCTGCCTGAAATCGGGATCTTGTCGAGCCGGTAGAGTATTCATAAAATTAATTAATAAGAACTACCTCTATTCATATGCTATGAAGGGTTGTTAACACTAAGCTTAAAGAGAGTATCTTGGTGTATCTGCGAATTCCAAAATCCATTGAATTTAAAATGAGACCACCTTTGACGTATTTCCGAATCAAATCAGAATTAACTATAACCAAGACATGAAACGCGAATCTGAGATCGATAGGTTACTTTTATTTTAAAGTTTAGTCTTTATGGTACAGAAGATCTTTTAATCTGGAATAAAAAGCAATTCTTGTGCGTAAAATAGATTCCAAATTTGAGTATCGGGTTGATTATTAATTTCAGACGTAATTGTGTTAGTGTTAGTGAAAAGTGATTCGCGTCTGTCAGAGTTAATGCGTGAGTAAGTTAGGTAACTGAGTGTTTTACATACTTTTTAACTCACTCTTAACCCAATTCTGAAGTTTCGACGGACTCGGAAGCAGATGTGATTTATTTATAAGGTGAATGCTTTAAAACATGTGAAAAGGAAAGTTGTTTTAAATAATTGATTTTGGAGCGTTAGATTCAAATCAATATATTACTTTATAAACAGTAAATGTTTCAGACGCTGAATGAAAATAGGAGTCCCAACAACCGTAGCGATGCGAACTAAAGTTTATCAAACAAGTATGTTCAAAAGTCAAGTAGCAATCTATAGTCCTGAGAGAAAGTTGGCATATTATTGCATAAACAATAAACATCCAGATTTGTTAAGCATAAAATTGTCACACGTATTTCAAGATTAAATTCCCTTTTGCAAAATCTAGTGGAACGAAGAGAGCATTTTAATCGCGGCTTTCGAGGCGAAACGGACGTTGCATACGATGAATATAAACAAGTGATCATAATATTGCTAACCCTTGGACACGCCAGTTTATTACTCCCTATTTGTATCGAACATTTCCAGTGAGTATTCAATAATTACTTAATTTATGTTACCATACATCGCTTCTATTGATACATTACTTAGTAGCCAACCCGCTCTCGCTTCGCTGAGGTCTATTCAAACTGTTCACTCACTCTACCCGCAACTATGAATAAGGCAGCGTTCGTAAGAAACGTTTTTTTTTTCGACTTATTGCAGCAAATCCGATTACCACGAAAAAGTCTTGTTAGTAAAAAAAATGTGGTTTTCATGACAGATAGACAGGTATAGATCTGGAGATTACCCCCCTACAACCTCACGAACTCAAAAGCTTTACCTCTTTTATTAGGATAGATTCACATTAAGAATCTTTATAATTCGGTCATTTCTTGTTAATAAAATGCCGCTGGTTCTGTACAACATAGATTGAGGAAAACTTGACTTAACTATTATTTCCATACATTTAGATAAATCAGTTATCAGTGGACCAAAAACATTTTTTTAAAATTTTAATGCAACTGGTATGGTTCTGGGCTTTAATTTGATTCTTTAACTGGTTTCTTAACAAAGGTATGATTGTAGGTTAACGGGAATGACCCTGCGGGTTTTGATTCCCTTGTCAGTAACGACATACACGGCCGTATCTTATGATTGCGTTTTCTTTACGCGTTAGGACACTTGTCCTGATGGAATTTTCGTAAGACGGCGCTTGCACCTTGCGACTTAATTAGTAGCACGTTTCATACAAAACTGAGACTTAATTTAACCACATCAATGATAGTACTTTTGTACTAATAAATTAATCAATTCCCTAACCATTACAAAATATTCAAAAATGCACAACGTTAAAGTTCAAGTTTTCACTTCTGCCACTCCTGGCACTCCCCCAGTGCAACCTGTTTTTTTATATTATTGTAATTTGATATTAACTTTAATTTGAACCCTTCATGAATCCCGGAAGAAAAGGGTCATTTACAAATAGACAGACTGGACAATAGAATGATCCCTTATGAACTCTTAAAACATGAAGACCTTTACGGGTCACAGGACGACAGCAAACATTTTTTTTTTTATTGTCTGGCTAGTCGATCCAGCTTATCACTAAAATTAATTTATGATAATTATCAGGTACTAGATTTCTTATTTGAAAATTAGTATTTTGCGTTGGGAGCAGAAATTAGTATGAAACAAAGAACGAATTTAAGGCGACATCATCAACTCGTCTCCTAAAAAGAGAAGGGTCTAGGCCATGTACTCACATCTTTAAGTACATTATTATTCTTGGGAGAACATGTATTATTATTTTATTTTGAAGCAGTGATACCCTAGCGATTAATACTTTGGGGTCTTACTCTGGAGGTCTTCGAGGAATTCGATCCTAGGTAACAAGCACACAATGACAATTTTTCCGAGCTTTGTGTGGTTGAAGCAATTAAATACCACTTGCCATAATCGTAAAGGAAACTATTATTATACTCGTCGTCGTTATGTATAGTTATATGTTTGTTTCTTTGAAAGTCTATGTTTGTTAATTGAATATTTTAGTAACACAGTAATGTTTTTTCCTCGCAAATGTATTGAAAACTGACGTATGAAAGTAGTGTGCATTGGTCATTACAGTTCTCGTCTCTGTTACGCTACTGCAATCCCCCTCTACCTCGACTGTAACTACCAACTTAGCACACTTGTATCATAATGTACTAACGTATGAATGCAACATGACCACGATAATGTGCGTTAGTTATTTAATTAGCAGCGGGAAATTTGTATTTCCTGCAATGTTACCTATGGGAAATCATATCAGGCACACAGGCCACGGGCTAATGTAATAATTGCTAATTACAAACAATACCAAGTAGCATGTACTTTCTCAAACAATATAATGTGTTGGCGAATTTCTCAATCGATTTCATTATATTTGCACGCTTGTAATTTCCATATCATGTTTGATGAAAACAATACCTAATAGTTCTTCTACTATATTTTTTAAATTAGGTATATAACTTCAGAAAAAGTATTTAAATAATAACGAATCTAAATTCTAATGCCGTTGAATTTATTTAATTTTGAAACTATACTTTTGATTATTCTTGTGGTTAATAAAGCAATTGGTTAGACTTTTAGATTAAATAGTGACACATTTTAGCACAAATCAGGATGTTTTTTTTACAAAAACTATGATTGGTAGACGTACCTGGCATTCTGTGGTCCGACGTTGCCATCGTTGAAGGATGAGGTGGCGGAGAGGTCTTTGTTGGGTATCAGGCCACTCTCCATGCCCAACGGAGCAATACATTGAGCTGCAAATAAACCAATATAGTTATTGATACATAAATTATATCAAGTTAATTATCTTTACAACTAAACTAATTCATCTTATTAATTTTAATGTTTTTCAATTACAACTTCTTCTAAATTAAATAAAAAGACAGAATTTTTTAGCAATAATCAGAGTTAAATGTTTACACACCTTTGGCAAAAATTTAAAAATTTATATTTTGTTAATTATTTCCTTTAAAATTAAGATAAATTGATGAATGAAATATTTTCGTTTTTATTTAATTATAGACAATGTAATTATGAGTTCTCCTGACTACCGAATTGAACCGGTGGCTTAACATTCAATATTATATTATAAAAAAAAATTGGATTAAGCTTAATAATGTAAGAAACTTAACAAAAGTATGTTAAGTACTCTCATTTCTTATATTCTGATTTAACATTAGTATTATAGCATTCAGCTTAACCAGAATCCAGAGCAAACAAGGTATCTTCTAGATAAGCAACCATCACAGACCGTATCTTACGTTTAGAATAATTTGTACATATAGTAATTCAAGTAAGAAATAAATAAGAAATGTGTGTCTCATGATGTTCCGTAATTCTCTTCGAAAACAAATACAAAGTTAGAGCACACGAAAAGAGAATAGAAAATTCATATAATTATACTAAAACTAGAAGAAACAAAAAGCAATTCTTTTAGACAGGAATGTTATTATTTTATATAGAATTCTGTTGAAAGAAAATAATAAAATTGAGTAAGAACTAATTTAACAGGCCGCTGCACCATAGTTATTACTTAATTAAAAAGGCATACTGGAATGACGGGAATTATATCAAACATAATACATCAACGTTAGCGTGTAGTCATTTACCATAACACAGTCTGTTATACAAGTGAACTGTCCCCGCTTGGCTTTGCTAACCATTTCAATAACAATTCAATTTAAATATATTATTATATCAAGAAGATTGCCTTTTAACGACAAGAGTAATAAGAAAATCCTGATAGGATAGAATAGGTAATATTATACTAATTTCAAAAACCTGTAATGTAAGACAATAAAAGTTTTGATCCTCAAAAACGTTATTTCAGGGCAGACAAAGATCAGATCAGCTATTCGTTTTTATATTAAAGATGGCATATATAAAAAACAACAGCTTACTTTGCATTTTAAGTTGCACATTTAGATTCAGCGCATAAAATTCCATAAGAATTGTATATTTTTTTAGGGAATTTTGATGTAGAATGGTGTAATTATAGAATGAAAAATTTCAGAAAATAAAAAATAAACTACACAAACTTTTACTTTCGTTCTACCGTTTACCACCAGCTAATTCTAGTCCCTACATTCATGTGAAGTTTCAGCTAAATCGGATACTAGGAAGTTGAAATAACCACTTCGCCATCTTAGATTGTCTACCGTATACCATAACTAGAGTTAAGTAATCCTATTTTTCAATAAGTCATGTTGGGCCATAAAGAATTTAAAATCAAGCAATAACGTTTTGTAAAGGACAATATTCAAATTGGCCTGCGAGCGGAATAACATGTCATCATAACAAACATTATTCATTTATTTTTAAAGTTGAGAAACAATTTTCTCTTCATTCGATCTCGCAGACATTTTAAGAAATATTTATTATAATTTCCTCAAAACCTGAACTTAAACACTTAAATCCAACCTCACTCCATCCTTATATTTGTAAGTACATAAAGGTTTCTTTGTAAGTACATAAAGGTAAACGAAACAACCGATGGCATTCAACTTATTGACAAACTCGGCGATTACAGATAGGTATGGTATAATTCTAAATATTCATCCATTCCCTTTACCCGTGCATTAACAAATCAACCACAAATTACAATGATTAAGGGCGAACATCGGCGACGTGCGCTCAAATTAGAGTATTTTCGAGCGACCTGAAATGAGCGACTCGTTTAATATTTGATAAGCTCAAATTATTATGGTTATTTAATGTTTCAAAGGACAATATTGATTCCTGAATTTCTAGTGACGGATTCCCTCTGCTAAAGAATTAATAGTTGACCTAAACTTTGGTTCCCTATTTTCAGGTTCGGATAGAATATAAATCGATTATTTATCGTGGAATAAGGAATGGAATATTTTAGTACGGGACTTCCTTCAGTCATTATCCTAATTATAGAAATAAAGATGCGGGTCAGTTGCTGAATTGGTGCTTCCGAAGACACTGACTTAAATAACTAACTTAGTTTTCAATTAGATCTCACTACTTTTCACAGTGAGAACAGTGAATACTGGGATTTAAATTTTTAACAGAAATGATGTTATAAACGTTTAAAATATTATCAGGGCGCCATCTATTAGTTGCTTACCCAACTTAGATAAGAAAACTTCTTGAGGTATTATAAATTTTGATTTTATGTTTTTCTAATCTAATTTTATCTGTAGCGATCTTGGACATCACGAATAGTCAAACAATAAATGTTTAATGATTTTGTTTGTTACCTCAGTCGTTTCTGAAACGAATTCGAAATTTTATTTGAATATGCTTATTGGTCCCATTTTTTTTTCAAAAGTTCTTATGATGCTATCCTTAAGGGATTGAGAGAACTCCTCAAAAGTTATGAGCAGAAGTAGTTAGCAATAGATGTACAATCGTACATACTACTTCGTTACAGGATCGTTCAATAGATATATATACCTGTTACTATTCTATCTTCCTACAAGCCTGTTCACCACACCACACGGCTGACACCGACTTCATAAATAAAAATTATTGTAATAAAGGGAGGTTAATAAATAACGGAATTATTTATTATTTTTAGTACATTTTTTAGAGTTTGCAATCGGTTAATTTTTTTGTTAAAAATATTTTATGACTTTTCTATAGCGAAATATTACAAATCAAATTGACGTTTTATTTACTCGTTAATTATTGATGAAGCGAAATTTTGTAATATAATAAAGCGAAAACAGGCTGCTAGACTGTAATGACACAAATATATAAATACGATTCGATTACAGTGATGGTGTTTTCCGTTTCCGATCGTGTCAATCATCAGAACAGCTAGTTTTATTCCATCCACGCGCTCAATATTCGTGAATCGGTCGCAATCGCGTCGTGATCGGCACTCGTCAAAAAGGAACCATTGTAATGCAAACTGCGCCGGCGCCAGTTATATTTAACATCGCGATAAGATCCTTTATGATCTTCGACGGAAGGCGAGATGCTATATTGGGAGGTTTTCGAAATTGACATACTTTAAATTCTTATTACATTATGGGTACAAACTTATAGTCTTATTTTCCGTATTGTTTGGTTTATTCATTAAGCGGAGGGTGGTGGTAGCATTCCCCAAGATTACCTGTCGGCTTAGGGAAGGTTTTGTTTTTAATATATACTCTCATAAAGATGGCTAACGTCTTTATCCTATCTTCAAGCTTAACTTGTTGAAGTCGATTTCGAATCATGTCATTTGACTTCATTGGATGGAACTTGGTAGGGCAGAATAAAGTGAAAAAGATGAAGAAAGTCTTCACTTAAAGAGGGGTATATATCCCAGAAGCATAAAAGTTATAACTAACAAACTAACCTAGTTATTAAGTCAGTATACCAACTAACAACCCATTAACAAAAAAAAAAAATGACTATATCATGTAATTTGAATTATGGAAATAAAGGACTCTAATATTAAATCCGTTGATTTTGTTTTCAAAAGTTGATACGTTTTAATTTCCGTTATGACATACCAGATATTTGTCTCAACAGCCTATACGTTAACGTTAGCCCGGTAAATATAATGATATGACAATATGTTCATCTGTTGTCCTATATTTTCTTAACCGCTTATCACAATTAGACAAATGAGGATGGATTATGTCTAGATTGTTCGCTGTAAGGCTATGTCATACTAAACTTAATATGGCACTTTCTAAAGGACAAAACTCATGAATAAGAAAGAGGTTTCAAACTTATTATCTTGAGCATTTTATCAGTGCCTATATCCTGTCAAACGATTAGTACGTAGATAATATACGAAGTATCAATGACTCGCGTGATCGACGATAAGGAAGTCCTAGCACCTCAACTCTAAAGTCAATTACACTGACAATGTTTTCTATGCGAAATCACTTGATCAGACAGCCTCTGACATATAGAGACACAGGTTATATACACTATTACAAAGTTGATCAAAGTTATTATACAAAGTTCAAGCATCATTTAAAACACACGCTTGAAATAATAGTGACCATGGGACCATAATGTCAGTGTTACCACACACAAGGTTCGAGTATAAAAATTGTTTCAGTATATTCATGCAATACGCGAAACTTTTAGGGTTGAAACACATTACTGGGAACGCTTTGCGATAAGAAATTGTACATTTATTATATGAATTATCAGCGCCTTAAAGTACCCTCGTAATAAAGAAAGTGTGAAAAAAAAATACTTTCAGGCTCAAAAAATTACATCTCGTTTATAATTTGTTAGTTATGATGTTGGCAACATTGATTTGAGTAGCTTTTTAGTTTCAAACGTGGCACAACAGATAAATTTGAAAAAAAAGGTAGGAGATAGCGAAATAAATACACCACCATGACCATATTATCATTGCATAGAGAGTAACAAATTGAAATAACACGAAAATATAAAAAAAAATTTTTTTTTCAAATATTTGTACGAACCTTCTATAATATTTTATATTTGTTTGAAAACTTAAAGAATAATCTAGACATCGATTAAGGATGCCTAAGTCAAATATCTTACTCAGAGGAAGTAAAGTTGAATCGGCTTTATAACTTCGTTGCTTCCGTTTGCCGACAGTGTGCTCCAAGTCTTACGCCTTAAAGGGTATCTGTTTATTATTATTCGCGTTTGTGCCAATAAAATATACGAGAGCAATTAAACAGTTACGTGATTGCAGACAGCTCGCTTCACCAGACCAGACATATTTGATAAGCTACAAAAAGCAAATATAAAGGTTATCAAAGCGTATATCATTCACTAGTTGACCCACCCTTGCTTTGCTGATGTATATTAGAATGAAGATAAAAGTTATCAATCCCAAGTTTTATCACTAACGCATGAGTGGTTCACGACTTTGTTCGTGTGTAGCCCCGCTCCTATGGGTCGGAGCGAGATGTTAAATAGCCTAAGTTACTCCTTGTTACATCAGCTATCTGCCAGTGAAAGTCCCGTCAAAATCGGTCCAGCCATTTCAGAGATTATCCCGAACAAACAGACAGACAAAATTGTAAAAAAAAATGTAGTTGTTGGTATATGTGGTGTGTGCGTGTATACATCCATATGCACTTAGTATAAAGCGGTTATTTTAATATTACAAACAGACACTCCAATTTTATTTATTTGTATGGAAGACAAACGAATTTATTAATAAAGGAAATATTTCATTCGCCTTACACAAAAATTTCACAAAGCAGTTTATGCAATATTTTCGCGAGCAAAAACATTTTTTATTAGTCATTTTTGGTGGAAGGATACCTTAACAGTGGACCTATATTAATTTCTTTGTAATTGAGATATTAAGTAGCTTTCATTATCACAATCCATTAATGGTCCACGGCTGAACCGGATCTCCTCCTCAGAACAGAGAGGGTAAAGTTAGGTTGGCTCTCAAAGGAGTGTGAAGTCTTCACACTCCTTTGAGAACTTTTAGGAAACTCTTAGGAGTGCAAGTTTCCTCACGACAAGATAACAAAGGATATAAAACAAATAAATACAACTTTTCTAGTAACATTTGGAAAAAAAACCGGAAAAAAAACAGTCCGTAGATTTCGTCAGGCGAAGTTCTCATCGGGCTTGTACTCGTATATTATAATTTCCGAGGGGTCAACCATTAGTCAATGTATCAAGTGATATCGCGTGCGGTAAATAAACATATGAATATACAAGTACCGGCGCATACAAATTTGTTTATATTTAGCTAAGCGTGAAGAAACAGGATAGCTTTGAGGTTTACGCTTCTGTATATTTGACCATCGCCACAGTCGTTCCTATATGAATTTATTAAAATCACTTATGCAAGTATCTACCAGCTTATTAGTAATGTTTTATATGTTTAGATACCATAACGACGGATTTACACATAAACCTTCATCCTCTATTTTCCCGTCATAGTTGAAGAATAGTTAGCAACCGTTTATAAAGTAGTAGTAGCGGGTAGATCATTTTTTATTGTCTCAGTAGATTAGTCTCAGTGTCTCTGGTGTTGTCGCCCAGCGAACATGGAAGTTAGTGTTATAGTGTCGTGGTTAAGGTCATCCTTCTTGAGGTCCACGTAAGTTTACTTTATTATCTATTATCGTTAGCGAGGTCGAGTGGTGGAGGTGAGAGTTAATATATTATGAAAGAGCTCTTTAAGCCTGCTTCTGGATCTTAAGCCCCAGGCACCGCTCGCCTCAGTCAAAATTGCATGTGTATACGTATTGCTATACAGTAATGGGTATCATTTCTTTCATTTTATGACAGTACTATAAAGAATTAAAATAAAACGTACCTAATGTTATGAAAAAGGAGGGTTGACCAAACATTTTAATTAAAAAAAATTGTAGCTATTAGTCAAGGAGTTTATCATCAGATCAGCTCCACAAGTACCACGATTTAGCAACCAAATTTTAGCTTTATCAAATTCCAGAAAGTCTTTTTACCAGAAAGATTGGTTAGCAGTACATTTAGCAAACAACATAGATACAAACATTGAAAGTTAATATTAAGCTTGTAATACAAGATGAGGTTTTAGTTTAAAAAAATATTACTAGCAATTTGCATTATTAATATTCCTAAACCCTTTTAACTAAGCTATATACTTGTGTTAGGAATTTGAACCCATCTTAAGATCATGAATGCAACGCCCTGACCACTGAGCTACCGCCGATTCAAGAAAGTTAAGTCATTGCAAAACAGCAGAATTGGAAAGTTTCTTTAAAAATCAATGTCTAGAATAAAATTTTATTAAAACTAGTATATTTAAAGTGGCATAATTGACCAGTTAAAGTAAGCGGAATGTTTAATTAGAGGCGAGCTCGGAAGCGTGATAATCTTTCTTGGAACTACAAAGCTCCACTATACTCTGTGTCACTTTAATATGCTGTTACTTAGATAAATTTGTGTTTAAGTATCTTTCGATATAAACTGGATTATTATCTTCTATATCACTACATAGTATAAAACAAAGCCGCTCCCCGCTGTCTGTCTGTCTGTCCCTATGTATGCTTAGATCTTTAAAAATAAGCAACGGATTTTGATGCGGTTTTTTCTAACAGATAGAGTGATTCAGGAGGAAGGTTTATATGTATAATACATGCATAGTAGTAGAGAAACACTGATAATTTTAGAGGTTTCTATTATGTGATGTCGTAAATAAACACATTTTTTGCGCTAACATTGCAAACGCTGGCTGAACCCTACGAGATAGATCAAAATAATGTATTGTATGTATTGTACCCCCTGAAAAGCCCCATTTTTATCCTTTAATTTTTACGAGAAATAATGGCTTATTTACGAAGCGATTATAAACAATACAGCAGTAATCCTTATCCAATTAGGTACCTTAAGTACATTGTCTAGTTTACATTTAATATAGATCAATATGGCCCTTTACAGCATGAAATTTAAATGAATATTTTCGAAGATGTTACAGATATAAAATGGAGGGACATAGCGGTTACGGTAAAATACAAATGGTAAATTGCACCCGAGCGAAGCCAGGACGGGTCGACTAGTATATAATAAAACAATACCTGTATCCGCATATATTATTAAAGGTAAAATAAAAAATTAGACCAAGTGCGAGTCGAACTCGTGGTTCGAGGGTTCTGTCGTCATCATCATCATCCATCGCTAGGCCGTAAATGGGTTGTCCATTAAAGGCCTAGTGATGGATCAGTCATCGGGTCTCGTCCTCGGAATGAGGAGGCTATAGTCTACCACGCTGGTCCAATGAGGGTTGACAAACTTCACACACCTTTAAGAACATGGAGGACTCTCAGGAGTTTGGGTTTCCTCGCGATGTTTTCTTTCATCGTTAATGCATCGATTGAACAGTGATAATTAACTGAGAGGGTTCTGTACAAACTGATTAAACATAACTTTATAGTTGGGAAAAATATCGATCACTGTTTTTGGATTTTTCGTTGCTTGTATTTAAAATTGCTTCAAATCAAATAGCATGATTCTAAAACAACGGGAAGTACCTTAAAGGTTTTGATTCATTTTTATCCGAGCATCGACTGCAAACCAAAAATGGAAGTCAAATGAAAAAAGAATTTAATACACTACAATTTTATGTATTTTTAATCATATATTACTAGACTAACCTCGATGCTGTTTAAATGTATACACAGAACTTAGCTTTTTACGTGAATATGATTTTTACAGGCTAAAATACAGGCTCAGTTTAATTTAAATCGAATGTCAGGAAAAAAGTAATCATCATTTCAAAATGTTTTACCTATAGCTAGCCAATTTCCAAGGTAATAATTGTTAGCATCCGTTTTAATTTTATCCAAATTGTTGTTATATGGTATAATTTAAATGTACACGCACTCAGTATGTTCTGAGCTTAACATAAAAAGTAGAGAAATACCTCTTTATTAGTAATCTGTGTTAGCATCCGTTTTAATTTTATATAAATGGTTGTTATATATTCCGTACAATGCTTGAATATTATCTAT
Organism: Limenitis camilla; assembly: GCA_905147385.1. Taxonomy (NCBI): domain Eukaryota; kingdom Metazoa; phylum Arthropoda; class Insecta; order Lepidoptera; family Nymphalidae; genus Limenitis; species Limenitis camilla. The sequence continues at coordinate 20,623,442 of LR990224.1, forward strand.
GGTATATGATAAATTGTTTACCTTACAGGAAATTAATTGTCTATGAGTTAGATCATATTAGTGATGAATTGTCAGCATTGATACTGTTTCTGTTATTTTTTTAGGCTAAGGTAGGATATAAAAAGATGATGCAAGGTGACAGAGCGCAGTATTTCTTTGATTTTTGATGTAATAAGTGCTATTAAAGTGGTTATGTGGGTAAGTGCTGGTGTTTTTCTTACGAAATATCTGTGTTAATAGTTCTAGAGCTAACATAATGTAGTGTAAGAAAATACTCGTTACATTTTATAAAAGTGTAAGTGTCCGTACGCAAAACACGTCAAGCTAAAGCAAATATTGCAGAAGCAATGTGTACTGAAGGTAGATGATTTCAGTAATGAGAACTATCTTCGTAATAGCACCTGGGTAGGCAAGCTCCTCTGCTCATTTACGGGCAACATTAGTTAATAACCGCTGTGGTATAATTTATACATTGGACGCTTAAAACCTTTTGGAAAAGCCTATCGATCTCCATTTCTATTTCATCTAACAAAAAAGTCATAAGCTTTTGTTATTACAACATTTAGAATCTTTCACACTTTCAAAGTAAACTTCCGAATAAAAACATCGTTTGCGTTTCAAAATCCTACAAAAACCTAAATGACAAATAAGGTACCTAGTAAATCAAAAACTAGTTTATAATACCCTAAATATACCCTAAATATCAACTACTATCATGTCCTGTCAATTGTCCATAGTACCGAATAAAATTAACTGTATTAGATAAAATTAACTTAAAAGGTATTAAGGCTCTGCGTTTAAGAAAAATAATTTACTGATATAAAGCTACACTTTTCATTAAAAATCTACACAATAAATAATGGTATGAGAGGTTTTATTAAAAAGGGAAATGAATTCGTTTTTCTTTTTTTACGTAGCAACAGATTAAACACGATTTTCTTTAATAACTTTCTTTGATCAACCACAGAAAAATACAAGCTTTGTATAAGCTTATTAAGGGAAACGAATTAAAATATCTATATGTACTGGTAGTGAGCTCAGAGACCGGAATGGAAGACGTTCACTAGAGATGAATTTATTCTTCCCACGACACATACACGTAAACACTGGAATGCACTGCACACATTTCTCCCTCAATTTCACCACTTATTTCCAATTTTTAGTCCACTTCTTTTTGTCAAAATAAATACTTTATTATCCATCATTACTATTAAACCAATTAGACTCCGACGAGCGATTAAGTATCAGTATATTTTAGAAATTCTAACTACAATTAGCTGCATAAACACATTTCATTAAGGATAATTGTAGTTGACTTAACTACTTTACTGTAAAAAAGTATAAATTTAAGTATTAATTGTTTAAGTACCGACTTATCAATTTATATAATAATAATATGTATTCAAAAGCTCTAGACAGTCTGAAGTGCTCAGAGGGAAAATATCAAGTAGCAATTATTTAGGTATTAAATGCTTTATTATTAGATGTTGATAAACAAACAAATGGAGCTATCGTAGAGCAAATATTAGTACTCCGAGTACTTATACAAGTATACACTCGTACATTCGTACTCTCGTACTGAGGGTTACCAATTAGTAGTTAAGTCTTGGGAAAATCCGGGAAATATTAGTCTCAGTTACGTACAAGTAGTAGAGCATTTATATCTCAAAAAGGCATTAAGTAATGTTCAAGATGAAAGCACCCAGACGGCTTAACTTTTTCAGACAACCTCTACAATTATTGTCATACTTCAACCAATTTACACAAAACCTTAACAAATTGTACACTTAAACCTTCCTCATCAATCACTCTGACTATTGATGAAAACAGCATAACAATTCGTTCATTAGTTTCTGAGTTTATCACGAACAGATTTGCTGGGATTTTATTTCATAACATGTAGAGATGATTTTTATTTAACATTTAAAACTATCAATCTAAGTTATTACAAAAAGAGAAAATCTGTATTTTATATATATTTTATGTCTTTTATACTGAAAAGTTCTGGAGTTATAGAAAAGAGATATTCACATAGAAATAGCTCTACGAATTTTAATGAAATATTTCATAAGGCTACTTTATAATCAGGTAAAACGCCTAATTTTGAAGTTCCTGAGGACGAAGTCCGGGCAGATACTAGTCATTAATATAGAAGTGAAGCGAGTTTTTTGTCCTAGTTGTGTCATCGTTTTAATATATCAGCCAGAGCGTAGTGTCAAGATTTTTCCTAGAGAATGCATGTATATGCTCTTCTATATGCATAGGGAAGAAATACAATTGATGACTGCATTGGTGCGAATAATTTAGCAACCCATCTAATTTAATAGTAATTTCAATCGAAACGCCTGGTGATCCTACTCATACAGTATTTTGATACTCGCTCTTCAATCAAAACATTGGGATTATAACTTAAGCTGCGAATTCAAAATGTGCTTGCTTTTTGTGTTTTTTCCAAGCTTTGATATTTAGTGTGTATTATACAAATATGAATAATTTGTTTCGAGGCTAGAATTTGAGGTTTAACACGCTGCGATGAAACATACAAACATACATAGTCTCTAAAATCATAATTAACAACATATGGCTACTTAGGTGCCATATAGTGCTGTTAAGAATGATACTAATGATATGATATAATAAGATAGATGTTGCCATCTTATTATCCGATACTATAATTATTATGAACAATGTTTCAATGTGTATTGGGGTCACGAATTAATTCCTATTTTTTCTGGGTACCGAAGTTCAAACAAATTTCATTCAAACTCGTTCAATGGAAATTCTTTAGCTACAGTAATACTAAACTTAATTGGAGTAGTATTTATTTTTTATAAAGTGCTGTGGAAAGTGGTTGACATTAAAGAAATGCCAACCCTTAAGTGGTGATCACTTATTCCTTACATAAATCACCTATAAACTAGCCAACTTCCACAACATTATGTACTTACGACATTTATTTATTGCATACATAATGAAATGTATAAAATGATCAGGATCACTTCTCGCTTCGCTGATATATTAATGTTATAGTAATTTTTATTGATTTGAATACGTATAAAGTGATGTAAAATCGATCAAAAGATTAATTATCAATGAATGAGACAACAAAGGAGACTGTATCTCCAAATAAAGGAATGATCTACGAAGACTAATAATAACATGATACTCCAAGTTATAAAATATATAAAATATTTAAATAAGGATGCAGCTCAAGACTATATAAGCAAAACTGAAAGATTTTGTGTATTTAGTTATTCAAAATATAATAAACAACCGACAAATACAAGCTACAGTAGCTGACTAGCTGCGCACGCGCATACATTTAGTCAGTATTCGCACCTCCGTCCAATATTGTAGTGGTAATTTAAATGCACGGAACACCTTTATAATATAAGGGGCCGAAGAAAGATTAATATCGATCAGAGGTGCCGATGCTTATGTAAAGCACACGTGGGGAGAACAATGGTGATAGGCCTGGAAATAGCATTCATATGACGTGTCGCTTATTCTTATACGAGTACTTGTTCAACTTCAACTTCATATTTATTATTTCTTTAAAATATCGGTTTGATACCATGTTTAGAAATATTTAACTCATACGAGAAGATTCAACAGTACCATCGTTATTTACTGAAGCAACAGTTAGAATTCACCTCAAACTATCTCCATCTACAGTAACTAAACTCAGTACAAAAGGAGTAATTGTGAAAGATCTCGACAAAACAGGTAAAAGTTTGTCACAAGTGAATAGAATCCTATTGTGTTCTGTAGAAAAGGCGGTTTTAGGTCAAATGCAAATAGAATTCGCTTTTGGCGTGTCTTAATGTTCAAGCACCCGTCGAGTACCTAAGTGCCTAAGTGCCGGCCAACTCTCGCCCTGCGTTCAGGAACTTAAACATAATGAACCTACTTTTCAATATTGTTTTAAACTCCTATCATTTTTGTTACTATAACGATTTCCATTGTTATCGATAAAGCTGTATCGTTTGAGGCCGCGAGCAACACGTACACTTCATAGTTATCTATAATATATTCCCGCTTTAAAAACACTGACGCCACGCATCCCCAAACTTTACCTAAACAAACAAAACGAAAGACTCTTGATCGCGCGTTCACCCATATCAGAATAAAATCTAACACGTTAGCAGTAATTAAAAAAGTTATCTCAACCGTATTAACAAGGTAATAATAAATTTATAGAGTGAGTAAAGTTTGAGAAGCGGGTTCGTGCGTGCCTATGCTCTTGCGTGACACGTAGTCGTCTAATGAATAATAAACAGCGCAGTGGCGACTCGCGACTCGCTACTCATTCATATATCCACAATGGCCGATCATATTTTTAACATGAAACGATTGGTTGTCGTCCTAAACCACCGGCGGTATCGGCATTCGATCGCATAAATTCGGGCTCATCCCCGAGTTGGCGGCCTGGAGGCCTGGCGGCTCGGCGGCTCAGCGGCCCCGCGGCCTCGTTACCTGGAGACGCGTAAATAAGCATTAAAAGGAAAGGTATACAGTATGCGCGCATAAAAAAGGTTTTACGACTGAAAACACTTTGCGTGATGTCGCTCCGACTATTATTTTAATTACTTTCATTGTGTGCTGCAAGGGGTCGTTTGTGTTTCGTTACTTCTTTTAAATTTCCAGGATCACTAATTTTCAGCGGAGCGGCGCCCTATATCGATCGGAGTGAGCGTCCCTCCGGTACTTCGGTAATGACTTTCAAAACTATCCGATACGTAGATATAATTGTAAATATGCTCATAATTACACGCTCCGAAGATCGATAGGGAGCCCGCGCTGTAATGGGCGCCCGTAAATCAAGCTTTGAACGATTTCGATCGCCACAACACATTTAACGACTGAAAATGAGATTTTGGCTTTTTCTCGAAATCGATACCCGACGAATAATAAATCGACGCAACGGGATGTAGTGAGTTAGAACGGTTCCACGAAACACTCCAATAAGTCCTCATACATGCACGGTGCAGCTGAGAATTCGCAAAATATAGCATCAAGCGTCGACCCGTAAGCTTATTCGTATGAAGTAATCGTTCGGTAGAAGCTCGAGGGCGGTCACGGTTTCCGTTTTCATTCTTTAAAATCATCATCCATGACGCGATTCGCCATTGTCGCCACGCTGTGAGTACGTGAACTGTATGAGAACATCGTCGACACCGAGCTATGCTACCAGCGACTATTCCCGGGCTTGCTCTTCCGAGTTCCGCCTGTGTGCATTAAACTCACCAAATTAAAATGAGTCGAAAAAACTTTCGAATGCCACTGCAAACATTGCCAGGTAGAAATTAAAGTTGAAAACTTCTGAGGAAGTCATACAGGAAAGTTTTTAACATACGCTGAAGCCTGAAATATGGCAAGACAAAGTGAGAATACTTGGTAAATTTATAATTCTTCGTAAAACTTGATCTAAGTGAGGCGGGGCGTTCAAAGAGATGGGAAGTTTCTAATTAAATATTAAGGGCGCTCGTATAGTTGGCTGATCGTCCAGCATCAGGTAGCACTTCTGTACCTATTCTTTAACTGGTTCCTTTATATTTGAAATTTTATCCTGTAATGTTGTGTTTTCTAAGACCTTAGGTACCAATTCAAAATGAATAATTTTTTATTCTTACATGTCGTGTGAACATAAAGGCGATGCAGTTAGATAATGATACACCGCGTCCTTTACGTGGAAACTTCACACTTGACTTAATAGTCGCTTTAAAAATGTAGAATTGAGTATCAATTATTATTGATCCACTTGTAACTTGCATAACTTAAGAAGAATACTTTACGTCTATTATCCAAAAAAACTTCTAATAAAAGGAATAAGTCTTAATTTGTGGGGCCTATCATAGTACTTCAGTTGCTTAAATAGAATCTATCGTAGTTTTGGATAAGGAATTATATTATTTATAGAGCTATACCCTTGTTTGCCTCCTCGGCCTATAAAGATGTAGTATTTATTTGACAATTAGGAGACATTTATAGCATTATTCATTTATGACATAATGTTTTACACTCAGATTAGGATGTGATCTGTGATTTTATATTAACTAATATAGTTTCCATTTTAAAGTTTTCAAATTTAAGCCGTATAAAGTTACTTTAAAAAAAGTTAGTAAAAGTGGTTCTGTATTGTTTATAAAACAAATATGGACAGTTTAAATCCATAGTTAAAGATTTGAAGGTAAAGTATTGTAGGTTTGGTTAGTGTGTTTATATGATATGAAATAGATTTTTTCTAATACGTTGTATATAAAGTTATGAAATATCACTAATAAGTGTGCATTCATCGTATGGATATTACATTCACTGATGGTATGCTACTTTAATTCCCATGGTGCAAATAATTTTGCCATATTTTGTAATTGGTTAGAATTGATCTATTTTAAAAAGTTGACAGAATTCTACAACTTTTTAATTTCAAATTTTATATTTATCTCTATCTCTTTCTGTTTCCTTCGATTTCTATATTTCCTTTGTCTCGCTCTTTCATTTCTCTTTATGTTTCTTTAAAGTAGTAGAAAAATTATCGTTCGCACCGGCACAAAACGGCTTTTCTTCCCCTCGGAATGAAAGCTTTCGATGTTCGCCTTCAGGTCACGTCGAAACTAGCTTCCTCCCTCTGGTAAGAAAAAGCGTTGTGTAACCTCGTAAAACGTCATCGAATAATGATTACTGGATAGATATTGGCCTTTATTCATCGCTCGAGCCCGGTTGGGCAAACGTGTACAGGCAACAATTTAATACAGGTTCCGCTCGCTCAATTTGCATTGAAAGTAGTTGCGGCGTCAACAATCCAGGCTTTCGCAGTTTCTATATTTGTGATTGCGACTTTGTATAACATATTTATATTTATACCCACAGTGTCTTTACTCGAAAAAGTACACATGTGGCTAGACAAAGTGACACTCGTGACATATGTGGTAAGGAGGTAATTAAACCTACACATTGGTCACACGTCCAAGACACTGGTTCCTGTCGTAATTGTAAGAGATTATAATGTTTAGATGTTTATCGGTTCAGTAGCAGTATCTCTGTTGCGTTTACCCTAGATTCCATTCAATATTACCAACCAAAAGAAAGGTGAATAGGCATTTTCAAAAAAAAAAAAACCAACCAATCTCAACTTAGTGTTTTTCAATACCCCCTTTCCTTCTATTTTTTCCTATATGTATATAACATATAGTTACTAGACATGAAGACAGTCCACTATTTCATATCGCCACCTAATATCAAATAAACTATATATACTTAACGATTTATTAGGTTTATCAGGTAGATCTAGAACTAGTTTAATACTACATTTTACTAAATTATCACTTTCACTAAAATAGGTGAATTTACTAATAAATCGGACAAGAGTTTATAAATAATCAACACTATTAATACCAATAAATAAAGTATTCTCATGATAATTTATTAAAAATTCATGAAAAAATCTTTCTAGTATAAAATATCTACTCGTATAGAGGAGAGGTAAATATAAGCACCATTAAGTTAACCTAAGTTGCATCCGTATACAAAGTCACTGGAATAAAGAAATTGGTCCTGCTTATAATTCACACTTCATTTTATCATTTCCTAGCGAGTTCTCGCTTCCGTGAGGTAATATTTCCTTATACCAACAACATTTGATGGAGTGTGGCCAGAATCAGCCGCTGAGGCTTAATTTATTTAATAGTAATAATTGGTATAATGTAGGAAGATGTAAGTCAAAAAAAAATTAAATATGTGGAGGGTGATTTTAAGATTAGGTTTAATTTATAATGTGTTTCTGTTAGTACTTATTGTAAATAGTTTTACTGAGCGACAAAGCTCATTCAGGTCTATGTTACTATGTATATATCTATCTGTCAGTCTATTTTATTATATATATCAATATTCCAATTTTTTTAGATTTCTGCATACCAATAACATTAGGAATTTATATTTTTATTAAATTTTTTCATACTGTATTTATGAAATACGCTTCAATTTATTTTCGAGTTTGTAGCTTAAATATGCAAACAATTCGACAATATATCATTATTATATACATAGTAGGTACTGAATACAAGTAGCAGCAGACGTGCTACGAGTAAGTCGACTTAAGCCAAACTACCAAATAACTTCTTAGCAAGCAAAAAGCGATTATTTAATCTCCGTATTTGAGGGTTTCTACTGACAAGGATTTCGCAAAAGTTGTTCGCCGCCAATGTTTTATTATTAGCGCAGATTTACATAAGACTATTTAATGCTTCTTTCGGCTAATACTGATTAAGCTACTTTTAGCGCTATTAGGATATTCGTTAATCATATCATTTAATACCTGTAAGCTGTCGAGTTAGTTACACCTGGGTCGCCAATCCCAGGTACTACTCGGGCTTATCATAACTACAGAACTAGACAGACTTTGTCAATCTGCTACTTCCTTACTCTACAATCACTCCTTCCTTACAATTACTTCCTCAGTTTTCGATATATATGCTTTAATATTGACTTGATGGTAAAAGAAATGAATAAATTGGGCTAAGTGCGAGTCGGATTTGCGCACAAGAGTTCTGTACTAAACCATCAAAACGATATGCTTATGTATAATGACCTCTATGAATTCCTTAGAAAAAATTCTTGACAGATTTATGTTTGATATAGTCATGGTATGTACCTTAAAGAAAAGTGGCGAAGCGAGAACCTAGCATATTATATAGAACTAGCTGACCCGCTCTCGCTTCGCTGAGATGTATTCAAACTGTTCACTCACTCACACAACTATGAATCATATATCTCTCATCGTTAAGGCAACGTTACTTAGAAACGTTTTCGTTCGACCGTTCTCTCTCCGACTTACTGCAGCAAATCCGACTACCACGAAAGCCTTTTCATTTTTCGGGTTAATATATAGTCTATGACACTCACAAATAATGTGGCTTTCTATTGGTAAAATAATTTTCAAAATCGGTTCAGTAGATCCAGAGATTACCCCCTACAACCCAACAAACTTTACCTCTATGTAATATTAGTATACATAAAGAATACCAGTGACCTACAAAGTTATAAACTGTGAAGGGGTGGCAGAATTATTTATTGGCCTATCATACCTTGATCGAATACTTGTCATAAAATATCAATGGTAAGCGAATTTTTAATATTGTCTGTGAGTTTGTACACGTTTAACAACACATTCACTAAATAAAATTAATTAACACCGTTTATAAATTACTATTCGCGGGTAGCTCAATTTATTTTATTTCTAGTAGACAATCGTCCGATAGGATTGAGTTAGTCTGTCAAGTGGTGTCGCGCAGTATATATTAAAGTAGAGAGACAAATATTGTAGTGTTATTTGGTGGCGTGGTACTAGGCCTCCGTTGTCGAGTAGCACGTGAGTAATATACTTTATTATTTTAATATTTGGTCTTAAACGTCTCTAAATTAATCGTCTCCTGTATGTCAAGCCCCAGGCACTGCTCGGCTTGTCGTTTGAGTGTTTCAGCGCAGTGTAACTCTCATACTCTTAATAATATACACTATTTTAGTAAGAGTTTCGGCTAGTTTTAAGTTGAGATGAGGATACTTTAGAAGCAAGCTTCGAACTCAGGCCTAATTTTGTATAAAGGTGTTAAAGTTAATATTCAAAATAATGCAAATTCCGGTCCCAATCTGTGATTTCCAATTTGATATGCAATTTTCAAGTTTAAATCAATAGGAATAAGGCGAAACTCATTGAAATCGTGTTCTAAAGACTCTTCAACCATCGAGTGGAACTTCTCACAAGAGTCCAACGATATGGCGAGTAGATGCTTGCTCATTTTCTATTTAAGGTTCGTTTGCATGATGATTCTGACCTCTTCTGACCTATGAATTAATTATGGTGATTTAGGCGTTCTCTGATTTTTCTCTTGGGAAGAAGCAACATTGCTTTCTTCAATTTTTTTAATCATCTTTGATTGGATAGTAATTCAAATTACTTTATTTATTAGAAAAATCTCACTACCGATATATACTCTCTGTCTCGAAAGATTACATATAGTTGGAAAAATTATTTCTAAGAGTAAATATTTTCTTTTGCAGGCAAAGTGGAAATATGATAAAGATCTGCTGCAGTGTGATTTATGCTAGGTCTTCCTTATTGAGGACTGGAAGAGTCATTTATTTAAATCATCATCATCAGCATCATCTAAAAAACCTTTCAGAAGATTAGAAGTAACTTAGGCTCAAAATCGGACATCAATCGAAAAACACAAAGGAAAATTATTCGACATATGTGTGCTGCGTCATTAGAAAGAAATATTGTCCCTCATGTTCTTACTGTGTGGAGGTTGTGTAAAGGCCTCCGCAAACTGAACGAAAAAATTAAAATTTATCTATAGTAAAATATAAATTTTGTATGTACGTCTCTTAATTAAGTTTAAAAGAATCATAATCCAAATCATGTTCAGGTGTTGCGTCAATAATTAGTTTATTGTTGTGAGTTAGATCCACTTGTTAGAAGCACATGGAATTCACAAATAATTACTTAATCACAATTAATTAAACCCTTTGGTCGTGTAATGATTTAATTAGAGCAATCGGGGAAAAAAAATCCTACTTCTCGAGTTCTACCAAATTACTCATAATGAGCTCACGGATCAACAACGTGACAAAAATGTAATATTATAGCGTAATTTCTGACAATTCATAATAGTGTTAAAATAATAAATTAGTACAGTAGCGTCTATATATATATATAACAAAGTGGGGTTTGTTCGAACACTTATAATTCGAGAGCGGCTAGACCGATATTCATGGTTTTTAGTTCGTTCTATTTGTCTCCGTCCCAAATAGCAGAATAACTGATAAAAACATTGGAAAATTGACGAAAAAATAAATAAAAGATAATACATTTTCCCATACAAAATGTTGATTTCGTAACTGAAACATTTAATGTTCATCCCGTCGATACCGTAAACTCTCTCTCAAATTAAAGAACGCATTTAATTGAAGGTTTTCGAATCGACAAGATATTGTAGCAAAGCTAATGGTAACTCTATTTATTATTATATTTCTGGCAACACTAACCAAACGTCATTCGTCAAATTATTATGGTAAAATAATAATCGCTTGTCTCTCAAAATCTTAACTACTACCTACTGTGACATATGGAAGACTCCCTCATAAAAACGGGTAGTACATATATCTTTTATTTTTTGACTTATCAAATTTAATCTTCATTTAATTTATTTAAAGAGAAATGGTTATCTTTAGAAACTTGGACTTGGGTATTAAAAAGCTGACCGTAGATACAAACAGAAATAATGCCAAAACTAATACCACGGGGTGTTATTTTTAACATTTAAGTTATAATAGCGTCCAAGTTAATGGACTGATTTTGATGTGATTTTGTTTGTTTGAAAGCTGATTTAATCGAGATTGTTCTTAGCTGTAATTTATGGTGATCTGGTCAGCCGTTTGAAGACTATCTGCCTAATTTCTAACAATCGTATGACCTTGGCTTTTTACCTGATTTAAGTATTTTTTTTATTAAATATGAAGACTTAAACATTTTTAGTTGTAGACATGTAACTTCCGTATTCATGTATGCGCCAAGCTTAAAGTGAAGAGAGCATCTCCAAGACTAACCCTGAAGGGATCTTACGTTCAATGAATTGTTTCCAGGGCTCGGCGAATCTTTTGTCTTACGTATGAAGTCTAAACAAATGTTACATTCCATCCTTTTGTATTGTGTTCTATATTTTACGTACTAGTCGCTTTTTAAAAAGGGTGATGTATGATAATTGTTTTTTGTCCAAAGTCAGTCTGGCGCTTCTCTTGTATAAAAATAAAATGCTGATTGGTTCCTGTATAAATTAATTGTTAAATCTTACTAATATTATAAATATCAATTTGTATGTCTGGCTGTTTTGTAATCACAGAAAAACGGTAAAAAAATAAAATTCTCGTGTCACAAAGTTAGTTACCAAACTCCTCCGAAACGGCTCGACTGATTTTTATGAAATTTTGTGTGCATATCGGGTAGGTCTGAGAATCGGTCAATATCTATTTTTTATACCCCTAAATGATAAGGGTGGCCGCCGGTGGCAAAACAACGTTTGCTGGGTCAGCTAGTGATATATAAATGTTTGTTTCATAGGGTAAGTAGAAAAGTGAGCCAGTCATTTAGTGGGCTCAAACTCAAGATGGTAGCTAATACTATCTCGTAAACAAAGATTTTATCGACATATTCGATTAATATGGTATTTAGGTTTTTCATGAAAATGTGCTACCCTAGAAGATCGACTGACGATCGATCGACGAACTTGAACGAAGTCAATGTGGGGTCTGGGGGCACGGTAGTAAGTAGCTTCGTAATTTATTTGAACCCTTATAACTTTGGTTTGGATTTCACCAGATCTACAAAATTCTCGAGATATGACAATTGGATATCTATACTTTAGTTTTTATATACTCACTGATGATCATCAAAATTCTTAGGGTACTTTCTGAAGTCGTAGAAAGCTGAAATTTAGCATGTAAGCTAGTAATAATACACAAACAGCAAAAAAATTCTAAAACTTGGAAATTTTACCAAACAAAGGCCCTTAAATTAGGGAGTAGAAGTTTGTATGAGAGTTCCGCAAAACTTGATGCTATAATTTACATATTATCTATACATTATATAATATGAGAGTGCGGTCAACCTATCATTAGCAGACTCAATCACATTTTACTCAACGTACGTAGCGACCTGCGGCACGGTTCCATTAGGGACCTAATAAAGTTTGTTCAACTGTGCCCCGTATCATGGCCTTTTTGTACGTTTAAATTCACTCTACTGTGCTTTATTACATTCATCAAAGAAAGCGAAAAAATAATTTGGTATTCAAGGAATAGTGTAAAACTCTGTTTAAGTGTTTCAACGAAAGTATTAGTATAATGAATAATTCACAAATATTGATTTGGTTTAACTTCAAAAGTTGAACAATTTATCCGTTACTAGTCGACCGGCCCTGGCTTCGCTTGGGTGAATTTGATCACGTGTATTTATGCTTAATTTTAGGCATACGATTAAATCCCATACAAACTTTCGTCCTCTATTTCAACCCCTTCAAGCCTTTTCCAGAATAAAGGGTAGCCTATATCATTTCCTAAAATCTTCTGTACCAAATTTCATTAAAATCGGCCCAATAGTTCTTGAGATATAACTTACCCGACTTTGTTTTATATATATAGCTCAGTCAAAATAGCTCTTAATATAATAACAATAACAAAATATAAATTTAATAATAATAACACAATTAAGTGAACTCTTAAAAATTGCCCAGGAAGAAAATTGTATTTGCAAGCCGTTTATAGTCCAAGAGCTCAAAATAACTCAGAACTTTGAAGGCATCTGGCAGAGAGCGCGAATTATATTGATATCCTACATACAGTATCACATGATACCCTTATGTTTTATACTATGATGTACATTGGCCAACACTACACCTTTTTACCTAAAGCAACCTTTCCAAACATGTTGTAAAGTAACCTTTGAACGTTCATAATACCCAATTATTATGGCACGTAGGATGTTTATCATATTTTATTTTAAAAATAGGGCTTTCTATTAATGAAACCTTTTTACTAACAACTCACTCTTCCTTAAACTCAACATTAACAGTTTAACAATAATATTTTTCAGTGAAAGTAATTACGAAATCGGATTTAGTGGTTTCAAGAATTAGTCTTACAAACTACAAAAACTTTACAAGTACGTATAACCTATATACGAAAAAAAACTTTATATACTACACTACGACAGACACAACTTTTTGCTATTTAATAATTTTTTTAATTTATTTATTTTATATTTTAAGTTGACCTGCAGAAATACAACTGTGACACAAAGTGATGATCAGTTACCAAAGGAACACTTCCGATTATAAAATTTTGGTCAATTCAAATTATAAATTATTTACATTCAAAATTAAATGTATATTATTATAAGAGCTGTGCTTTTTCTGTGATAAAAAGTATCCTAAAACAGACTATAAACTGTCTGTATGATAAATTCAAATCGGTTCAGTTTAGCTCTGTTTTAGTATGTGCGTACAAACATACAGAAAAAAAAATTAAAAATTATTGTTTTGACTTCTATTGTCATTAAGCTTAATGACCTTCAATGTAACGACATTCAATAAATTATATTTTTATTTATTTTAATTTTCAACAGTCTGACCTAGTAACATTTTCTCACGTAATCAAATACATTTTTGACAAATGAACGGATGGAGTGCGGGAGTGTGGTTTCAACGTGTTTCGTTTAATCGCGGTTTTGACACTGACAGACAGGTCGGATAACTGTTATTTAACAAATTAATGCCGTGTACAATTAGTGGGCACCTTGCTTTATTATGGCTTAACCAAGTCTTCTTCCTTATTTCCTCCTTAGTTAATGTTTCTATTATCAACAGATCTAATTTGTCAGAACACATTAACAATCAATAAGTTCAAGGTACCCTGTATAATAGAAGCTATAATAAAATCTTATTCAAACGATTGAAGTTGCAGCCCAGGACAGGTACCCCTCTTCCCTAGACCAAGACCTGTTTGGAGGCCTTACTAACGCTTGACTAGCGGTATGATCATGTTGTTTATGCACATCATGAGACAATCATATTTAGATTTCACTTTTAATTATTAATATTAAGGCTGCCATAAGATATTCAATTAATTTAAATTTCTACAATTATGTAAAGTAACACAATAATCCTGAACGTATTGCTCATATAAAGGTGAATATTAAATATTGTCATGGTCATCATCATCTATACTAATATTATAGTTTGTGAGGTTTCATGGTGTAATCTACTGAACCGATTTTGAAAATTCTTTTACCAATAGACAGCGACATTATTTGTGAGTGTCATTGGCTATATACTAACTCGTTTTCGTGTAGAATTTGCTGCAGTAAGTCAGAGAATCTTTTCTTCGGTCGAACGAAAACATTCATAGTTGCGATAGAGTATGAATGAGTGTGTGAGAGTGAATAGTTTGACTACACTTCAGCGAAGCGAGAGCGGGTCGGCTCTTAGTTTAAAAAATGTATTTAGTAATGTATGAAGTTACACATAGATAGTAAGAGTATTATAAAAATTTATCAATTAGTTCAATTAGTTGAATATAGATATTACTAGTTTGTAAGTCTACGTGCCTAAGGACGGAATACCAGTTGATAATTTGTGAGTAAAAGCTCTCATCTCAGAACAAACGCGAAGTGATCGTTCATTATTCCATGATGAATGACTCTACAAGGAGACTATGACAAGTTATGCAAAGCACAATGTTGTATTTCATATATTTACGAAGGCTTTTCCAATGCATAATTTAAACCTTAATAATTATTTTTAAAGGACAAGAGAAATACTTTTTCCAAATTATTATTATTATAATGATTTAATTAAGGAAATGGAGAATATCGAAGGAGGATCAGTATTTATCTACAAGTCTCTAAACGAAGCCATTTCATCAAAGAAATTATAAATTATACCAAAGTCAATGATTGAAGTACTTATAGAAAATTCTTTTGAATGTTGCAATGAGAAGGATACCTGTCATGTTAATTTAATTTGGAATATCTATTAAAGCTCTTCGAAAAGAAATGGTAAATATAAATGTAATAATAAGACTTCTTTGCCTACTACCAAAGCTACCGTTTGACTTGGTTATTATTTAAAATTAATTAATTATATATTAAATGTGTAGGTCGCTATTAAAAATGAATATTCTACGTCCTACTCAATATATTTGATTAATTTCTGCTATAGTGCCCAAAATAAGTCATTGAAAAAATTAATTAATTATACTTTTTCTATTTCAAAAGTAAAGTGCTTCCTTTAGTTCAATAAATAAGATTTTAATTTATGTTCTATTTTATTACTTGTTCCCTCTGATCTATTCATTGGAGGATTTGAATTCATAAACGTAACTAATGTACTATTATATTTTTCTTTGATTTTCTTTTATAAGGAAATAAAAAATCACGAATCGTGACCAAACTCAATATGTAGTTACAATTATCAGACATGTGTAACGGATTTATTATAACCAGAAGACAATAGTTAAATATTAAAATGTAGTATAAAGAAAGTGCAAAACTTTTACTGTGTATTTTGTACTGTATACCAAATGGAGTTTTATTTTTTAGTTTCATTAGTAAAAATCCGTCGGATTATGCCTAGTATACGAACGTTCATGCCCCAGTTATCTTTTGTTTAGTAAAGATGAAACCTGAAATGATGAGAATTTATGGATCTTAAATCGGGGCTGGCTATTCATTTCGTAGTTCAGTAAAGGGAAATTTGACGAGGAACGTCTAGCTATCTATAGTAGAAATAGGTGCGGTATTGGATAGGATCACTAATATTAATTAGCAAAAGAAATCATTTATCAACAGTAAGATATAAGAAATTGAATGCTATGTTTTTTTTTGGAAGATTTTATTTCTACAGCGTTATAGAAAAGGTAGAAAGTTTGAAGACAATGTCATCTATCAGATCCTTCGCTAGACAGATAATAAATATCTCGAACTGTTATTACAATAAACTAACTTAAACACCTATGAGTCAGAAACTTATTGCCGTTATAGATCGAGATAAAATCTATCTCTCAATTTGAACCAGTTTAAGGAGCTGTGAGCAAAATTTCATCAAAATCGGTGAGGATAGTTTTAGACACGGAATTCCTAATATAGTGCTTCAATATAAAATTCTAAAACCTAAACACTAAAAGCACAATTGACTAAAAAGTAATCCACGCCTCTGTCACTACCTGTGACAGTGATGTACGATGGATAACTTTTGTCTTTTTTTACGGATTGTCGGCAAGAGACGAATCGCATGATGGAAAGTTATGGATACTGTAACGGCAGAATATTCAGTAATTGATGAATTGTTGAATGGAAATAGAAGCTTTCTAAATACTGACAACTAACGCTATCCGTCATATATAAATATTCCGATTTTTATGGTAAAATCATTTGGTATTTTAAAAACCGTTACCTAATTCCGGAAGACTTTAAAATTGAGTTAGTTTTATATATCAGAAGTTATCCGAATTTCAACTTAGTGACAGCCCAGACTGTTTTTCATGAACTGTATGGTATATCCAGGGAAAAACACCTAAAAAAAACTAACAACTAATATTTTAGAAAACATTATAATAGACCGACAGCTATTATCGTTTTAAAACACTAGCCAACTACATACATTACACTTCATAAGGCTAGGTTTCCACCAAAAATGAGCGAGGGATGTGTTTGTTACGAACCAATAAAATCGCTTCATTTGACACACACTAAGCGAGGGTAGGTAACATTTAGTAGTTTGGTCCTCTATTTATTCACAATATTTTCTACCTCTAATTATTTAAATCAATCATATCCATTCCTTTCTTAAATACTTCTTTTAGGTTTTTATCATCATCATCACAACCCATTAATGGCCCACTGCCTAGCCGGGTTTCCTCCTCAGAATGAGGAGGGGGTTAGGACATAGTCCAGCACGCTGGCCCAGCCAACCTGTTGCAGACTTCACACACCTTTGAGAACTTTTAGGGAACTCTCAGGAGTGTAGGTGTCCTTACGATGTTTTCCTTCACTGTTAAAGCAAGTGATATTTAATTGCGTGCGCCCAGGTCAATCCTGGACCCGGACCTCCCGAGTAAGACACCGATATCTTAACGACTGGGCTATCAATGCTGATTTTAAGTTTTTATGGTATCAACAATTTGTAGATGTTTCAAAGCCTGCCGTTAGTGTTTCGGTAAAAACCAAATCGATTTCAATTTATTACGTCTAAAGGTCATAGACTGAAAGAACCACATTAATATTAGATTCTAACTACTGTTACCAACTAGATACTTTTTTAATTTCTTATTAATTGTCACTGGTTAAATTCATAACCCACATTGATTAGTAAGGTAGGCTGCTCAGCAGTGATGGCGAGCGTTTATGTTAGGTCACGCTGGGTACTACGGCTTTTAGTCTAAAGTTATTATTATCTTTTGCGTGTATTATAGTTTACATATAGTTGTTATAGTGTAGTGTAATTAAATCCAAATAATTTCGGAATTTACTACGCAGGTACAAAATAAAATTAGAAACTCGACCTCTTTAATAATATTAGTGTTGATTAATTAAAGGTATATTCATACTTTTCATGACGTAACCGTAATATACGTCAACTTGTTACTTATTTTTAATTACGATCGATTTTCGTATTAACTTTGCTAGGGTGTAAAGCATTTAATAAAACTACTATAAATGCTAAAGAAATTGTATTTTTCAAGGCTTTATGTTATACTTGCTACCCTCTATAGTAATATAAGTGTTAAAGGAGAAACTAAAAAGTAAAAACAGACATGAACAAGGAATCTTTTTTGAGCTAAGAGATTTCACGGGATGAAATAATTTTCCAAGCAGGATTTGGATACATAAAGTACAAACAAACTAATTCATTTTTATTTATATAGAATATATAACCTATAATATAAAACTTCGAACCGACCACTGATCTCGAACATACGTTATTCTGTGTGAAATATTGAAAAAAATTATACAGTACTTGGAAAAGGTAAGAATGAGGACGATAATGTTGGCAAAACAGAAAAAAAAATATAAAACAGGAAGATGATGGTAAGAATCTCGATGTATTTTAAAAAGAAAGATGAAAAATACAACAAGCACTTTTACTATGCAGTATTTATATGCTTAGAAAATACCATTTTTTCATTCTCATCTTCCTCTCATCATCGTCATCATTAAAAATTTACAGATTCAAATTAACTAACCTCTACACTATCTGTATTCTATGAAAAGATTTTTCCATTTGAGCATTGTAGAAATAGTATTAATCTAGACTTAGCAAATTAAATAACTGACGTGTCGCTAAATACAGATGCTTTTAAAGGATTACCTAAGGAATTAAAAATCTATAATAGATTGCGTCTGTATTTTTAAAATCCAAGTTGAACAAAAAATGGTGCTTATCGACGGACTTATTCATTAGCAATCGTTCATTTAATATTACTATCGATCTACTAGTATCCTGTTGAATAACTACCGACTACTTCACTCCTTGCTACAATTTTATGAAAATCTATCTTAATGAAAGCCACCACGGAATTACCTCTAACTTTGAAACCAACAGCTTGTTGGTTTCGAAATGATACTGCCAATATTAGAACTTACTAAGGTCATTTTATGTTAAAATATGTTTTAAATCTTTAGTTAAAAATTTTGCCTGGCATAGTATCGATTATGTTAAGCGATTTTTTGAAGAAGTACTAAAATGTATTGAAGTTTTTTTTAACAGTTTGGATTGCAAACTACTAGCATTCCTTACCTCAAAGTAAACCAAAATGCTTGTTACCAGTGGGCAAAGTCAGTAGTCTAATGAGTGGGATTTAAACTCACCTCCTATCGATCGTGAACCCAACGCCTAAACCAGTGACGTGTGATACATTAAAAAGAAGAATTCGAAAGAGATGAGTTTAAATGCAAGAATAACATCTTAAGTTAGTTTAAAGTAAAACTCCGGTGATAGTCGTGTAATTCTGTTCAGTAGATCAGTAATTAAAGTGGTAACATTGGATCAATGCATTGCAATTCGTATTCAAGTAATGAACATTGTAGCGGCTTAGTGCTTTAATCAGTCGCTTGTTTCTCACGACACAACAAAGTTTCTATTTACAATACGTGACGTGGTGAATGGTGGTCTGTTTTTAAACACATAAATAATTATTACATTTATATCTATTAGATTATATGTAATAACAACAACAACGTAACTCTACAGTGGAGCAAAGGTCATAGTAGCTCTCGTGGCAACGATGCCGCTGATGAACTGGCCAGGAAAGGATCGGAGATGGCCGCGATTGGACCAGAACCAATTGTCCTCCTTCCCTCAGCATAGCCTACATCAGCCATCCGACAACACACAAAAGAACTGCATAATAAATACTGGACGGAGGTAAGTGGGTGTAAGCAGTCGAAACAAGCTCTCCCTAGCATAAACCGGAGACTGTCTCGTAAGTTACTAAATCTCACTCGCCCTAGTTTACGCAAAATCACTCAAATAATTACGGGCCACAGCCCCTTCAACAAACATCTGTTTAATCTAGGTGTTACTAACAGCCCCCTTTGCAGAGCCTGTTTGGAGGCAGAAGAGACGGCCGCCCACATTGTTCTGGAATGCACAGGCGTGACTGACTACCAGGCCAAACACTTGGGGTCACCGAGGACTCTCCCCGAGGTTATTGGTACACTAGAGGTTTGATTAGCTTCTTAGAGGAGCTGGGATGGCAGGATTAGCCACCCACCTTTCACGCAAAATAGGCGCACAGTGACGTCGAGTTGCGGAAACAAGCCCGTTTATACTTATACTTACTTATATCTATTAGAATGAGAAATGCAGAAACAAATAAAGTATCTGATATTCTCCATATGCAGAATAAACAGAATAAGTGAAGTAGATTCATTATTATTTCTATCCAAGTGATTGGTAAAAGAAAAAGATGGATGGAAAAATGAGACAAAAGAGAACAATATGACATACGCCACAAAAAATATATAAAAGAAGCCTTTGCCGAAAAAATATCAAATATCAAGACCTCCATCCAAACAAAAACTATAATAGTATACAGCCATTTCATGTAGGAGAAATTAAAAGTTCCATCAGCTTAACCCATAGTAATATTCTTAGCATTAGTAAAGTGGATTAGTCGTATATAAATGTTAGTTATTTATAATTTTTAAAACATAAATAACTAACATTTATTTTTCACAGCTACATCATTACTAATGGGACAGAGTAAACAAAGAAATTGGAAATGGCGACAAGTTATTGGAAGGCGATCGTGATCACGATTCACGACGTTGAGATAAAAAATAAAAGTGCTCTGCTAGTACCATCGGATAAAACTTTTATTCTACTTTGAAGCGTTTTATTTAGAATTTTTTATAGATAGAATGTCTGACAGACGAACAAGGTACTCTTGGAGTTAGTGGATGGAAATGGAAGATGTTTACTTATCTAGCATTCACTTTTGACAAGTTTATTCCAATATTATTAAGTTTATTGCTGAAGTGCAGATAAACGAATTACTGTGGAAACGTTTGTCTGTGAGAAGAGGTAATGAAAAGGAAATATATTCTACACCCCTCATGCGACTTTGCTTAAAAAATGAAATAAACTGAAGTTGGTAGATGGACGGATCATTGATTTTGCGATCGAGAAGTCATGTCCAAAATCATTTCATAAGTGACGAGAACCCATTGCCATTAAAATTGAAAATAACATAGTATCTTATATAAAAATATAACTTAAGTTATAAGTGCACTGAGACGAATAAATTTGAGTAAAGAGGGCAAAGTTGGTGCATTTTGTTTTCGTTTAATCATAAAATAAGATTGTATCGTAATTAAAACTTTTATAAGAAAACAAAACTGAACATTCGCGGAAATGAGATTGCATATTGAGATCTGATTATTGCATTATTAGAGGAGTAGAAATAAATGGATTCTGTAAGTGGAATTAGCATAAGTACTTCCAATGTCTAGGCTCGGGGAATACGGATTACCTTGGTAAAGAAAATTAATTAACAACCACCATAGTCCATTCTCATTGTGCTATTATTGTTACCGCAATTTTATTGTAAGTGGTCTTGATATTATCTTTACTTTATATATAAAAATGAATCCCTATTTCCCTTGGTCACGGCATCACGCTTAAACGGCTGGACCGATTTCGCTAATTCTTTTTTTGTTGTGTTTGTTATTGTCAGGAGAAAGTTCTTTTTTAAGAAAAAATAAAAAAAATTGCGCGGAAAATTAGAAAATTTAAGAAAACTTAACGACCCTGTTAACTTTTCTAATGTAAGCTTTTGACAGCCAATTCGAATTCAATCTTCATAGTGAAGACAGGACAACATCTGGCGGGTCTGCTAATCTGGTATGAAGTATAGATGGAATTAATACGCGAACATTTTATGCGTTACATACAGTAGAGAGAAATAAGAGTTACCTATATCATATAAGAAATTTAAAGTTGTAATTAGAGGTAACATTTGAAATGCAATCTCAACTATTGTCGTCTAATAGATGCTTCTACAATCTAGATAACAAAACATATTGACGTTGTGTATTCATTAATTAACTACATATAAAATGTAACATGAACGGTGAAAACATATTACAGTTTAAAAAGTATAATATTAATGTAGGATCGTATCTTCCAAACGCCGTTAGTACCGCATAAAGGTTAAGCTGGTATTTAAGATAGCTACACAGCTATTAACATAAGCATCCAGTGTCAACTTGAAAATATTTTCAATACGTCTTCAGAAAAGGGATTTTTTCCAATTTGAATATACTTATTATATTTTCAGATCTAACTTCTTTCCTTATAAATGATATACGTGAATAAAATGATTAAAAACTTAACATGAAAGACTAAGAAACTCGTAGAAAAAAGGAGAAAATGTATATTGATTAAAGAGTATCCAACTTAAATTGATTTATTATTAGAAACCGTAATGCTTTATTTCAAATATCTACAATTAGAAATAATATTGATAAACTATTAGATAAACTATTATATAAGAAACTTTATCAAAAACCAAAACTGACTAAAGTAGGGAAAAATTTACATTTTTTTTAAAGTGTGTGACTTTATGTGAAGCAAATTTTATTCCGCCGCTTCACTGCGGTCAAATTTTGCATAAATAAGGCTTTCAAAAAGCAGAAAAATTCACGATTTAATCAGTATATTTCGATTCACAAAGTATTAATAATGTATTATGCTGATCAAAATCCTTTAGTAATTCTCGCGTTCATAATATTAGTAGGATAATATTCTGTATATAATACCGCAATAGCTACGTAAGCAAGCACCTTATACTCGCGCCATAACAACGGCATTCGCTGAGCAAACTCTGGCTTGTCACGTTTCCTACACATTTGGTCTTGTTGGCTCAACGCTGTAGTATACTGGGAATGCCTAAGCATTTTAAGAGGCATCCCGTAAGCCCGATTTACAATGCACTTGCTGGATAAAAACCTCAAAAAGTAATAAAAGATAATTCTTACATACCTATCTAACTGGGCTAACCAATAGACAAAAGAGGTACACCTTCAAAATACTGAGACTCATCTTTTTCTTTTTCTGATCAGAGTCTATTGCTAGATATGTCTCAACAAACATTGGATTTCAAGTTCATTTATTGTGTTCCCCATAACAGAACTAAACAATTAATACAATATTTTTTTAGCCGGTGGTTATAACAACTACACTAGTATTTCAAATATCCATGAAAAGAGTATCCCTAATTTGGCAATTGGGACATATGCCAAAATAATTCAAACAGGAGATGAGACGTAGCCATACAATAAGAAGCTTCCAATAGCAACAGAGAGATGGAAAACGCTGGGGGAGAACTGACTGGATGAAAAGAAAGATGCGTGCGTGAACATCGCATGTTAAAATGCTTAATATATAGATATAATAATTAACTTAAGGTTTACTTAAATAATTACAGACGATTTTCATGGAAGTTCTGCCTTATGGTTTTAATTGTACAAGCTCAGACAGGACATGTTGTCCTATCGATCTAGGACGTCGCTGTTATAAAATTAAAAAATTAAAATATTAGCGGAGTAATTTAATATTTAGACGTGCAGGTTTTAACCTGATTATAAATCAATTTTCAATTAAACGTAGCTTAAAGCGGTAAATTTGGAGAAATCAGATGGAGCTAGATTATGTAGTCGGATTGAGTGCTTGCTGATTAGCGGTCGAAATTAATAACTAATCTGGATCTAAATACTTCGGTTTATGGAAAGTAAATTCAATCTAAGTTCAAAGTTTTGCATATAAAATAAAAATTTGAAATCTATTTTTAATCTAAATCAAACAAAACAATCTTTGGTTAAATAAATCGAATATAGATTTCAAACAAGAATTTTGAATCTCTTTTCAACACATAATCCAAAGATTTTGCATTAAGATTGATTATTAGTTTCGGCTGTAAATAATCTAGATTAAATAGTTTTAAACCCTACCCTAATTTAATCAAGAAGTAAATGAGACAACACCAAATACAATAAAGAACATTGTTCAACTATAGGTTGATAACTAGAAACTTATTTATACTATGACTAGCTGCTGTAGTGTGGAGTCGAGCAGTGGTGGCGAATGATGGTAACGGTAAATGTGTTTCTTGTCTAAAACATGCACACAGCTATATATTTACATTCAGAATCAGAAATCCACAACTTACATCTAATTATCACCTCAAGACTCGACTAATTGCAAAATGTACAGAGACAACGATGAGCGAGACGTAACGAGAATAGCTATTATAAAACGCATTTGAAATCCACAATGAAAACATTCTATAAGTGCAGTAGCTATTTATCGTATCGCAAGTTCATACAATGCGGAGCATCTCGGGCGCCGCAGTGATGGCGTAACTCAGGGTAACGAAATTACCCCGCCTCGTTTGCAAGTTTCTCTTAGCTGCTCAATATTTACACTATCAGTGTATGAATATAAAACGACGGTATAGATACATTTTTATACTAATTACCTCGAGAACTTCAAAACTAATTGTTTTTGAAATAGAATATATTGGAAGGTAATATCTGTTAATACTGATTAATTTAGAAAATCTTTTATTAATAGAAGCAATCTGAGACCAAAGACTGACTTGAAAATCATCATGAAACATAAAAGTATAGTGAATTGCTAAATAATTCTAAACACATTCTATGGGATTACCTAAGTAATATCCTTATTATTTATACATGTAATAAAAATATGAGCTATCAAATATCGTAGTAAATAAAAAATATTAGGTCAATATTTCTATGAAAATAATAATAGAAGATAAAACAATTATTTTAATATTTTTATATGTAAGAGATACTGTCCTTGCTGCGTTTCGGGTATTTTAAACAAAATTATATTCGATTTCCTGAAATTGTCACTAATTACAACTAACTGAATTGTGCAGACATGACAGAGAGAGAGAGGAAATGGAGAGTAAGACCATATAATACCAGAATACCAACGCGGTTATGCATTGTCGCAGGTTCCTCAATGGTTTACGATTAATAATTTAGTACTAAACGCAAAAAAGACTAAATGTGTGGAATTTGCTTTACCGAATGTTAAAAAACAGCAATTCACCCTTTTATTAAATAATGAAATAATTAATTTAACCGACTCAACAATTTTTTTAGGAAAAACTTTAGACTCAAAACTTCAGTGGAACTCCCATCTATCATCTTTGGCGGGAAGACTCAGCTCCGCAGCTTACGCAGTAAGAAAAGTAAGGCAATTAACTGATATTGATACAGCCAGACTCGTTTATTTTAGTTACTTTCACAGTATAATGTCCTACGGCATTTTGTTGTGTAGAATCCATTTTTATTCTTCAAAAAAGAGCAGTTCGGGCCATTTACAATCTAAGAGCTAGAAATTCCCTTCGAGATGTTTTTAGTAAAATAGGTATTCTTACGATGCCGTCACAATACATTTATTGTATCATGGGGCTTGGTGTTCGCATCTATAATAAGATCCCACAGACTATATTAGACTTGCCACATCAGCAATTTGAAACTCGAATAAAAAAGTGTTTAGTAAATAAAGCTTACTACTCTGTACAAGATTACTTGAATGATGACAAAGCTTGGATTCAAAATGACGTTGTTCTCAGCTGAATGATTATACCTTTGTAACAGAATACAAACAGACTGATGTAAACAATAGCATTTTGATGCGAGCAACTGTTTCTTGCCAGTTCTTCTCATCAGGAAACTGCTTTCCGAACTGGTGGTAGCTTCAGACAAACTGACTGACTGACCAATTTTTGACGTGTCAAAAGTACTTTGTAAAAAGTCTATTTGAATAAAATATTTTGAGTTTGAGTTTTAAGAAAATAGAAATTAAGAGAGAAAAGAGGAGATGAAAAAGAGTTAACGAGAGAAACAGAAGGTTAGATAAAAAGGGAAACGTAGATGGAAGAAGTGAGAAAATAGAAATAGAGAAAGAAAGAAAAGGGACTGGGAATGGTCAGTAGTAGACTGTAATAGTAATTATTTTTCTAACAGTCAATTTAGCAAAGGATATTTTATGGCAGATAAACACACAGAGATATAATATGTTTGAGAATTATAAGGAGTGTAGTAGTCTCTGGATAGTGTTAAGTGCTGTGATTGCTGTTCTATTGGTCACGTGAATACCTTACACAGTCACACGATAACAACACCAGTCATACCCAAACAAAAAAGAAAGTCATTTCGTTATCCAATTTCTACCGACACTTAACTATATTGCACGGCACCGGGTATCGGGAGCTGCAATGACAATCATACGACAATTTCTACCTGTCACGACAACAAATAATCCAAGTTGAAGAACTTGAATTTTCCACCATAAATAATTTAATCATTTTTAGTTTTATAGATCAGTTTCAACTCATTTCTGATTAAGTTTATCAATTTGTAAGTCAGTTTAATATGTATAAACGTGAAATTTAGTACTAAATTACTCTGTTTTCTTTACGAAATCACTGGTAACACTGCTCCAGTTTTATCGAAACAGAGGTTATATATTGTCACGGTAAAGGGGGTATTATAAAAATAAGTATATAAGCATTACATGCAATTGAAAACTAAATAAAAGTAAGTTCGAAGTAGTCTACGTTAATCTGTCCTAGTAGGATTGGAATATATTTCCTTACCATAGGATTACATTAACACACATACACTTATGAGATACTTATTTGCCAATATCTTTTGGTAATACTATTTATATAATATTAATACTATATAATCCTAACTAATATTATAATTTCGGTAGTAACTTAAGAAATGTAAGTAATATTTAAGAATACAAACTAAACAAACGAAACTGCGATTTAATATATACTACGCCATCTATTGATGGATAAATGTTCTCTCTTTTACGCAACCAAGCTTTAATCACTGAACCAATTTTGATGAAATTGGGTATATAGATAGTTTAGAGCTCGGGGAAGGAAAGGAGTGAATGAGTATGCGATTACGCCATCTACTGACGGAATGCATGTCGAACTGCGATTTTGTTGTTTTTAGGAGTTAGTTATATATAAATTACGTTGGTGTTGAAAATATAAATGTAAAATATAGCAATAAGTGATACAGCGATTAAAATGTGAAACTTAACCTAAAAACACTTGGTTAAATTGTACCCGGGCGAAGCCGACACGGGTCGACCAGCAATATAATAAAATTTTAGTAATTTAATTTCAATTTTATTACAACAATTTCTACGTATAACTGACTTAACCTAATTCCTTAAACTAACTATATAAATAAGAGCCAAATATTAATCAACATTGTTAGACAATCTAAGTGGCAGTGAAACGGGATCGGAATGCGAGACCATTTGCCGATAACCGTTTTCTGACAGCTTCTGTACTATTCTAACGGCTCGTTCATACAAACATTTTTTGTGACTTCGTTAAGGTAAAAAGATTTTTGTATAAATTGATGATTTGTGTCCTTGAAAATTCAATTAAAATCCATGCAAAAATAAATTTAATTTTTATCCCCCTTATATAAAGTTAGGAGATGAAAGATGGCTAATGGTTAAATAATTTATTTTAAGAATGTTTTTAGCTAAAAATCAATCGAATAGGTGAAGAAATTATTGCCGATATAGTCTCCTCTTTTAGCCTTTAAGGTGGGGTAAATTTCGATAAATCCCAAAATATTTTTTTTTAACTAAAATTAGATCTTATAGTAATGGAACTGGAATGGAATGGTTATAGGATCTGCGGTAAAAACTTTAAAGGTAAAACATCCCAACGGATGATTGAATTATAGAAACATCATTAACCTAGGCCTGGAATCGTCATCTATGCTTTTATCTCCTACAACAATGCCAAGATAATATCGGGAACTACTGAACATTTTAAAATTCCTTCACTCTTTAAAATATATTCTTTTGAATAGGTTATTCCCAATCCATTATGAAAAGAAGACGGAGAACTGGGTCGAAATGAAGAAAAGCCTTTCAAAAACAACTTACGGTCTAGGAAATGAAATTTTCGGATAGCGCTTCGCTGAGATTATCATAATTTTCATATTTTTTTATCGACCGTATGTAATTTAGCCCGTTTTTGCCCGTTCTTCCGAACATATTCTCCTGATTGTAATTTTTTTCAAAGTTTAAAAAAAACTCTTTAATCTTCTTAAATAAAATTCCAGTTCAACGTTTTAGTTGTAACTTAGAGCCTAAACTCCAGTATAACTGCCATACTAAGCAATAAGACTAAGCTTGGCAGATTACGCACTTAGGAAAATCAGTTTACTGGTCAATAATACTGTTTGTTTATTTTCAGATATATTTTAAAGTGTCAAACTTATTAAAATACTTTTAAAAATATCAAGAAATTATCTATTTTAAGATTAAGATGAATTTATAAAAGTAGAGTACGAAAGACATACCGATTTATAAAAACAAAAAATTGTACTAAGTAATTGTTAGGCAGAATTATTTTTCGATATTAACTTTATGAAGATATAAATATAAAAGCTTCAAATCCATTCTTAAACATGACCTATAGTTTTATTTCAATAATATTTCTAAACTGTTTACAAACAAATATAAGACATATTTGGATGTGGACCGCTTTCCGAATTACATTTTGACTTGTCAAAATTGTTTGCGAGTGTTTTTAGTTAATTTGAGAATATTCCTTTACCTTAAGTTCTGGTACTGCGATATTGCAGGTTTTCATACAACTCTTACAATTGTATTTTTAGTAATAAAATATAATTTAATTTATCAAAATATTCTTTACATTACATCCATAATAACTAGTCGTAAATGAAAAAATACATTAATTTCATAAATATTCCAAAACTAGATGCGCCCCGCGGTTTCACCCGCTATATTTTGTATAATTCAAACTATAACATTATAAATTATAGCCTATGTGTTATTCTGATGTATAAGCTATATTATTGTATAGCTTCATCAAAATCGATTCAGTAGTTTTTGCGTGAAAGAGCAACAAACATACATCCATACATTCTTACAAACTTTCGCGTTTATAATATTAGTAGGATATATAATTATTGTCAATAACGAGGTTTACAATGCTGCTACCAATACGAAACTTACAATTGTAAATATGATATCTCCATTGTACATTGATGTAATTACTACTCATAATAGTCGAAGATTCTTGCATGACGTTAAGATAAAAATAAAAAGGTATATATCAAATATGTATTTTAAGGTATATATTCAAATAATACATATTTTAGCCCAGCGAAGCCACGGCGGTACAACTAATTTTTTAATGTTTAATGTAAAGTAATTTATTGAACAACTAATCTAATTTTTTAAATCCTTTACAGATATAAGCGCATTTGTAGTATTTACAATCTTTTAAATAATACTTTGTATATACGGATAGAATACATCCTAGATTAGTAAATAGGATATCTTTAATCCCACGCCCACCTAACCGAAGCCCGCTAGTATTATACTCGTATAAACAAGCGAACTGAAAGTCGTTGTTCGATACGAATTGTTCTTTTATAAAAATCTGATAAACTTTAACTTTATTTTGGAATTTGACTCACAAGAATCGTTGAGACTATATTTATGCAGGTTCCTGTGAGCTATATTCACCTACGTCATTACAGGATTAAGTTAAATAATTACACTAAAGAAACGCTAATAAACTATAGGAAAATAACGAAAATAAATTTATCTCATAATAATTTTTTCTAAGAAATGGCACACGCAGTAGTGTAGGTTATAATTAATTCAAATACACACACACACATATTTCCATTAAATTCTCTCTAATTTCTGTGAATGTCTCTTCTATTAACAAAATACCAAATGGAGTCGCTTAGGATCTTGTTTAAATTCAATGAAGCAACAAGTTAGTTGTAACGGCATCTTACGCGAGACTATGACATATATTTTTTAATTTAGACTAATAAACAAAAACATGACATAAAATCAAAAACTAAGAACAGCGAGTCCCTTAGTGTATAAATAATTCCATTAAAGCAACGGGTTACTATAGTTGCTAATAGCACTAATAGATTTGCGCGAGTTAAGATTTAAAAAAATGGTTGTAAGTTACGATGGTTTTTAATTAGAATTTATAGTTTATAAGATTATTAACAAAATACCAAAAACTTGGCACGCGGAGTTGCTTACTAAGAGAGCAACAAGTTCCTGTTGGCTTCGACGGCATCTTTCAACGCGCGAGTTACGCTTTATAAACTTTAGTTTTCTTCAACATTTAATTTAGGCTTTATTAACTGTAGTCTAACAAAGCAAGCTTTACACATATCTTAATTATAAATTTTAAGGGTGAAGGGTAAAGCGAAAAATAAATTAAGTACTTACACATGTCCAAAGCGTTGGTAGTCAGAGCTTGGGCGAGCAGCAGGAAAGCAACCATACAAGGCACCATCTCGCTGTTCACTTCACCATCTCTTCCTTCACACCCAATCTAGAAGACATCAGACTTCATGAGCTTGTTTCAAATTACCCGCACAGGTATTTTTTTTTATCAAAATTATTGAGAAATCTTGAACCGCCGCGAATATTAAATCTTTATTTCATTTATTGTTTATTACAAATTTTTAAATTATTCCCATCATTATAACGTACCATAACTTTAACTTAAAACAAAAAATTGAAACCGATTTAAACGATTAATGTAACAAGACAAAAAACACTTCATGCAAACACGTTACTGGAATAAGAATTTGTAAAATAAACACATCCTAATTGCACTTTGAAAACTACACTGTACTTTGAAATAACCGAAAATGTCCGGAATATATTAGATCCTAAGTCAGTGATGCCACATCAAGAAAAATAATTTGCCTACATTTTAAAATATTATTAAAATTGCATTATTAAAATAAGCAAAAATATTCACTTGAAAATCACTGCTGTCGCAAGTGAGATGTAGGATAGTTATAAGGAATGTCCAACTCTCGAGCCCCGGTGTTGCCAACGTAAGGTGCCGCGATCAACTGACGCAAAGGACGGATGCTGTGCTTATTAAATCACTTTAATTTTCATGTACGCAAACTTTGTTAGTGTGAATTTTTTGTATACATGCACAGGATATTTACTGCGTCAATAAATACATATAAAATTTTTCATTAGTGTGCGTCAATGAATAATATTACTTTTATTTTTTCAGTTTTCACTTTTTTCATGTCGTAAAACAGTGACTGTGGGATTCTCTTTCTGTCTTAAAATAGGTTTATCTATATAATCGGACGCTTTAGTCCGACTGTTTTTAGATAACAAATATAGTATTTAAAAGTAGAAATCGTGTTGTAAAAATTATATTTCCTAATATATCTTCGCAAAGGTAACCAGACAAAAAACATAAAATTAATGACGATCACTAATTCATTGAGTTTTACCTTTACCAGTAATTAGCATTGTGTCTACATTAATTACTTGTAAAGGTTCATCACGTTGATACGGTAAATGCTCCCCCCAAATTAAAGAACGTATTAGTTTAAAGATTTCGAATCGACAAGATATATCCACAAAAATTTCCACAAAAAATCTAAGAATTTGAATAGAATGAAAATTTTCTTACACAACGTGTAAGTTCTCTGTCATGTTGTTTAAGAAAATACACGTGGGTATACAAAGTGGGTTGAGTTTAATAGGCCAAAAACATCCTTTGAGTAGAAAGTAAAAATTTCTATAGAGATAAATCCCTCTGATGTGACGGCACAAAAGTGATGAAATATTGGAAATATAAAAAGAAAAAAAAATCAACTATAGCGAAATTACAAGCGAAAGCTGACTGAATGAAAACTGCAATCTGAAGCGAAGTTGGGTCGCTGGTAAACAATAAATGTTTGCGATGCATTCTGCGGTACCGAGTGGTTACCATGCACTCACCATTATATCTTGAAAAATTATATACTATCTAGGTAATGATTTCCTTTATCCGATATTAACTCACCTGGGGAGTGTAATTTTTTTTTAAACTGTAGGTAACCTTGAAGAAAAGGTTTTTGGACATTTGACTCGTAAGGGAAAAGAGGGTTTTTTATGGTTTAACTGGTATGATGGTAAACATGACACTTTATGCACTGGTTGTGTACGCATCAGGTTTTAACGATTTGAATAAAATTTTGTGCACGGACAGTTTATAACCTAGATAAAGAAATAGGATAATTTTTACGTTCAATCACTGAAAATGATGAAAGGTATTCAATCCCATAGGAACGTAAAAATCGTTCATACAAAACAAGTAAAGGGATATAAGTAAATTTTTCTAAACAAATAATGTGCAACTTGAATCGCCACATACGTCACATTTATCCCTAACACAAACCAGAGTGCCTGTGGTATTAGCGGATATTACTCGGCTAGGACCAACTAAAGGGACTTTTTCCATCTTGGGCGCCAAAATGCGACGACAGACATACGCGCTCAACTTATAACACGCCGTTATTTCGAACTCTTTAAAAAAATATCACTACAGCGACACAATGAAAAACGTCAAATGTGGAGAGTATAAAATGTATGTGAGTTCTACATCGCGCTATCAGTATTTTACTTTACTTTATTTTATGAGTACATATATTCTAACGTGTCAAACAACAAGTAAACCACAGGCCGTACAACCTTTTCTCGAAGCAACATAGCAGTTTTGACCTTACGTAATTTCGTATGTTACGAGACTGAATTTTATTTTTAGTGTTTATTATTGATGCAGTCAAAGTCGTTACACACTTTTACGTTACACCTAAAAACTTTTTACAATAAAATGACCTCATTCCGAGAGTTTTTTGCTACTCATTTTAATCTTCCAAAAAGATTGTAAAGGAATGCATACAATCACAAAATATTCAAATGTTACATTTTGCTTTAAATATTAAACAACATACATGCAGAAACAAGCTCTGGTTCCGAAACGACAGTTACAAGTGATGACACTACACTAGATTGCTTAGATTATTCATCCACTCCGCGACTTCCATCTGAAGGAAGATCAGCTTTGTGGTGCAAAGAGGCTTATTATATTATTATCTCGCTTCGCTGAGGTAACAAACCACACACCTATATTAATACCTATTACTCTACAGCGGTACACAGTGATATCTATAGTCTTACATATCTATAGTCCTGCCTGACCATTGACAACAATAGATAATAATGTAAACTAACGTAAACCTCTAATTGAACTTAACCAAGACACTAGCATGTTTAAGATAGTCGGTATTATTATCGTCATCACCACCCATTAAAAGCCTATTGCTAAGCCGGGTTTCCTCCTCAGAATTAGGAGAGAGTTAGGCTATTTTCCACCACTCTGGCCCAATGCGGGTTGGGAGACTTTACACACCGATAGAGAACTTCATGGCCACTCAGGAGGCTCAGCAGGTTAAAGCAAGTGATATTTAATTGGTTAAAACACACACCACTCAGAAAATTCAGATGTGTGTCGTGTGAGGGACGAATTTGGACTTCCCGAGTAAAACACTGTTTAATGCTATTAAAGTAGTGT
The DNA here is from genome assembly GCA_905147385.1 of Limenitis camilla. Classification (NCBI taxonomy): domain Eukaryota; kingdom Metazoa; phylum Arthropoda; class Insecta; order Lepidoptera; family Nymphalidae; genus Limenitis; species Limenitis camilla. The sequence continues at coordinate 20,657,015 of LR990224.1, forward strand.
AATTAAATATTTTTTTTAATTACTCAAATAAATAGTTTGTAGATCCATAAAATTTCTAGGATCAAAATTCTAGTTGGAAAAATATGTTTGTTTATTAAAGCGTGCAAGTATTATCGAGTGGGCTTAACGGATGTATCTATCCGGGTTGAAAATAGCAGCACAAAAGAAAAGCAAAATTTCTCATAAATCCCAACATGGATATAATGAATATTACTATTTATAAATATCAGTGAAATTTACGGTGAATTAGACCCACATTTCCCGATTTATCTCAAGGTGATAATCGTACCTATTCAATGATAATATTAAAACTAGTCTACGTCATTCTTTTTGAAGAGCTTTTTGATTAAATTGTTAATTTTTTTGGAATATTCGATTAAGTGTTAGGAATATAAAAATAACTAAATGAAGATTTTGTATGTACAAGAATATTTTATTTTATGTAAAAATTTGTGACTTTGTGAGGCTGCAGGGGGTAATCTCTGGATCTACTGAAACGATTTTGAAAATTCTTTTACCAATAGAAAGTCACATATATCAAGCCGAACAAATGAGAACATTTTCGTGTAGTCGGATTTGCTGCAGTAAGTCGGAGAAAATGTTTCTTACGAACGTTGCCTTTGCGATGAGTGATATATGATTCATAGTTGTGGGTAGAGTGAGTGAGTGTAAATACACCTCAGTGAAGCGAGAGTGGGTGGGCTAGTCTGTTATAATGACTCGCTTTGAACAGTAAATTTTCGGCAAGCAATAGACTACAGAATAGTGTTGTTATAAAATACGAGTGACTTTACTCATATAGCGAACAAAGCTATTATGTATATATGTTTATTTATATACAAATAATATTGCTATATATCTAGAGTCTAGACGTTAATAATGAACTTATTTAAAAAAAACTCTGACCTTCTAATTAAAACTAAATTTCAAATTTAATTGTATTGTGGTTCATTTTCAATCTGCAATTCGGGCAATAAAATATTTAAAAAAAATTAGTCAGAGTGGTCCAGTCGTTCTCGTTTTTTTAGCAAGCCGAACAAACGTCTATTTATTTTTATACATAAGTTATGGTACCTGTACAAAAAGACAAAAAACCCTTTGATTGGATCAAAAAATAAAAAGGTAGGATGATAGAGCATTGCATAGATTATTTATTATTCAATGCGCCTCGCGAGTTACTACTTTAGTAAAGGACGTTGGAACGGTCAGCGTTTGTCGTGTTAAATGCAAAAGCCAATTATAAGTTTTGGGAACTACCTCCGTAAGCGGATGTATATTATGAAATATGTATCCTACTGATTTATGAATGTGCAACCATCTATTTGTCGTTAACTCTAGGACAATTTACTAACTAAATTTTAATGAATACGATACACACGCTTGAATAGGACGACAACGGCAAACAACTTATAATACTATAAAACTAAACCAGTTTTCATGTATCTATACCAATATTATAAGGAGGAAAGACTATTGTATGTTTTCATCGAGTAAATTCAAAAACGACGGGACCGATTTTAAAAATTCTTTCACCATTAGAAAGCTACATTATCCCTGAGTGACATAGGCTATATTTATTACTTGAAAATATTAGGTATCTCTGCTGCTAATTTCAATAATGTAACCCATTGTGTAAAAAAATTAGCAATAAAATATCTTTCATCGTATGCGCTACGGAAACTATTGATATGAACAAAAAAATGTTCTACAATATTATAGAAAATATCATTATCTATAGAAAACTTCGCGAGACTTGTCCAACTATTGTAATTATGTCACTATAACTACTTATTTATATTTTAAAAGTTGATATAAATGGCTATCAAAATCAGACCAGGTATTCCATACCTTTGTATTAATCCTTATCCAAATAAATTATTTCGTATTCAAGACTGTTTCAATATCTGTCACTCACTTTTTGAACTATTTAATTCGCACATTCCGTTCAAAAGATATTATGAATAAAAAAATGTCAAACGTTCCGTTCGTTCGTTGTCAACGTCTTATAACACATCTTCTATAATAATAATATTGGTTCTATCACTTTCAGATGAAAACGATGCGAAAATAAACAGTTTTACAAGTGAAAAGTGCATTTTTCTTATTTAACAAAACCCTTCTGTATATTATAGCTATAGTTATATCAATTTTGAAGTTATATCAATTATTCTTTAAGAGTAAAAAAAGCTTCAAATATGAGTACAAGAGTCCATTCAAACGCTTTCGAGTCAGACTTTATCTTGATAGAGGAAAGTAGGAGTGGAGTGCAATTTTAAAAACTAAAATACGCAAAGACGGGACATAATAGATTTCCACTATCACCCTGGATTGTTACTCAAAGGACGGAGGCTGAGCATCTTGATAACAGTCTAGGTATACAGAAGTTAATTTAATATGATACTGAAGCTATTAAATAAATTATGGCTTAGGCTTTGTCTAATTACAAAATCTGTAATAATATATATATTGAGTATTAAGAGTATGGAAGCTATACTGCGCATTAAAACTCAAACTACAAAATTAAACTAGATGGAAGCCGAGCAGTACTTGCGGCTTGACACCCAGGAGCAGGTATAAAGACGTCTTTTATAACTGTTAACTCTCACCTTCACACTCTACCTCGCTACCATATATTAAAATAATAAAGTACATTAGACCTAACACCACACTATTAGTCTCAACCTATACACAAATTTGAATTTATAATCTATTTTCAATCTATTATCCTAAAATTTTGGATTTAATTTCAGCCGTTAGATTAAAAATCTGATCACTTGTCGGAATTTAACTATATAAAAATTTAATCAAATATCACAGAGAATAAATCCAACGTCAATAGACATCTGTATAGATAAGTTTTCGTTTAAAAATTCCAACTTTAGAGTAAGGTCTCGAACTGTCCCTTATACGGAGTGGAGTTCACTTCCTAGTCAAGAGGTTTTCAATGTATTCGTTAGTCGGATTCACATTCAGCGCCAACGATGATAGAATGGTCTCGGACTCGAATGGCCATACACAGACATAAAAGTTTTACGATCACGCCTACTTCTTAAATATAATCGATACTTTATAAGTTTATTTGCCACCACCTATAGAAGACAAAACATTTATACTTTCAACAACAGTTAACTTAGAAGCAGAAAGGAAAATTATACGGTATGTTTTAGCACCCCTTCCGATAAAGGTATTGTCATATATTACTACTGTTTCTTTTTAAAAAAATAAGAATAAAATAAAATTAAATATTGGCGCCCATTGAGTGACTGATGAGATATTTTATTTAAAAAAAAAATCCACTTCTGATATTAGATTTAATTCAATCGATTTTAATAATTTGGATTTTTATAACTTAGGTCAACACATAAAATAAAATGATAATGACATCATGATTTTTAAATGTGAAAAGGATACCGCATGTAATTCAACAATAATATTACCAATTTTGAAAAAAAATTGTTTGATTTTGAGCAATTATATGTTGTAGTATTATAACTTAGTGATTATATGTTGATTGGAGAAGGGATAGTTGGAAATTGAATTAAGTTTTAATATTTTCCTTATGTTAGTTCGCGCTTTCGTATCATACAAAATCTATTGAATGAAAATACCCTTCACGGTGTTACTGAAGCAGGTCCAACAAAAATCTAAAATTCATTTAAATCAGATGATAAAGAAAATTTTTCATCGATTAAATACGTTCTAGTCCAGCGCAGATAGGGTGGGCGGTATTGTATAAAACTTATTGCGTCGCTCCTTCCCATGGACAAGTGTTGAAAATAAATATCAAAATAGATTGCTTGGGTCTATTCTATATTGGAAAATAATATTCATCCTGAATCACGATTTTAATGCTTATTTTTTTCAACGTGACTTTGTTAGAGCATGATATAATTGTCGGACCGATTTACTTGTGAAGATAGGGACGAACACCTTTTTCAATATTAAACGTGATTCATATTTTCTAATCCAATGACTTCGTCATAATCAAATCATAGTAATAGGATATTATTATATAACCAATATATATTTTTTTCAAAAGAAGTCTCATTTCATTCATGTATTAATAAAAATAAAGTAAAACTACTACGTAAAAATTGTAATCTGTATCACTATAACATTTTAATTTATATACTATTAATTCCCAAAGACACCTCGACATGCACTTCACCCCCACGTCGATAGATGGTGTACGAGCACACTCCTTTATTTACTTTGTATTCTTAAGTATTTTTTCCACGTAAAAACATAGCCTATGTCCTTCCTCGAGCTCTACATTATCTCTGTATCATATTTCATCAAAATAGGTTCTATGATTTAAGCATGATTGTGTAACAGACAGACGCAATCTATCCGTCATTAGATGGCGTAGGTAGTATATTAAATAGCAGAGTCGTTTCTTTACTTTGTATTCTTAAGTATTACCTACGTTTCTTGAGTGTTAGTTAAGCTTTAAATATAATTTTACCCAGTTTTTAAAAGTAATTGTTCTGACTTCTACTGCCGTTATAAAGAAACTTCACATTAAGTTTTATTAAATATCGTTTTTTTCTATAAGTAACATTTAATTACAGAATCGAAAAAAAATTTAATAATTCTTGTTTGTTGTCGTCATACCTATATCAATCAGTTAATCAAAGGCTTTATATACCGATGCATCTATTTAAATAGTAAATATATCCAGCAGTGTTTGTACAAACTTGGCCGTAGCACGTTCGGACATGAGGACTTTCATCCAAATATTTGAACATTCCAAAATAATACTATATTGCACAAAGTTTTGTATTCAAACATGTTTATTTGAAATATACTGTTTATTAAAGAGATAGTTGAATAAATATAGAAGGCAACACATCCGCTTCCGGGAACTACGGTCAATAAGCAAGACGGAAAGAAATAATGAAATTAATTGGCGACAATATTTGTAGGTGTATAGGAATAAAAGTGACATACACTTTACACAGAAACCGAGCATTGTCTCGGACTGAGACCCAGGAGCAGGTCGCCTCTACCGCTAAACTTTGTTATGCAATTGAACGTGACATTTAACTAAGATAATAAGTATTATACTAAAGACTCACGAAATCACTTGGTAGTCTGCATGAGTCATTCGGAACAGCAAGAAATATTTTATCTTACTAATATTATAAATGTGAAAGATTGTATGTTTGTTACTCAATCACTCAAAAACGGCTAAACTAAGTTTTTTTGTATTTTGGAAAAATTTTAAATTCCTACGGGATATTAATATTACTAATAAAATATGTCTAATTTTTTAAATTTAGCAAATGTTTATCATAAAACTTAAGTACACGTGACCGACTAATATGTTATCGAAACTGCATATTCTTAAGAAAAAAAAGAAGTACATACTAGTCAATAAAAAGTTACTTAAATGTTAATTTAAGTAAATCAAGTTTAATGAAGTTAGGCAAAGTGTGCGATTAGTGCAGGTGAATGAGTCTGGGTTGCAAGTATAAGTTCAGAATGAGTCCAGGTAGAGATTTATTATGTACAATGTAATACAATAAAAGCCCATTAAAGCGTAAATTTCTATTTTGAAACTCAAAGAAAATCATTTCGCTAGTTTTCTTCACAAACAATTTTCTTTAAAATATTCAGTTGATTTCACAGCAAAATATTCGCGAAGATATTTTAAATGCATAGTAAAATTAATCCTTACTTCTTACTTTGCGACGTTCGGAGAATTGAATATTGTGGTGTTTTTTAAATTGATGCAATAAAGTGAAAACATTTCTATTTCATACTAGCGGCCCACAGCTACGCTTCAATGAAATAAGAAGGTAGACTTCATTTAACGATCCATATCTCTCCTCTATACTAGCTAACCCGTACTCGCTTCGCGAAAATGTGTTAGGCTACAGATAGTTCTATCAAAACCGTTTCAGCCTTTGTCACTTTTTAAACCTTCCTTGGAATTCTACAAATTTTTCAAAATCAAAATGGACCAAATAGGTCCAGCCATGCTTGAGTTTTAGCGAGACTAACAAACGTCAATTCATTTTCATATAATCCTTCTTCTTCTTGGTCGATACGGTCTTGGCAGACCGGGTCGTGGTCAGTTGAAAGTTGTGGTCCTCTTGACAATACGCCTCCACTCCTCCCTAATGGAAGCCTTCCTCGCACATTGGTGTACTGGGACGTCAATTGCTGCTTTTACTTGATCAGTCCACCTCATCGGTGATCTGCCACGTGCCCTAGTGCCTTCAACTCTACCTTGAAAGGATAAAGATGTTACTAAGGAATGCGGTCCAAGGTATTCGTAACATTCTTCTCCAACACCAATCACATCTCAAACGCGTCTATCCTTTTTCTCTCACTCTCTCGCAAGGTCCAAGTTTCCGATGCGTAAAGGAATATGGAGAAAACAAGAGTTCTTACGAGCTGGATCTTGAATCCTTACTAATATTATAAACGCGAAAGTTTGTGAGATGTATAAATGTTTGTTACTATTTCACGGAAAAGCTACTGAATTAATTTTAATGAAACTTAATCATAATATAGTTTATACATCACAATAACACAGAGGTTATAATGTATAAAGATATTGTGTGAATTTTCCAAAATATAAGGATAAGTGTGTAGTAAGTAGTCAATAGGCTCGCTCGTGTGTAGTGTGAGTTACACGTGTCATGTATATAATGTATCATGGAAATGTTTATCTACAATACACCACACAAATCTTTTATGTGTAAGCAATTATCACCAAAATAGTGAATATAGCGATATAGTTATACAGCGATTAAAATGTGAAATTAAACTTAAATACACGTGGTGAATGCACCCAGGCGATATATAATAAATACGTCAATTATGTCGGTGGTGTGAGTTAGGTTTAGGTTTGCCTAAGGTTAGGTTAGCCTTGTGTTAGGTTAGGTTAATGTTAGTATAATCGTAGGATTAAACAGTGTTACTAAGCAGTGGAGATGAGTGTCTCGATCGAATAAAGGTAAGTCCTTAAGACACCTTGGTCACAAGACCAAGGCACTGCTTGGGTTCCTGTCAGAATAGTAAGAGATCGTAAATGAGTGTTGCGCCCGTAGCTTATATTACAGGCCATCCGTTGTGCACATACGATGCTTATAAACGATTGTATATACATTCCTTTTAATTGTTTCCGACATATATATATAGTGAAGTTATGTGTCATGGTTTTCGCTCTTAGATATCTAATGTAAATGCATCTTGTCAAAGGATTTGTAACCGTAGCAAAGATACATAAAAATCATTTAATTACTTACAAAAAGTATACAAAATTGCAGAAAGCATTTTAAAATAGAACAATGGCAAAGGTATAAAACTAGGCGAAGTAGGTCGTAACTACTTGATTTAATCATGACGTTTAATAGAATGCTAATTTTTCCGAAGAGTAGAAAAAGTAAAAGGTGCTCAATTAAATCATCTCATCAGATTCCATAAAGAAATATACTTTTGTTAATAAAGTTTCACTACTATTATCGATTATATCTACCTTGTTAGTAACACCGTATATTATTTCGTGTATACCCACGTGTAGACAATATATAACCTATAGTGCGATAGATTAGAGTCAGTGTGTCTGGTGATGTCGCGCAGTGTACATGGGTACAAGTTAGTATTATAATGTCGTGGTTAAGGTCTCCCTTCCTGCGGTCTACTTAAGTTTACTTTATTATCTATTGTAGTTGGCGAGGTCGAGTGGTGGAGGTGAGATTTAATATATGTCACGATAGAGCTCTTTAAACCTGCTCCTGAGGCTCTCCAGGCATACTGGTCTTAATTGAATGCTGTACGGTAATGGGTATCATTCTTCTCTCGTCCTATAAACTTATCAAATCCATTTCCTTTCAGGGAGATTGCATAAAATCCTATGTTAGCCGATATCTTTGCTTTAAACGGAAACGTACCATATATTAGTTAGTTTCAGAGGAATATGAAGCTTCCAAGTATATCTCTTACAGTGTTTTTTTTTTTGAGACAGTATGGAGAAATCCTATACCATTTGTTAGCATCCGTTTTAATTTTATATAAATGGTTGTTATATGTCCGTAAAATGCTTGAATATTATCTATGGTATATATTCATGTTATTTTTATAACAAATTGTTTATTGTACAGGAAATATATTTTAGAACTTGGGAAATTATAACAAATATAATAGTGAATTGTAAAAAATGTTAAATGTTGATAATGAATTGTCTGTGAGTTAGGTCATATTAGTGATGAATTGTCAGCATTAATACTGTTTCCGTTATTTTTAGGACTAAGGTAGGATATAAAAAGATGATTCAATGTGACAGAGTGCAGTATTTCTTTGATTTTTGATGTAATAAGTGCTATTAAAGTGGTTATGTGTGTAAGTGCTGGTGTTTTTTTATGAAATGTCTGTGTTAATAGTTCTAGAGCTAACACATTGGAGATACAGCGAAAGTTTATAAGGAACCATTGGGTGCTTTTTTGTTAAATCAACTTTTGCATATTCATTTATTTAGCAAAGCTTGAGTGAAATTGGTCAATTCGAATATTTTTTTGCGTATCGGCTCGGTTTCATGACAGGATTATTTCATTGTATCGGAGGAAAAAAATCGGAACAACAGAACTAGAGTATATTTTTTTAAAAGCACATGGCTATAATTGTTTTACATTTTGAAAGGCATATTCCTCTTTGAAAAAAATCAACCAAAAATCTTTAGAGTCACTTTAACTAAAAGTATTACACAACTGAAGTATAAAAATACGTAAAACATTCATGACTCGAAAACTATCAAAAATGGCGGAACATAATCTTGTCAAATAAATTCGGCAGTTCCGCCAAAAGTTGTACATTTGAATTTTTTTGATGTCCCGAGCACTTAAGATTTATTTTTGTTGAACTAAGCTACAATATCATTAAAGTAAGTGTTTCACAATATTTTTGAATAAATAGGCTACGGAAGAATATCCCAATAAATAAAAATATATTTACAATAATTACTTTAAAGTTACTCTCAAAATTGACAAAATTTCCTTCCCATACTGTCCCTAAAAACTTACATCGTGTTTAACAATCGATTAATTATAATTTTTCTTCTACAACCTCGAATATGAGGATTTTCGATGATAATGTCACTAAAGAGCTATCTTTAAATTAAATAACTAAGATTTCATTATACTACAATTTATACGAATATCTTATAGTAAACTGTAGTATATGTCGATTATATTTTTAGAACAAGTTACTAGTAAATGCGGTTTTTGGATTTATTATGTAATTTTGTTTGTGTCAAAGCCACATTTCGTTACATCAGGATAATTACGATTTTGATGGTAACGTATAGCCTGACTTAAATTGTAACGAACCTGACGTCATAAAGTTGAAGACACAAAACATAACCAATGAATTAAAAAAAATGTAAATTTAATACTTCTTTTGATCTATATTTAGTGTCATAATATTATGTAAATAATTTTGTGATTATGTTTCGTAATTTCGACAGTTTTGGAGACAGTAATTGAAGTATTTTATACACGAATATTTATTTGCTACTTTAGAAAATATAACTCAAAAAATAAATAAATAATACATTCATTTTATTTTAGATTTCAAAATGGCACTCACTGCAGCCAAACGAATGAAGAAATATAGGGAACGGCTTAAAAATAACCCGGAAAAGTTTAAAGAGCTTCGCAAAAAGCACATTGAAAGAATGAAAGTAAGAAAAAAGAAAATTAGCGAAATGACTGACGAAGAGAAAGCAAATCAAAGGAAAATTTGGCAAAAATATAAGAAAAAGCAAAGACAAAATGAAGCTAAAAAAAAGAAGATACCAATTGGACTGACGATAAAAATGAGACTGAATCTATAAACCAAAAGACTGAAAAAAATAAGACATTTAACACTAATATTAAGAAAGGATTAGTAAAAGAAGAAATAAAGGAGAACCTGGTGTTGCACTATAGAACAAAAGTTAAACACCTAGTAAAAAAGTGCAATAAACTAAATTTAAAATGCACACGAAATCAAGAAAAACTCAACAAAATGACACCAAAAATGAAAAAAATTAAAAAGCGTTATACAAGATCTCAGGAATGTTTTAAAAAAAGATTTTTTTTCTGTTGGAAGCTACAATAGAAAAAATGAAAGCAAGAGAAGAACTGTTGGAGAGCTCATTAAAAAGGACGTATAAGAATTGTGAAAAGCAAATTGAAAAAAGAATAATGAAATCTCTGGCTGAAAACGCTAGACAAAACAAATCATTTGTAGCAAAACTTCTGGGACTATCGGGGCGAGCTAGAATGAAACCAAAGTTAATCAGAGTGAAAAACATTCCGGAAATTAAGACCTTTTACAAAAGAGACGATGTCAGTCGATGAACTTCGGGGAAGAGAGAATGTAGAACAAAAGAAAAGAAAAAAGAACAAATCCGCTTTTTACTAGACACACTGCAAAATCTTTACAAAAAATATAAAGATGAAGGAGGAAAGTATAGGTTTACATCATTTTGTAAATACACACCTTTTTACGTTATTTCTCCGCATTTGGGGTCGAGAAATACATGTTTATGCATTAAACACAGCAATATTGAGCTAGTTTTTACAGCACTGAAAAATAAAAGAGCTCTAAACCAAAAAGACATCAAAGAGGTACTTGCAAATGTAACATGCGATATAACATCTTTTTCGTGTATGTATGGTAATTGTAATATATGTAAAGCGTTCACCTTATCATACAATTCAAACAAGGATGATGACGAAATATCATGGCAACAGTGAGAACGAGTTGACTATCAATATACAAAAAAAATGTGATGACAACTACCAAAAAAACTGTTAAAAACACAAAGAACGGAACAGTGAAAGACTTAATGATCCAATTCAAAATTAATGTAAAACAGTTTAAAAAGCATTATTTCAACTTACATCACCAGCAAAAACAATATCAAACCGCAATTAAAGAATTGAGAACGAATGAGGCAATAATAATATGTAATTTTTCGGAGAATTATGACACCAAGATGTATGCAGAAGTCCAAAGCATGCATTTTGGCGCTTGTCAGGTGTCCCTTCATACTGGTATGATATATTGGCATCACAGGTGCCAGTCGTTTTGTACCGTATCACCAAATGCCTCCCACAAACCTCCAGCCATCTGGGCTCATCTTACACCTATACTCGAAATTATTAAGATTGAAACCCCTACTGTCTCTGTAATCCATTTTTTTTTCTGATGGGCCTACATCGCAATATCGGCAGAAGCATAACTTCTTTCTGCATAGTATTTTCATTAAAAATCTGGGCTTAAAATCTTCAACATGGTCATTTTTCGAGGCTGGCCATGGCAAAGGAGTAGCTGATGGTATTGGAGGCACTATCAAAAGAATTTTGGACAAACAAGTATGCTTTGGCAGCGATATAACTAGTGCCCAAGATGCGTATCAAATTCAAAAAAATACTATGAAAGCAGTCGCCATATTTTATATTCCAGATGATGATATGGATAAAATTACAACTATGCTGCCTACCAGTGTTCTTCCATTGAAAGGAACTTTTGAAGTTCACCAAGTAGTAGTTATTGCAGAAGAGGAATCGGTTATAAAACATAGAAAAGTTAGTTGCTTTTGTGGGGAACATAGAGGTTTATGTTCGTGCTATTCTATTCAGAGCCATTTTTTGAAAATTGTAGTACCCGAAGCAACAAGCGAAATTGTTGAAGATAACGAAATGTTTTTTGTGGACTTGTCTAGTGAAATTACAGATATGGAAGTTCAAACTATTAGTAATACTTTAGATGTAATGTTAGCGGATGATTCTGTAACTAATAGCGAGATATTTCTTATAGATACTGCGTCTTTTGAAGAGCCACCATTCAACGATAGTACTGTCACTTTTGAAGAGCCTCCGCCAAAGAAACCGAAAGTATATTTACAGAAAAAGAGTCCTGGTAAAAAAATACAAGATGATCAAAATACCAGCATAAAATGCCCAACAGTTTACCTAGCGCGTCATCAACATCTAGTATGTCGAACATTTTTGTACCAGAATGTGATCAACTCGGTTCGTTTAATATGAAGACATACAGACAAACCAAACAGAAAAAATCGCTGAATACTATAATGAAACGTACGTTTAAATGTGACATATGTAATATACCTCTAGTCCTGAACGAAATAGCGAAATGTATGGCGTGCAAAAAATGGTACTGTCGTGAGTGTAGTTATAATCAAATATGTATTGATTATATTTGTGATTTTTGTCTCGGTGCTGATGATAGTGATAATTAATCGGTATTAAGAATCAATCCGGTTCTAATGTAGGGTTAGAATTGTTTTTTAGGTAGTATTTGGTTATTTTTTTCGTCTCCCAGAATTCTCATGCAAATATAGTTTGCTCTTAATATATTTTGCTAAGTTGTTGATTATTTCTAGTGATTAATTTTATGAATAAGAAAACATATTTTTATTGAATAAAACGCTTAGCGTGCAGGGTACATTAAAATAATATTTATTCTAAGTGTACAAATTGTGTGACTTGGTGTGATCTCAACCTTATCTTGTCACTCTAGTTACACACGCGTCAGGATTAGTTACTGTCCCTTAATAAGTTTTTATAAAAATGTGATTTTTACAAGACATTTGAATATTTAAAGTTTAAAACCTATAATAATTAGTTAATTTATAGTAAAAGCTGCAATTTGACTGTGATTAATTCTAAGTAGATCTAGTTTAAGAATAAAAAAAATTAAAGTTACAATTAGATAATACACAAAACGTAACGAAACGGGTTTATGGTGATCTAATTTCTGTATTTTTGTATGATGAGGTGAGATTTTTCTTAAGTAAGTTTACTAATAAAAGTAATTTATAACTACTAAAATGTGTATATTATAGACTAAAATGAGAAACATTTCGTAACTATCCTGACTGTCAAATGGTCTTTCATTAACAAAAAAAATATTTTAATAGTAAAAAAATACAAAAACAACGTTTTTTTTACTTAATATTGAAATTAATTATATATTTCAACTACCTACATTAAAAAAATAGTTAAAAGTTCAAATTATTTATTTATCCTTGAATTTATTATATGTACAACTTTCGGCGGAACTGCCCCATTACGTATGGGGATCTTTGATGACGTTTTAGAAGTAATATAAATTTATCATGGCAATGCAAACGGCTGAGAAGAATTTTTCGCTACCTGGAAGGAAAAGTTAAGTAACGTACTCGAAATTAGTTTCGAAAAAATGTTTTTCAGGTCAGTACGAAATACTGAATGAATCATTTCGGACTCGGTTTTGTTTTTTTAAGGAATAATTTTTCATACTCGATTCGACATAAAAACAATAGTGAATTTTTGAGATAGCAATTATGATTTTATTTTTGCATTTTATATAGTAAAACAATTATTTATACTGTACAAAACAGCTTTTCTTATGAAATGGAATTTTTAATTAAGACTCTTCGCCTAGCCTCGGTTGAGAAAAATCTTTTGTACGAAATATACTACGAGTACCTATTACTAATCAATCTGGTAGCTTTTTTTATAAAATAAATATTTTGTATTTATTAGCGCATTCGTACAAGTCTATATTTTAATATAACCAATTACTAAAAATTGGTCTTATAAATCAGTTCCACGGTAATAGTTAACACAAAATGAAACACACATCTGATACATAACTGGAGAATGTTTGTGTTGCGGCAACAAAGACAGCGACAGTCACAATAGTGTACTAACAACCCCGTCTTGTCAAGGTCTACTTGGAACACAATAGTGAATGATGTAACCGACGTATCCTCTTCATTTTTTATAAAACAATACTAAACCCGCTCTGGCCTCGCTCTTGCAATTTATCTCGTGCACTTAGATTTAACTAAAAGATTTTAACTGTCACTATCCAAAACATATTTTATCATAATACTGAAACTATAATTATTTTCGGGATAAAAGTAGCGTATTCATTAATCATTATTATAAAGTATATGTGTACAAAATTTCAATTAATAAACATCAAAATATCGAAATAAATTTGCAATACAAACTTTCACATTTATATTATTAGTTCACATTTATTAGCAAATCCCACCGCCAATTGTCTTAGACGAGTTCCAGTCGCGCCGTCTGTGTTCCACAGGCTACACCCATCCCTCTCCAATCTCTTCAAAGCTGCGGATACAGTGGACTTTGGGTTCTCGTTCAGCATACACTGAGACCGTAGATGTTTTGGGGGAAGGAAGAAGAAGTTATAGTACCATTGTCTATAGAGTATTGTAGTGGTGGTAGATACCTCCTTTGAAGGTGACATTGTAAGTTGATATAATACTTTGTTTTAATGTCTAGCAGTGAATGTTGAGTATCGTGATTAGAAAAAGAACACAAGCCTCACTACTCAGCTTCCTATTTAAAATGCATATTTTGACGTGTTGTTGTATATTAATAAGTATAATCCTTTCACAATAGAGAATTCTATCATATTCGGGTAACGTAAACAACTAAACATGAATCACTTATGTTTCAAGCAATATTGTGAGACGAGTGGCGAGACTAATTAAACATTGTGGAGCTTATATTTTAACAGATTATATTATACTAGCTGCCTGCCCTCGCTTCGCTCCGGGTATTTAAAGCAATATTATAATTGATGTCCTTAAATTGGCACTATGTAATTGTGTAGTTTTTCATTATTTGAAAAAAGAGAGAGTGAGAAAAAGGTATAAAAAAAATAATAGAAAGAAAAAGAAAAGCAACAGATAATAAAAGAGGGAGGACTGAGCAAAAATAATTTTGAATAGGTAAAGGAGAGAGAGCGAAACAGAGAAAAAGAGAGAGAGAGAGATAATCGAAAGAAAGAAAGTGAAAGGAGACTTATTAATCTTAACAGATAAAGATAAAAATTAAAGAGAGAAAAAAGAGAGTGATAGTATTATAAGAGGATGAGAGACGGAAATACTATAGACTTCTCTCAGTGAAACAATTTTTTAAATCGGATTAGTAAAAACAAAATGGCCATAATCTAGTAATTAAAATGTGTATATGGCAACACTAAATCACTTTTGTCACTCACGAATAGTATAGTTTTCTCTCAGAGAAACAATTTTTTAAATCGGATTAGTAAAAACAAAATGGCCATAATCTAGTAATTAAAATGTGTATATGGCAACACTAAATCACTTTTATCACTCACGAATAGTGTAGTTTTCTATCAGTGAAAAAAAATTTTAAATCGTCTTTTTGTTTCTGAAAAACTCTTCAATTTATAAAATGGCCACCTTATGACACTTAAATGGCCATATCTTTTTAATGAGAGTATTTATGGCAACACCACATAGCCTATGTTACCCGGAAAGAATGTAGCTTCCTATCGGTGAAAGAATTTTCAATATCGGTTCAGTACTTTTCGAGCCTATTCGCAACAAACAAACAAACATACAAACAATCAAATCTTTCCTCTTTATATAATAGTATAGATAAGTCGGAGAAAATGTAAGGAGGTCTAGGAATCGAAAAAGTTTAGAGGGAAGTAATATTGAATGGAGTATTGGGTAATCTCAACGTAGATACTGCTACTGAACCGATAAATAACTAAACGTTATGATCTCTTACAATTACGACAAGAACCTAAAAAGGTGTAGGTTTAAGGAGCTTTTACATCTCCACTGCCCACGTTTAGGTTTAACCTAACTTACGCGACGACATATATAAAAGACAACTTTTTGGGTTAGTCAGAAAAGGTGCAAATTTGATGGTATTGTAGGTCTGAAATAATTCATAAAATAATAAATGTTTGGTTGAGTTCGATAGTTTTAATAAACACTAGCTAAACATGGGTTCATTTCAAATGGGGAAAAGGACACATGCTATAAAATAAACATGAATCGTTGAGATCTTAGGCGAAATCTAGGAACATTGTTAGTAATAAATATATTAGGAAAGTTAGCAAGAATGTTGATAAGACTGTTTATAACCTCTGTCCTGATAGACTTGAGCCAAATGTCATACTGAATTCGCCTGATGACCATTTTGGTTATGCAGTGGTGTCAGGCTGTGATGCTGGGTCTCGATTAACGAAGGTTTGGAGTAAGTGTTTAATATTGGTTACTAATATTCTGTGTAGTCCTACACAGAATATTATCTAACTGGCACGAGCGCGAACTGGTTCATAATTCATATGAACGGAATATAATTTCATATGAACTTAGTTAGCTTAACGAACTACATTGTTTCTCCGATCTGTTACTAATTAATGGAATGTTTAATTTCATTATTCTTAATATTATACACTCCTAGAACGTAGGCCGTCTGTGATTGACTAGAAGTACCTATTTGTTTATTTATTAATATCCTATTTCTGACGCACCAGACATTAGAGATAGTACCGAAGTGAGACGAGAGAATATTTGTTTAGTGGTTAAATTCGAAAAAGCGATACTATACTCTCTGTAGTAGTTGAAGGAACTTAACTATAGAAATATATCATTGGCCTAGTATCCACAGCGCCAGCGACATTACGCTGAAAGACCTGTTCTACTCGCTTGACCTGAAATTATAATTTCCCTACAAGATTACGTTAGGCACTTGCAGTGCTCGCTATTATGGCAGCTATTTATTATTTAAATATTTATACAAGCTTTTATTTATATATTCTCAAATTGACCATTTCATATTTCTCTCAAAACGGGACGGGAGTCTTTCAGACATCCAGGGTGAAAAGACAAATCAAAATTAAACAAACCAATTTCTCCTCGGCTACTTACAAATCAATAGTAACGACGATAGTCCCACTAAAGAAGAAACAAATATTAATCATAAATACATAAACTTCCATTTGGTAGGTGAAGTTTTAAGATATCCCTAGTATTTTCTAAAAAAATACTTTGCAGTAGGGATCGGCAAGCCTTACGCTTTTTCTGTATGTCTGCTACGCACTAATTTCCGCGTGATTTCGCAAAACGGGACAACTAGAATCCTACTAATATTATAAACGCGAAAGTTTGTAAGAATGTCTGGATGTACATTTGTTACTCTTTCACGCAAAAACTACTGAATGGATTTTGATGAAATTTTGTAGTAATATTGCTTTCACATCTGAATAACACATAAGACTATAATTTATAATGATATAGTGTGAATCATCCAAAATATAGCAGGTGAAACCTGAAACCGAGGGATCCAGCTAGTATTATATACTTTAGACTCAGAACAACAACATTAGTGCTAGATTACTCGCGATGTTAACAATAATGATTTATTTGGTTAGCTGTTCCTTTTCATTAAAACTTCCAAAATCTGAACTTTAACGCAAGTCCTCAACAGATTTATTAGAGACACCGTTCAACCTCACACCCCTCTTATTTTTTTCAATATAATTTCCTTCTCATAATTTTTCTCCGAGTTATAAAAGGAACTTCCCACGTAGACAATATTTAACCTTTCGCGATCGATTAGATTCAGTATCTCTGGTGTTGTCGTGCAGTGTACATGGAAGTTAGTATTATAGTGTCGTGGTTAAGGGCACCCTTCTTGAGATCCACGTAAGTTTATTCCCTACTGTAGTTAGTGTTCGGGCAACGAAGAGGAACCCTACCCCTTAGTCGCAAGTTCAAGGCGCTGCCCGGATTGCATGTGTATACGTATTGCTGTACAGTAATGGGTATCATTACTCTCTCATTCTATGATAGATTGACTATAAGGCATATTAGTCAATACTAACACCGCCATTTAAAAAACCTCAATATTTTTTTTAAATGGCGGTGTTAGTATTGACTTTTTCAATATGTTTTGTTATCTAGGTTAAGTAAGCATCCAATAGATGGAGCCGAGCGAGTTGCTAGTTTATCTTATATATTATTAATATTACCAAAGCAAAGTGAGGGTGGGCCGCTAATATAATAATATAGATAAGTATTAAAACGGCGCCAGCTACATTAACTTCACTTAATAAATCTGTGACCTAGATGAAACATTGCAAGGCGTAATTTGCCCCAATTCGTACTTGCTAACTTACTAAAATGATTCACTATTTTTAATGGCGTAATTTTACTTAAATTAACGGTTTGCCATTACTACTTTATGAAAAAACCAGTTGACGGTTAAAAATATTTAGACGCTTACGACGGTACATTAATATATTTTAGCATTATCCCGTAGGAACTCTGATTTTTTCAGAATAAAAAGTTGCCTCCTCCAGACTATAAAGTTTCTGTGTGCCAAATTTCATTGAAAGCCCTTAAGCTGTTTTCGCGTAATTGAGTAACAAACATTCAAATGGTATACTTAGTGATAATTGGCTGTTATGAATATTCAGAGATGGTGCCTTTGAGAGATTTCAAGAAATAAAGGTGTGGATATTTTTTTGATACACGAGAACTCATTATAATTTACATCCTACGATACAATTTGGTACTTTGTATTCTGAAGGGGTCTAACAAGATCTGAATAGACTAAAAACCACTAACAGGTTTTAGGAACATCCAATACAATTTACTCACAATTAGTGTGAGGTAGAGAATTTCTAAACGCAAAAACGTCTCCGTGACTGCACATGTAAGATATCGCACTAAATTCTAAATACTGCCACCAGTACAGTGGGAAATACATGTGTGACTTGTCATTATATATAACTTCTAAAATTTGCAGTCAATATATCTAACCATAGATAGATGATAAGTATTCTCGGATGCTCCCCCTTTCTCTCCTATGTTACGGTAGTAAATACTAACGTTTTAGTGCGTAGAAAATTGACGACCCCGTTGTCCGGTAGTCATAACACCAACAAATTACATGCCTGCCGAAGTCATTCATCCGCAGGGCAGCTTGAGGCGAGCTGTTGGGGGGGTAGCGACCCAGCAACCTTGAGCGTTCCCAAGGGAAGGTCTTGATCCTCATCCTCTGCTTGCCTTAACCGGCAGATCAGAGTGGAGTCGCGAAAATTTTACGTTGTAAGGGTACATGTGTAAGTGGTTAGTTGGCACGTGAGGTGCCCCTCGCGAGGGACCAATGATCGGGTAAAATACTGGGTTCACATCTTTACCCTTAAATCTCTCATAATGTTGTCCCTAGTTACAACGTACAAGCGACCTTTCACGCATTTTCAATATTTAAAAACATTGTAGGGTATATAGGGTAGGCGGCATAGTTTTACCCATAGCATTAGTTACCGAGTCTACTATCACTCTAATCCAGGGATTGCCCTTGGGTGCACTCTCATAGTGCATACAGGGATAATTGTCGATTTGTGTCAGATCACATACTAAATTAAATTACTAAAGGGCCTCTATGTGTTGGCTACGACTCCGCGCACACCTTTCAAAGGTCCAGCAAATTGTTAATTCGTGATTGAAAAAGACTAACGTAAAATTATAACTACTAACGTAATTTTCTGTTATCAATGATTTCTGTGACGTCTTCGGCGTTGAGGGAAAGGTGGCTTGGCAGCTTCGGCTTTCTCAGGCGCCAGCCTCAGCCGAATAATAGCTAGATAGTACATATAATATCTCGATTTATCATTTTGGCTGTAACATTTGAATTAATTCGTTTAGATCATCCATAAAAAACCAGAAGGCAAGAAAAAAATATTTATGTGTGTTGCCTTCGAACTTTCGACCGGCTATCGATTTTGTATGAAGACCCGGAAACCCATTGATAATAACACAACCCGAACTATCCTAAGTGGTAGGATCTAACATGGAGCTCTCAACTAACAATAAACTTAATTTACAAAGCAATTCCCCAGCCAGTATGATTGTATAGAATACAGCTGTGGCAGCACTAGTAACTCCAACTTATTATATCAATCATGGTTAATCAATGCGCTGCAAATGCCTAAGTATAGTAAATCAAAAGTTACTGTGCCACAATGCTTTACTGAGCAGTAACGCTCAAAGTATATTAACATGCATTTTCGTCAAGCAGTGCCTTGGGTTTGACATCACTCTCAATTCCACCGCTCAACATCGTTGTCTAATATTTATGGAATAAGGTACTGTTTATAACCACGGTAATGTTTACCGCGTGAAATCACTTGATACACTGGCTCAAATTTATCGGAAAGGAGGTTATATATTGTCTTTTGAACTAAAATAAATGGAACTACTCACGAACTTAAAGTTATCAATAGTGTTTCTAACTTTTAGAAACATTTCTTCAACAAAAACCAATTTCAAATTACTCCATGAACTACGAGTGACGTCATGTGTGGAACAGTGGTCTTTGTATATGCCGACAGTGATAGCGTTCCACACGATGTGACGTCACAAGAAAATATTAATGTTTATTTATAATGTGTAAGTAATAATTAAAAATAAAATTAGAAACTATTATCAATTCAATGTATTCTTAGTTAATCCTATCATGTAAGGTTGATAATTCTTTATTGTATCTTTTTACATTTACATGAACATTTCTCTTGAAATTTGATTTTTGTTTTGTACTGATATATATCTAGAAAGTAATATCATGGAGTTGCTTGATCAGACTACCGCAATATATTATTGATCTAATAACAGTAAAGTTCAATTTCTTTGACCCATCATATATCAGTAGGCATAATTGATTTAAACCAATGTCCTCCTTCCATACTATTAAATGATAACCTAATGTTCAATTGAAGCGTCAGTGACACTAAGATGCATATTCTATCATTTATTGCTATTGTGACACACATCTAAACTCATTATTTATGTTAAATCCCCACAATACACAACACAAGTGCCTGACAGACTGCAGATGAGGAAATGGTCATAAATTGTAACAATTGGCTATTAAAAATATCTTACAAAAATAAAATATAGCAAAGGTGTTCAAAATAACGATTTTCATATATAAGGTCCGAACAGTTCTTTTTGGAGGAATATTTCAAGATATCCTCGTTCTTACCACTTGTTAATTTAGGTTTAAGTTATTTAATATGTTTCTATTAACATGAGAATTTTCTTATAACAAAATGTAGTTTATATGATTAATTTATGGATGTCTACATACCCCTCTGATAGGAGGGGATGCAAAAATTGTATTTTTCAACGTTAAAAAACTTGGTATTGAGTGTTAGGCTTCTCCTTCTTATTTCATGGCTAGGAATTTGGGCTAATTTGATTTAAATTTTTTATTTTTAAGATATTCAGTAAATATAACTATTTTTTTCCCTTATGATATAAAAGATCTAACTTCTGATTCTGCTATAAATAGTGAAAAAGAGCCCAACTATAACAGTCAAAAAATTTCAATACACTTTTTTAAATTCATATAAAAAATGATTTAAAATAATTTTTGATATTTAAAACAAAAATATATTTTAAGTTTTCTCTGTGGTGATTTTTTTTAGGTAATTTATGAATATATTTAAAGTTATAAATTGGCTCTAGTTTTTGTGATTTTTTGTTTAGGATCAAATGTTAACATACTTTCACTATAAATAAGGCAATATCATGATATCAAATTATTAGTGTCTTTATTTTATAAGTTACCCCCAAAAGTTATATGTAAAAAGTTTATAAAAGTTGTTTCTTTGGAGTATAACTTATACAAGTATATTAATTATTTTCCTGATTTTTTTCTGTATACAATAATTACGCGTAATAAAAATTTAACTTTTTCCCAAAATTACCGCCTGTAGTAAAGAATACGAAATAATAAAAAAAAACTTAAAATTCTTTGTAACTTTAATATGAAGAACCAAACCAGTGTAGATCAGCAAAATAGTTTATAGTTTAATTCATAATATAAACAATACTGAAGGGTTTCACATGTGAGTTGTTTACGTATAGTAGCACGTTATTATTTATAAAAGAGCAGCAGAACTAAGTGAATTTTAGGAACGGAACGGCTACGAGAATGTAAATAAACGCAGTATATCCGTCAGCAAGCGGAGAAACGTACAAGAGGGGCCGTTGATGCCTTACTCTAACTTATTTATGTTTGATCAAAAGCATACCGAAACAAAGGGAAAACTGTACCGCGCGTTAAATCCACATCACCTACACACGTTTCATGAAAGAAAGATTCATTAAAATAATATTATCTAATACAAAACTTACCTCTTAAAGCCAGGTATAGGTGAAACCCGGTTAAATTAGCATAATGTCCTCACACTTCTAAAATCACCAGCCATAACTTTATGTTAACTATCAAAGTTATAATTCGTTTGTTATCGTTCGGATATCACCATTTTATAGCATTGTTTAGTTATAATTAATGATATGGAGCACTGTATTAAATAAAATAGTATAATAAAACACCTCACTCGTAACGACCATAGCACAAGCCACAAAGCTCCCGTAACTAAAAGTTAGAACAATAGACTGAAGTTAGCTGCATGTTGCTTACATGCATGATGCAACTAACTTCAGACTTAAAGTGCACTTAGAAACCGAATGGAACTAACTTCGCGTTTCATAATGTTATTGTCTATGATATAAACGAGTGAATCGAATGAAATAATCACAACTGTATAGTATAAATTGTATGTAATTTTTTTACAATAATTTTATTTATATTAAGTATATATACGAGCTGCTTATATATATAAATTTAAAGCTATTTAAAATATCGGAAGAGTACCTATATATCTTCTGTTTAAATACGAAATAATTATAGCAAAACTACAACATCTATGACATCATTTTCAAAATCAGATTAATAAATACTTCCTGGGATTACTTCCTTTATTCAAAAAAGCTATTTAATGTCCGATTATCTGCACTTTAAAATTTATGGCAATACTAAATAAAGTAGGTCATCTGGCACAGTGTAGCTTTTTATCGGCGGAAGAATTATCAAAATCGGCCACTTTAATTGGCCATATCTTTTTTATTATAATATTTATGGCAACACCAAGCCGTAGCCTACGTTATCAAGGATGTAGCTTTTTATCGGCGAAAGAATTATCAAAATCGATTCAGTAGTCATTGAGCCTATACGCAACAAACAAATATACAAACAATCAAATCTTGCCTCTTTATATAATAGTGTGGATATAATAATTATTTCTATTTTCATTAATTAATTCAGAAATAAAAATATAGTTAATAAATATGAAAATTACAGTAGCACTGCAAATACTCATTATCATACTTTATTTAGTATTCTGTGGTACAAATACTTCTTTAGGGACGTAAAATATCGATTAAAATAAATCGATTTTATAAATAAATTATTTAAGCCTTAATGTCATGTGCATATATGCTTATAGGTAAGTTAACAGAAAGCTAAAAAATGTATAGTTTTTTTAATAATAATAATAACATCCCACTGTAAAAGTTTGAATGTTTAGATGTTTGTTACTCAATAACATAAAATTAAATTTGAAACATGTTTTAAAATCTCAATTAATTAGTACTTTTTATCCCTAAAACAGTAGTGGAAAGAAATATATAGATTTACGACTATAATTGCTTTACCCCTCTCTCTCTCTCTCTCTCTCTCTCACACACTATCTGGTGTATTTAAAGACAGCAGTAGAAAATGTGAGTTGAATTAAAAACTATGAACTTTCAATTCACTCTCTCACTTTAAATCATACCCACCGCCATTATTATTTTGGTTATAAACGAAACATAGCGACGTGAGGTGTAGGAAAACTATAAAAATTTTCTTTGTTTTTTGAAATGCAATTCAGTCACAATGGCGAATACATGATTTTATTATTTATTTTATTTTAAATTATAATTCTTAGTTCTTATGTACCACTTGCTAATCCACTCTCGCTTCGCTGAGGTGTATTAAAACTGTCACCCACTTATTTATTCATTCATACTGTAACCGCAACTATAAATTATGTCTCTCATCGTTACCGCACCATAATATAGCTCACTTAGTTATTTATCGTCATAATTATTCAAATATTTGTCCAAATGATGTAGTGTAAAACACAAAGTTTATCTACTTCAATACCAGATGCAATAAAAGTATTTATTTTGTATATAAAGATCAATTTGTTACTACCACATGTACATTAGAAATAATTTATAAATTTTTTATTTGTGGTTTACTATTAGGCGATAACGGCTTACACACAATATACATATATTCTGGCGCGGGCTTTTTTGTAGGACTATTGAAAAAAAACATTTTAATTTTACATTATATAGGTACGTTTAACTCCAACGGTTTTTGCGGCGCACGCCAGAATAGCTCGCAGGTGGCAGTTTTTTTCCTACTTACTTGACTCTTATCGTTATGTTTTGGACAATTCAAACTCAAAATATTTTATTTCAATCTAATTGACTTTTGTATAAAAGTACTTTTGATACGTCAAAAATTGGTCAGTCAGTCAGTTTGTCTGAAGCTACCACCAGCTCGGAAAGCAGTTTTCTGTTGAGAAGAGCCGGCCAGAAACTCAACAGTCGCTCTTTTCAAAAAGCCATGTTTACATAAATTATTGATATACAAATCATTTAGCTTGAGAGTCAACGTCACTTAGATTCCAAGCATTCTCATCATTTAAGTAATCCTGTACGTTGTAGTATGCTTTATATATTAATGACTTCTTGATACGAGTTTTAAATTGTTGAAGTGGCAAGTTTAATATAGGCTGTGGAATCTTATTATAGATGCGAACACCAAGCCCCATGAAGCTATTACTGACTTTGTGGAGACGATAGTAAGGCGTTGCAAGTTTATTTCTGTTTCTAGTATTAACATTATGTTTGTCACTGTGTTTTGAATACGAATCTATATTCTGGTAAATGAACAAAATATTACAATATATATATTGTGATGGGACTGTAAGGACGTCTATTTTTTTATAAACATCTTTAAGTGAATCTCGTGCTCTAAGATTATAAATGGCCCGAACAGCTCTCTTTTGAAGTACAAAAATGGATTCAATGTCCGCGGCCCTACCCCACAGCAAAATGCCATAAGACATAATACTGTGAAAGTAACTGAAGTAAACTAGCCTAGCAGTATTGATATCAGTCATTTGCCTGACTTGCCTCACAGCGTAGGCAGCTGAGCTGAGTCTGCCCGCTAGAGATAATAAATGGGGGTTCCACTGGAGTTTTGAATCTAAAGTTATACCTAGAAATACCGTCGAGTCTGCCACTTCTAAAATTTCATTATTTAAAAGTAGGTTAAATTTTTGTTTTTTAACATTAGGTAAAGCAAACTCAACGCATTTAGTCTTTTTAGCATTAAGAACTAAGTTATTTACCGTAAACCATTGAAGAACCTGCGATAAAGCACTATTTACCTCGTCGTAATTATGTTTATTTCTATTTACTTTAAATATAAGAGATGTATCATCAGCAAAAAGTACAATATCACAGAAATTCTTCACATAATTCATTAATAATTCATCAAAGATCATTAATATAAATCAAAAATAAGAACGGTCCTAAAATGGATCCCTGTGGAACGCCCATTTGTAGCAAAGATCCAGAAGATTTTACACCATTAACAGTAATCCTCTGGACTCTTTGATTTAGGTAATTCACACTATATCATTATAAATTATAGCCTATGTGTTATTCTTGTGTGTAAGCTATATTATTGTAAAGTTTCATCAAAATACATTCAATAGTTTTTGCGTTAAAGAGTAAGAAACATACATTCTTGCAAACTTTCACGTTTATAACATTAGTAGTATGTGTGCAAAAATGAGGAGCAATATTTAATTATATTTATTTATTTAGTATCATATGTTTCTACATCATAGCAATTTATTTTATATTATATTTTTCTCTTATGACTTCTTTGTCATAGGTTTTTTCTTTTTATTTCTCATGACAATGTCAGTAAAATTGTTCTTCTAAATAATAAAATTATAAAAACTTTTTTCTCGTTGGAGTTTTAACAGTATGGAACAATAGAAACTTGTTGTTGACCTAATACAGTTTTTTCTACTACTTTTTCGAATGTAAAATAGGTTCACGAATAATACTCATCATAATATGATATCGATATTTACTTGGAAATCGATATTTAATCAAGATCAATAATCGCATCCCTATACCACTTCATTTTGTTCACGTACAGGTTCAACCAGATTACTTTTGGCTTAGTTATTTTTTTATTTAATTTCTTTTTATATCACACCATGAATTCCGATCTGAACCCAGAGGCCCCTGAATTTATTCCAGACTTACAGAACATCACAACGGTATGTACTTGTAATATCCTTGATGACGAGCGAGTTAACATGTGTTTTGTACCACTTTGTATTTATTACTTTACTTGTTTCTCACAATATCATATCTTTATTGATTTGATAGATAAGGTAATTAATTTTATTTTATATCTTTATTGTTCACCACATTATACTAAACCTAAATTAAGCTATTGTGAAGTACAGCATGCAAACTCTTCCAGACAACCCTCTCTTGGAAGGAGTGAAGGTTAAAATAAAGTGGGTGGTTTAGTCACAATATACTAATAAGCTACAATCAAATACATATTCGACCCGCGCGACTTCGTCCGCCTGATATTCCACCCCTATTGGTCTTAGTGTGATGATATATAGCCTATAGCCTTCCTCGATAAATAGGCTATCTAACACTGAAAGAATTTTTCAAATCGAACCAGTACTTCCTGAGATTAGTGTGTTCAGGCAAACAAACAAACTCTTCAGCTATATATTCATTAATTCACAATATATATAGCTATATATTGTGAATGAATTCATTATTCTACCAAAAACATAAAGATTTGTAGAAATGCTAAAAAGCTACCTCTTCCAGGCAATCACTTTGATAGATGACTAATTGGAATCACTATAATATGTTGGGCAAGCCCTCCCGGAATAATACCTAGGTAGTTTAAATACCTAATATTAACTATTATATTTTATGTATAAAATTCTCATGTCACCATGTTGGTTACCAAATTCCTCCAAAACAGCTCGCCCAATTTTCATGAAGTTTTGTCTGCATGTCGGGTAGGTCTGAGAATCAGTCAACAGCTATTTTTTATACCCCTAAGTGTTAAGGGTGGCCTACCCCAAATTTTTTAAATTTATATAGCTATAAATATTTTATATCTACTACTACTATATCTTACTTGACTCTACAGAAAAACTAAAAGTTGAAATTTTAGTTGATATAAAAGTTAGTTTTTAAATATTTTCCCTCCAATAAACATAATATTAAATTTGCAAATAACAACCCCCATTACTTTGGACGGGAAGTACACCTCTAACCACAACATGTCCCAAGGTCTAAGCTTTCAAATGACGTCCCACACCTCAATGGGGGGAGTGTCCTACATACATAGGGCTGCCCATTATTACAAAAGAATAGATAAGGTAGTGTATTAAAGAATACTTTGAGAAAGTAAAATCCATATAAAATAAATAAAATTGTAGTATCCGTTTGTAATATTAAAATAACCGCTTTTTACAGCATTTAAGTGCATATGGATGTATACACGCACACGGTACATATACCAACAACAAAATTTTTTACAATTTCTGTCTGTTTGTTCCGGATAATCTCTGAAATGGCTGGATCGATTTTGACTGGACTTTCACTGGTAGACAGCTAATGTAACAAGGAGTAACTTAGGCTATATAGCATCTCGCTAAGACCCATACGAACAGAGCAGCACGCGAACGAAGACGCGCGAGTCAGCTAGTAAATAAAGTAAAAGGTATAATAAAATATTTTAATTTAAAATTAATAAACTCATTAATTAATATTGTAAATGTAGACAATAATATTACTATACATTCAAAGTTTTATGAGTTTTTGCGTGTCTCATAAATAGAGGAAATAATTCCTTAACGAGCGGCATGTAAATCTGTATCATTATGGCATGGGGACCTTCAGAACTCGCGTATACCTCCATCTTAAAGGCCAGTAATGCTCTTGTAACTTCCCAATTGTTGCAGGAGTCCGTGGGCAGGTGGTTAACAACTGATAACCCAACTGTTTATTTGCCTTCCTATTTAAAAAAAAATGTATAGCAAATTTTGATTATATATGTCGGCGTGTATGTTAGGTTAGGATTAAATAGAGAACCTGGGTGGTGGAGATGGTTTTTTTGTTGGCCTGTGAGATTATACAATACCATAATTATTTAATTGATATTGTGATTTGTTTTTATTAAAATTGCACACCATTTTTACTAAGTTGGTTCTGCTGATCTATATCAGTAAAGGAATCTCAAGATCTTAGATGGCCTGACCTTGTCACTGGTAGCAGCCAAGTTAAATTAAAACCAGAGATGAAAGGGAATAAGTTTATTGGAAATGGTAATAACTGTTACCAACAAGAATTTCTTTAAAAATAAATTTGAAATGTTCATTTCTTTAATAATCTTTCTACTACTTGTTACTTCCCAATAAGTATAAGATAAGATTATTACAAAGAATTTGTCACCTATCTAAAATTAATTGTTGTTTAACGAACGAAATTGATGATCAATCTCATTCCAAAAGAGGGTAAATATAAATATCAATTCATTTTTCGCCTATCATAGTTATGTGAAGTTTAGGTAACAACCTTTACATCTAAGAAAAAAATAGCATGTCATATAAAAAAATATCAAACTTGACAAATTCGTTGAAGTTCTATGTTATACAAAATATAATGTTATACAAAACAAAATAGCTAGTCCACGGTATCAGTCAGATTCGTACGTCAAAATGGCTGGGCACAAAAAACGCGATATTGACACTGTTAAGTGACTCCGATCTTCCATATTTTCCACGAATAACATGGGAGGAGCTATGATATTTAACTCTTAATTACACCTTAAACAATCGGGGGTATACACTCTTTACGGATATCAAGAAGATTCCTTAGTTATTCGATTCCAGTTGAAATCACGACACACATGTTCAAAAGTAATAACATGGATAATAATAGGTGTAGGTCATAATCCAAACATAGAATGGTATTGGCTGCTGTACACATGTTGCATCTGCACTTTAGTATTTGGGATACTGGTGCTTTAATCAAATTCAGGAAAAAACATCAATCCTTGGGTATACTGATGCACTTGAAGACGCTGCTACTGGATGGTCCGATGACAATTCAACCAATGAAACCGAAAAGAAAATATAATCGATGAAAATATTTTTTGAGAAAAAACCTGGAACACTTTCGTTTTAACTGAATACAGTATTTAAAAAAATACGACACAATATACATTTGCCGATAGTCGAAAAAAGGCCAATCTTTACCCACCTCTTTTGAAATCTATTTTCGAATTATTATTCAAAGGTTTTGAACTATACATATTAAAAATAATACGTATAATAATTAAAAATGAATGAAGATGAAAATGAATTCAATTGTATCTGCACACATTTGAAATGTATATGTACACATTTGAATTATATGCACAAATTTGAAATGTATATGTACACATTTGAATTGTATCTGCACAAATTTTAATTGTATATGTACAAATTTGAATTATATATGCACAAATTTGAAATGTATATGTACAAATTTGAATTGTATATGCACAAATTTGAATTGTGTATGTACAAATTTGAATTATATATGCACAAGTTCGAATTGTTTATGCACAAATTTGAATAAATTTAAATAAAAATCTTATCTTTATAAATTGGTCATTCTAGGGTTCCATAACTTAAAAAGAAAATTGGAACCCTTATACGATCACTTCGTTTTCCGTCTGTCTGTATGTCAAGACTATTTTTCTCAGAAAAACGTGGAGACATCAAGTTGAAATTTATATCAAATATTCAAGTCTCTAGTCCCTCGGAGCTGTAAATGAATTAACCTGCTGACTCAATGTAATGAAAAGATACAGCCGCTTATAACTCATGTATTGTTAATTTGATTTCTCACAAGAATCAAAATTCTCAGGGTTGGTCCTTAGACCTAAGAACATGATGCATATTTGGCAAGAAGCAAAGTCTTACAGCACCAGTATATGGAAAATCCGAAAATTAGAAATTTGATGTCTCGAAAAAAATCATCTTTTATATATTTAGATTTTGAAGCAGTATATTAAGGAATACGTGAAGTTATCAGGTTGAAGTTAATACTAAACATGTAAGTCTATAATATCTTGATGTGAAAAATCAATCTCATTCAAGGAATCAATAAATGTGGCCATTTACATCAAAAATAGTTTTTCTATAGGGCATTTTACACATAGCGGACATGAAAAAAGTAGATTTTTCAAGATTTTGCAATTATTCATTTTAGTAATATTCGATTATGTTATACATGTCACCGTAGAATTGCCAACACAGATTATAATCTATCTCGCGGAATTGCAAACTGTCGATAGATTGTGAACGTTTTCGGTAGATTATAATCTATCTTCTGTGACGTCTCCGGCGTTCTGGGAAGGGTAGTCCCTTCGACATTGCGTAACACAGTGAGCGCGGGCTTCCCTGCCTCCGCGCCTCCGCTTATTATATACACTCTAGGGGTATGACAGATAAGTACTCCGTGAAGGTTGGGATGAATAAAACTCTTTGATTTGTCCATTCTAATTTTTTTACTATTTTCATGATGGCCATTGTAATAGTTTTGTAACTCTATGTTTACCTACTAAATAATAAGTGTTTCATTCCTAACTCTGTGGACGCAGAACAGCCTATAACAGCCGCAGTTAGACTGACCAATCAGGGACCGCCTTCGGACAGCAGTATCTTACGGTTCACAATCTATCGACAGTTTACAATATCGCGAGAGAGATTGTAATCTAACGGTGTAGATAATTTCACGGTCACATTATATATACCTCCCCTCGATACAGATACAAAATAAATTTACTTGTAATACTACCCTTGTAATACTATGTCTACCCTACTTTAATTTAAACCATTTTTACAGGGAAAGTCTAATTAAAAATTACGAAATTATTTATTAATAAATTTATTATTTATTAATTAAATTTAAACTAAAATTATTTATGTATAATAAATAAATGTTTGTTTCAGGATGGATACACTATAGTTTACAAAACAGTAACAGCATCAAATGCTTTTCCACGTGGAATATCATATAAGCTATACAATACAATACCTAGCTTTCAAAAAGTTACTTTTAAATTAAGGACTAATGTTATAGAGCAAAACAACCTGATTATTCAAACTGAATTTCCTTCTTTTAGATTGAAACAGTAAGTATTATATTTTATTTTTTTTAATAACTTTATATATGTATAACTGTAATAATGTGTGTGTATTTAATGTCAGATTGTATGTAGGTAATTTTTGGAACTTGGAAATATTAATATTATTTAGCATGGTTTATTATAGAAGCAAAATGGGATCAAGTTGAAATTATCATATATGTCAACAATGTCGTAATAATCAATGGAGAGATAATTTGAAAGTAGACTCTAGAGAGTTTATCTTTTTGCTTCAGTTAATAGTTATTAAGTCTATTGTTGCAATGGTATGAGTTATATTTAAACCTTTAAACTGCTTGGCAATGTTGTATTAACAATACAACATACAACTATGTTCCAAAAATTATGCATAAAAATTACGGAAAAAAAATATTCTGTAATTATCTATACTAAAATTTCTGAAGCTGAAGAATCGCTAATCTCAGAAACTACTGGATGGATTTGAACAATTATTTAAGTGATCGATAGTTTATTTATCGACCCATAGGAGCGGAGCATCAATGATGCTCAAACGGGGAAAATTGTTCGTTTTGCTTCCCTTCAGTTGCATGCAGTACAAAGAAAATAGAATTTAGAATTGTATCATAGTTGCGCCACTCTCTAACTATTGCACAATACAAATGTCATCATCATCACGACCTTTCAATGGCCCACTGCTGAGCTGGGTCTCCTCCTCAGAATGAGGAGGGTATTAGGCCATAGTCCACCACGCTGGCCCAGTGCGGGTTGGCAGACTTCACACACCTTTGAGAACTTTTTGGGAACTCTCAGGAGTGCAGGTTTCCTCACGATGTTTTCCTTCACCGTTACAGCAAGTGATATTTAATTGCTTAAAACACACATAACTCAGAGTCAAAGGTTCGAATCTCGGACCTCCCGAGTAAGACTTGAAGTCTCAACCACTGGGCCATTGCTGCTACCAATATCGTTGCGAATAAAAAAAAAGAATTTTCAATTCACTTTTAGCGCTTTTCAAATATTACTAAATTGCGATAGATATTATTATTAATCAATGTTATGTTTTGGGGCACATTTTTCAAATACAATAGATGATATTTATAACACAAGAGTAAAATATATTTAAATGATACACAACAATAGATGAGTTAAGCCTCCTTGATTTAAAAAAACTATAAAAAAAATGTATTTTTTTAGTTTTTTTTTATCCTGTGAGGCGACAGGTTAGAATACCCCTCTGTCGCTGGAAGAGCATCTCTTAAGAGCTGAGTAACCCCAGCCAGACTTACCTCCTCTCTCTCCCATCCCATTAATGCTGCGGATCTAGTGGACTCTGGGCTCTTGCTCAGGGTCTGCTGAAACCACAGAATTTTTTTCTTCACTCCTCCCCGCTCTATCTTCGAGAATGCAACGCATCAACAACACAAGAGAGTGTCTCTTGTGTTGTTGTTGTCTATGGGCGATGGTGGCCGCTTACCATCAGGTGGACCATCCACTCATTTGCACCTTAATACCTATCATAAAAAAAAATAACAGATCTCCGCTAAAAATATGATTTTTCGAAAGTTATATATATCTCTATAATATTCATACAAATAATATGAAAAAAGTGTCCTTACCCGCACACGAATAAATGTTGTAGTTCGTTCATAGTAGGGCATGATTGTATATTATTTTTGATACATACCTATATATTTTTTGCCTTTTATTTTTGCAAGTTATTAACTGTGTTAAATTTAATAGCTGCTTTGATTTATTTTCTATTTTCCGTTTTTTTTTCTCTTTGCTACTGCGACTTGTTATACCTTATTACAGCATCAACAATATTATAAACATGCTTTCACAAAAATCTGGTGAATGGGTTACAATGCATCATTTTTCCCTGCTCTAGCGAATATTGTACATTTAATTCCTGGCAACACTTGGTCCATAAAAAAATCTTTTCAATAAAATTATGAACAGTAACGATTTTAACATACTAAATCTAGATCTGTCATCACGTATTTATTTTTTATTTTTTGGATTTTCTTAATGTCTCTCTTGCATTAACGCAAATTTATTAAGTAAAGTAAAGACAAAATATATAATTGACGTCATTTTTATACGACTTTACTGCGACTGCGCATACACACTGCACATACATTGAAAAGATGTCCAGCGGAAATTCCTGATTTATACTGGATTTTATTACAGTACAATAGGTTTATGACAAGTTATGATTTTTTCTTTTCAAATAATTTAATCATTAAATAAATAATTAAAATTATATGCAAAAATCCATACGTGATAGAAAACTTTGAATATTATACCCGGCATATGTTATTTTGCCATATAAACTTGGGGTGGGCCATCCTTATCACTTAGGGGGATGAAAAATAAGTAGTAGCCGATTCTCAGACCTACTGAATATACATATAAAATTTCATAAAAATCGGTCGATCCGTTTTGGAGGAATATGGTAACTAACATTGTGACACGAGAATTTTATATAATAGAGATAATTATGCATAATATTTGAAGGAGGAAAAAAATGTTTTTTGTAAACCAGTGTAATTATTTTCAACAGATCTAACAATGATTTCAACGATGAAAAAATATCAGATTTTAATGACAACATAGTGGACAGAGTCAACATTGCTCTGGACGACTTGACAGGTGTTAACAAGCAGAACCAGCTGTTTGCCGAGAGTTGCTCACAAGCCATTGCTCAGAAGCCAGTCAAAATACACGTATGTTTCACTAATTATATACAATTAATATCAACTAGTATATCCTCGCTTCCCTAAGGTTAGGCAATCTCTCCATGAAGATAAATCATATATTCTGGCTCAAATCCAGACTCGTATAGGTGATACTTGAAAATCAATGGAAAAAATTTCTTTCTCTACTTTCTTGACGCCTGAAAAAAGTTTTTAAAGAGGTTCAATAAATATCTAAACTCAAAAATCACTGCAAATTAAACGAAAATAGTATTACTTAAAATATATGTATAAGTAATATATATAACAGTACCTAATTGAATACATTTTTTATTATGTGATAAGATAGGTAAATTATAATTATTGAAACAATCCAAATGTTAGTTAAAGAGTTATGAAACTAAATTAGAAATAACATTAATAAATAGAGCCAATGGATTTGAAAGCATCTGACATTGGTACGGGAGTCAGATTCAAATTCGGTCAATAATTTCCTCTCGAGTGAAAATTCGTATACTGCATAAGGAATATATATTACTAGTATGGCGCGTGGCTGCGCCCTCTAAAGCGGACCGCGTGAAGGAGTGAATAACAAATTGTTGTAAAAAAAACATCCAGGTCATAAATAACCACTTCAGCGCACAGTAGAATTTAATGAATGTAAAATAGTAGACAACTGCCAATCACTGACTACCATTTTTCTACCACTGTCTACCATTTTCTACAAAACCGCCATACGGAATCTGACCATTTGGAAATTTTTATTCAGCTCCCTGTCAATTGGATGAGATTTCTAGTATTTTTTATTTGAGTAGCGCCCACCTATTTTAATAACCTTGCCGTGCTTCATACCCATCTCAGATGAATTTGTCAGAATTAATGTTCTTCTATGAACCATATCAA
This sequence comes from Limenitis camilla, assembly GCA_905147385.1. Taxonomy (NCBI): domain Eukaryota; kingdom Metazoa; phylum Arthropoda; class Insecta; order Lepidoptera; family Nymphalidae; genus Limenitis; species Limenitis camilla. Next base: position 20,691,603 of record LR990224.1, read on the forward strand.
AGTCTTGCATAGTTTCAATATTATAGTCTCTTTAATATTCCTCATATATATTTTATATGGAAAAATAAACTCCGCCATCTTGTATTTTTTTTCTGTTCATCAAGTAGACCTTCATACACTGATCATCTTTTTAAAAAAATCTCTCTTCCATCTTGTATACTTTCTGAGATAGACACTGACAAAATTTGCATGGCCGCCATCTTGAATCTGCCATATTGGTTTTTTTAGTTCCCTGCCAATTAATTGGAAGAGGTTTCGAAGGATTTTTGTTTGAGAACCCCCTACCTATCTTGAATACCCTGGCCGTGCGCCTTCCCCGTCTCCTAAATCCTTAATCAAAACTTTTCAGAATAAAAGATCTTCTATGAACCGTATCAAAGTCTTGCATAGTTTCCAACATGTATTCTCTTGAATATTTCCCATACATTTAGTATGGAAAAATAAATTCCGTCATCTTGATTTTTTTTTCTATTCATCAAATAGACCTTGAGGCCCTGATTCTCTATTTCCAATAAACCAATCTTCCACCTTGTATACTTTCTGAGATAGAAGCAGACGAAATTTGTATGGCCGCCATCTTAAATCCGCCATTTTGGATTTTTTTTCAGCTCATTGCCAATTGGATGAGGTTTCGAATGATATTTGTTCGAGCACCTCCCACCTATCTTAAATGTCCTGGCTGTGCTCTTCTCCCGTCTCTGAAACCCTCAATCATCAGCTTTCTCCATATTTTTCCTCTGAATGAATTTTCGTCCTCTATACGAAACCATGAGTGAAAAAAAAAATTCATACAAAATTTTACAGGAGAGGTGATCAATTAGTCAGTCAGTGAATCAGCACAATCAGCTATATATATATATATTAATGATTAGTCGTGACCTGACCATAACGTGGTGGATTATACGTGAGCTGGCTGCTTGGCCATGTAACATTTTTTTATAGCAAAATCACAACTACCATTTAAGTAACTTTTTACCAACAGGAGTTTCGCGAGTGAATGAACGGAGTCGAAAGCGAACTTGAGGGACTTGGTCATGAAAATCTGTCACTGGCTCCCGTACCACATGTTTCTGCCGTCACAAAATATACCTTGTTTTATAAAAATGGCCAGTTCTAGAGCTATCAGCCCGTTCGGTGTTGCCCGCTGTTAAATCTAATACAACCAAAACAACACCACACATACATGTAAACACCAATAAATTACATGACATACTTCATTTTTACAGTAATAGTTAAAATTATAATATAAATTGAATGATTAAGTTAAAGGGTGTTTACTTTTTAAACAATATTAAGGATTTTTTCCTATATTGTAATATACATTTTTTGTTTTTATTCCTATGACAACATTCTCACGTGTCATTAACAAATAAGTTTAAATTGTCAGTGTAATTAACGTCTTGAGTTTGAAAGCAAACGTAACTGAAATTTGTAAGGTTTCCTACAATATAATAAAATAACAGTAATATAATGGTGAATTGTAAGAATATGAATGGAAGTTAATTAATTGAATAGGCATTCAAAGACTTCCCTTCATAATCTTATTTCAATTGAGGAACCACAACCTCCGATTTCGCGTAAGAGGATAATTTTACGACGGGCGAGAATTATTTATTGACGCAACTCGTGAAAAGCGAGCGATTTTAGAGCGTAAACAGACGGACGGGACTGTAAAAAAAAATCTGAACAGTTTGACATATTTTCAAATTTCTAGATCGTCAAATCACTCATTAACGAAGTTAAGTGAAGGTTTTGCTAACCTTAAAAGTAATTAAGGGAAGCTAAATGATTATTTACTATATGTAGGAGTAATTAATTATAGATTTATAATAAGGAGCGACTTAAGTAACCATTTGACGTCTCTGAGTTCGGCAGGTTAGATCTGTATTCCGATATATGGTCCAACTATTGTTCACAGCAAATGGCATTCCGGCATTCAAGAGACCGCCCAGTTTATTAAGCAGTTCCTCCTTGGCATCACAATAGCAGACCTCGGTATAGTCAATTACAGGCAGTAAAAGTGCCTGTAATAAATAACATTCACTTAGTTATTATTGGGAGAAAATGTTTTAAATCTGTTCAATGATTGTATAGCTGCATGGAATTCATTTAAATTAATTTCAATCCAAATCTTTGGATTACGGGGTTGAAAGTTGATTAAATCTATTTTCAAGCTACGGCTTTTTTTAATAACAATAATTAACTGAAAATTTAAATAAAACGGCAAGTCAAAATAGAAAAAATAAAATCTTTGAGATATAAAAATACATATATTCCAAATTTTAATTTTATTTATACACTGGATTTGATTTGGTTTTTATGCATAATGGATAATTTTTTGGACTTTAGCACTTTTTTTCGCTGACCGTTATGTCAAAAATCTGTGAATGCAGTTCAGAATATCTTAAATAGTTATGGATGGTCTCCTAGGAACGTTTCCCTGTAACTATAACGGTTAAGGTACCTGCCCATACAGACCTGTCTCAAAAATCCACCCGGTATACAATCTGTAGTCCAAAGATTTTAGGGTATTAAACTTGGCATATGATGAAGCTTTTTATTTATTTTCATCATTAAAAAGTATTTGTGCTTAGCCTCAAACCAATAATTGTGAATTCTTTTCTCCCCCGTTTCTCACGATAGTAAAGACATATTTTATTATAATTCTACAGGAACTCTGAATTTGTTTGGGGTATAAAGTAGCCTATATGATAATCTAGGTTATAGAGTATCTTTGTGACAAATTTTAATGAAATTTGTTCAACCGTTTTTGCATGATTGAATAACAAACATCAAAATAATATAGAAAAAAAATAAATTCAAATAATGCCAATAATTTTATATATTTTTGCGGATAAGCGCATTAAAAGTCCAAGTGATTAGAGCTGTCCTTTCTTTGTTAAGGATCCTTAATCTCTGTGGATTTTCTTTACAACTACAACAAAGAGAATTCAAAGAAGTATTTACGTATTATTTTCCTTATGTTCTTTATTTACAAAAAAATATCTTATCTTAATATTATAAATGTGAAAGTTTGTGTTTTGGATATTTGGATGCTTGTTACTGAATCACGTAAAAACGGCTAAACTGATTCCATTGAAATTTAGCACGTAGATACTCTATAACGTAAATAAACATATGAGCTAATTTTTATCCAGAAATAATTAAAAAATCCTGAGGGATAATGACAAAACGGGCGTCAACTAGTCGAATATAATTTAAATTAATATTGTATACTAGCCGACCCGCACGACTTCGTTCGCATGTTCCTCCGCTCCTATGGGTCGTAGCGAGATATCAAGTAGCCTAAGTTACTCCTTGTTACATCAGATATCTGCCAGTAAAAGTCCCGTCAAAACCGGTCCAGACATTTCAGAGATTACTCGGAACAAACAGATACACAAAAATTGTAAAAAAATATGCACTTATTAAACAGCGGTTAATTTTATGTTACAAACAGATACTCCAATTTTATTTATTTGTATGGATTATTTTAGAGAGGGCCAGCGTTATTCATTGGTGGTAAGAATATTCCTCCACCGCAGTTGTCCTTTAAAGACCCCGTAGACAATTCGGATAGGATGTGGGTACCAAAAATCTCAGATAAGCCAAATAGTATAAAACCTCTGGACTTAAAAATCCTTTATAATGAAGAAGGGGAAGCTGTTGGGTAAGTTATCACTTATTAATACATTTTTCAACTTAGAAGGAGACAAAACATAAACATATGCTTTGAAATATGAATTAATATCTGAACTTTTGCTATTTTCGCTTTAGACAAGTTTTTAATTTTTCCAATTTATTGCGTAGACTATTCTTGTCCTATTTTTAAAATTATTTATTCCTTAATAAATATATAAATAATAAACCATGACATAAAACCTAAAAAAACCTGTTTAAGATTTGTAAATTTGGGCATTAATAATGTTAATGTAAATAGCTATATATATTTAATTTTAAATGTTATTATATTCAGATCTCAATTCTTAGGTACGAGCATCCATACAAATTAGAACTGAACCTGTACCACCCTCCTGAGTGTTTCCTAGCCCCCGATGAAGCTCCACCTGTCTTTCCCCCATGTCTAGAAGACACGAAGCTCACGATTCTAGAAACAGAAGCACAAATAGATGAACTTGTGAAAACTCTACAAGAAGCAAAAGAGATAGCTGTTGATGTAGAGCATCATTCGTATAGGTCCTATCATGGTAAGTTGAGAATGTAAAACTAACTAATAATAATAAATTATATATAGCTACCAGCACGTAAGGTTTGACCTTACAGGCGCAAAAGTCTCTATTAGTAGTCACTATTACTGAGATGTGATTGGTTCTTATGCTCAACTTTCCCTCACTTGCTGCTTAGACCTATTATACAATTCTAAATACATAAAACGAATATAATTGTTCAATTCTTAAGTCTAAGTTGATGAAGCGTCAGTAGCTCAGTGGTTCGGGCGTTGGATTCACGATCAACAAGTCGTGGGTTCAAATCCCGGACATTGGACTACTGGCGTGGCCCACTCCTGACACAAGCTATTTATTAGCTTACTAGGAGGGGTAACGGGAATACTAGTAGTATGTGATCCATACTGCTAGTAATCTTTTTTTTTAAAAAAAAAAAAGTTTTTAATAAAATCATTTCTCTTTAAATAAAGTAGGTTAGATTCTTTTCAATAAGCAGATCATACAGACTGCTTTAATGATTTTAACTAGTGAAGTTGGAGTTGCCAGAAAGAAAAATTATGTTAATAATAGATTTTGCTAAAATAGATAATTTCCATGGTAGAAAAGAAATAAACTTTTATCATCTACACATGGCACTGGGTATTGAGAATTGAAGAGTTAAACTCACATAAACCTTACATAACACAAGACGTGGCAATTAGATTGTAATGTTTAGTTATATCCTGACTGTATAGCGCCCGCATAGTTTTGGAGATAGGCCATACATTCCATTTCCTTTTTTTTTGTTTCCGACATCAGAAGTGGGATGGACCTTCGCTTCACTTGGAGTCCATCAGTCTTCTCGGTAGTTAAATTTTAACGTCAATTTTTTGGTTTTTTGAATTGTTTCACTGCAGGGGTCTGGTGAACTAGTCTAGTATTTGTTGTAGGGATCTGGTTACATATTCCAGTGAAGTAAAGATTAAGAGAATATTGCGCCCTAGGACGTGCGATAGTCAGAATAGCCGTGTCGGAAACGAGTAAACGATTATTGAATTATAGAATCGTTATCGTCATCTATGGCTTTGGAGTAGGGTAGTAGTCATTTCCGTCATTTTGACAGTCTCGTCCCTTTATATGCCTTCAACAGTCTGACTGTAGCCTTACTCTTACGCGATCTCTCGAGGAGTGAAGTAGTCTCTAGATAGTGCTAGTGAAGTGTTTAGTGCAGTGTTCTGTTAGTGCTGTCCGATTAAGGTCACGTGAGTACCTTACAATGTAGTTGCCACGTCTTGTATTGTATATTTAGCAGTAAAAACTTTTTACTGCTAAAAAAGGTTAAAGCCGTTTCCAAACTCAGACTAGAGCTTGGAAAAGGCTTCTCGGTCTCAGAATTTTATCAAAATCGGTTCAGCAGATTTGTAATATTAAATGTGATTGTCCATCTTGTTTAATATTATCTCACTCGAAAACGAGTTTTGTGTGTTTTACAAAAAATCAGTCCGTGTTTTGTCTTAAGCCCAGAATGCCTAGTCATTATTCAGATGACCTGTTCTATAGAACCACTATAGTCGAATATATCTTGCTTTTAATTATGAAAGAAAATTTTAATTTTCAATATATCTTATGCTGTACAAAAATATTCAGGCGTTCAAAAAACATATTTTATTAGTATCCTACAGGACTATGAATTTAACATTTGTGTTAATCCAGGTTACATGTCTATGTGCCAAATTTAATTGAAATCCATTCAGTTGTATTTGTGTCATTGAATAACAGATATCCAAATATACAAACATAATTCCAAACAATAAGAGTTTTGAATAGTTTTCAGTTATTATATTTAGTTAGGTGGGGATAAAATGTTGTATACAGTCAGTTTAATATACATGTGTGTTTCAGGATTCACATGCCTCATACAATTGTCAACAAGAAACGAAGATTTTATAATAGATGCTCTAGCAGCCAGGGAATATATACACAAGTTAAATATTATATTCACAGATCCTAAAAAGTTAAAAGTAAGTGTTTTTATGTGTTTGATATAAGGATGTGTAACAAGGGATGTTTTTTTAAGACCCAGTATAATCGCTTCATTCATCTAGCCTCGCTTAGTGTGTTAAATATACTTCGTCGCTCATCTTTGGTGGAAACGCAGCTTGAAAGACTTATGTAAACTAAATGTAAATTAAAATATACTCTCTATATATAGACTATACTATTTTCAGCAAATATAATAATGTAAAATATCGCATGTATGAGCGAAGAATGTGTTTGTAAAAACCAATAGAATTGCCTGATTTAACACTGAACAAGGCTGGTAGATGAAGCGACTCTATTGGTTCTTAATGAACACATCCCTTGCTACATAACCTTGCTCGTCGCTGGAGAAAAAGCTGCCTTATAAGTTCAGTTACAGCCACCATTTCTTCATGTGTAACAAATAATTAGTTTAAGGTATTATTGTTGTGTGGTTCAATAAATAATGAAGTACTTCTCTTATTACAGATTTTCCATGGTGCGGAAATGGACGTTGTATGGCTCCAGAGAGACTTTGGGCTGTACATAGTTGGAATGTTTGATACTTACCAAGCAGCCAGGGTCCTCAATCTACGCACTCTTTCACTAGGTGGACTGCTTCTCAAATATTGTGGTGTAACAGCAAATAAATCGTGAGTAACGAGTATAGAAACTATGAGAATGCAAAAAAATTATATTCCTGCATGTTTTGTACTGATTAGAATAACGGGTCTTTTTAAAATATTTTGTAAGTGACTTTTACAAATAAGTAAGTTTTTCTTGCAATTTTATCAGTTTCAATCTAATACGCAAAAAAAGCAAGTGTTTCATTCAAGCTTCTTCACTAATAAAGCAATACAATTATCAGTTGGAAGTATTCCACTTGCCGTTAATAAGTAAAATGTCCGATTAAAAGATCAAAGAAAAAAGAGCCACTGATGCACCAAAATTTAAAGCTCAGAGTCCTTAGATCGACATTAAATAGGTGCGGGTTTACCCATAGACAAGTTTCAAGTCACGCAACTAAAGGAGAAGAAGCCTTACTGGGCCTCACTTTCCTCCAATAATGTATGGAATAGAGAATGTTGACGAACAAACAGAATTGAGAATAACAGCTGCAGAAAGATCAACATTTAGCGAAAGTGTAGATATATATAAAAGTCTATTTTTAGGAATCAGAGAGAAATATCTCATTCAAATGTCACACCTTAAATCCAATAGAAAAGATACAAGAAGCTACAGACTTGTTATAAAAAACTAGCATCATACAGTACCACATGAAGCCAACAAGGAAGCCTTTGAATAAACAGGCAATACAATAACCGGAAAAATTATTGATGCTAAATTTAGACCTAAGAAAAATCTATCCTCAACTTTTTTTGTTAATCTTCAATCTGGACCAAGTAACAAAGACGCTAAACAAGATGTAGAAAAATTCATCATCAAATAATCACCATTAAAGACTAAGAAAAGGACAGCCATAGTCCAGTGTCAAAGGTGTCAACAATATGGACACCTAAAAAAACTGCATGTGGCATTATCGGTGTTAAAAATGTGCAGGCTCATACAAAACAAAAGATTGTCCGAAAGTAGATTGCTCTACTCCTGCAACCTGCACTCTATGGTTTGGACCACATCTCTCAAACTACAAAGGATGTTAAGTTTAAAAAGAGATACTGGCTAGGGAAACGGAAAAACGCACTTCACAAAGGAAAAATAAAGCATGAATCACAACCAGGGATCACAAAAGCTACGACTCAAGTTTCCATAACCAGGCCAAACATCTGGCAGACTGTATTAAACATAAACAAATGTAACATGAATGCTATAATAGATAAACCTAATGGAACATTAAAATAAAGCTTGACAAGTGACAGTAAAACTGAAATTAAGAACCTTTACAAAACTCCCAAACGCTATTAATTCACAAAATAGAAGAATTTAACATTAAGCCATAAAAAAAATTTGATAGTATCTTCAACAAATGAACAACATGCTGGGGCTTGGACAATTTTTGTCACTAAATTACTCTCTTTATAGAATTCATACAAGCCATTTGGAACACTAATTGGTTATCTCGGAATAAAAGTGAAATTGAGGCACTTATAAAAATACATAGCCTCGTCATGCTACTTATCTCTAAAACAAACTTTACCAACTAATATTTATAGTCAATACATGTTTGATCAGCAATACTAACTAGGTTGAGCACTATGAACTTTTCCAGTTCAAAACTGATTCTATTCAAGCTACTACCTGCAGCGTCAGTTTAAGTTAAAAATCGGAATTTCAACCTCTCCTCATTCTATTGTCCTCCAAAACATAGAATTGCAAAAAAGCTGTTCACTTCTTACATGGAAAAGTTTTGGTCCTCGTTTTGTAGCTGTATTGACAAGAACTTCCTAACAACTATTGCGCTATCAGAACCAACCCACTGGCATAGCAAATTGCCAGATGTTATCGCCTTTTTTATCACGAAAGGCCTCTCCCGACTCTTATACCCAATACCAATGCCATGGCCCAATCATATTGACTAGCACTAACATACAGGAGTCGCAAAAAGCTCCTACACTATATAATAACCAAACATACTTTAACACATTTAGAGAAATAGGTAACAGATGGGCTAGATCCAAACAAGAAAAGACAGATGCATTTGTTGAACACCTTTCTCCAACAAGACTTCCTACTTGACCTGCCTCTAAAGGCAGCCTCAGTTAGAGCCGTATTGAATACCATCAAACAACTGGAAAATGGAAAGGCTTTGACTTGACAGACAAGAACATTTTAACTGTATTATTCGAATCTGATAATTCATAGGGTGCGAAGTAGCCTTGAGCGTAAAGAGTACTGCTGCTCGGTGTTCCTGGACGTGCAACAGGTTTTCGATCATGTATGTCACAAGGCCTGCTTAATAAGATTAAAAAAAGATCCTACATCACACCTGGATAAAATCCGGTTCTGGAATCTTATCTCACTAGTAGGATATTTTAAGTTAAGGAGGGAGACAGTAGATCAGGTTTTCGTGGTATAGCTGCTGGAGTATGTCAAGGTTCTGTATTTGACTCAGTCTAAATCTGGCTTCTTCTTGAAAAAACTTGCCACAAAGATCCCAGAGTCGGCCATACTCAAAAGAAATCTCGACAAACTGCAGATGGTTTAACATATTTTCAAATCTTCAGTTGTGTGATACTTTTAATAATAGTAACATCAATTATTGGGATATAATTTTATATTTTGAGTTAAAAATTTTTCTTAAATACTTTTAATAAAAATATTACTTTTGTGTCATAAAAAAAATAATTTTTCTTAACTACAACATAGTTAAGAAAAATTAAAATACAATACATTTTTTCTAAGCTTTTTCAAAAACTTGCAAATATCATAATCTAATTTATTCTATAAAATTTATTAAGTATTATAAAAATATAACAGTATTGTTATGAAAAATAGTAACGCAAATATTGCATAATTGCTAACCCCCTTTACCTCAAAAAATAATAACATAATAACGTCTATCATCATCATCATGACAACTCATTATTGGCCCATTTTTAAGCCGGGTCTCCTCCTCAGAATGAGGTGAGGATTAGGCCTTAGTCCACTACGCTGAATCTGTACAGGTTGGCAGACTTCACACACAGACAGAGAACTTTTAGGGAACCCTCAGGAGTGCAGGTTTCCTCAAGATGTTTTCTTTCACCGTTAGTAAAGTAATTTTTGATTGCATAAAGCACACATAACTCCTGCAAGTCATTGGATTTTTCATTGGATTGGTCATTGTCCCGAGAAAGACATTTAAGTCTTAATCTTAGTCTAGGCTATCACTGCTTATTAAATACCATACATGAACAGAATTTTATTTTTATTTTATATAAACAGGTTCCAATTGGCTGATTGGCGTATACGCCCTCTGACGGACGAGCTCATAGAATACGCTCGCACTGATACGCACTATTTAATTTATATATGGGAACGAATGAAGAGTGATCTGCTAAACGTTGGAAATCCGGTCTTGGTTGATGTTTTTGATAGAAGTAGACGTGTGTGTAAACTGGTAAGTTTTGCAATTATAAATTTATTATACCGTGTGGTAATGCTAAAATCAGATATGTATATAAAAATGATTCTTGAAACATATTATTTTAATTTTTTAATATTAGGTTGGGGAAAAAGTTTCTTCGCATTTTTTAAGAAAATTCAAAACATTTTTTAATATAGTTTATTTACATTTAACTAAAGTATGTAGGTACCATTTTGTTCGATAAGTTTTTGCTATCTTGTAGGTAGGGACATGATCCCATTGCTATAGAAATTTTGGGGCATCTGATTAAAAAACCGCGACAAGTAGTTTTGACAGACCTCTCGTGATGTTAACCTGACACTGCCTAAGAATTCTGAAGAGACCGAAACAGGTGGAAATCTGAAGGTGCAAGGTCAGGACTATACGGCGGATGCCTTAACACCTCGCAGCCAAACTCTTAATTTTTGCTGAGTAGCTAAAGATGTGTGAGATCTAGCATTATCATGATGAAAAACCAAACCCCTTCTGTTGATTAATTCCGGCCGCTTTCTCTCAACTTCTTGCTTTAATCTCATCAGTTATTCGCAGTAGAGTTCTGAATCGATGGTCCTGCCTGGTGGTAACAGCTCATAATGAATAATGCCCTTCCAATCCCACCACACACACAGCATCACCTTGTTGCGAGTTAACCCAGGTTTCGCCACAGTCTGTGAAGCCTGACCGGCCTTTGACCACAACATTTTTCGTACGTACTTGTCGTACGTGATCCACTTTTCATCATCAGTTATCAACTTCTTCAAAAATGGTTCGGTTTCATTACGTCGTAATAAAGAATCACAAATGAGTACACGGTTCATTAGGTTTCTTTAAGTGAGCTCGTGAGGTACCCAAATAACGAGCTTTTTTTGTGTACCCAGTTTTTTTCAAATACGCTAGAACTGGTTTGTGGTCAATTCCCAGCTCTTCAGCTACGTCGTAACTACTGATATGCTGATCTTGCTCCACTTTTTCAGAAATGGCATCCATTTTATCCGTAGTAGTGCATTTTTGACATCAAAATTTCCGGATTGAAAACGCTTAAACCAAATTTGTGCTACTCTCACAGACACTGCTCTAGGTCCATAAACATCGCAAATTCTTTTCGCGGCTTTCGTTGCATTTTTACCTTTTTTGTAGTACAATTTTAAAATGTATCGAATTTCTTCATTAGATTCCCACATCTTCACAGTACGAAAAACAAATAAAAATCACACATTTTTCTAATTTGAATTTGGAATTATCATCTTTAAAATGTAAACTTGTAATGATACCAAAACCAGGCAGATACAAATAGTGTAGCCAAAGAGATTTTATTACAAGTTCATACATACTATAATGCGAAAAGACTTTTTCCCCGACCTATTATAATACATGACCGCCCTCCATACATAGTTGGCCTACGAAAGGAATAACATCATAACTAAAATTATTACTAAACCAACTGATATTTAAGAAGTACTAATTATAATATCCCCTAAACCAGACTATATTTAAATCTAAGATATCATTCCCTTCCCTTCCTAACACAAGCATTTAGCTCAGTTGGAGGGGTTAAGGAATACTAGTAATATGGGATCCATAGTGCTAGTAATTTAAAAAAAAAGCTTGAAAGCTATTTTTTTGGAAAAATTAGAATAGTTTAATTAATTCCTGCAGTTTACGAGCTGCATAGTAAAGGGTATTTTAATGTTTTACAGACTTATCGAAAGGAAGTAATAAACGATAGAAGTCACCTGCCACTTTACGTAAGGTCGGGCAAGAACTTCAACTCGCAACAAATGGCGGCTCTACGTGTACTGTATCAATGGAGGGATACAAATGCTCGTATACTAGACGAAGGCACAAAGTAAGTTGGCTTCTTCCCCCCACCATTCTCTGCATTTTTTTTCTTGTAAGTAATTCGCAGTCAGTTTTTCCAGCTGTAATTGGATGTTCTTCGGAGCATCTGCCTCGTTTGTCTAAGAATGGGGATATCAGGCTCCCAAATTTCGTTTTTTAAATAATAAAATATTATTTTCTTCTATCTCATAAATTATTTTTAGTGAATAGTCTGTCTGGTCCCGATGCAAAATATTAACCCCTAAACCATTCTTTAGCATTTTATAAATTAGTTAAATCATGTTTTAATATCAGAATTATTTGAGTGCTATTAGATTTTTTTGAGTTAATATATAGCAAGGTTAGAATTAAAGTGACTTAACCCAAAATTCTTTTAAAACAAGTCAAGTTTAAGCTAGCATGTATTAGAAAAATTGTTGCTGATCGAAGAAATCAGCTGATTTTTAGTTTCAATTTTGTTGCTTATTCTTTAGGCTCACTAGAACATTGTTCAATTTAGCAACTAAGCTTTAGCATTTTTTGTTCAGCAAGTCATGATCAAGCTAGTATTAATTAAGAACATTGTACTTTAATAATAAAAAATCGTTCGGTTTTTTTTTTCTAATTTTCGGTAGTACTTACTTGAGGCAACAAATTAGCAACAAATTTCGGTTCAATATTTGAGTCGATATTTATTGATTTATTAAAATTTTATGCTAGCTTTATATGAATTTAGCAGTAATTTGCAAACGGCAAACAAAATCGCGGTTTTAGCAACTAAATAGCAATAAAAAAGCTATATATTTTGCATAATTTTTATTGAATTTTGCTGATTTGACGCTGCCGCCTGTATAGACCTTGATTCTGTTTTTTTTATTTTCTTTAAAGATCCCCTTTTAGGTCACTTTATAGTATAACACAATCAAAATTAACAAGATATTGTGTTAGGTTAGTTTAATTCTAAAGTAACGACATTTCGAACTAGCCTATGCTCGTGATGTGCAGAATGCAAAATATTTCCTCGATTTGCGCATTCGAAGACACGTATATCGTATATATGTAGTATAAGTTACAATATAGAAAGACACATTACATAGTTTGTTTAATAAAGATCAAACAAAATATTATCTTGCATTCAGTTATTTTAGATAGTTTACTCGTACAATGTTAGTAAAATATAGGTTGAGTAATACTTGAGAGTTTACATATGGTCGAAGAGATATTTTAATTTGCTCCTAGGTCCCAAGCCCCAGGTACTGCTCGGCTTCCTTCTAAAATGTATCTTAATCTATGTATGTGTTAGTTATTTATCGATTCAGTAGCAGTATCTACATTGCGTTTACCCAATAGTCCGTTCAATTTAACAATTCTCTTAATGTTTTAAATATGCCCCCTCCCCCCCCTCCCCCCCTCCCCCCCTCCCCTTATACGAGTTATATAAAAATGAATTGCTGTTCATTTGTCTTTTAAAAGGTGAGAAATGCAAAAACGATTTTGTTAATTTTTTTACCCTAGTCTAGTACCTCAGCAAAGGGAGGACAGCTCAGCTTACAGTATATTTTGGTGGAATTCAAATTACAGTTGTATATAGTATTAGTTGACCCTTCGCGTGATACTCCGCTCCTATGGGTCGCGCTCGCTATCCAGCAGTTACAAATTGTTTCAATTGTTGTTTGTTATGATTTCAGTTATATCCTTCCAAATTTCATGATGCTGAACCTCGCTGAGCAGCTGCCGAGGGAAGTTCAAGGAGTTGTGGCCATTTGCAGCCCAATGCCGCCATTTGTGAAACAGAATTTGATTACTGTTCACCGAATGTTGTTGTCTGTGAGTATATATATTATCTATATCTATTCTATACATGTAATAAAAATTAAGTTATAAAATGTCTATCCTTAGAACCAAATTAATAAAATTTGTAAAAATAATAAAAACTAAAACAGACCTTTTTAGTTTTGTCTGTCTGTCTGCGTATCTTTGTACGCTCGTCTTTGTACGTCTTTGTACGTTAGATGTAAATGTTATTATCTTATAAAATTAATTAAGGAGGGTGAAGCTAGTTTGATATATCCTTGAGCTGTAATTTTTTTTGACACTATCACGTGACGTCACGATATGATAATAATCACCAGTGAACAGCATGGCAATATTTTAAATTTTACGATTTTTAAAACCTGAAAAGATAGAAAAAACTACATTTGTGTACAATGCAGTTATACTGTATAACATCAATATTGTTGTTTCAACAATATTGAATTTTCTATTAAATTTTTACACTTTTTGATAATGCATAGTGTAATGCTCTTATTTCTTTTCCGTGAGGAGACGGGTTAGAATACAATTCTTCTATGCCGCTGGGAAAGGATCACGTAGGAGTAACTCAGCACCCTCTTGGTGGTAATCTGATTTGTCTGTGTCACCTGTGTCTTTGACGCGTTCTCCACCTCGAGCCCCACTCCACCCTCTCCCAACTCATGAATGCTGTGACTTCAGGTTTCATGCTCAGGGTTCTTCTCTCTCTCACCGCAGCATTTTTCTCTTCATTCCTCTTCCTAACTCTATCTTTGAAGTTGGCAACTCGTCAGCAATATGAGATAAACTTTCTTCTATTGTTGATGTCATATGGTCGTTTGCCCCTTAGTTGTTTAAAAAAAAAGAAAGTGACAAAGAGAGAGAAAGTAGATGTGTACTATAATTTCTTCATATACAGCAAAAAGAAATTCGTTCCTGTCTAATACTTAATTAAAAAAAATAACATTAAAAATATTGATAAATCTACTAAAATCTAGCAAGAAAATCACGTTTGTTGTATGGGCGACCCCTTTAAATATTTATTTCATTTTGTTTTTAGTATTTTATATTATAGGGACAACAGAAATACATAATTTGTGAAAATTTCAACTGTCTAGCTATCACGGTTCATGAGATATAGACTGGTGACAGACAGACGGATGGACGTACAGCGGAGTCTTAGTAATAGGGTCCCGTTTTTACTCTTTGGGGAACCCTAAAAAAATTATTTCTATATAATTATAATTTTTTTTTTAAACTTTGTTCCTTTTTTACAGAACCTTACTAGGCTACGTTTCCACCTGTGATGAGCGCGGATGTGTAGAGGGATGTGTTCGTTAAGGACCTCTGAAAAAGACACACTGAGCTAAGCTAGTTAAAGCGATAACAAAGACATCTCTTGCTACTCATCATAGCTCATACCTGGTGGAATACCAGAAAATTTCAGTCTTTAAGTCAGTCATGTATCTGTTACAGTGCCGCCAACTGCCAGTCGAGCCTGTACTGTTCCCGATACTGGACACTGCGACCGCGTTGCCTCAACGGAGTCTTGCCTCATACAATTTTCACGATTTGACTTACTTCAATCACTATAAGTGAGTACAAAACTATTTTACGTCACATCTTTGTCATATCTTTGTATTGCCATGGTTACACTTAACTAACTTTAACTTAATATTCCTACTACTTGAATTGTCCAGCGAGGGTGAGGGTTTGACCCGTGAGGGGACGAGTTAGAATACTGTTCCCCTCAGCCGCTGGGAGAGCATCTCGTAAGAGCCGAGTAACCCAGCACCCCATTAGTGGTAGGGGATCTATTCCCCGACTGGCTAGCGACTACCAGCATGCGAAGTGACAAACCGCCAAGTGTCACAGACGCGTTCCGGTCGAGCCGTATGTGGACTTACCCCCTCCCTCTCCCATCCCATTAATGCTGCGGATCTAATGGGCTCTGGATCTAATGAGCACTGAGAGTATCACTTGTTTTGTCAATGTCCATGAGCCACTTACCATCAGGTGGACTTGAGATTTGAATGTCATTGGCTACAGTATAATGGTGCTCATCGTCTCGACCAATCAGTACTTAATATCTGCATTGAACGAGGGTTACTCTCATTTCATAAAGTTTTTTCACACGTTCAGAAGCCATTTTTGACTTACGCACTGTTAGAACTTTACCGACGATATGTAAATTTTGCGATCGCTCCAGATCTTATCATGTTATAAAACATACTTCCTGTAATAACTGACATTTAGAAAAAAAAGAAGTAGTCAAGCTGAGTTTCTTGCTCAAGGAGAATGAAAATTTCTATTTTGAACAAAAATAATGTGAAATATTAGAATATAAATTGTACACAAACAAAAAGATAAATGTACAATAATGTTGTAAATTTTCCAAACTGTTTAAAGGTTTATTTTTAACCTCCGACACTACGGCAACCTAGTGGACCGATTGTGATGAAGTTTTATTTATTTGAAAGGTAATTTAATCGAGATGGTACTCACCTATGTGTTGTGAAGATCTGTTCATCCGTTTGGAGACTATCAGTTCATTGCAAACTTGAGAGCCGCCTTACAATATTAATATATAGACAATTATAACAATCTTGTAACCATGGCAACACACTCACATAGCTTACACTGAGTACACATGGAACAGTATTTCTCAATACCTTTCATTCGATAAATTAAATTCGTTTTTTTAAAGTACATAACAATTTATAATTTATCTTCTAAAACGATGTCGTTTAATATTTTATACTTATTTAAGATTATTAAAAAATCTTTGCATATAATGGAGTCGGAAAGCTGTTATTTATATATTTATGACAAGACAATAATACTCAAAGGTCTAAGTTTCATGTAGCATAATGTGTTACAGTGAAGAAGATATGAATTACCCTGAGCCAACACTAAATTCACCTGACGTGCGTGTCTTCAGGAACACTTACCGCAGCAGGACTGCTCATGTAAGTACACTATATATATGTATACGTCTGAGAAACTAAGGGGATCCTAACTTTAAGTTTAGATGGGGAGACTTGGCAGTGGAGGTGAGTTAACATATTTAGGAGGGATACCTTAAACCTTCACCACAAGTCCAAGGCACTGCTTAGGTTCCTGTCGTAATGGAGTAGTTTCATGATGTTGATAATGCTATATTTAACCTATTAGAATTGTGAAAACATTTTTGAAATGCGTCAATCAATCATTGAGAAACACATTATTACAGTTTACATATTTTAGCGCGGAATGATTGTGGGCCTATGACGTCATTTCACCTATAGTCGCACCAGAGCGCTTGCCCTGCTTGTTTTACGTATAGCTGTATGTTGATTGTTACTAAGTAGTGTAGTTTTTATTTTAGCATAATGAAAGAAGATTTCGTAAAAGAAAAAATTGGTAATTTACCTAAAATTCATAAATATACGCAGGGATGGAGTTTATTTCTTCAAATCCGTCTTATGTTGGTGTTGTAGGTATATTTTTTAGCCTCAGCCATTAATATAATAAACAAAACACGACGCAAGCGGCGCAAATAACAGCATACCAATGAGTCGACTAGGTGAAGTGACGTCACACGCGGGGCTGCCGAATGAAACGAAATTATTGTCACGGCCGCAACTTTTAAGTCCCATAACTTTTTTATTTGTAGTGATATTTTAATGATTCTTTGAAATTGTGTTTTCATTTTACTTAAATTTTTACAATTAATATTTAAAATGACAAAAAAATGTTCAATTGCAAACACTACAGCTTGCTTTCATTTTTATTTCCAGATATCGGAGTTGAAGGTTGGTTACAATACGTGCATTTCACCATTCGACAGATACAGGAAATACCGCTCGTTGGCGCAGGTTCGTTTTGTTCCTTTTACTTAGACCTCCCTTTACTTGACATGGGTGTTAGGCTGCGTTTCCACAATTCAATAGAATCGCACAACTTTTGTGGAAACGCAGCCTAGTAAACGTTATCTGATATGTTAATAACATCGGCTTAAATAAAAAATGAGTGGTCTGTACATATAAATTAGTTCTCTCTCTCTCATTATTTACACTTACATGTGTATATCTATCCATATATGTAAATATTTATAACGTTATTGAGTGGTTTTTATTTATGGTTGGTACGCCTACCCACAATATCTTCTACGTTTAGAGTCAACTGGTAGAAAATGTTTTTAGTATAAGTCTGCGTAGGATTTATTAATAACAAATAGAATAGCTTCATTTACCTAGTCTCTTTGTTCTTGAGAAACACGTTCCTCATTCATCTCTGGTGGACACGCAGCTTTAAGCTCGTCTTTTGTAATCCAAAGTTGCTCCGCTCCTATAGGTCATAGCGAGATGTTAAATAGCCTCAGTTACTCCTTGTTACATCAGCGATCTGCCAGTG
This sequence comes from Limenitis camilla, assembly GCA_905147385.1. Taxonomy (NCBI): domain Eukaryota; kingdom Metazoa; phylum Arthropoda; class Insecta; order Lepidoptera; family Nymphalidae; genus Limenitis; species Limenitis camilla. The sequence continues at coordinate 20,709,855 of LR990224.1, forward strand.
AAAGTCACGACAAAATCGGTCCAACCATTTCAGAGATTAGCCGGAACAAACAGACAGACAGACATAAATTGTAAAAAAAAAAAAAATTTTTTTTGGTATGTGTAGTGCGTGCGTGCACTTAGTAACAAGCGGTTATTTTAATATTACAAACAGACACTCCAATTTTATTATTTGTATGGTATCCACTTATTTTTTTCTGCGCCGATGTTATTATAATATACACAAATAATAAAGGATCAATTATCTGAACAGGCTGAAGAAATAAAAGATTACGAGAAGAAGGAAGCTGAAATAACAGAATTATCAAAAGGCAATGAACTAATCAAGAAGGAAGTGCTTCAGAAACTGCAGCAGGCTAAAATTAAAATCCAAAACGAAGTGGCAGCAATCAACCCACACACGAATCCAATGGCTGGACCCTCCAACGTGAATGTGACGCGACTAAGCGACAATAAAGAAAAGAAAACCGATACGACGGTCAAATCGTATTATTATAAGAACTCAAATTATAAGAAGTTCTACAGTGATAAATACTGAATTAGATTTGTAAGATGTAACTGATTTTGCTAGAAATATATGAATTGCTATTTGTCTTTTTATTTCTTTACAATTGCTTCTACTGCTTACGACTAGAGTCGCTTCAATGAAGAGTTGGGTTTGGGAATTCCCGACAATTTCAAAGTATCAGGTCACGAGTCCCGTCAAACTTTTATGAAAACATTTTTTTTTAAGAGAAAGTAAGCCTTTTTGAAGAATTTGAATTGAGTTTTTGGTAAAATGTATTTAAAAAGGACAAAACAATCAATGAATGTCGTGTTACAGATTACCCGAATTTAATTTATGATTGACAGTTGACATGTTTGAAATGTTTGACTGCTAAAAAACCCATCAACATTTTGTAAGAAAAAATGTTTTTTTATTTTATTTTTGCTATATTTTCCAGATTCCCGAAGATTTATTAAACAAATAATTAAATCTTAACAACTTTAACATTACTTTCAGTCTCTACACAATATTGTAGTTTCATAATTAAATAATCTCAATATGATTAATAAATCAGACTTATAAATCAGTCTTTTAAATAATCAGCTCACATTTTAATTAGACTTCTTTGCTGATTTAATAAAGAAAATCATATAGAAAAAAATTAAAGCGTCAGCAACTTATTCCGATAAACTGTTTCTAGTTTTTTTTTAATTAGATTGTTGAAAAAAATAATCTGAGTGACTCAACTAACACAGACACAATCATAGTCCAAACGTGACATAACAACCGATATGGCGGAATGATGACAACGCGGCAAAGGCATTTATTGTTGATGTACTCAGTAGTTACGTAGACTCCTTCAATTATTTGAAAAAAAAAAGTCCCGGGACTCGAGTCAGCAATAATTACGAAAAGTCCCTAATGAAGAGTTTCTATTGATTCTTGGTGCCTCAGACCAAAACTCGTCTGTATATTTGTTATTATATAGTATATACTGATTGAGTAATAATGCTTTTTTCTCCTATATTCGAATAAAAATTTTTTTTTCGAATATAGGAGACTTTAACTTTATTTGATAGAAACTTCTTTCTTCATAATTTGAATCGAAATCTTCATATTCTAAGAACTCTTTCTGTCTGTTCATTGTGGTGACAAAGTGACTGAAAATAAACTAAAATAAAGTTATACATACTCTACTAAAATCAATTGTATTGCGAATAATATTCTAAATTAAAAAAAATAGCAAATTACCAAAAATGGTATCAATGTAATCACGTCACAGAAGCTAAGTGACACACATTAGGGGCTATCCATAAATTACATCACACTATTAGGAAGGTGTGCTTAATATCGTAATATAATATTTCAAAATAAAAAAAAAATCATATTAAAACCAGAAATTTAAACAATTAATGAAATGTCTAATGTTTTTTAAGATGTTTGATCTGTTATTTATTTTATTAAAAAATAATTAAAATGGCTTTAATAATTAAAATATTTTAATTATTAAAGCCATTTTAATTACAAAATATATTGTGACACGGAGGGGGGAGGGGTCAAAAATCACGAACTTTTTTTTGTGGCGCCGAAGGGGATAGAAAGGCAATGATTTCTTTGTTATTTATTTATTTAAAAATAAATATTGTAAAATAATACTTAAGACTCTAATTCTAAAGATGGTTTTATTTTTAACCGACTTCAAAAAAAGGAGGAGGTTCTCAATTCGTCGGAGCCTTTTTTTTATGTATGTTCCCCGATTTATCGAAGGCGCCTGGACCGATTTAAGAAATTCTTTTTTTTATTCTAAAGAGTGCACTTCCCAGGTGGTCCCATTGGAACCAAGTAAGGATCTGATGGTGGAGAAATCGAGGGAAACCCTCAAATTTCAAAGGCACTTACAGTGTTGTTCACATACTTCTTTAAATATTATGGGGACGTACTGACAACTAAAAAGTAAAAAAACAACACCGGCACCTACTTGAAACTGATCAGTGGGTAGTGTGTTCAAAATCTAAGTTTGATTATTTTTTACTTTTTAGTGAATTCATTATTTGTTTTTTTAAGTCAACCCTTCGGCGCTAGCAAACGTATTCTCACATGCCCTCGACACCAGCCCTGCGACACACTAAACTTAAACAATGGCGAAAAACAAATGAAGAAGCTACTAAAAACCGCAGTCGCAGTGTTGATAATATTTGAGGAAACAATGATTTACTAGATTGTCATAACGTCGCCCATAATCTTCTTTATACATAAAACAAAGTCGGGTTTGTTCGAACACTTATAACTCGAGAACGGCTGGACCGATTTTCATGGTTTTTGATTTGTTGTATTGCCTTCGTCCTGAATAGTAGAATAACTATTAAAAACATTGGATAATTAACGAAAACTTTGCTTAACTAAGGCGTTCTGTATTGTTATTTTATATTTGAAAAACTTATTTATTCAATATCAAATTATGGGTAAGTATAAATAATTTAGTTTTTATTAATGCAAGTAGTATAAAAGGAGGTACGAATTTAATTTTGCTAAGATCTCGGGGGGCCTGTAATCTCAAACATACAATTTTTTTTATAAAAATCGGTGAAGCTGTTTCAGAGGATTTCGATAACAAACACTGTGACACGAGTAAACGTAGTTTCGTCATCGATTTTTAGTACAAAATGTATGGAAAATGTATTTGGCGATTTCTGACATTTCTAGTACATACCTTAAATGGTCCCATAGAGTCATTTGATCCACATACGAAGTAGGATCGATAGGCACATATTTTTATTTTAGCACTTTTTGCGCTGACCGTTCATTTTCTTAAAAAGTTATGGATGGTCTCCTAGGAACGTTTTCCTGTAACTATAACGGTTAAGGTACTTGCCCTTACTGACCCGTCTCAAAAATGTACCTTGTATATCGCTTCTATATATGTAAGCGCATAACTTCAAAGCGACTGCATCAAATCGTTGTGTTCGTTTTTGTCAGGACAAGGTGTGAGCGAGATAGAAGAGTGAGTGGTTATAGAATAGAAATTCAACGAAAATAGCATATTCATAGTAGCAGGTATCAGAATATGAATGAATAAACGAGTAGGTGGTCAAGGGAATTAGCGAATGGGTGTGTAAGTAACTTAGTAAATAATTTAAATTCACCTCAACGAAGCGAGGGCGGGCCGACTAGTAACACATAAAGATAGTGTTAATTCAAACAATAAAAACTTTGAATTGAATTTATTAAATATCCATTTACCTATTGTTTATGGCAACATTTAACACACAGTCATACACATAAAAAAACAATAATTTAAAAATATTTCGACAAAAGTAAAAAAATATGAAGTGTATAAAATTAAAATAACCAAATTAATACATTTTAAAAATAAATCCTTTCGCAGTTTTACCACAACGAAAATCACTACACTTCTAAACGAATCCAGTACTATCCCTGAAGTTCTCAAAAGTTTTTCGATGTGGTAACACTTACAAATTTATAGGTATCTTGCCTCTACTATTCGCATAATTAACTAAATATAACACGTCATAAAATTCAGATCAGTCAAAAACATCTGTACATATATCACGTTAAAAGCACCACCATGGACGGAAATCATTATTGTGATGCATAAATATACAAATTCATCTAAAATATACACTAACTACTTAACCTATGGTAAACTCCAGTCAGAGAGCTGGATCTAGGTGTACGGCCTATTTATTGTTTACGTAAAAACCATGGAATATCTTAACAGGCAACACCAAGATGAGTAAGAACCAGACACGCGCCAAGTATCTGCGTATTTAATACTTATGAGCGCCTTTACTTGAAGGGCAAAAAAAGGAATTCTGTCTAGGCTTGCCAACATTACTGTCGTTGGCCCTCTCCAGTAGATTTTATATTGTGCGCCTCTATCTACAATATTTTCGGTCTAGCATCCCCAGATAGACCTAGCGCCTTTTCTTTTCTGACGCCGTCGTGCGACGACAGCGTTTCCTTGGTAAGAACCCATCTAGTCTAAAATGAAAATTGGAAGACGATTATAGCCTAGTGTACACTACTCTTGACGTGTCATGTAGAGATCTTTTAAACCTCTAAGGTCTCTTACGTAAAAAATGAATGGCCCTTAACGGCCGAAATTTTAATCTCAATCTTTAGATTTCATTTTCCAATGACCCAAAGATTTTAGATTGAAGGTTATTAATTTCAGCCGTAAGAGATTCCTCTCGAGTGCCGGACTCAAGTGTGTCGTACTTTAATATCTACCTAATAAATCTTTAGCCTTAAAATAATTCTTATAATTGTATGCAAATTATATTTGTGCAATGAATACGTCACGCTGCACAAAATGGACGGCTTTCTAAATGTCGATTGTCATGTCAATAAATTCGTGTGTCAATTGTCACTTTATTAAATTCATTTCGATTGGCCCGTAAACATTTCACGTATAGTTTACATTTTAGAGATTCCTCTCGAGTGCCGGACTCGAGATAACTTTATCCTTTAAAATCTATTTAATAAATCCTTAACTTAAAATAAATTCTTATAATTTGTCTAAACACACAAAATGGACGGCTTTTAAAGTATCAACTGTCATTTCACAATTTAATTAAAATTAGCTATAGCAACAAAGTGGTCTATGTATACTATAAAATGTGTATTTGATATTAAATAGATAAAGCATTCAATGCGTTTACAACTTCTGTCTGGTTACACTTTCTTGCTACAGCAACCATAGGAACTACGAGAACTGTAAAGTGTATACTTGGCTTTATTTTTTTACACAACACACAAGCTTTATATTTTCAGTTGCTACATTTTTACACTTCTAGACTCATTGGGAGCACAATATTATATTTGTATTACACATAAACTTCTCCTCGCTTGGAACCCTTCCTGGTGAACTCACGAACCGACGCTGTCTCCGTGTCCGAAGGTATCTCGGTGACTGTCGCTTTCCGGTCCACGGGCGTGGAAGGAGCTGATGGGGTGGAGCTGACCAGCGTGAATTGCGACACTATCGGCGAGAGTGTCACCGGTGTAACCACAGGAGTGGCCGTCAGCATACCTGAAATATTTTAATGGTAACATACACATGGACATCTTTACCACAATATTTTTTATTACTCGAGTAGATTTCTTTTTCATAAGCAGTGATAGCTCAGTGGTTAAGACGTTGATGTCTACTTGGGAGGTCCGAGTTCGATCCCCTCTTCCACAGCGACACTCCTCTAACTTTTCTAAGTTATGTGTGTTTTAAGCAATTAAATATCACTTGCTTTAACGGTGAAGGAAAACATCGTGAGGAAACCTGCACTCCTGAGAGTTTACCATGTCCTCAAAGGTGTGCGAAGTCTTCCAACCCACATTTCAGCGTGGTGGACGTAGGGTGACGATGATGATGATTAGATTTTTATTATCAGTACCTGGTGACAGTACAGCTTGTGCCAACGCAGTAGTTCCCGGCTGACCGGCATGGAGAGTATTATTTACAGATCCACTATCCAATTCTTGGATAGGGGACAGCACCAGTGCGCCTAGCACAGGAACCTCACTCTGGTAGGCTTGCTGCATGATCACCCCCATGTCCATGGTCCTCATCGCGATCTTAGTCTCACGATCTATCGCCTCTTTTGTAGTATCTGGAGTTGGGATTCGAGGTCGGTTTCTTAGAGTTGTGGGAATTGCAGACCCGTTGCTCTTTTGGTTACCTGGAAATAATACTTGTGTCATGACTTTATTTTATTGTATGTGGTATGATAAAGAATGTTGTTAAACTACTGATGATTGATAATATCGAGTACCAATAGGAGAGCATTGTATGATGTATAGAATAAGCACGCATAGGGGCTCACTTTGAGTTTGATTTATAAAACTTGTAATTAATATGTCACGCGTTATCGATTTAATAAATTCACGTGTTAAATATATATACAGATGAAGAACGTGACCATCTTCCATTGACAGAAGAAAAGAAAGCCTATTTTGATATTCAAAAGCTAGAAAAGTATCTATACGACCATAAATGAAAAGATAAAATGACAATGGTCATTATTTACTCAGGTAAACCTTCAATTCAATCTTCTACAAAGAAAAAGAACTTACCATGTTTAGAATTCTGTCTATGTTGACCTCTGCCACTCTTTCTCCCAACTAACCGTTCATACAGAGACATTTTGTGTGGTGTTGTAGCCACGGGCTGCCCAGCCTCAGGACTGGAGTATACCACCGAGTTGAGACGGTTCCTGCCGAAGAAGCCGCCAGAGGAATAGGCTGTAGATGCAGAACGGACTGACCCCATTCGAGTAATCTGTCTCTGGAACCAGTTTTTGCGTCTTTCTACCAACGGTGTATCTACACTTTCCTGAAAGAAATATTACTTTAGTCTTGTGCATAATTTGAAGTCCAGAAGAATTAGTTTATCCTTACATAGTCTGCGTAAGTTTCGTCATGGCTTTTCCTTGGCGACTGCACATTTGCGTAGACTGACTCATCAGGTTTTACTTTATAATGATCTGCAGAGCATGGTGGTTCATGGCGTCGGTAGTGCTCTGACGCCACAGTGTATGGCAGATCTTTCGGTACAACTTCTTCCCAGTATTGATCTTTTAGCAGCTCCGGATGTTCATCGTGCATCTCGTCTACTATCATATACGCTGCCTGGAAGATAATTAGAAAACAGAATCAAGGCACTGGCATTGCTTGGTAATAAAATCTTGTTGAAATTTGTTTACCTTAATATGTCTATCGATGAGCCAATTTAGTTCAATATCGTCATCATCTTCACCAAAAGGGTTGATAAGAACTTCAGCTACTTTGAGCCATCCAACGTAGAAGCAAAACTGCAAAAAAAAATCGTTCATCAAATACCAAATCCCTTTAGTAAAGGATCGATTCTGCTATAATTGCTATCCTAATGGAATCATTGTTAATATGCGATATGAGATATCGATTTATAGTTAAGTAATTACTCTCATCGTCTATATGTTGTAATTCAGCGCAATACCATCTATAGATCCATCAATAACATTACAACAATTCAAATACATTATTATCTTATGCTATTGAGATGTGATTATTTTTTTAGGTTTCATCGTCATATTTCATTAGGTCCCATCTCCGGTAGAGATCCATCACGCGTTCTAGTAGATCACTAAAGCATTGGGTGAATGAGTTAAAGTAAAATAACTAGAGTTTTTTATTAAATTACTAGCAGGTTTGGGTTGTAAACTACTAGTATTCTTGACCACTCCAAGTAAGTTAAAATATTTTTATCTGGAGTGGACCACGTCAGTAGTCGAATGAGTGGGATTTGAACAAACGACCTGTCGATTATGAATCCAACGCCTCAACCAGTGACCTACTGACGTTTAAGAATTTACGATAGAAAGATTGGAAGACAGAACAATGATATTGTTCGTCATATTTGTATGAAAATCTGGCATCCATGCTATTATAAAGATCCTTTCTATTATTATAAATGCGATAGTAACTCAGTCTGCCTGTTTCACTTTCACGCTAAAATCACTGAACTAATTTTAATAAAATTTGGTACAAAGATAGACTAGAGCTTGGGGAACGACATATACTAAGTTTAATCGCAAAAAAGCTTGAAGGGGTTGAAATAGGGGATTAAGATCATGTCGAGTTGGGTGACCGTTTAAGTCTTAGGGAGTTCGTCATGTATTACATATATATAGCAGTATATTGTAGATATTACAAACCTGTAAAGCAGTGAACAGCGGGAAGTATACATCTGGTTCGTACTTGGAGGTACTGCCGGGAGCTGGCGGCACTAGCTGCCGTCCCATCAGCGCCGCTACGAAGTATGTGTACAGAGCTAGTGTTACCACCTGGAAACATTATTTACTATTATAATAAATCAACATATCAAGTATACATCCAAATAATTATTTGCAAATTATAGGTAGCCATGATCTTTATTATATATGTATGTCGGAGGTGTGAGTTAGGTTAGGCTTGTATTATGTTAGGTTTATGTTAGTCTAATCTTAGGTTTAGATGATGAAACTAAGTAGTGGAGACGAGTGTTGTAATTACTTAAAGGGATCCCTTAAGCCTACACCTTGGTCACAAGTCCAAGGCACTGCTTGGGTTCCTGTCATAATAGTTATTGTCAGAATAGTACGTGATAGTAATGTTTAGTTATATCCTGACCGTGTTGCGGCAGTATAGCTTTTATGATAAGCCATCCATCTATATCCTTTTTATTTTGAGTCTCCTACATGTATATATTATAAATATTGATATGTGAAAAGAAAGGGTATTTACATATGCTGACATACAAAAGTTTCGGGCTACACTGTTTTTTCCACTCAATAAAGTATTTGATTTCTCTATGAAATCTTTATATAAATAATCGAATTTTCAATTTTGGTCGGAAGTATGTAAAACGAGAGGACCGGAGACTGGAGACCGACGGGTACCGGATATGATATGAAGTATCAAATTCGTACTGTAAAAACATTGACGGGAATCCATATATCACTCCAAGGATTTGTGAAATAACTTGCGGTGTAAGAATACCGAATCTCTCAATTTATTAAATCTTCGCGTGGTCGTTGTGCTGCAATCATTGCTGCTAAAGTTTTCAAACCAGTAAAGGCTAAACATCATTTTTTAAATCCCATGTTTTTTTGATTGTTTTCAAGTTATAGTTATTTAAAAATGATTCTAATGTTTACTACTAACTCATTGTTATTAAATATAAGTGATAACGTTTATTAATCTTCTTTTTTCCCACCATCAATTATTAGGTCTAAATAAATAAGGACGGATCCAGCCTTAAATTAGGAGGGTGTGGTAGAAATTGAGCCAGCAAGGAACGTAACATAGTCAATAATCAGCCACAATATTAATATTGGCATGAAATCTTTAATAACAGCGTAAACCATTATCGCTTTAAGAATCGCTTCATTTGACACTGAGCGAGGCTAGGTAAATGAAGTGATTCTATTGGTTATAACAAACACATCCCTTGCGCATATCACTGTTGGAAGCTCAGACTTCTGCTGGCTCGTAATATTGGTTTTAATCGAATAGGAGGAAATTAATATCGCCTTGTTGGTGTATGCATCATGCTAAAATGGCTGAACTGATTTTATTGAAATTTGGTATATATTAAATACGGATAACACATAAGGTACACCGTTCTCTTGGTATATAATGGAAGAGAGGTCCAAAAAATATTTCATAAAACATATTACTATGCGGACGAAGTCACACGGGTCGACTAGTATGCAATAAATTGTGTTAGTGTTAGACTCAAAATTCCTCCTAATTATAAGGGGAGTCTGTTATCACAGAATCCTAGATTTGCTCTTATGTTAGTTTTGATTGCAAAATGCAGTATTGCATCATTTTAGGTAAAGAGTAATGCCTGGAAACAACTTGAGAAGAACATGACGTGATTATGATACATCATAGGATTTACCATCACGAGAAATAAAGGAAAACTTACTAAAAATGACTACAGTTTTTAGTCAACATCCTCAAACAGATTGAGCAATAAAAGTAAAAAATATTTACTATAAATTAAGCATGGTTAGCTTTCCCATTATATTATTCCCATATACGTAGATGGCAGACGATTTAATTTGTGTGATAATCTCTTATTAGTCTAAGGGCATAAATACAACATAGCTTGCAACAGCAACAACGACCTCTAGTCTGCATAAATTCTCCTGCACCGCTCGCTACAATAAAATACTTATATCAAAGACCCGATTCCACACGTGGGTAATAGGTAGGTATTCTTGTGACAAAATAAAATGAACTATCTACACACGAACAGAAAATTATAACTTCTCAGAATTTAATTCCACTATATATTTAATATTCTTGAGTATATTTAATGGTAATTCGAGCCGTCACAACATTTGTATATATCCTCCTGATATAAGTAGCAAATAATAGAGTTTTAAGCGTTTTTACAAAATCCATACAAATAAATAAAATCGGGGTGTCTGTTTGTAATATTAAAATAACCGCTTGTTACTAAGTGCATATACAGTACATATATCAACAAATTTTTTTTTTTTTTTTTTTCAATTTTTGTCTGTTTGTTTGTTCCGGCTAATCTCTGAAATGGCTGGACCGATTTTCACGGGACTTTCACTGGCAGATAGCTGATATAACAAGGAGTAACTTAGGCTATTTAACATCTCGCTACGACCCTTAGGAGCCCAGCAACACGCGAACAAAGTCGCGCTCGTTGGCTATTATCCAATAAATGTCCTCTGTGTGACGTGATTTTTCTAGCAAATAATCTTAGATTTATTGAATAGTAAACAAAAATACCTTGTGATGTGGGTGTCTAACAAGTCACGTTTCTTAGACCTACTCCCACTTATGTAACCAAACAATATAACAATATAAGCTTAGTCACATTTTTGATATTCTCAATATCATCTCGAGGGTTTTTTGGAAAACTTATTGTTTAGGCTGTTGATTCGATATAAATAAATATGACATTCAAAGCTTGTTCAAATCAAATCAAAATTATTTATTTCAATTAGACTTTTTTATAAAAGTACTTTTGAAACGTCAAAAATTGGTCGGCCAGTTAGTTTGTCTGAAGCTACCACCAGCTCGGAAAGCAGTTTTCTGTTGAGAAGAGCCGGCCAGAAACTCAGCAGTCGCTCTTTTCAAAAAGCCATGTTTTCATAGTCTGTTATACAAATCATTTAACTTGAGAGTCAACGTCATTTAGATTCCAAGCATTCTCATCATTTAAGTAATCCTGTACATTACCGTATGCTTTATATATTAATGACTTCTTGATACAAGTTTTAAATTGTTGAAGTGGCGAGTCTAATATAGGCTGTGGAATCTCATTAAAGATGCGAACACCAAGCCCCATGAAGCTATTACTGACTTTGTGGAGACTATAGTACGGCGTTACAAGTTTATTTCTGTTTCTAGTATTAACATTATGTTTGTTACTGTGTTTCGAATGCGAATCGATATTCTGGTAAATGAACAAAATATTACAATATATGTATTGAGATGGGACTGTAAGAACGTCTATTTTTTTATATACATTTAAGGGAATCCCAGGCTCTTAAGTTATAAATGGCCCGAACAGCTCTCTTTTCTATACTAATATTATAAAGAGGTAAGATTTGTATTTTTGTATTTTTGTATGTAACGAATAAACAGAAAAACTACTGGACCGATTTCAAAAATTCTTTCACCATTAGAAAGCTACATTATCCCTGAGTAACATAGGCTATATTTATTACAAGAAAAAATTAGAGATCCCCAGAAAATCTCACTAAAACCAACCCAAGGTGCAAAAAAAATAGCCATAAAATATCTTTCATCGCATGCGCTGCGAAATGTATTGATGATAGAACAAAAAAATGTTCTACAATATTATAGAACGTATCAATATCTACAAAAAAGTCCGCGAGTCCATATGTCCAACTATTATAGTTATGTCACTATAACTACTTTTTTATATTTTAAAAGTTGATAAAAATGCCTATCAAAATCAGACCATGTTTTCCATACCTTTGTATTAATCCTTATCCAAATAAATTATTTCATATTCAAGACTGTTTCAATACCTGTAAATTACTTTTTGAATTATTAAAATCGGACTTTCCATTCAAAAGATATTATGAAATTAAAAATATCAACATAAACAGAAAATACACGCCGACGCGACGGGCCAGTGTAGTTCTATGTCGGTGATACTCGAAGTGCAGCGAGTGGTAGCGAGTAACGCCGAGGTAGAGGGGCACCGAAATGCGGGAGAGTCAAAATGTTTTAAACTAAATATTCCACCCGTGCGAAGCCGGGATGGGCCGCTAGTGAAGAATAAAAAGAGATTCAATGTCCGCGGCCCTTCCCCACAGTAAAATGCCATAAGACATAATACTGTGAAAGTAACTGAATTAAACTAGCCTAGCAGTGTTAATATCGGTCATTTGTCTGACTCTCCTTACTGCGTAGGCAGCTGAGCTAAGTCTTCCCGCTAGAGATGATAAATGGGGGTTCCACTGGAGTTTTGAGTTGAGTCGCTGAGTTTCTTGCGCCCATTCTTCTATTGAATAAAAAATTTTGACTTTGACTTTGAATCTAAAGTTATACCCAGAAATGGGGGTTCCACTGGAGTTTTGAATCTAAAGTTATAATACCTTGTAAAAGTTTTACCCTGTATGGTGTAAAATAACAATAGAGAATAGGGGATAAAAGTTGTATATGGAAATATGTAAAGTTTATGTGAGTGTTTTTATACGTATGTGTCTTATTTGTAAAATAATTGAGAATGCTATTACACGCGGACGATAGTAATAATTTCAAGTTTGTGTGTGTTACCAACAGCAAAACATCACCTTCGCGTATTTGTCATATTACATGAATCTTGATCGATGGGATGTATCCAGTAGGTGTAGGATTGTAGATTCCTGTGCCAGTATTAAAATATTTATGCATGTCAAACATATCATTTGATTAAATTGACATAGAAGTTTGATATTTTCAAAACTTCCTATTATTGATATTAATATCAATTTGAAAACTTTAAGTCTTCTTGAGAAAGAAGACGCAGAAAAAAATAATTCAATTTTAAAAAGTTTGGATTGCAAACTACTAGTATTCTTAATTCCGGCAACTGAGCTAATTGCTTGTGTTAGGAGGGGGCCACGTCAGTAGTCCAATGACCGTGATTTGAAGCGACTTATCAATCATTCAATTCGAACCACTGACCTACTGACGCTCATAAAGATCGCCTTTTTCATTTTTAGGTAAGGAACCTTAAGAGGACTTCGTACGAACGACACTTTTGAAAAATAGTTTTTTACCAAAAATATTGGTGTCGCGCTGAGCCCCAAGATTACCCCTTACCGTGTGATAGAGAGAACTACAGCTCGAACTGATTTTACCTACGTAACATTAAGAAAATCGTCCTCCCTCTCACGTAATCCCCTGTTTCCTCCTCGAAATCTGCACCGATTTTAATATTTATTTCGTTGAAATGCAGTACAGGGTCTAAGCTAAGCCCGGACGTTTTGCTTTTTTGGTTTATGTTAGTAATAAATAGTTTGCTAGATGTTTGCAAATGTAAATAAAAAAGGCGTTTTTTTTTATTTTTAAAAGATTTTTTTTTTCTATTATATTTATTAAATAATAATAAAAAACAAAACGTCATGGCAGAGGTACGTATATATCGCATGGTATTTTTTTTTCTTTTGTAACTTCATTATCCTAGGGGGAAACAGGGGACTACGTTAGTATGAAAAAAGTGTCGACTGATTTCCTCTTAAACATAATTTTGCCACACAGTGTAATGAACGTGTACTAACCTGAGTGTAGACGAGCGGCACGCAGACGGTGTCATATCCAATCAGGGCACCCAATCGTCGTCTTATGTCCGACAGCTCTACGAGGAGTGTCTGCACTATGTGGTCGCTGGTGATGAGGCCCTCCTTGCGCGCTCTGTTGATGATGTTCGTGGCCCACACCAGCGGCATCCAGTATTTAGACATCGGGCTCTTTCCATCCATCTTTTCAAACACTTTTCTTTCACTTTCCAGCATTAAGCCTGAAATAATACAATAATTTATTGCAATAAAATATTAATCCTGACATTCGCTTACAATTGTTTGAGAAAGTATAAAAAATAATTGGCCCTCCAAGATAAATATAGTTGCTATGCCAATGCCCTAGCTAGCTAACAAAGAACAATCAATAATTATCTCTTCTCGTCTTTTTTATTGTTTTACCTACACATGTATTGTTTTCAGTATCGTCAAAGGATAGGGGATTTAAAGGGTGAGGTGCACCCGGCCGCAGAGTCGCAGGGAACGTAATCATTCTACGATCTCTATGATTCTTACATCCTGGCACAGATAGTCATTGTAAACATAAGAATCATGCGAGATGGAGGAGGGAGGAATAGGCAGGCTGATTTCGCTTTCCTACGCTGACTATGTTTACGCTGACCCTAACTATTTGGTACTATTAGTATTGATTGCTAACTTTGTGATCAATAGACTACGTCACGTGGTGCTCGACCTTAGCCTGTACTAAATTAGTTACTATTTGATTTTTCTAATTACAGATCAACAGTGAGTCGGACCTTTGGAAGGCGTGGGCGGAGTCGTAGCCAACACGTAGAGGCCCTTTAGACAATTTAATTTAGTATGTGATGTGACACAAACTGGCGATTATCCCTGTATGCACTATGAGAGTGCACCCAAGGGTAATCCCTGGATTGGAGTGATAATAGACTCGGTAACTAAGCTATGGATGAAACTATGCCGCCTACCTGACCGAACGACAGCGCGCCACCCGCTGTTGACTAATTTCAGTAGACATGTAACTTGTTGACGAAACCCTACGCCTTATCGTTATTATTATTTGTATTATTTTAGGTGTCTTTATAGATTAGAAGCTCTTTTCTATTGTCGCCTTTCAAAAGATCATTTCTAAGAGATACGTAATCCTTTGTTCAATAGATTCCACAGGTATTATATCTTCTTATATATAAAATTCTCGTGTCACAATGTTAGTTACCATACTCCTCCAAAACGGCTCGACCGATTTTTATGGAGTTATATATGCATATTCAGTAGGTCTGAGAATCGGCTACTATCTATTTTTCATCCCCTTAAATAAGGGTGGTCCACCCCAAATTTATATGGCAAAACAACGTTTGCCCGTTCAGCTAGTATAGTCTTATCATATACTAATATGTATAGCTGAAGAGTTTGTTTGTTTGAACGCGCTATCTCAGGAACTACGGGTCCGATTTGAAAAATTCTTTTAGTGTTAGATAGGCCATTTATCGAGGAAGGCTAGGCTATATATCATCACGCTAAGACCAATAGGAGCGGAGCTACACGCAGACGAAGTCGCGCGGGTCGACTAGTGATATCTACAATTTAATTTTTAAATATTTTTTAAAATTATTTGTAGGTATATATAACAGGCAACATTTTCGACAATATACCTAATTATGCTCATATACCTAAACTATGATATATAGTTTACTGTGCTTTTCGTAATACTGTATATTGATGACGTAATCAATTTATTAATTCCCCGTTTCCCATGTCATTAAAAACGAATAATACAAAAACCCCCTTTGGTGTTTACGTAAAACTAGAACGGCTCCTCCTATCACGAAATTTTTGATACTGTTTATTAAAATTTATCTACTATATACAAATAGAATATTAATGACAATAATCCTCTTTGTACAGAGTTTATTTAAATAACAAAATTTGTGTCACTAAAAAAAAGAAAGCTAACAAATCTCTGTACTTTATGTCGAGCACAAAACAACGCTATGTATTACGCTATTTATATTTTCGTCGCTGTTGTGGTTTTTTATTAATTGTGGTTAGGATCCATTAATACTAATAAACTGAATATTCAGAAATAGTAACAAAATATTTCAAAAGTAAAAACTTGGTTAGTCAATTTCAAAACATTATCTAAAAATGTAGAATGCTTCTCAAAAATCATAGATATATGAGTTTGAGTATACTATGATTATATATGTGATTAGAGGAACACTACCATAAAACAGACATGGTAGGTATACATGGGTGCGACCACGGTTCTACCTTGACCATTTTTATACCGATGTATTTCTGTGTTTCAGTCTGAATTATTTTCTTGTTTCATCCTTTTCCACTTTTTTACGAGGTTGGGTTATAGTTTTTTAAATTTTATTTTTTATTTAATAGTATTCCGTTTCCCGATCGAGATTAACATTATAATCTTATATTGTAACGAAATGTTGATTTTTATTTGCTTAAACGAGTGAATAACTGCAACGACAGAACCGTGCGAACTATACGACCGCATTTTAAACATATATGTTGTCATAAAAAATAACATATATTTACATATTTGTAATGTGCTTGCCAAGACCTTTCTTTTGATACCAAACACGTGATAATCTGCTCAGTTTAGTTTTTTTCGAGGTTAGAATCTGAGGTATAAATTCCGTCATAAAAATTGGTTTAGTAGTTTAGGGTGGAACATAGAAACATATACAGATTGTTTATTCTTGGAAACTAATAAATGTTTTAAAATAGTAAAACTTCAATAGTGAATTTTAACAAAGCGAATAATAACAAATAAATAAAAAAACCATTCATATTTTGTACTTCAACATATTAATCATAAATCTATACTTAATATTATAAAGGTGAACTGATGTTTGTTTGGTTGAACGCTCTAATCTCAGAAACTACTAGTTGAAAAATTATTTAAGTGTTTGATAGCTCATCTATCGAGGAAGGTTATAAACTATATAACATCATGCTACGACCCATAGGAGCGAAGCATCATTGCTAGTATTATGTAGAAGTACTATTATGGAAGACAAGATTGGTTTTCCATCGTCGCTGTGACGGGACAAATCGATATTTTACGTTTCGGAAATACCCAATTGCAAAGTATAGATAGAGGTATGAAACCAGAAGTGAACTCACCAGAATCAACAACGTGTTGCCATGATGGAAATCTCCTCTTCACTCGCAGAGACACTCGCTGCAGAGTTATGACATAAGCCAGGATTGCGTACCTGACGATATTCCTCCTCATCAGCCTCCCTGTCTCATCCTGGAACCAACGATACATAAAATTCAGATATAAAATGTATATATAAGTGGAAAATGCATGTCAATATATTTTGAATGTTTAACTGTAAAAACTATATGTTGATTTTCCGCCATGTTGCGGTATCGCGCAGCATCAAAAATTTTAAATATTCAATTAGCAATAACCCCAATTAATTTGCTTTTAAGCTTGTGGGAAATGATAGTGATTGTAAATCATAGAACAATAAACGATGAACGTATATGTGTAATGTTATAACCAACACTTTTCGTGACATAGACACTCGCTGAGATGACAAAGATTGTTCAAAAGATTATAAAATACAGAATGTTTGGTAAAACGAATAGATAAGCTGACATATATCTTAATACAGCATTTATTGAAATAAATTTAATTAGTACAAAAATAACTTCGCAATAAATCGTCAGCAGTGTAAAATTAATTATGAATTACTTACGCAGTTGTTTTAACTGAAAAATATACTATTTATAGAATTAGTTCTTGGCTAAATCTTAAAGCATGATACTTATGGTGTTAATTAAACTTTGTATTCGATTAATGTGTTGGCTTATCTACAACCGTAACAGAATAACGCCATCTCGTAGAATTTTAAGGCACTAAAAGTCTAACATCAATAGCAACGATGTAACACCATCTTGTGAAGTCTTAATCTCCAAGTACACTCAATTGAAGTGTCGCTAGTTATGTAACGTTTGGGATAAATCACAAATGAATTATTTATATATGTCTACAATATACAATAAATAAACCAGTTTATAAATAGCTAGCAATTATATAAAAATGCATTCGCCTGCGCAAGCGCAAAACATTAAAATTGTTACCGATAAGGTCCTCTATATAAATATAATTATTTTTAAAAATGCTACCATTTAAACCGTGTATTGACATTAAAAGGGTGATTTTAAAGCACTGAGAAGTGGTAGGGGAAATAGTTGTGGTCTATTTTGAATTATTTTAAATGGAAAACCAAAATATTACGTTGTACACGTAATTACAACTTAAGAAATATTTCAAGTTGAGCGTCTTGAATTGATGACAAAGTGAAAGAAACATTTAGCTTGGTAGGTTGTTTTGAATTGAACGGAAGGAAAGAGCAAAATAGAACTTGGATATAGCTGATCGAAGAATTAAAATAAGTGGTCGTCTTGAATTGATGGGGATGGAAAAGCAAAATATAACTGAGTTGAAGCTGATCTAGGTAGTATTATTAGTAATGTGTAATGAGAAATAATTATTTCTCGTGGTTCAGGTCAATCCAAAAAGTAATTTTAGTCAGTAAAGAAGTGGTTTCTGTCTATTACACCAGTAAACAAAAAAAAAAACTTTTTTTGTGTCTGTTATTTAATGACTATTGTCTGACTGTTTACATTGAAAAATAATCAAAAACTCAATTTATGAAGAAATAAGTTTGCTTTTGTATGTTTTATATTGATAATTAAGTTTTAAAGTTCTTAGTGGAGAGTAAAATAATAGTGGGTAATACTTTAAAACAAAATGGCGACAAGTCGCGCATTCTATTGTATTGAGTGTATGTATGTCTATTACAAACTGTAGCAACTACTTTTGTATATGACTTGAGTCGCAAAATAGCATACAGACTTTACTTGTCGAAATAATATGAAATTTTCTATGAAAACGAAGTTTTTAGAAAAACAAACTTTAACCAAAAAACCTATTTTACCCATTATAAGTAAGGTAAAAGAAATCAAAATTTGACATTTTGTTGTCAGACTCAAAATCCGTGCTGACCGGTGTTATTAATAGAAAGGAAAAGGGAAATTGCAGTTGTCTGTCTTAAATTAATCAGAAGGGAATAGAGAAATATTATATGATTTTTAAAGAATTTTCAAATGCACATGAATAAAACAAAATCTATTGTTTGGTAATCTTTAGAAGCGTCATAATTATATTAAAGTATTTCCGAAGTCATTAAATTATATAGTTGAAGAAACAAGGAAGGTCAAGTTATAATAAGATAATAAAATTATTAGTATGTATATGTTTTGTTTGCTTCCTTTCTTAAAATAAAATACTTTAACCACACATTACTTGGGAAAGTCGTCGGTGTGTGTGTGCTCTTTAGCTTTATGTTATTAATAATTGAAAAGAGAAAGAGAAAAATGAGATAGATTGTTAGGAAAACAAAAAAATGTTTTAAGATAAAGTTAAAAATTAAAGAGTAAAAGAAAAGAGAGACGCAAATATTGATTTCTATCCTATTCGCGTCAAATAAACAAAAAATCAAATCTACCTTCTTTAAAAGTAGCGTGGTACAGATATGTAATTTAAAATTAAAACGTAATTAAGTATATCAGATTCAATATTCGTTTATATATAAAAGATTAATATAATTAACATGTGTAACCTTGTTTTTATGGCGTTTGTTTATTGTTACAGCTGTTACAATATTTAAACTATGAATAAAATAGAAGTATTTATATGACGGAGTTGCCATTTCTTGATAGACTTCTAGTAAATCTTTCTTCAATTTTGCCGACACTAAGTTTCGTTTTTTTCCGTTTCTCTCCCTCACGTTACCGTTATCTTCTTTTCGTTTTCCTTACACTCATCTCTCTTTCGGTCACTATACCTTTCTCTGTGTCACCTTCCCTTTGTCTTTTTCCTCAATTTCTTTCTCTATCCTTATTGCCTTTTATCTTTATATACTTTCCTCTCTTTATCATGTTCACATTTCTTATAATATGTATCCCTCTTTCTCTTTCTTTCTATAATTTGTTTTACTAAATTGTTTGACATACTTTTTAAAGCTTTAAAATTTTTTTAAACTTTAATATGAAGAAGTTGGTACGCCATTAATAGGGAATAAATAATATTCAAGGGGAAGTATCTAATTATTTATTATTCTCTATATTACATTACAGGCACGGCATTGGAATAAGTATAGATTTTCAATTTATATGGCATTGTTTAGTTTCCGTATATAAGTCCTTGTTTTACAACAATGTATTATTAAAAAAAGTAAAACGCCTATATTTTCATATGTATAAACGCCTCTTTTCGTTACAGCCACATCTAGTTTTCATACACATACTACGACAAAGTGTCAGGAGATCGCAAAAACTAAAAAAAATTAAACTTTTTCAAATAAGATTTTTGACACTTTAAGTAAAAAGTAATTAGAATTAAGTGTATAACGGGTGTACTCATGAAGATCGCAGTGCCAAAGTGCAATTGGACCTCTTTCCGTTTTAGAACTCATTTTCCTTGGATACCTATGGATTTACAACATTATATTGTATTTTCCAACGTTTTATTTATCTTTTATAGGCCAAAGTTTGACCGTAATCAACCCGATAAGCACGACACGTCCTAGGATGTATCACGCTAATGGCTGGGTGTCTAGGACGACTACTTCTCAACGTGGATGGTCCCAGTGCCACGTGTAGGAGGCTGTACACGGGGATGATACGGTCGTTAGCATTGTACGGTGCACCCATTTGGTCGGATTCTCTGCCCACGCACTGCGATTAATTCCAATTATGGTCGGATTTCGACGAAAAGTCGACTAGTTATGGCTACTGGCACGTAAGTATAGGTTTGACCTTGAATGCGCAGAAGTCACTATTAGCGAGAGCAGCGCGTGCTACGTCACGGATGGAACGCAGCACGCTCACGATGCGCTAATGTTGCTCAGACCTAACGTTGGCTGCCGGCTACTATACCAACTAGCTGTATTTACCAATTTGATATTTACTTCTTTTTTGAATTTGTCAATTTTTCATGTCTGCGGTTGATTTTGCTGTGTCATCGACTCAGTGTATTGTCTTTATTATATCCTCTTTTCCTTCCTTATTTGTTTTATTCATATGTCTATGTGTTTGTTCATTCCATCAGATTTAGCTCATCTCTTAGTCTGAAACTGTTGCATCATCGTATTTGGTATTTCATCACGAAGCTTCATCAGTTTGTAAAGACAAGGTTTATATAAAAAAATTCTGAAATTTCAGGGCCGTCAACCGTATACAATGTTTGTCATCATTCTCCTTCCTCATTCTTTCTTAGAGTTGACAGTTACCACTTACTATCAGTAGGACCGTTTGCTCGTTTACCATGTTGTCGTAATAATAGATGGTAATTTTTTTTCGGAAGTTTTTTTCCGAATAAACATTCGGTTTTACAGTCGTAAAACTTTGAGTCTGTTAATATGTAACGCTATTTGATGAATATTAGTACAAAGTTAGACTACAGTTTGGACAAGTCATAGGCTAGTTGTTAACGCGGAATAAAGGCTTAAAGAGGTTGAAATAGGCGATAACAGTTTTATTATTACTGAGGATCAGGAGTTAACATTTTCCTCACTTTATTCAGATGTTAGGTAACAAAGATGAGTAGGCGAGTGCGTCACATGCCCCAGACACTCAACTTCCTCTTTAAACCTTAAACGCATTACTGTGCCATATAGGTTTTAATTTGAAAAAACCTTGGTACTGTTTTTCTTACTCTCTCTCTCTCTCTCTACAGCAAAACCAGTAGAATCGGTTCAGGGTCAAATGAAGTGATTTCCATTGGTTATTACCAACCACATTATTCGCTACACTTCTTCGCTCCTAAAACCTAATCGAAAAAGAAATGAACGCTCTCTGAACGTCATTATGTTATTTAAAGTATACTCACGCGTAGACAATATATAACCTTTATTGCAATTGATTTGAATCTCACAATAACACGCACAAGACAACAATATGCACTTAATGGAACCGAGTAACCCATATTACACACTTACTCCAAACCTAAGTAATGGAAACCAAGCATGGTAACACAGCCATAATGGTCACCAGGGGAGCTCCGTTTGTCAACTGGGTTAAGTCTATCGGAAGAGAGGTTATATACAGTCTTGGCACAAATATAAAGTTATCAAACGGTGTTGGTAACTTCAGTAAACATTAAAGTGGTGCAGGCGACATGCACTGCGTAGTTTTCATTTTAAGTGTCGTTAGTATCGTATTTAGTGTCACTGCGCAGTATAGCTCCCAGGCTATTAATAAAATAAAAAGAAACAAAGTAAGAAAAGGTTTCCAAAAGGCGTATAACATGTTATTTAACTGAAGAATGTTCTGTTTATGAATTAGGTACGAGTCGGCATTCGCCACGCTCGGTGATCTTGCGCCGTAGCTGATTTCAAAGGTTTTCCTCACATAAGTACTTGCTATTGTTCCAACTACTGAAAGTTACTACAGTTAGGTAATAAGCAGCATAATGTGTGCATAACACAGCCACTCCCTATCGATATTTTAAATTTAACCTAATGAAATCAAATCATAAACATGAACCCTGAACATGTGAAAAAAATTAGTCATCCAAAGAATTCAAAAAAATCCTAAATATAAGACTATAGACGACATATCAAGACATAGAAGGAAATCATAAGATTTTTCTTATCTTTTTCTTTATAAATATTTGTAAAACATTAGCACTGGATTTTAATTTCACTATGTTAGCAACACTGTTTATAAAGTAGTAGTAGCGGGTAGATCATTTTATATTATTTCAAGTACCTTTAGTGTGATAGATTAGTCTCAGTCTCTCTGGTGTTTTCGTGCAGTGAACATGGAAGTTAGTGTTATAGTGTCGTGATTAAGGTTACCCTTCTCGAGGTCCACGTAACTTTACTTTATTATCTATTGTCGGTAGCGAGGTCGAGTGGTGGAGGTGAGAGTTAATATATTATGAAAGAGCTCCTGGGTCTCAAGCCCCAGGCCCCGCTCGACTCAGTCAAAATTGCATGTGTATAAGTATTGCTGTACAGTAATGGGTATCATATCTCCCTCAATTTTATAGTAAAGATAACATGGAAAAGTTCAAAGAGCTCCAGTTTTAAATAAAAATATATTTTATTTTATACTACGACATTCTCTTAATTACACAGAAAAAACTCTGCGTGGGTGAATTAAATATAAAATATGAGATATATCCTTTTGACTAAAATAGTCAAAAGGAGTCCGAATAAATCCGAGTTAATTATATATCTATACTAATATTATAAAGAGGGAAGATTTGTATTTTTGTATGTAAAGCATAAACTTAAAAACTACTGGATGAATTTCAAAAATTCTTTCACCATTAGAAAGCTACATTATCCTTGAGTAACAAAGGCTATATTTATTGCAAGAAAAAATTAGAGATCCTCAGAAATTCTTACTAAAACCAACCCAAGGTGTAAAAAAATAAGCCATAAAATGTCTTTCATCGCATGTGCTGCGGAAAGTTTTGATGATAGAACAAAAAAATATTCTACAATATTATAGAACGTATCAATATCTACAAAAAAACTCCGTAAGACTTAATGTCCAACTACTTTTTTACATTTTAAAAGTTGATAGCAATGCCTATCAAGATGACACCATGTTTTTCATACCTTTGTATTAATTTTTATCCAAATAAGTTATTTCGTATTCAAGCGTGGTTTAATGCCTGTAGAATTATTAAAATCAGACATTCCATTCAAATGATATTACGTAATTAAAAATATGAATATAAACATTAAAATACACACCGGCTGGCCGGTGTGGGGATCCACGCAGCGCAGCGAGCAACGCGGAGAGAGATATACATGCATATTATAATAGAAAAACCGCGCAAAGCCGGAGCAGGTCACTAGTAATGTAAATAAACAACAAAGTGAAAGTTTGGATAACGTCACCCAACGATCGTTTCAGGTAATTACAGCTACATAAAAACACATCTAAAAACTTGTTGCAATCATTTAGTTTCACGGTTTATTGTTACTCATTTTATAATAAATCTATAAATATTGCATTTGTGATAAAATCAATTACTCTTTAGACTTTAAAAGCTTTGTTTCATCGCAATCGCAACTTGTGAATGACAACTGACCACTGCTGAGTCGGCTCTCCTCCTCAGAGTGAGAAGGGGATTAGGCCATAGTCCCTTATACCTTTGAGAACTTTAAGGAACTCTCAGGGGTGCAGGTTTCCTCACGATGTTTTCCTTCACCGTTAAAGCAAGTGATATTGAATTGCTTAAAACACACGTAACTCAGAGAAGTCGTCGGTGTGTGTCTGTGTGGAGGATCGAACTCCGACCTCCCGAGTAAGACATTCAAGTCTTAACCTATCTAGGCTATCACTGCATCATCATTATACAATTTGCAAAAACAGAACGTTACGTTTTGTGCCATGATATATCAGTGATCGGTATCGAATTGAAATTGAGCACAAAACTGAAAATTAAATTGAACTTGCATTTCAGCAGTCTGTAGGCTTATCACTGTAATACCTCAAACGACTAATGCGATTACAGAGTGAATAGTGGACGAGTATGTTATAGGTCGCAACTGTTCATACTCACGATATTCAAAGCTTTGTATAGCTTCCGATAAAGGAAATTCCTAGAAACGTATTAAAAGCAGAAGAATAGTAGCATTTCTTGGAGAATTGAAAAGGAATTTCAACTTAAACCAACGACGATGCGCCGCATTATTTATGTTGCAACTTTTTTTAATTCACTTTAATGTCACTTGCTGAAAAAATGTAAAGTGCTTCTACTTCCAGTCAAATTACAACGATTATTTTAAGCTATTTTTTGATAAATTAGCAGCTTTTTTTTTAATTATTATAGATAAGGTGCAAACGAACCTGACATCGGTAAAACAGAAACACTCTCTCGTTTTGTCGATGCGTTGCATCCCCGATGATAGAGTGGGAAGGGGGAATGAAGAAGAAAAATGATGCGGATTCAGCGGACCCTAGGCAAGAGCCCAGAGTCCACTAGACCCACAGCATTAATGGGATGGGAGAGGGAGGGGGTAAGTTGGGCCCACATGCGGCTTAAACGGAACGCATCTATGATACTTGGCTTTCGGATTCGCACGCTGGTGGTCGCAAGCCAGTCGGGGAACAGATCCTCTAACACCAAGGGGGTGCTGGGTTACTCGGCTCTTACGAGATGCTCTCCCAGCGACAGAGGGGAATAGTATTCTAACCCGTCCGTCCCGTCACCCGTTAACGGGTTAGAATTCTCTATTGTATAAAATTCTCGTGTTACAATGTTAGTTACCATACTCCTCCGAAACGGCTCGACCAAATTTTATGAAATTTTATATGCATTTTAAGTGGATATGAAAATGAAAATCGGCTACTATCTATTTTTCATCCCCCTAAGTGATAAGGGTGGCCCAACCCATATTTATATGGCAAAACAACGTATGCCGGGTCAGCTAGTTATATATAATATTCATTTTATGTATTACAATTTCATTTATTTAAATAATAATATATTTTAATTAAATCGTCACGTTAAAACTGCTGATCCGATTTGAATGAAATTTTGTACACGGATACACACGGACTAAGCAGCATTCCCGTGGGATAGAATGGTAGAGTGGAAGTATTACTTCTAATCGGACGAAGTCACGCGGGTTGTCTAGTATTATAATAAAGATATGACCATGTAAGAACGTGTGGACATATCTGTATTAGTTTTAAATAATTTAAAACGCAATAAACTAAATTACATATTGTTGAACATTTCATAATATAAACAAAAACTACGAAGCAGGTTTATATGCTCTACAATTATATAATAGTTCTTATTGTGTAGTAAATAAGGTTGAAATAGTAAAAAGCGTGTCGAATTTTCAATACGCCTTATCGTCTGACGTGCCACCATTCGATACAGTACAAATAACATCATTTAAATTATAACCGACTAGAATCAGACGCTACAACGACGGGGTGTTTTAAGTTTAAAGTGTGTATCTGTATGTCTCTTTGTGGCATCGTAGTTCCCAAGATAATGGACCAATTCTGATGAAGTTTTATTTGTTTGAAAGGTAATTTAATCGAGATGGTTCTTAGCTTTGTATTGTTTAGATCTGTTCACCCGTTTGAAGACTATCAGCTCATTGCTCACTTGAGAGCTGCCTCACAATATCAATATATTGACAATTATAACATTATCGTAACCATGGCAACACACTTACATTGCTTACACTATAATTTCTTTCTATATCAATTATTAGAATCGACTATCAAGCTTTATTACAGTATATATTTTATCTATCATTTTTTTGCATTTTATTAATATTTGTTAAGTCTGTATTGAATTTAATAGTTATTAACTTTAAAAAAGACATAAATCTTTTGTTGAAAAGAGAATGAAAGGTCAATTATTTCCTACTTCTTACATTTCCTGCGGGATTGATGGTGTTATGCACTTACGAAGTATCTGCTCAAACAACATTAATAAAAAAATTTACACATGAAGTTTGTAATCTGAATCACATAAATTACTACTCATTCTGGAATAAAGTACGATTCCTGTGGGAACTACCGGTGTTAAGTTACATAATGACAGCTCTCAGCAGTGGAATTTAATGAAATGTTCAACGCATATAAAGGCAGGAAAGTGAAATTTTATATTGAACTAGCTGACCCGGAAGCCGTTGTCCTGTCTTAACTATGAATGTCGGTGCAATAAGAAAAGTTTATACTGTCAAAAACTTTCATATTTTTTTTACATGAGACCATTCTCCTGACAATAACAAATACAATAAAAAAAGAATTTGCGAAATCGGTTTAGCCGTTCACGTGTGGTGCCGTGACCATGGAACATAGTAATTCATTTTGGCAGCTGTCTCTGCTTCGTCCTTGCTCTTAGGACGTTAAAAATTAGATAGGTTTAGTTACCGGCACGCAAGTATACGTTTGACCTTGAATGCGCAAAAGTCACTATTAGGGCCTCTTTAGCGGGGAGCGCAGGGAGAGAGCAGCGCTTCACACGCTATTGGTTCTTATGCGACGTCTCAGTTAACGCGCGTCTGCTATTTGTCAAAATAGTAAACGTCACGGATGGAACCACCAATACACGCTCAAAATGCACAACTTTCCCCCACTATTCATGCTCAGAACTAAAGTTAGCTGCCGGCTACTATACATTGCTAAATGTTATCGTTGGTTTTGTAATAGTTTTTATTGGTGTGTGGTATTGTGTAGTAATACTTATAGTATATATATAATTTTATATGGAACTGTATATAATAATTAATATTAGAAAATTAAAAAAAGAAAAAAATGTACCTACAGTCTCTGTAGTTGCTCCTTATTGAATCTTTCGATCACAACCTTTTATAAAAACTCTTTATAACTTAAGAAAATGAATATCGGAAGGCATCTTACAAAAGCATGTAAGATGCCTTCCGATATTCAATTTTATAATATTTCCAGCTTTAACGAGCACTTGGAAAAAGGATGACATTTTGCTTCCGTACAACGTAGTTATAATAGCATTAAAAGGAGGATTTATGGAAATATTATTTCCATGTTGCGATTAGGTTGGTGGGTTTATCAGAGACTTTGTGTATAAAAAAAACCTTTATAATTAAGTGGTAAAGCAAAGGGGATTAGAAATTGTACGGGAGTTCATCGTATTATACTATTATTGGGTCTACAACTCTACAAATATAAATTTTGGGGGATCTTATTCCAACTTTGAACCTTAGTAGCAAAGAAATTGGTATGGTTTAATTTTATTTAAAATATTGTCTTTCGTTAGTTGTGACTTTTCTCCATATTTTAACTTATAATTCGGATTCCGTGTTTTTTCTTTATCTTTAGAGGCGATTCATGTTCGACCCAAATTTTGGCTTTTTTTGGTAAGAAGTGATGTGCTGTTTGGCCAGGACAAAATACTTCGATCAGATCAAGTGTTAGTCGGAAACAATGTCCGGAGAATACAGCGAAAAGGAAGGAAGTTTCTAAAGTTTTCTTGACAACTTTGTGGTTTAGCGTTGTTGAGCTGAAAGGTAACTATTTCATATTATTTGTCATTTTGAATATATATTTAGGCTTAATTGAATTAACTGCTCTATTGAAAGTTAAGCCTCCAACTTAGCGTCATTTGCGTTTTGTCCTTATTGGTTAAAGCGCCATTTTTAAAGCAAATCGAAACAACTGCACTTTTCTTAAAATTACAACAAAATTCGCCGTTTAATTATGTTTTTTGAGCACAAAGGGTGACGCGTTAAGAGCACAATAAAATGTGTGTTATGTTCTTTGAACTTCAAAAAATTAAACATTATGATTTTCAGAGAGAAATGATGACAACGTTACATGAAAAAGTTACGAGATGGTCAGATGGTATTGGTACATCTTATAAATACACGAGGTTAATTGCACCCGGGCGAAGCCGGGTCGACTAGCAATGTAATAAAGTAATAATGAACTTGTTTAAACAATGATGCACTATAATTTTTTTGGACCAACCTTTTGGTACTTTTTAGCACTGATTATGAATAGTTTTAAAGTTGTAGTAAAGTTTTGATAAGCCAACTGAGACAAAATAAATGTTTCGTTTAGAAATCTATTTTCAACCTATTATCCTAAAGCATCTAGATTATAGATTGAAAGTAGATTCCAAATTTAAATTTATG
The DNA here is from genome assembly GCA_905147385.1 of Limenitis camilla. Classification (NCBI taxonomy): domain Eukaryota; kingdom Metazoa; phylum Arthropoda; class Insecta; order Lepidoptera; family Nymphalidae; genus Limenitis; species Limenitis camilla. Next base: position 20,738,359 of record LR990224.1, read on the forward strand.
TTTAGAAAAATCGAAAATAGATATTTTCGATCTATTATCCAAACAGTCTGGATTAAAGATTGAAAATAGATTTTAAATTCAAATTTGAAACTGACTTCAGTGAGTTAGTGACATACAAAACCAATTGCTACAGCTTCAATAGCAACAGTGTCTGGGGCTTGTGACCTACATGCAAGCCTAGGGAATGAATTAACACACACCAAATCACCTCCTACATAATATTTAAAGAAAATATTCACTCTATAAAATTACTTTGTCTTTGTCTTCGATTTTAAAAAACAATTCTTGTGTAAACATCCGATGTGTTGACTGAATATAAACATAATGTATTGTTTCTTTTTTAAACTAGCAACACTTTCCGGCTTCATTGGGTGGTCCGCCATATTGATTTTAGTATGATGTAATTTTTATCTCATATTTATTACAGGAAAGACTTTCATTTGATTCTCATATCATAGGCGAGCAACAAAAATAACTGGTCCGCCATTTTCGGCCGACCGCAATATTGATTTTTTATCCTTTTATTTGATACTATGTTATGGGCATGCACTAAACATAATTCGTCCGCCATTTTGGAATTACCGCCATATTTGATTTAGTGTATTATCATCCTATATGGGGCCATTCATTTATTACGTAAGACTATTTTCGCTAGTTTTTGACCCCCTCTACTATAAGAAAAAATAAGATTAGGCCAACCCCCTACACCCTGTTTAATACTTAGTACGTAAGTAATGTTGCCCGCGCTTTTTCAAAGTTTAATTTTAAGAACTATCGAGACTCCCTCCCACGTCTTACCTAATTAATGAATGGCCCATATGTTAAATTAATTTTTTTTCCATAATAGATAAGGTGCAAACGAGCATATGGTCCACTTGATGGTAAGTGGCCACCATCGCCCATGGACATCGGCAAAACAAGAGACACTCTCTCGTTTTGCCCAGAGTCCACTAGATCCGCAGCATTAAAGGGATGGGAGAGGGAGGGAGTAAGTCTGTGCCACATGCGGCTCGACCGGAACGTGTCAGAGACACTTGGCGTTCGGATTCGCATGCTGGTGGTCGCAAGCCAGTCGGGGAACAGATGCTCTCCCAGCGGGAGAGGGGAATAGTATTCTAACCCGTCCCCTCACGGGTAAAAATATATGATTTGTAGATATAATTAGAAACCTTTATTATGCAGTCGTTTAAATAAATGAATGCAGCATCTCGCATCACCTTGAGAGTGAGTCAGAGATGAAATCTAAGTTAAAATTGCCTTTATTATACAAGTGTAGTTCACAAGGAAAAGTGACGCGATTGTTTGACGTAAAACACATTTAACTTGTTTTTGCATTATGTTGTACAAAAAATATACGTTTCTAAGTAATACTGCATTTTGTTTTTCATTACCTTAACTATTACTAGATTAGGTGGTTTGTACGTTAGTTTTATTTATTTATTTATATATAAAAGTCTTGGAAAGATAAGGAAGGCAGTGTAGTATCATTAGCATAAACACTAAATATATGCCATAAGTGGTTGAGGAGTTGGATATAGCGCAGACTTTATGGGTATGGAGCAGACTACTAGATGTTACATTATTATCTTTGCCATATCACAAAAATAACTTCATCATCATCATCACGACTCCTCGCAAGGTTTCCACACGATGTTTTCCTTCACCGTTAAAGCAAGTGATATTTAATTGCTTAAACCACACATAACTAAAAAGTTAGAGGTGTGTGCCTGTGTGGGGGGGATCGAACTCGGACCTCCCTCAGCCATCACTGCTTATTTATTTATTTTTGCAATTAACTTTAGGTCTTAGAAAAAATAGTAGGGATTAATGACTTCTGCGAATTCAAGGTCAAACCTATACTTACGTGCCGATACCTGTGACAACGTATGAAATTTAAATCAAACGAATTTGTGAACATTGATAAGATCCTTGGTTCTATTTAGTAATTAGCTGATAGTCTTCAAACGGCTTATACCTTAGAATTATCTTTGTTTGAAAGAAATAAAACCGCATCGTAATCGGTTAAATATCTTGGGCGCTACGATGCCACAAACAGACCTACAGATACACGATAAATCTATAACACCCCGTCACTAAACTATTAACTGGTTAGCTATTGCAAAGTAAGTTTTTGCATCTTGGCCAAGGTTATGCTGACACATTATAAAACGACACGAAACTTGTCGCACGTAATCAAATTAAGTATTGTTTTTACATTTCTTTGCGTTATTTATATAATACTATCCATCCGCCCGGCATAGTCCGAATGCAATATATTACTATTACTATATTTTACATTTATACATCAATTTAATTTATATATGACTAGTCGATCTGTCCCGGCTTCGTCCGGGTGCAATTTTAAGACGTAACCGCTATGTGCCTGCATTTTAAATCTGTAATATCTCCGAAAATATTCATTTAAATTTCATGCTGTAAAGGGCCATATTGATCTATATTAAATGCACAATGTATATAAGGTACCTACTTGGATAAGTATTAATGCTGTATTGTTTAAAATCGTTTAGTAAATAAGCCATTATTTCTCGTAAAAAGTAAAGGATAAAAAGTGGTTATTGTGGGTTATCCCTGAGAGATAGACATATACCATAGCCGACTTTTTTGTAGACCTTTTTAAGGTGTACAATACTGTAGTACAATATTTTCATCTATCTCGTAGGGTTCAGCCAGCGTTTGCAATGTAAGCGCAAAAAATGTATTTAGGATATCACATTAGAAACCTCTAAAATATTAGTATTTCTGTACTATATTATGCTATCACTATCCATTAAAACCGCATAGAAATCCGTTTCTTAGTTTTAAAGATCTAAGCATACATTGGGACAGACAGATAGACAGATAGCGGGAAGCGACTTTGTTTTATACTATGCAGTGACGAAATAATTCATAAAAACATAAACGCTCCCAGCCCCTATTTTAAACCTTTCAAGCCTTTTATGGCGATGAAACGCAGCCTATTGTCTCTCTACCTTTGTAGATTAGGGCTTGGGAAGAGTGACTTAATTTCATCAAAATCAATTTAGTAGTTTAAGCGTAATAGAGAGATAGACAGAGTTACTTTTAAGTTGGGAAGTTGGGACAAGTCGACAAATAAATGGCAATATAACTGTGAACTATAACTTATTTAAGCTCATACAAACAACAACAAACAGACAAACAGAAATTAAAAAATGGTAGTTCATATTACAATAAAGTTTTCTTACACTCTGTTTTAGTAGTTATTGTTGAATTTAGCAAACGGATACACAATCAGCGTAGTCATTTAGTCTAAATTATTAATTACTAACTGTGTCCCGCAGTTTCACCCGCTATATTTTATATAATTCACACTATACCATTTTAAATTATAGCCTATGTGCTATTCTGATGTGTAAGCTATATTACTGTAAAGTTTCATCAAAATCCATTCAGCAGTTTTTGCGTGAAAAAGTAACAAACATCCATAAATTCTTACAAACTTTCGCGTTTATAATATTAGTAGGGTTTTCGAAGGTTGAATAACATTTCTTTCATAATTTAACGAGCTAAGAGATGGCGTTAGTGTTCCATGAACCCATCATATGTTATATTATTGTATGTAATAGTTTATCAATATATTGTATATCCTTTCGCGATATTCATGAGAATTATTTTACAATTTGGAACCATACGTTTCTTATAATTGTTGTTGTTAAAGGGCTTTATTTTCCATATTTCCTTGTAATAAAATCTTTATGTATGTTATTTTCTTTTTAAACTTACTTACGTACTTTTTGTTATGAACTTCTTACTGTCTCTAGTAGTCTAGTATTATGCTTAAAAGTTTTTAAAATTAATAATGTTTATTAGTTTTAGTACAAAGTGTTTTTCTTATAATAATAAATATATGATACTAGCCAAACTCTCGCTTCGCTAAGGTATTCAAACCGTTCACTCTTTTGGGTTAATATATAGCCTACTAGGGGCCCGTCCCGGCTTCGCACGGGTGGATAATTTTTTTTTAACATTTTGGCTCCCGCATTCTGTCGCTCCCTCTATCGCCGCGTTATTCTCTGCGCTGCGAGGCACTGCACACCGCGCCGGCGGCCCGTCTGGGATTATTTTTTATTTATCTTGATATTTTTATTTCGTAATATCTTTTGACTGGAATGTCCGATTTCAATAATTCAAAAAGTAATTAACAGGTATTGAAACAGTCTTCATTATGAAATAATTTATTTGGATAAGAATTAATACAAAGTTATGGAAAACATGGTCTGATTTTGATAGGCATTTTTATCAACTTTTAAAATGTAAAAAAGTAGTTATAGTGACGTAACTACAATCTCGCGGAGTTTTTTTGTAGATATTGATACGTTCTATAATATTGTAAAACATTTTTTTTGTTCTATCATCAATACTTTTCGCAGCGCATGCGATGAAAGATATTTTATGGCTAATTTTTTGCACCTTGTGTTGGTTTTAGTGAGAATTTCTGGGGATCTCTAATTTTTTCTTGTAATAAATATAGCCTATGTTACTCAGGGATAATGTAGCTTTCTAATGGTGAAAGAATTTTTGAAATCGGTCCAGTAGTTTTTATGTTTATTCGTTACATACAAAAATACAAATCTTTCCTCTTTATATCAGTATATAGATGACACTCACAAATAATGTGGCTTTCTATTGGTAAAATAATATTCAAATTCCATTTTGTAGATCCAGAGATTACCCCCTACAACCCAACAAACTTTACGTTTTTATAATATTAATATAGATAATTAAATCGTAGAATTACACGATCTAATCATGATAAAACAGCTGAACCGATTTGGATGTAATTTATTATAGGCACGGATACTTTAGACATGAAGTACCTTTTGTCCTGAAAAAAGGACTGTTTATGTGAGACAGAATGGTACAAAAAATTGTACACATAATTATACTTATTATGCGTGAACGAAGTTATGCGGGTCAGCTAGTGTTTATAACTATATTCTTTACACGGAAACAGACAAACAATCGCAATATTTGCATAATAACATATTAGTTGTATGAATTACCTGCGCCAGCGCATCAAACACAAAATAAGACGAAAATAATTAATGCCTTCATTATAATTATATATTACCTTGTTAATGTTTCCCGGTCACGCTTCGTCGACGGACACACGGACACCACCTAAAACTTTACTTGTGGAATTATATTTCATAATATTACTTGAATTCGCAACGCAATACTGACTATCAGCATATCATATGTAATAATAAATAGCTCGTCAATCTTTTTAAATACCGTTTTATACGATTATAATTAAGGTAACTACTCCAGTTATGGACTGTTTAAGAATAGTTTACTATATGCTTATTATTGAGAATGTATATATTTCATATGTATGTTTAAATAAGATACTGTGGAGTTTTGTATGACTGAACTAAGGATTAATTTTTTTACATACTATAAGGTCTGTGTTTGACCGTGCCTTGCCTAATGTTAATAAACCACACGGTCTAGGATGATACACGCTTCCTAGAAGATGCTAAAATAAAAAATACACCTATCAGGAAACACAGACTGCAGATCGTTCGACAGTTTTGCGAGGATTTGATGCGCTTTGTACGTATTCGTAGAATATCGCGCGTTTGTCTGGCTGTGGCGAAGAAGGGGTCGGGCGGAATTAACCTGTACAATTTCTTGGCAGGCATAAGAGCTAGTAATAAACTTGAATCAGTAAAACTGAGTTGAAACTAAAATTAGTTTAAAATGTTATACTTGATAAGAATGTTGGGGTATTAGGGTAGGATAATGATACAGAAAATTAATTATCACTTCCGTATCTCGACAAGTTTCTTTGAGTGAACATCACCTGGAGTTGAAGCGAAACAAATAGTGTGTTGTTATATCACAGATATTGGACCTCTCGGACTAAGGATCATGTGAGTTCTTACATTGCATTGAGATGTGTTAACACAACCTCAGGTTAGGTTTAGGTTAGGTTAGCCTTATGTTAACCTAACCTAAGAAAGACAGTGAGACCAGGCAGTGGAGGTGAGTGCCGTAATTACATAGAGGGATCCCTTAAGCCTACACCTTGGTCACAAGTCCAAGGCACTTCCTGGGTTCCTGTTCAAAAACTACAGAATCGTGATGTGCGATTTCTTCATTAATTCTAATTAGCCTTCTCGTCTGATAAGTATTTTACGTCCAAAATATAGTTACAAGGTTATAAAACACATATTTGTTTGTTCGCGCACATTTATCGAAATGCGGAATAAATTTTAATACAGCATATAACAAACTAGAGGAGTGCCCTCGCTTCGCTCCGGGTATTTAAAACAATATTATAATTGATGTCCTAAAATTGTCACTCTGTAATTGTGTAGTTTTTTATTATTTGAAAAAAGAGAGAGTAAGAAAATGTTATAAAAAGAATAATAATAGAAACAAAAATAAAAGAAAAGCAGATGCTAAGAGAAGGATGACAGAGCAAAAATAAAATTGAATAGGTAAAAGAGAGAGAGAGAGAGATAATCGAAAGAAAGAAAGTGAAAAGAAACTGATCATACTGAACAAATAAAAATAAGAATTAAATAGAGAATAAAGAGAGAGCATTAGAGACAATGCTAGTGTTATAAGAGGAAGAGTTCTCTCAATGAAATTATTTGTAAAATCGGATTTGTAACAACTAAATGGCCATATTCTATTAATTAAAAAATGTATATGGCAACACTAAATCACTTTTGTCACTCACGAATAGTGCAGTTTTCTCTCAGTGAAAAATTTTTTTAAATCGGATTTGTAGTTCCTGAGAAACTCTTCAATTTACAAAATGGCCACCTTATGGGACTTAAATGGCCATATCTTTTTAATTAGAGTATTTATGGCAACACCGCATAGCCTATGTTACCCGGAAAGGATGTAGCTTCACATCGGTGAAAGAATTTTCAAAATCGGTTCAGTACTTTTAGAGCCTATTCGCAACAAACAAACAAACATACAAACAATCAAATCTTTCCTCTTTATATAATAGTATAGATATAAGTTCGGGTATGTGTCCATTACTAGGAACATTTTATCTTATTTCACCAGTGCTAAACATCCGAAAACTATCTAGACAAGTTAACTGAAATAACAATACTATGTTAATCTGCCTAGTTTTCTGGTACAATTTTTTTTCTGTATGTTTGTATGCGCACCACGGAAAAACTACAGCGTAGACAACAATAACAAGTGGATTTGTATATAAGAAAAAATGAGTGAGACAGTTGGTGAGATAATGGTGTCCACACTAATAATTGAAATACTATGCATTATAAATAGAAATTCAACGGAAATAGTTTAATCATATATATAGTTGGGGATGGCAGGAAAAATCAGTTAGAAAGCGAATGAGCGTGTATTTCAACGATTCGAACATACTTCAACAAAGTGAGGGGTCAAGTATAGTATACGTATTTATTAAATAATACAGCTTTGAAATACTGAGAACTACGTACATGTAGAAAATGATTATTGCGACCAACAACAGCATAAATTTGCTTTTCTTTTAAGATTATAATTTCGAAATTACCTCTTAAGAAATGTAGGTAATACTTAAGAATACAAACTAAACTGCGATTTAATATACTACTAACGCCATCTATTCACTGATAGATGACGTCTGTCTGTTACGCAATCAAGCTTCAATCAGAGAGCCGATTTTGATGAAATTTGCTACAGTGATATATTAGAGCTTAGTCCATGTCAATTGCGAAACAAATACTTAAGAATACTTAGTAAACAAATGAGTGTGCTCGTACGCCATCTATCGGCGTGGGGGTGAAGTGCATGTCGAGCTGTCTTTGATAATTATATATAACGTTGGTGTTGAAAATTAAAATCTATACTAATCTGTTGTAATATTATAGAGAGAAAAGATTTTTATTTTTGTATTTTTAAATTTTTTTCTAACAAATAAACTCAAAAAACTGGACAGATTTCAAAAATTCTTTCACCATTATAATGCTACATTATCCTAGTAACATGAACATTAGGTGCCCCTGCTAACATTTCAATAATGTAACCCAACTCCCAAGGTGTAATAATATAAAATGTGTTTGATCGCCTGCGCTGCGGAAACTATTGAAGATAGAACAAAAATAATTTACAATATTAAAAAATTATATATCTAAAGAAAACTTCTCGATATCTATGTCCTAACTATTGTAATGGCATCGCTATAATAACATTTTTATATTTTAAAAATTGATAGAAATGTTGACCTTGTTATCCATACATTTTTATTAATCCTTATCCAAATAAATCGTTTCGTATTCGAGACTGTTTCAGTATCGGTAGATTACTTTTTGAACTTTTTAAATTGGACATTTCGTTCAAAAGATATAACGAATGTCAATCTAAACAAAATATGGACTAATATAAAGCAACTCGTACCGAGGGAAGGGGAGGGGAACCGAAGTGTTGGGGAGGAGCGTGCACATCTATTGAGATATACAAAACATTGCATTGTGGGATACGTACAGGCATAACATGCTTTTATTCCCCAAGTGAAGCAGAGATGGGTTGCTAGTGTAAAATATAGCGATAAGTGGTAGTCAAACAGCGATTAAAATGTAAAATGAAACCTAAATGCACGTGGTAAATTGTACCCGGGTGAACACGGGATAGGTCGACTTGTAAAATAAAATATGCTTGTTCTGCAGAAAGTAGTATCATCATTACCTTATTAAAGCAAATAGATTTTTATTATTGTAAGTTATTAATGTAAATAACGATTTTCATAAGTCTAACTTCAAAAACATAGGACTTTCATATAACCTTCCAAACCCCATTTTACCCCCTTAGGGGAGGATTTTTTCAAATCCGTTTCTTAGTGGACACCTACGTCCTAGAAGGAACCTACATTCCAAATTTCAAGTTTGTAGGTTTTATAGTTCCTGAGATTTCGTGATGATCAGTCAGTCAGTCAGTCAGTGACTTTTCGCTTTTATATAGATAGATTATAAAGAGGAAAGATTTGTATTTTTGTATGTAACGAATAAACTTAAAAACTACTGGACCGATTTCAAAAATTCTTTCACCATCAGAATGCTGCATTATCCCTGAGTAACATAGAATATATTTATTAACAGAACCAATTAGAGATTCTCAACCAAAGGAGTAAAAAAATTTGCCATAAAATGTCTTTCACAGCATGAGCTGTTGTAGTTATGTCACTATAACTACTTTTTTACATTTTAAAAGTTGATAGAAATGTCAATCAAAATCAGACCATGTTTTCCATACCTTTGTATTAATTCTTATCCAAATAAATTATTTTGTGTTCAAGACTGTTTCAATAACCGCTGATTACATTTTGAATTATTAAAATCGAACATTCCATTCAAAAGATATTACGAAATTAAAAATGTCAATATAAACAAAAAAATCACGCCGACGAGCCGGTGTCGTTCCACGCAGCGCAGCGAGCAACGCGGCGAGAGATGCAGGAGACCCAAAGGTTTAAAAAAAAATTGTGCACCCGTGCGAATCCGGAACGGGCCGCTGGTTATTAGTAAAGCAATTATACAGGTATTTTAATTTTGAATAATATAATTTATTTAAAGATTTTCCTTGAACAATGCTTTATTTAATCAGGACTTATTATTAAATTAAACCTCAATACTTATACAACTTTATACATAACTTGAACGCAACTTCGTCTGCTTCACATAAGAGAGAGAGAGATAATGAGGGTACTGTCTATGACAGTGTGGCGTAGGCATCGTACATACAATTTGAAATATATTTTTTTTCTGTAAAAGAATTACACTCCTCATAAAGAAATTTAAATCTTAATTATGATAACTTTTGATAACAACAATTTTATTTATAAGATGTTGGTTCCAGAAAAATACAAGAGAGTAAGGTATACTGGAAATGACAAATAATGAAGTGAACACAAAGTTTAGAATGTATAAATAAGTTGATAAGCGTAAATTATGAGGTAATTAATTTTATTATTTATTTAGATTTATTTTCAGGAAATCTTTTTAAACAGTATGATAGTTTTATATTTATACTAGTCGACCCGTCCGGCTTCGCCCGGGTGCAATTTAACACGTGTATTTAGCCGTAACCGCTATGTCCCTGCATTTTAAATCTGTAATATCATCGGAAATATTCATTTAAATTTAAGGCTGTTAAGGGCCATATTGATCTATATTAAATGCACAATGTATTTAAGGTACTTAATTGGACAAGGATTAATGCTGTATTGCTTAAAATCGCTTCGTAAATAAGCCATTATTTCTCCTAAATAGTAAAGGATAAAAATGGTTATTGTGGATTATCGCTAAGAGATAGACATATACCATCGCGGACTTTTTTGTAGACCTTTTTAAGGTATACAATACTGTAGTACATTATTTCGATCTATCTCGAAGGGTTCAGCCAGCGTTGGCAATGTAAGCGCAAAAAATGTGTTTATTTACGACATCACATTAGAAACTTCTGAAATTATCAGTGTTTCTCTACTACTATAATATGTATGTATTATACATATAAATCTTCCTCTTGAATCATTCTATTGATTAAAAAAAACCGCATCAAAATCCGTTGCGTAGTTTTAAAGATTTAAGGATACATAGAGATATAGGGACAGAGAAAGCGACTTTGTTTTATACTATGTAGCGATTGGATTATACACATTTTAAGAAGTTATTTTAAATATACGTTTCAGATTTTTTAAATTGTTACGCTGGTAAACACTGTTTTTGTCACACGAACTTTATGATGATTTTTGTTCATGTTGGTGTTAATAATAATTTTGTTTCAATCACGTCCAGATTTTTTATGACAACTACATATGCATTTCTGACCTCATATACGTGTCTTTATTTGAATAACTTCATTTAGATGACTGTATTACAATTGCATTCATCACATCTTATATACGTTAACCCAAAAGGAAGGCTTATGATTTTGGCAGTCTATGTATGTATGTATGACATAGGCTATTAAAATTTTATGATTTTTTAATAAAGGAAATCATACCTCAGATCTAACCTCGAAAAAAATTAAACTGAGCTAATTATCACGTGTTTGGTATCAAAAGAAAGGTTTTGGCGAGTATATTACAATCATGTATATATATGTTATTGATTATGTCAACATATATGTTTAAAATGCGGTCATATAGTCCGCGCGGTCCTGTCGTTGTAGTTATTCACTCGTTTAAGCAAATAAAAACCAACATTACGTTACTAAATGAGTTTTTAAAGATTATCTCGATCGGGAAAAGGAAAACTATTAAATAAAAAAATAAAGTTTAAAAAACTATAACCCGACTACGTAAAAAAAGTGGTCTAAAAAGGATGAAACAAGAAAATAATCAGATAGAAATCTACAAAGGCATAGGTATAAAAATGGTCAAGATAGAACCGTGGTCGCACCCATATATACCTAATATGACTATATAATATATGATTAGAGGAACACTACCATGAAACAGACATGGTAGGTATAGGATTGAACGTTTTTTTTTTTTACTTTTTAGTGTTTTTTTACTTAATAGGTTGTTCTGTAAATCAGGTAGACTATATCATTTCGTTGCATTTTATTGTCATGTATTGAATAGTAATTTTATTTTAAGTAGCTATGGGTAGGCCTACGAAAGGTGCCGCGCTCCTCAAACTATATAGACCCCAAGAAACAGAAACGGAAAGAATGTTCATAAAATGAAAACTACAGAGCCAAACTATGTTAAATTTTTATGGGACCTAATGGCAACTATTCCACATCTAACTAAAGAAGAATCACGTAAATCAGAACATAAATCTCAGCTTAATCGGTATACATACATAAAAAAAATATACCCATCGTATTGAGAACCTTCTCCTTTTTGAAGTCGGTTAAAAGTGTATCTTATTTTATTTAGAGACAAATTATTGAGATAGTTCCACATGTTTGATAGGTTTTTCTTACAATCTTTAATTTTTTTGCAGTAGTATCTGCTTTTAAAGTTTTCTATCAGTTCCGTTACATCATTTCTTTTTTTTAAATAATTTTTATTTTGTCATCCCGGTTACCATAATTAATTTCTTTACTTTGTTTATATTAATAGCAATCATTATCTCATTTTCTAGGTTTAAAAACTGGAAGTCAACGTTCGAGGACTTATTTTGCTCACACAGTGCTAACTAAAGCGATTCCATATTTTTAAGGAAAATTACTTTACGTAATTGCTAAGCTATGAACAACGTATCAGATATACTGTGTATATAGCAAAAGCATATTTGGTTTATTCTATATACTTGGTGTTACGCAGGGAGTTTTAGTAGTGGAGCAAAAAACACCTTGGTCACAAACCCTAAGCTCTATTTGCAGTTTAATGCGAAAATATCATCAAAAGCAAAAGTAAAATTAACATGTAAAAAGACACAGGTCGTGTCTTGTATTGATATTCAATTTCTATCAAATGCTGGTAAAGTTATGAGTGTTAGAATTTCCCACTTGTTTCCCGTGCTTCAACAACTTCCGAAGTCCTGTATGAATTCTCGAGTGCAGTTTATTTACACATCAAAATGGATTTACCTAAGCTCCAACTATAAACTCAATTTACCAATTAATATTATATTCAAATTCAAACTTATTTATTTGCATGAAGCATGCTAGTTTCGCCTTCACAGGCATGCTAATATTCAATATTTACATTAAATATTAAATAAAGTTCTTGCAACGAATTAATTAATCTTAAATAATTATTTTAAAATGTCAATATGCTGATTATAAAAAAATGTCACAAAGTAATCAAAATTTGACGCAAAAGAAAAAAAACCTTTTATGTCTCTTAATATTACAAATATAGCACAATAGAATTAATAATACTTAATTTATGGCTTAACTGAATATTCACTAATTGTATAATTTATAGCTACCTGCACGTAAGTATAGGTTTGACCTTAAATGCTCAGAAGTCACTATTAGGGCCTTCTTAGCTGACGTGATTAGCCGTAAAATGTCTTTTATCGTATGCGCTGCGGAATGTATTGATGATAGAACAAAAAATATTCTACAATATTATAGAACGTATCAATATCTATAAAAAACTCCGCGAGACCATATGTCAAACTATTGTAGTTATGTCACTATAACTACTTTTTTACATTTTAAAAGTTGATAGAAATGCCTATCAAAATCAGACCACGTTATCTATACCGTTGTATTGATTCTTATCCAAATAAATTGTTTCGTATTCAATTCGTATTCATTGCCTTTAGAATATTTTTGTAATTATTAAAATCGGACATTCCATTCAAAAGATATTACGAAATTAAAAATATCAATACAAACAATAAAATACACACGGCGGACGGACCGCTAGTTCTCAATAATAGAGACTCAAAAGTAAAATAGATTTGTTTCAAACCACACATTGAACTGATGAAGCATCTTTTAGGGCTTTAAACACATGGCCTCGTTTTATAGAGTTAGTCCAAAAGATAATTCCATACCGTAGGACATACAGGTAGCTCACACCTGCATTGTATGTATCTAAAAGGGTATCTCGTTTACAGATTTGGAGATGTACACTGTACACGCAAATTTTTGTAGTACAAACCTACTCAATATGTGTCTTTCAATTCAATTGTTGATCTAGTTTTTAGATTACAGATTTTTAAGTTAGGACGTTTGTTATTTTTAGTTATAAATGTTGTCATAATTTAAAATAAATTTATTAGCCATTAATAGTCAACAATTTCTACTATTGTTATGTTAATCTTAGGGTCATTTTATTTGCGAATTCCCTAATCCCCCATGAAGGATGCAAATTTATTATGTGCCTGAGAATAGTATATAGTCGTATGTATAGTATAAAAGTATGTATTTTAATTAGAAAAATAATAAATGGTGCTTTACACACACAAATAAAAGTTTCGAAGAGACATCACTATCAGAAAATGACTACCAGACAGGCCAACCACATCATACTTAGCACCTGAATTTTATTCTTTTGGAGAAATAAATGTTTTAAACCTTAAACCTTAAAGTCGGATGCGATTTCGAGTGCACGTTAATGTCAAGAATATAGATTTTAGTAAATTGTTTACTAGATTTTTATATAACTCTCCAAGTAGCCATGGATTTAATAGATGCAGTTTTTATGTAATAATTATTTTGCGCTTTTTGGGTAAGAGTAATAAATTTAAGGCGTTTGGAATAATTTTTGAATTGCAATTTGTTTTCAACATTTTTATAATTGAATGTAACAGAGAAACATGACGAAAGTTACGAACGTTTGATATCTTTATACAGGTAGTTAGACGTTCAAGTCTTAATAACTGTTATTTTTTTAATGAGTGCGTCGGAAAAAGTGATGGTGTAACATTGTCAATGAAATGAGGGGTGAGAACCACCACCAGGCAGACAATGTCGCGCCATACGGTTATTTTACTATATTTTAGTTTATCTATTGGATTAAACACGTTGAAGTGTTGCGTCAAAAAGCGAACATAGACCTATGAATATTTATAATTATTAATATTACCATTTATCCTACAATCCCAACTTTATTATTATAAATGCGAAGGAAACTGAGTCTGTCCATTACGTTGTCATGCTTTAACGACTAAATCAATTTTGATGAACTTTTGTACAGAAATAGTCAAGAGTATGGGAAAGAACATAGGATATGTTTTATCACGAATAAAAAGCTTCAAGGGGTTGAAATGCCGAATAGTGTAACAGTTTACTGAGTTATTCATATATAAATATGTTGAAAATTAAAATAAACAAGGTTGACTAATTATTATCTATATAGGAGCTATACTGTACAGACACACTTAAAGGACAATAATAATATTATGCACTTTAGATGAAAACTGAGCTAATAATATCAAACACACGAAACCTTAATAATGAAGTTCTAATGACACCCGAGTATACTTAAAATAATATAAACTATCTATTCACGAATATAAAGTTACTAGCTGCGGCTCGCTGTTTCACCCGCTATACTTTGGTTAATTCACACTATATCATTATAGATTATAGCCTATATGTTATTCTGATGTGTAAGCTATATTATTGTAAAGTTTCATCAAAATCAATTCAGTAGTTTTTGCGTGAAATAGTAACAAACATCCATACATCCAGACATCCATACATTCTTACAAACTTTCGCGTTTATAATATTAGTAGGATTAACAGTGTTGCTAACTTAATAAATATTTAATTTGCATATTACAATATGAAGGTAATTAATCGAGATTAAAAACTGTTTAGTCTCCCAAGTTGTGTCACATTAACATATATGAGATTGGAATTTGAAAAACATTGTCCTCAATTAATATTTTTGCATAAAATTATTATTTAAAACCAATATTTTTCCTGTTCCATGGAATTGGGTGTATTGTTGAAATATACAAAGAAAACTTTCAACGTGAAACTTAAATATATATACACGTCGTGGGTTCAAGTCTCACTCATTGGACTACTGACGTGGGTCACTCCTAACACAAGCTTGGGGGGGGGGGTTTAAGAATACTTAGTTAGTACTACATATACTGCTAGTAATATTTAAAAAAAAGATTATTGAAAACTAGCCGACCCGCGCGATTTCGTTCGCGTGTTGCTCCGCTCCTATGGGTCGTAGCGAGATGTTAAGCCTAAGTTACTCCTTGTTTCACCAGCTATCTGCCAGTGAAAGTCCCGTCAAAATCGGTCCAGCCATTTTCGAGATTAGCCGGAACAAACAGACAGAGACAAAAATTGTAAAAAATGTTTTTTTATATGTATTGATAAAGTTGTAGAATACTCGTGAAATAATAACTTAAAACACACATAACTCAGAAAAGTTGTGCGTGATATGAGGTGTGTGCTTGTGTGGGGGATTGAACTTTGACCTTAATAGTAAAAGTCATAACCACTGGGCTATCACTACTTGTTTTTCTATAAATGTGTAATGTCGCGCCGGTCGGTTATTTTACTATAGTTTAACTAAATCCGATTTGTTTGTAAAATTTTGGACAGTAAGAGGATTTACTAATGGATGTCCGCATGAAAATATTTTAAAATTGAGTTTTGTGTTGCATTTATACAATTTAATAATTCCATGTTCAAAAATACACAACAAAATTACATAATAGGATTTATCAGAAAAAACCATATTTTTGTAAAGGAAACAGTTTCATTTATTTCAGTATCTCTAGCTAGCAACACCGAGAGATTTGATTCGTGGGTAGTCCTTTATATTTTTCCAAGACTATATAATCTCTGTTCCGATTGACTTGAGCCAGTTGTCACACAGAGCTCGCCTAATCAACACCTTACCTTCTGATTTAAGAAATAAAATTACAAGAAGCAATATCATATATGTCGGGATATAGTTGGGATAAGATAGTAATGGCAGCCATGCCGGGCTATAGTTAGGGTAGGATAGTAATGGCAGCCGTGCCGGGCTATAGTTAGGGTAGGATAGTAATGCCAGCCGTGCCGGGCTATAGTTAGGGTAGGATAGTAATGAAAGCCGTGCCGGGCTATAGTTAGGGTAGGATAGTAATGAAAGCCGTGCCGGGCTATAGTTAGGGTAGAATAGTAATGAAAGCCGTGCCGGGCTATAGTTAGGGTAGAATAGTAATGAAAGCCGTGCCGGGCTATAGTTAGGGTAGGATAGTAATGAAAGCCGTGCCGGGCTATAGTTAGGGTAGGATAGTAATGAAAGCTGTGCCGGGCTATATTTAGGGTAGGATAGTAATGAAAGCCGTGCCGGGCTATAGTTAGGGTAGAATAGTAATGAAAGCCGTGCCGGGCTATAGTTAGGGTAGAATAGTAATGAAAGCCGTGCCGGGCTATAGTTAGGGTAGGATAGTAATGAAAGCCGTGCCGGGCTATAGTTAGGGTAGGATAGTAATGAAAGCTGTGCCGGGCTATATTTAGGGTAGGATAGTAATGAAAGCCGTGCCGGGCTATAGTTAGGGTAGAATAGTAATGAAAGCCGTGCCGGGCTATAGTTAGGGTAGAATAGTAATGAAAGCCGTGCCGGGCTGTAGTTAGGGTAGGATAGTAATGAAAGCCGTGCCGGGCTATAGTTAGGGTAGGATAGTAATGAAAGCTGTGCCGGGCTATATTTAGGGTAGGATAGTAATGAAAGCCGTGCCGGGCTATAGTTAGGGTAGAATAGTAATGAAAGCCGTGCCGGGCTATAGTTAGGGTAGAATAGTAATGAAAGCCGTGCCGGGCTATAGTTAGGGTAGGATAGTAATGAAAGCCGTGCCGGGCTATAGTTAGGGTAGGATAGTAATGAAAGCCGTGCCGGGCTATAGTTAGGGTAGGATAGTAATGAAAGCCGTGCCGGGCTATAGTTAGGGTAGGATAGTAATGAAAGCTGTGCCGGGCTATAGTTAGGGTAGGATAGTAATGAAAGCCGTGCCGGGCTATAGTTAGGGTAGGATAGTAATGAAAGCCGTGCCGGGCTATAGTTAGGGTAGAATAGTAATGAAAGCCGTGCCGGGCTATAGTTAGGGTAGAATAGTAATGAAAGCCGTGCCGGGCTATAGTTAGGGTAGGATAGTAATGAAAGCCGTGCCGGGCTATAGTTAGGGTAGGATAGTAATGAAAGCCGTGCCGGGCTATAGTTAGGGTAGGATAGTAATGAAAGCCGTGCCGGGCTATAGTTAGGGTAGGATAGTAATGAAAGCCGTGCCGGGCTATAGTTAGGGTAGGATAGTAATGAAAGCTGTGCCGGGCTATATTTAGGGTAGGATAGTAATGAAAGCCGTGCCGGGCTATAGTTAGGGTAGGATACCTTAGGTTAGGTTTATGTTGGGTTAGCCTTATGTTAACCTAACCTAAGACAAACAGTAAGACCAGGCAGTGGAGTTGAGTGTCGTAATTACATAAAGGGGGGATTAAGTCTACACCTTGGTCACAAGTCCAAGGCACTGCCTGGGTTCCTGTCCAAAAACTACAGAATTTTGATATTCGTTCATTTAAATCGTCTGTCTGTTCTGACATATATAAATTAAAAGTTTATTTCAAATTCATTTCATTTCGTATTTAAATTTAAACTGTTAGAATATTTTGAAAATTTTTATTTAGACAACTACTTAGATCCTAACATAAAATTAGTATATTTCTTTTGTTCTTATTTAAAGACACTTTTGTTAATAATGTTTAGCTATTTAGAATATTAGAAATGCGTGTGTAGGTAGATATTTATATTTAATTATTTTCACTGTTGGAAATGAACGCGGTTCTTGACTTATGGTTTTAAACTATCTTTGTATTCGCTAAATAAATAAATAAAAAAAATTAAATGATGACCCTTATGGCTGTGTCGCGATATTGATCGAAGGTCGTTCTGCTTTGGTCTTAAGTGTGTTTGGTTATTATTGTCTCCTGTTTGTTAGTGTGTGGTATCGATTTCATCTAAACAACACTCTTCTTAAAATAATTGAGGCTATAATTTAAAATTTAACAACTAGAAGGTTCACAATTTCAAGTTATTTTTCTAGCTGTTATATGTATATTTTTTTAAATTAATTTATGTACAAACACATAAGAAATACGTGTACATAGAATGATATATTTCTAATAGAGATCTCTTCCTGTAACCCTTGAAATGAGATTATTGCACCGACCTTGAAAATTATTTAACTCATTATTTGTGTATGACTGTCATAGGCTATATATTGACCCGAAAAATGGGAGGAAAACGGTCGAACGAAAACATTTCTTACGAATGATGTTTAACTATGAGGGATATATGATTGAGTTCTTGAGAAAAGTTGTAGAGTTTAATATTGCCTACAAAAAATCACCGATAGTAGAACTCTAACTTTTATATTTAAGTAGTATTTTATATTAAAAAAAATATTTAAATCATTGGGTTATGTATATTGGTCAACTACTTATTATGAATTCTTATCAAAATAAATAAATTTGTCGTCACAAGTGTTTTGAAACAAAAGACTTTTCTCTTTTATGCATACTAGCTTTTACCCCAACTTCGTTTACGATATTGAGGTAGTTATATTAGCCTACAGTAGATCATACGACATATTTGATTTACAAAGATGATTTTCGAAAAAATATTTTACATGTGTTTCATGATTTTCATTGAAGACTAATGAATTTTATTCAAATAACTTCAAAAACGACAAACTTTAATACTGACTTTGCACCCCCGTTTTACGCTCTTAGTGGGTGAATTTTCAAAAATCCTTTCTTAGTGCTCCCCTACGTTATAAATGGAACTCCAATGCAAAATTTCAAGTTTGTAACCCTTATAGTTTAGGCCCTGCGTTGATATGTCAGTCAATCAGTCAGCTTCCTCTTTTATATATATATATGTGTCGGAAACTAATGAAAAGAAGAAATGGAATGGATGGCCTATCTCAAAAGCTATACGGGCACAACACGGTCAGGATATAACTAAACATTACTATAACGTACTATTCTGACAAGAACTATTATGACAGGAACCCAAGCAGTGCCTTGGACTTGTGAGGTGTAGGCTTAAGGATATCCTTTAAATGATCATAACACTTACCTCCACTGCTTAGTTTCACTGTTTAATGCTAAGATTAGACTAACATTAACCTAACCTAACACAAGGCTAACCTAACCTAACCTAACTCACACCGACATATATATAATAGGCGGATCAGCTAGTGTATTATAAATGCATTATTTTTATTATAAAATTTCTTGACTTGATTTTCATGAAGAAAACGCTGTAAAATTCATAAAATTAGATCGATAAGAAGATTATACATATTATCAACCGCCATGAAACGTTTAAAAGGAAATAATATATAATAACAGCAATAAGGATAACGTTAGTCTACATAAATATCAGTACACTGAAGCTTGAGCGTAACATTATTTACCTATTATCATACACCACATTACAAACTAGTCCACCCGCCTCGTCTTCGCCCGGATGTAATTTACCCCCTATAATTGGTTCTCGTTTTCAACATACCTATTTTGCTCTATATATAACGAATACCTCCTACACAAAATTTAATGCCCTTTAAGCCTTTTTCGTGATAAAAGGTAAACTATAGCATTTTCCAAGTTATCTGTGTAGCCGTTACTGAGTTATATATGGTGTACCTAATCCGATTTTTAAGTAAGTTAGGCTTAGGTTAACCTAACCTTATGTTTAAAAAGAGAACCTGCGCAGTGGAGGTGAGTGTTGGAATGATGTTAAAAGGCCTTGAAAACCTACACCTACACCTTGGTCACAAGTTCAAGGTACTGCTCGGGTGCTACCGTAATTGTTAGAGAGAGAGGCGTCGCGTTTACCCTCCATTCAATACCACACCCTCCTTGTAGTGTTTTCCAATAGACTACAACTACTCTTCTTCTCTTTATCATTTCTCTTTTGTATTTCAACCCCTTATAGTCTTTTTTTTCGGGGTAAAATATAATTTCTCAAGCTTTAATCTATCTCTATACCAAATTTTATCAAAATCGGTCCAGCGGCTCTTTAGTTATAAATGATTCAGTTAAGCCGACTTTGTTTTAAATTTGTAAAGTATTTCTCTACTTATCTTTATTAACGCTCTATAAAGGCTTATAAAATTAAATACTTGTCCTAAGAGAAAGCACTATTTTAATGCTTTTATACTGTCATTTTTAAACAATACACCTCCACTACTTATTTTTAATATGTGTAGACAGCAACGGCTTACCACTTTTACGAATAACTAATAGACGGACTCTTATACATTACTAATAGCCGGATGTAATTTTCAATCAATTTTCCTAACTTTATTAGAGTTTGGGGAAAAAGGTTTAATTAAATCTAAAATTAAAAAATCTCTTTTCTTTGAAACTTTGAAAGAGATTAAAACAATAAAAGCTAACTGTATTAAGCTGTTGACTAAAATTTAGAAAAAAAATTGATCAAAAAATTTAGGTGTGAATTTTTGTAACTATTCTTAGAAGTAGTTAAAAATACACTCATCAAAACATATATCATTATGATTCGGAAATTTATTAATACCCCAAATATAATGCGAAAGTGGCCAGATCTACCCATCCTCCTCCCGTCCCATTAATGTTACGGTTTCAGTGGACTTACAGTTCATGCTCAGGTTCCGCTGAAACAGTAGCATTCTTCTCTTCATTCCACCTCCTCATTTATCTCCGAGGTGGCAACGCAAGAGAAACCCTGTTGTATTGGCGATGTCCATGAGCGAAAATTCTACAGCTCAGAGGCATTTTTGTATAATCTCGGTCAATGATAGAATTTCTCCAGAATTTAATGCTCTAAAAGTGTCCGTTGCGAAGTAATCGTAACTCGAACTAAACACAATTTTTATCTGTCTATCTCGTAAATGAAAAACGTTACAGATAAAGCATAAATGACAAACTCGTAGGAAATACAATTTCCTACCAAAAAGTTCCAGAGCACCAAGTTCTTCTATTTCGCCAACTACAAGATGAAAAGAAGCATCCATCCATCATTATTAACTTTTATAATTATTTTTTTTAATTATTAATTTTTAAAAAATGATTGCTATCTCGCTAATGAATGGCATCGTTATATAAAATACTCCTGAATTCATTTATTTATTCCAAAGGAAAACAAATAGTTACACTTAATACATGCAGATAAACAAATTGAAATTATACATAAACCAACCAAGTTTTCACAAGTTATAACAAAACATATTTTACACCAGACAAATAAAAAAATATTTTTTTAAAGCTGTGTAGAAAGATGGATAGGTCCTCTAGCTCTCTAAGTGTAAAAGATCGTTATTACTTTCGCAATCCCTGTACTATCGCAGTGATATGTCCCGTTAAGGCTTTGACAGAACATTCTACCCACTTTAGACGTGCATTTGGATCTATCCAGCTTACACGTCTTGTGAAGCCTTTGACTGTGTCATATTTCTACGAGTTTCAGATCTCAAGAACAATATTAATATTAAAGGCTCAAATTTTATTATTTTTGGTATTTCCCACAAAATTTCGACAAGACCCCCTATGATTATACATTTTAAATGTATTGCCTATTTAATATCCATACCGAAGAGTGCCTGAGCATCGCGACCCAGCTGCCTTTTAAAAGGATCTCACATCTTCAGTTATATTGCTATCGGTCTTACTTACAATAAAGGCTTATTTTTATTTAAATCGTATCTTAGGAAAAGTTAAACAATAAAAGTTGTTAGTAATCGTTTTGAGAGACTAAAGGAATCCTAAAGCTGAAATATTTACGCAACAAAGAAATTGTCTGCATATTTGAACACCCGCTTATTACAAGAGGTGAGCCACAGTTATTTCACTCTTTCGACACTTTATAGACAGGCAACACTACCAGCATGATCCAGATATGCAAAAATAATTTAAAATATAATTACCTATCGTTGTTATGATTGATCTAATGTATTCTCTTCATGTATTTTTAATACTTTCTTTTTTTCTCTCTCTTTATTCAAAGGGTTCGTTCCCAAGATAGCGATCATGTCGCCCTTGTTAGTAATACACAATGTATTATAATACATCCTTAATTATTAACTAAAGTAGATCTATTATCTATGTTTAACTTAACTAGGTCATGCCAAATTTGAGTGAGAATGTGCTAATATTAAATTACAACTGCCAATGTGCCGAAATTCTTTACACTTCAAAATAATATTTTCTCTCGTGAAATCTTTTCATGTACTTTCTATCAAAACATGAAATAGGTTTTAGGGTCGTAGGGTCTTACTCCACAAACTGTGCAATTTGGTGATTGTACTTTTCTCATTCTAAAAAAAAATTCGTTAAGTAGAACGAATTCTTAACCCCATCACAGTGGAACGTCTATCCAAACTAGAAGTCTCAAACCAAGGCGACATAATATGGGTCTGATCTTAATGCCCTATAGTATAGGGCCTATACCAAATCCCTTTATCACTTTCTGAGATAGTTCAGAGGCAGTCGTGTTAACCTTGCATAACCTTCCCTAATCTAAAATTATCACCCTTTTAATGGCCCACTGCTGAACCGGATTTTACTCCTCAGAATGAGGAGGAATTAGGCCATAGTACATCGAGCTATCTAACCAAGTGCGGGTTTGCAGACTTTATATATATTTGAGAACCAGAGGAAACCTGCACGAATGAGAGTTCTCCATGTTCTTAAGGGTGTTTGAAGTCTGTCAAGCTGCATTGGGCCAACATGGTGGACCTAATCCCTCTTTATTCTGAGGAGGAGACCTGCCTCAGTAGTGGGCCTTTAACGGGTGATGATGAAGTATTCTTAATTTTTTAAATAGTGACATTATGACATGATGTTTCAGGGCTCAAATAAAATGGTTTACTTTTGTCTTATTTTTATGCTAGAGATAAGCGTTTGTCCACAACACACCTGATGGCAAATGATGATATGGCCTAAGATATAGCGCGCTTCTCTAAAATATGCCTTGCCCATAAACCACCCAAGTTGTAGGTCTTCGGAATCTGTGAGATTTCCAATGATGATGTTGATCAAGTACGAGACCAAGAAGTTTGTGTTCTGTTACATTTTCTATTAACTGATCATTATTTTTGTATATAATTTAGGGCTATTACTATAATTTTGAAAGTAAATAAATTTCGTTTTAGTTATATTCGCGTTAAAATAATTATGATGTTAACAATGAAGTACCCGTTTCACTCTAATATTTAATAAATCAGCATCATTTTATTTTATTTTATAAATTTGTTGCTGTCTTTGAGAATAACAGAAACATCATCAGCAAAGAGGATACTGCTGCTGTAGCTCATGTAGGTAAATCATTTATCATCATGTATATAAGGAAAAGAAAGATTATTCCTTATAACTTTTAAACTTAAACTTTTAAATCAACGCAATCAAAGTATACGGCTGTTTATGAATATCTTTATACTAAGGAATGGTAATGTATTGGGTACTTTTCGTTGAACTATAATCATTAAATTTGGTAAGAAGTAATGCATTTACACACGTAAAGAAAATAATCCAAAAACCGTGAAATTACATAAAAAATACTTTACTGCAGTTGGTAAACTGAATGCGACGTATGTTGATGTATGGGGACAACAGTTTTCTGACGACTAAGTTAAGTTTGTGTGCGCGAGTATCATTCTTGTACTTGGTTGATTTTTTATTAATGAAAAACTATTAATTGTCGTTATTATAACATTTTAAATTATTACTTACGCGATGTATTAAATGAGTTTCTTAAGGAAATAAAGATTTTTCCTTAAGAATTTACCTAGTAGTTAACACATTCAATTATGTAATATTATTACTTACGAGTTAGAAATATAGTTACAATTACATATATATGTATATGTACTAGCTGACCCGGCAAACGTTGTTTTGGTTGTAATCAAGGTTGTTTAAGCATCCAATAGATGGCGCAGTTAAGATAACAAAGTTCGTAACCTAAAAATTTTTTCTTTTACCTCTAATTATAAAATAATTGGTGATCCGTTCAAAGGCAACGAAATAACTTTCTCTTACCGATCCTCAATATTATTTAGATAGTTGTATATACCTGTGTATATGAATATTATAAAGAGTTAAAGTTTGTGGGGTTTTAGGGGGAAATCTCTGTATCTACTGAACCGATTTTGAAAATTCTTTTACCAATGAAAGCCACATTACTTGTGAGTGTTATAGATTAATATTAATCTGATAAATTAAAAGATATTTTCATGATACTCGGATTTGTAAAGTAAGATGGAGAAAAAACGATCGAACGAAAACGTTTCTTTCAAACGCTGCCTTATCGATAAGAGATTCATAGTTGTGTGAGTTAGTGAACAGTTTGAATACACCTCAGAAGAAGAGACATTTCCGTACAACTTATATAGTGGATCACAATTAAAAATGCTACCGACCTACATGAAATTTGTGAAAGATATGATATCACCCTCTGTACTAGAGTTATCTATAATAATTGTATATGATTTAATTTGCGTGTTATCTTTGAAAATAGTTATAAAAACTGACGCCATTAAAATTTTTCTGAAAAAAGAACAGAATTCGTCTAATAAGCATTTTTAATTTTAAAAATGCTGTATACGGATTCTGTTAAAAATTTTAAAAAGTTTTAACGCGAACCTTTGATCAAAGCTCCGCGTTAAAACTTTTTTTTTCTCTAAAACTATAATTTCCATACACGATCAGAACAAGCATCAACAACTTTCATAACTCCCGGAAGTTTTTCCAGGTATTGTATCATACGCGAGTCGCCTCGTGCCTCGTCGCCTAGAAGTAAACGATTCACTTCGTAATAATATTCAAACAAACAACAAAAGGAAGTACGCGAGTCGCAGCAACTTTGTTTGCAAATAAATAAAATTTCGCATGTTAGGCAATAAAAATATGATTCTTTCATTCGCCTGACATCACACAGCGTTACTTACAAATACAATAGTTCCTAACGCTTTATACCTAACGACTGAGAAACGATTACGATTTCGATACGATTTTAATTTATTTTTGTTTTAATTAACATTATTTACAAATCCATTTAGATGCTTGGTGTCCTAGTAATGTATGTGCGGCAAGATCCTTTCTCCCACGCACGTGCAAGCTATAGAACGACCTTGCCCCAGAGGTATTCCCAGAGGACTACAATATGATTGTCTTCAAATGGCGTGTGGACAGGTTCCTAAGAGGTCAGCAACGCATCGGCAGCGTTGCAGATGTCTATAGACGACGGTGACCAATTACCATCAGGTTGACCTTCTGCTCGTTTGCCCCTTATTAATTATAAAAAAATAACATAAAATGTAATATATGTTAATTTAGGTGACGAATATAAAAATAGTACTTAATTTTAATTTTCCTCTTTTACTCATTAGAAACAGAGACAGACCCACTGTGTCTCATACTAGGCCTTTTATTAGACGTATTACTGTCATATAATAAAGGGGACTCGTATCTTCTTCTTCAGAAAAATAGAACTTTTATAAACTACACACTACACATGTAGCAATGTTTCATAAAATACGTATTAATTTCTATACGTAAATTAATTTTTAAAAGTATTACCACATGACACAAAGTTAATGTTTCCAGTAAAATAATCGTTTCGCAATCGTCCGATATAATTGTAATAAAGCATTGCGCAATCAGTAATTAAAGTAATTAGCATAAAATATACAGTTTACTCAACACTGTTAAATTTTAAAGTGTTTATAGAGGTTAAATCATACTCCGCTGTTATTCTCGTTGGTCTAAAACTTGAAAGAAATCAGATAATGACACATCTACATGAGAAGTCCATCCAACTTTACCAAGCTGTATTATGGTTTAATATTTATATACGTACGTATTGCTACTTTCTGATCGACTAACAACTTGTAAGTAATTACATCATTACAACATGGATGTAAAGGACAAGGTAAAGTTTAATTTTAAACTCATGTATATTTTTTTAATATTCTGATGGTCACTGTAGTGTATAAGCACCGTGTATGTAATGTATAGGGCAGCTAGATTTTAGTAAGGGCAGTTGATTGTCAACCGTGTTTGTTACTTAATCTTAAGTTAATTTAATATTTTGCCAACAAAGTGAAGGTTTGTGACATCACCAAAATTCTTGTCCTTAAATGTGTGTCTCAACCTTAATTTGTCCAACGTGGCAGACAATGTGGTCTTAGGTAGGTTGGTAAAATCGTAGTTTCGAAGAAGAAAGTTCAATATTTTAATGGTATGCCTGTCTACTCTACTAACCGCTCCAGGAATCGCTGCTGAGATGAACAAGGCCAGCGTGTCCGGCCACGGCAGCAGCTTGTACTGCTCCCACCACCTCTTCACCACCAGGCTCACGTAAAAGCCCAGCACGAAGGACATGGGTATAGACTCGCTCTGCGCCCCGAAGTATTGACGCACTCTCTCGAATATTCTGAAAGTTTTAATAAATATAAAATTAAGGGATTATCGAAGCGGAAATTTTTGACAAGAAAAAAATTGTCAAAAACTCGAAAAGACTAAAAATACAAGTGGAATTTAAATAACTATAACTTTTTTGACATCATATTTAAATGATAAATAAAGACTAGATTTTAAGTTATTTCTGCAGCAACGAAAAAGCATCAAATTTCTTACAATAGTTTATTCATTTTTGTAGCTGCCTCTTATTTTAGTTTTCTCGAAGCGGGAATTCTCGACATGAATAAAATAGTCAAGAACTCTAAAAGTCTTTAAATATTATTAACAAGGCATATTTAAATTATAATCTTTCTGGGCACCCTATTCAAATTAAATAAAGTCTAGATGTTAAGTTAGGACTACGACTGTGATGCGTGATGCTCGTATACAGACAGACAAAATTTCAATAATTAATGGTTTTAGCTTCTATTAGTGTTATAAAGCACAAGAATTAAAATTAAAAAATAAGTCCAAACATCGATCAAACAAATGATTTGATTAGTGTTTATAGTAATTAGTGATAGCGATGCACGTTTAGAATTCTTTATTTGGTTTAACAAATCGGCTTACAATTAACTTTTACAAAAAGACAGTATAGTAACAGTAACATATCAAAATGCCGATCGTGATTCCAAAATGGTCCCCACTCAGCATAAAGTTTCGTACAAGTAAACACACAAATACAGCGTTGGTCTTCCGTGAGGCCACTTGTTGCGGCGTTTGAACGGATATTGAAGGTCTATAACTAGACAAACATATCTGTGATAAGAATCAGTATCCGTGTTGAATATAAAATTTCTTTAATCAGTTTAAATTATCATTATTTTGACTAATATTATAATTTCAAAATAATACTTAAAAATCGTAGTTAATCCTTAGGAATACAAACGAAACTGCGATTTAATATACTTACGCCATCTATTGACCGATAGATGGGGCCTGTCTGTCTGTTACCAAGGCTTAAACCACTGAACCAATTTTAATGAAATATGATACAGTCATAAAGTAGAGCTTAAGGAAGGACATAGGGTATATTTTATCGTGAAATATGCATGTCGAGCTGTGTGGCCGATGTGTCTTTGGGAATAAGCCTAGTTATTCCCAAAGACATATCGGCTAGGTCGACTAGTTTATTCAAGCAAGGTTGTGTTGTCTAAATAACAACGATTTTGAGCTACCCAATTGCAAATAAAATTGTTTAACTTAGCGCTTAAAAGTGATTTTGGAAACACTAATATCCCGAAGTTGTGTCGGTGCGACATTCCAACATCGGGATGTTCAAATCTGTATCTACAAATTTGAAGCTTCCATGAAATGCTGCTGTGCAATGGGACGGGATTTTCAGTCCGATTTCTATTAAGGCGTCTATTTGTATTTTATAACCAATTTAATTAATTTTTTAAATAGATTGTGTACAATTATGGGGTGACAAAGGTTATATGTGTTCTATCTATGAGTATTATCTATGTGTTCTATTTAAATTGGGCGTCAATTTTGTACAGTTTTATTGTTTTTGTCAGCATATACCATATAACTCGGACCTAGTGAGAAAGGTCTACAAAAAAGCCCGTGATGGTATATGTCTATCACTTAGGGATAACCATTTTTTATACTTTACTTTTTACGAGAAATAATGGCTTAATTACGAAGCGATTTTAAACAATACAGCATTAAGCTTTATCCAAATAGGTACCTTAAATACATTGTGCATTTAATATAGATCAATATGGCCCTTTACGGCATGAAATTTAAATTAATATTTTGGAAGATATTACAGATTTAAAATGAAGGGACATAGCGGTTGCGCGGCGCGTGGCTATAAGAACATGTTCATATTGTCTAATGACAAAAAAACTGTGAACGTTGTATATAAAGACCTTCTGTAGTATATTTAGTATCAACATCGCACCCGTGCGAAGCCAGGCGGGTCACAAGTTGAAAATAAACGATGCATAATTTTTCAAACGTAATTAATAACTAGTATAAAATTTAGTTAAAATAAAACAATTTTATAACTAGTGTCCAACTAAAATGGAACTATTTACCTTTAAATCTTTCACTATGCAAATATTCCTAAATGGTTGACATGTAAATCCTCCCAATTAGCCGTCTACATTGTATGAGAAACAATGACATAGCTGAAATCGTATCCATTTCAATTAATTTCAGTTATATATGAATATTCCATTGCATTTCAGGTAGGTAGCAATATAGACTTCATACGCTAATTAAAAGCGAATTTCTAAGGTATCATGTCGACGCTGTTACGCGTATACCAAATAGCGTAAATATTACCAGACGTGGAATATTGAAAATCTAATTGCATTAAGCTAGAAATGTATGTGCATTAAATTATATTTGTCGGCGCGTAAGTTAGGTGAGTGTCACCCCGAGTAGTGTTTTTCAATATACCCCCCCTCCTACTCCCTTCTCATTATAAATCTCCGAGATATATTTTAATAAAATCTATCGACACTTTAATTATAAATAATACTAGCCGAAGCCGAACGTGTAATTTAGTACTCCCTCATTACTCAATTCAATTTAACTATAAAAACCACATTATAGCCCATTTGGATTTTTGCTACTTAAGTTTATCATAGACTAGCGGCCCATCCCGGCTTCGCGCGGGTGGAATATTATTTTTAAAAATATATTGGCCCTCCCGCATTTCGGTGCCCACTCTCTTGCCGCTTTACTCGCTGCGCTGCGTCGCTATACTGGCCCGTCGCGTCGACGTGTATTTTTTGTTTATGTTGATATTTTTAATTTCGTAATATCTTTTGAATGGAAAGTCCGATTTTAATAATTCAAAAAGTAAGTTACAGGTATTGAAATAGTCTTGAATACGAAATAAT
Organism: Limenitis camilla; assembly: GCA_905147385.1. NCBI lineage: Eukaryota > Metazoa > Arthropoda > Insecta > Lepidoptera > Nymphalidae > Limenitis > Limenitis camilla. The sequence goes on from LR990224.1 coordinate 20,768,088, forward strand.
TTATTTGGATAAGGATTAATACAAAGTTATAGAAAACATGGTCTGATTTTGATAGGCATTTTTATCAACTTTTAAAATGTAAAAAAGTAGTTATAGTGACGTAACTATAATAGTTGAACATATGGTCTCGCGGACTTTTTTGTAGATATTGATACGTTCTATAATATTGTAGAACATTTTTTTGTTCTATCATCAATACTTTTTGCAGCGCATGCAATGAAAGATATTTTATGGCTAATTTTTTGGCACTTTGGGTTGGTTTTCGTGAGATTTCCTAAGGATCTTGAATTTTTTCTTGTAATAAATATAGCCTATGTTACTCAGGGATAATGTAGCTTTCTAATGGTGAAAGAATTTTTGAAATCGGTCCAGTAGTTTTTATGTTTATTCGTTACATACAAAAATACAAAAATACAAATCTTTCCTCTTTATAATATTAGTATAGATAGACTAAGTGACATGAAAACAAAAGATTAAATTAAATTAAAAAAACCAAAATTAAAAGAAAATTATAAGAAAATATTGATTTCTTAGGTTTTCACGATTGTTAAACATTAAAACCATTTTATAAAGTATTATAAAAATTTTAAAAATTATAGGTAATCAAAATTAAACAGAACCAAAACTGTACCCGTGAGGGGGCGGGTTAGAATACAATTCCCCTCTGCCGCTGGGAGAGCATCTCGTAAGAGTCGGGTAACAGCACCCTTTAGTGGTAGGGGATCTGTTCCCCGACTGGATTTGAATCCGACCGCCAAGTGTCTTTGATGCGTTCCGGTCAAGCCGCATGTGGGCTAGACTTAACCCTTCTCTCTCCCATCCCATTAACGCTGAGAATCTAGTGGATTCGGGGCTCTTGCTCAGGATCCTCTGAAACCGCAGCGTCTTTCTCTACACTCCCTCTAGGCACTAATACGGGGGGTATTCTATCTTCGAGGTTGCGAGGATATTTCTTGTATTACCGATGACCATGGGCGACGGTGGCCACTTACTATCAGATGGCCTGTCTGCTCCTTTGTGCCTTATCGATGATTAAAAATCAACTGTATATGTGAGTGCACTTTTACTGCAATTATTATTTCTGTAAGAAACGTAAAATAATTTGGCATATCTAGGAGAACGTTGAGAGACGTGCAGCTGTAAGATTTCACTTGTTAGTTCTGTGCAGTCTACTCGTAGTGCTCCAGAGCAGACGTCAAGCAAGATAATCAAATCAGCTGCACTTCAACGAGACTGCAATGTTGATAAATTATGGTGATTACAAGAAGATAGCTTGTATTTATTCCAGTTTTTTTTAAAATACTATGTTGTACTATGGATTTCAGATTGGGGAGCAATATACCAAGATACATAAGAGAAATATAATAAGGATTTAGATCTTTGAAACGATCTACATAATATAATCTATATAATTTTTGCTCTTGTTACTGCTCAGAAGAAAGAAGCTAATGTTACGCGTTGACAGAACGTTACAAGTTTTAATACTTTTTTAGTACTTTACGTGGACTTAATATTTGCATTATGTTTAAAATCTTTATATAAATAAGTTGGTTATAGTTTAAGCTACATAAAAGACTTTTCGTAAAAAAGTAAAAAAAATACTGAAGGCCAAAATAAAAAAGTTAGAAATTGTGAATTTGGTGCACCCATAATTATCTTACTATATTTTTCACCCTGTTACTTACGTGTTCCTTCATCCATCCATTTACTTACTCAGTCTTTCCATTCGAATATATCTTGCCCTCAAGCTTGCTCAATTGCTTACCTACTCACTCACTTATAAATCTCTCTAATTTCTTACTACCACCCCTCAACTCACTTTCTTACTCGTATACTCCGTTTTCTATGCACTCACCCACTTACACATTAATTCATAGAACAAAATGAAATGATGAACGAATCGCAGCAACAACTTTCATCTACATCTACACTATTATATAAAGAGGAAAGATTTGATTGTTTGTTTGTTGCGTATAGGCTCGAAAACTGGTGAACCTATTTTGAAAATTTTTTCACCGATAGAGCGCTACATTCTTTACGGGTAACCAAAAATTTAAAGATTCCATAAATATTCTATTCAAAAAGATATGGCCATTTAAGTGCCATGACGTGGCCATTTTGTAAATTGAAGAGTTTCTCAGGAATTACTGATAGAAGTCTATAGTATATCCGTCTCTCTTCCTCTTATAATACTATCATTCTCTCTCATCCTCTCTCTTTTTTATCTCTTTAGGTAATGTTTATCTTTATCTGTTCAGAATGATCAGTCTCTTTTCACTTTCTTTCTTTCGATTACCTCTCTTTCTCTCTCTCTCTCCTTTACTTATTCAATTTTATTTTTGCTCTGTCCTCCCTCTTTTATTATCTGTCACTTTTCTTGTCTTTATCTTTACAGAATTTTCTTTACACAATTACAGAGTGACAATGTAAGTACATCAATTATAATATTGCATTAAATACCCGGAGCGAAGCGAGGGCAGGCCGCTGGTTTATAATATCTTATGAACGACTGAACCAATTGCAATAAGGAAAAAGTCCAAAGTTAAATCGAAATTGGCACATGTTCTAACTAATATTATAATTTCGAAAGTAACTCTTACAAAATGACAAAATTAATAAGAATACAAACTAAACAAATGAAACTGCGATTTAATATACTACTTGCGCCATCTATTGACGGATAGATGGTCTGTCTGTTACGCAATCATGCTTAAATCACTGAACCCATTGTAATGAAATTTGGTACAGAGATTAAGTAGAGCTCAAGAAAGGACATAGGCTATGTTTTATAGCGCAAAAAATACTTAAGAATACAAAGTAAACAAAAAGTGTGCTCGTGCGCCATCTATCGAGGTGGGGGTGAAGTGCATGTCGAGCTGTCTATGGGAATTCATATATAAATTATCTTGGTGTTGTAAAATATATTTAAAATAAAAGTATAAATGATATAGTGATATAGCGATTAAAATGTGAAATTAAACCTAAATACTTACTACATGCACCCGGGCGAAGACGGGACGGGTCCACTAGTTTATATATAAACTTAATTCTAATATTATACAAATAAGGGGCCATCGAAATATGACGTAAGCAGAAGTTTTAAAAACTCTTTTATAATATAATGAAAATTCTAAAACCACGTATTGTAAAGTAAATACCCCCCATACTTGCTAACGTAGTACTTGAACGGCCCCTAAGTCCCGAATTATTGACGTTAAAAAACCTTAACTTAAACCCTTTACAAACACGTTGGAATACATTAAATTAATATAACACACACTACATCATGCGAAAGACGACACGCATATTGTGACGTATTCACTCACACATACATACTTACCTACACACATAGATTTGTCACACACATGTATATTCTATTGTTGGGATCCAACTGCAGTTTATGCTTAAATTGAGAAATACTTTTATAATATTAATGTCTGAGTAAATTTATAATAAACTATGTAAAATAATGAAACAAATATCGATACTAAAATAATAATAAAGAGGTAAAGTTTGTGAGGTTGTGGGGGGTAATGTCTGGATCTACTATATAATAAACCGGAAAAATAAAAATAAAAATTTTTCGTAGTCGTTAGATTTGCAGTCGGAGAAAACGTTTTGGTACGGGAGCCAGATTCAAATTCGGTCAATCATTTACTCTTGAGTGAAAATTCGTATACTGGATAAGGGGTTAATATTATGATCAATCGTGACCGTCAGTTACGATTCCGTGGGTGGGGCGAGCAGTGGCAGCCTTCCAAATATATAAAAAAAATTCTGTCACTTCTTCCGTTTTGAAAATTTGTTGGATTATAGTTTAATCCTGAAAAAAAATAAAAAAAAAAAAAAAAAAATTTGTTGGATTATAGTTAAATCCTGAAAAAAAATAATTTTTTTTTCTACTTGTTTGGGAGGCTGCCACTGCTCGCCCCACCCACGGAATCGCACCTGACGGTCACGAGCAATCATAATATTAACCCTTGAGGGAGGGACTTGGTTATGAAAATCTGTCACTGGCTCCCGTACCATTTCTTACGAACGATGAGTAATATATGATTCATAGTTGTGTGTGAGTGAGAGAATATCTAACTATAGCAAACTGAGCGAAGCGAGGGCGGGTCGGCTAGTAATTAATACATTTTGAATATTGAAAACTGAATTTCTAGTATGAATGCGTATTGTATTTTAGTGCTGTGGTGGACCCATTGAATCACTCTTAACAATAAAACAGTTACAAATGATACAGGTAAATAAACTTGGTCTATTGTGAGATATATGAATTGCTGTAATGTATAATTTACAGGGAAAACAGTGCAATGTGTGACAATTGTTTAGTCATGCTCATGATGATTTAATGCATAATTGAGATTGGAAGATTAAAATAATGTAGAACTAGCGTTTCTCCCAAAATAGCGTATATTTTCAAAATTAGTGTTACAAAAGCAGTTAATGTCGCGCGTACAGAGGTCCAAGTCCGTCATACCGATTTTGAAAAACACTTGTTCCGGTAACGGCCGCGCGTTCCGTATTACGCATGAACATGCCCCCGGCCTTGGAAGCACCTACTTCCAACAGTCTTATGGCTTGGATGATGTAGCAGTTGAGACCTCCACTGGTAAGGGACAAATCTTTGGGAAGGCACGCTTCGTGATGGCTCCAGAAGCTGTCCTTATTGCGGCGACTCGAGACACTCCATCCTTCCCTGGAAACGTAGCTACTATGCGTCCCATACTCCATTTCATAGGAGGGCTGTTGTCGTCCTTGATGAGCACCAGAACTCCTTCCTTCAAGCTATCGCCAGCCTTTGTCCACTTGGTCCGCACCTGAAGTTCCGACACGTACTCTTTCGACCACCGGGTCCAGAAGTGTTGACGGACTTGCTCCACTCTTTGATAGTGGGTAAGTCGATGAGGTGGAACTCGTTCATAGTCTTCGCTAGCAGGCGATGTCAATGAGCGGCCAATCAGAAAGTGGGCTGGTGTGAGTGGGGAAAAATCATTAGGATCTGCAGACATGGGAGATATGGGACGGGAGTTTAGGACTGCTTCTATCTGTGTCAATACCGTGTAAAGTTCTTCAAATGTGAAATTCGCATTACCTAGTACTCTCCTAAGATGATGTTTGCATGATTTGACCCCTGCTTCCCAAAGGGCCCCGAAATGGGGAGAATAGGGCGGAATGAACTTAAATTTAATATTATTATTAGTCGCGTAATCTTTAATATTTTCTGCACAGTTAGATAAAAATTTTGAAAATTCTGTCATTAAACCAGTGAAGTTTCTTCCATTGTCAGAGAAGATTTCTGATGGTTTGCCGCGACGAGAGATAAACCGCTTTAATGCTAGTAAATATGCATCAGTAGACAAATCACCCACTAGTTCAAGATGAATAGCTCGAGTTACAAAACATATAAATAAACTCACATAAGCTTTAGTTAGCCTGGCACCTTTACCTCTCCGATTTAGGATGAACACTGGCCCAAAATAATCAACTCCACTAACCATAAATGGAAAACTTATCGATAAGCGCTTAGTCGGTAAATTTCCCATCAACGGAGTGAGGGTTTTTCCCCGGAAACGGATGCAAATTACACACTCATGTACTACCTTCTTTGCTAGGTTTCTGCCACTGATAGGCCACCATGACTCGCGAATGGTGAACAACAACAACTGTGGTGCAGCATGTAATTGTTTCACATGTTCGTAGCGAAATAACAGGTAAGTGAAGTGATGTTTAGATGACAAGAGAATAGGATGTTTTTTATCATAACAAAATTCATTAACATTTGATAAACGCCCTCCGACTCTAATTAATTTATTATTATCTATAAATACGTTTAAATTTTTTAGATTGCCTTTATTAATAAATTTATTTTTAGAAATCTCCTCATATTCGGGAAATGATTCTTGTTGTGATAATAATGCTAGCGTATTTACAGCTTCTCTCAGCTCATCCACACGCAATGCACCCGATCGCTTAACATTTGTTTTACGAATGTTATATAAAAAACGTTTAATATATGCCATGGTACGTTGCATGCGGTTGAATTGAGAAAATCTAGAAAATGGAAAAAGAAACTGACTGACTGACATATTAAAATCACAGTCTTGTGCAATTAAACTTTTAATTTCGGGGAGGAAATTCGTATCCTCAAGTTCGTGAGGCCGAACAGCACATGATGTGAAATTAGGATCATGAAGAAAATTAGGACCTTTCCACCATAATCTTGAATCTCTTAACGTTTTTATATCAGTACCCCTTGAGACTAAATCGGCTGGGTTGTCATGTGTCATCACATGTCGCCAGATATAGTCTCGCGTAAGTTCCTGAACTTCAGCTACCCGATTTTGTACATATGTTTTTAATTGATACGGTGCCATACGCAACCACCCTAACACTATTGTTGAATCAGTCCATAGCACGACGTTATCGAATTGACACCGGAGTGATTTAATTAATTTTGAACAAAGCTTAGCACCTGTCAAAGCACCGCACAGCTCAAGCCTAGGGACTGTTAACGTCTTTAAGGGGGCTACTTTACCTTTCGCGCACAATAACATTACTTGAACATCGCTTTGCTTTAACGTACGTATGTATGCACATGCTCCATAGGCTTGTTGGGAAGCGTCAGTAAAAATATGTAACTCACAGCGTGTGTAGTGTAAAGCGAACGTATGACGTGGTATTCGTATGGTGCTAAGTTCGTCCAGACTTTCTACAAATCGAATGAATTCATTTGTCACTTCGTCAGGTAGTTTTGTGTCCCAATCAACTTTTAACAACCACAATTTTTGCAACAGTATTTTTATTGAGATTATAAATGCGCTCAATAAACCTAGTGGGTCAAAAATTTGAGAGATTACAGACAAAATTGCACGCTTTGTAATTTTACTACGGTCTACATGAACTTTAGTTTGATAATTTAGTTCGTCTGATTGACTTAACCAACTCAAACCAAGGGTTTTTGATTGAGTCTGTTCACCTAAAGAAAGACTTTTCAAAGCGTGTGATCCTGACAGTGCATGATCATGTTCAAAATTAAATATCCATTTTCGAAGTGGAAAACAACCTTTACATAAAACCTTAGATGTTTTTTCACATAAATTTAATAATTCGGTTTTATTATTCGCACCTGTGATCATATCATCAACATAAAAATCGTGTGTTATAATTCTTTGAACGTCAAGGTCATTGCTCTCCTTGGCTAATTGATGTAAACATCTTACACTTAGAAACGGCGCCGACGCAGTACCGTAGGTCACCGTATTTAATCTATAGATCTCGATCGGTGCCGCGGGATCGCTACGCCATAAAATAAGCTGTAAGTCGCGTTGATTTTCGCTGATCAAAACCTGCCTATACATTTTCTCAATATCTGCACAAGCTATGTAGGCATACTCACGAAAACGTAATAAAATTGCAAATAAATCGCCCTGTATAGGAGGTCCGACCAGTTGTAAATCATTCAAAGATTTATTTGAGGATGATAATGCACTTGCGTCAAAGACAACACGAAGTTTTGTTGTTGTGCTATTTTCATTAAATACACAAAAATGCGGCATGAAATAATGAATCTTATTGTAAGTGTGAATACGACTCATGTGACCTAACCGTATATATTCGTCGATGAATTCTTTATATAATTTTTTACAAGTAGGCGAACGTGTAAGTCGTTTTTCTAATGAAATAAAACGCTTATATGCCTGCGTATAAGATTCGCCTAGTAATGTGGGTGATTCACGAAAAGGAATCGAAACAATAAAACGACCGTCGCTGTTCTGCTTGGTGTTATTGATAAAATGTTCCTCGCATGTTTGTTCGTCACGCGATAATGCAGGACACCTGACCTCGACCTCTTCTAACTCCCAGAATTTGCGTAACTGGGTGTCAATAGACTGAGAAAAATTACAATAAATTGTATTAGTTGAAAACGAAATTTTATTAATAGGACCCGAGATAATCCAACCCAGTTTTGTATTTTGTAGGTATGGACCACTCTCCAGATGTATTTTTCCGTCGCTTAATAACTCCCAAAAATAATCAGCTCCTATCAATATGTCAATCGTATGACTTTGGAAGTATGTAGGATCTGCTAGTGTGATATAACTAGGAATTATTATTTTGCTTAAATTAATAGGTATAGCCGGCATGCTCGGCACTATTTGTGGTAGTACTAAACATTGTAAACATGTTGAATAATCGCCAGTCAACGAGCTTACATTTATTTTACAAGACTGTAAACTTTGCGTTATGGAATTACCGATTCCTTGTATTCTTTGAGCGGACTGTATCATTAAGGCGTTAATTCGATGGCATATAGATTCACGTATAAAACAACACTGGCTGCCGCTGTCTAGTAAGACACGACATGTGTTGATCTTATTCCCCAAATCATCTGTTATATTGACTAGCGCGGTCGATAACAAAACAGGTTTCGCAATAGACGCTTGCGCGGTATATAGGTCTGTACTGCTCACCTGCGATGAAAGGGTTTGTAAATGTGTGCGTTGAGTTAATTGATTATTATCACTAATGCATTCGCCTAGCGCGTGCGACTGCATTGGTGAGATCTGCCCTTCAGTCGTTATTGGATCGCGATGAATTATCGTATTGTGCTTAGAATTGCACTTCCGACACGGGCCTAATTTACATGTGTTCGCGGTGTGTGAGGGACGCAAACAGTTCTTACAGAGTTTACTATTTACTATAAAGTTGATTTTATTATCGATAGTTAACTCTAAAAACTTGTGACACGAATACAAGTAATGATCTCCTTTACAATACGGGCATAACATTTTAACAACTTTATTGGTTTTCGCTGTAGACAAATTGCAGTGAATTTTAGAAATGTTTTGTGATGTTTTTGTGCTGACCTTAGATTCGTAGCTGTGTTTGTTATTATGTGACGCTTGTAACGTTTCTAACATATCTGCCCGTGCTTTAAGAAATTGTATTAAATCAGTTACCTGTATTCGCGATTTGTCTTTATGGCGTTCATTTAATAATATATCACTTCGATATTTCTCCCATTCGCGTTCAGTGATGCCATCTAGCTTAGAAACAATCATGTATATGATTAACGTGTCCCAGTGCTCGGTCGGCTCACCTAATAACTTGAGAGATCGTAGGTTTTTAAGCACATTATCAATTAATTTACGTAATAATATAGGGGACTCGTTAGTTAATGTTTTTATTGTAAACAAAGCTTTGACATGATTGTGAATAAGAAGTCTACTGTTGTTATATCTTGTCATAAGCAATTCCCAGGCAACATAATAATTATCTGAAGTAAATTCTAGTGAATCAATTACTAATAAAGCTGGACCGTTCAAAGAGGATTTTAAATAGTGAAATTTTTGAATGGAACTGATATTATTGGATGTGTGAACCAGTGAGATATAAGTGTTTTTAAACTCGAGCCATTGATCATAGCTGCCATCAAAGGTAGGTAAATTTATAGTAGGTAATCTAACCGACTGATGCATATTATCCTGGTTTCCATTAATGGATTGTAAACTATGTGTACTAAATTCATTGTCTAAGATACAGTTAGCTTGAGCTAATATATTATAATACTTACTCTCAAAGGTTTCTCTCTCGTCAAGCTGTTTATCATCTTGTGACTCAGGAAGAAGCCCTTCTAGTTTATTTTGCACATCGTTAAATTCTGACAGGATACTAGATGCTCCCTTTATCCTTAAACTTAACTCTGCCCTTTTAGCGCGGTCTAGAATTTGATTTTCAAAGCTATTAACGTATGTAGACAGTTTAGCTAACCGACCTTTTAAAGTACCTCTTTGTTTAATTAGTTCTTTCATCAGTTGAGTTGTAGGATCTAAAACTGGAGATTCAGGCAAGCTAATCTGAGGTTTAGACATCTTAGTTTTTGTCTTTAAATAATACGACAAATTTGATATTACTGAAATATACTAACAACACGGTATTAGCACTAGATATTAGCCTTTGGTATAAAGAAAGGAAGAGAAGGAATTACCTGGTTGGCACGTCTCACCGAACAAAGATCTCGTAACGTTGCGAAGTTATAGTTGATCAATCAAGTTTTAATTTCTTGATATTTCTGGTTCTTGCGATTGAAGTATCTTGGCTCGAAGCTCCAATAATTGAGATTGGAAGATTAAAATAATGTAGAACTAGCGTTTCTCCCAAAATAGCGTATATTTTCAAAATTAGTGTTACAAAAGCAGTTAATGTCGCGCGTACAGAGGTCCAAGTCCGTCATACCGATTTTGAAAAACACTTGTTCCGGTAACGGCCGCGCGTTCCGTATTACGCATGAACAATGCACTTTGCTCACCCCTATAATATAATTGTGTAAATCGAGAGGATTCCTATAACACGGAGCTGCGAATTATACAAGGTAAAGAGAGGTCGGTTAACTAGTTAAATATAAAAGCTGACTATGTTATGAATGATAATAGTTATAGACAATGGCATTCCAATGTTTTTATTCTATATAATTATATAACCATTGTAAATAGAGAAATATTGGAAAAATACTCAAGATATTAATCATTTATACGACATTCTATCAAATAACTATAATAACACATAAACGGCTGTAATGATTTAGATTGATTTTTTATTCAGAAAAAAAAAACAAAACCTATGAAGGATGTAGTAATGTTAGTATGGCTAGTGTTCAAAAATCTTTTAATCCTAACTAATAAGTATTATAATTTCGAAAGTAACTCTTAAAAAACATTAATACTTAAGAATACAAACTAAACAAACGAAATCGCGATTTAATATACTACTAACGCCATCTATTGACGGATAGATGACGTCTGTCTGTCTGATACTCTATCACGTTTTTTTTATGGCAGTTAAGGGGCAAACGAGCAGCCGGCCCACCTGATGGTAAGTGGCCACCGTCTTCCATGGACATCGGCAATACAAGAGTTGACTCTTTGTTGCCATCTCGAAGATACTGTGAGGAAGGGAAATGGAGAGAAGAATTCTGACGGTTTCAGTGGACCCTGAACGAGAATCCAGAGTTCACTAGAATCGCAGCACTAACGGGATTCGTACGCTGGTGGTCGCAAGCCAGTCGGGAAACAGTTCCCCTACCACCAATGGGGTGTTGGGTTACTCAGCTATTACGAGATGCTTCCTTTGATACAATAGAGCTAAAGGGCAGAACACGGGCTATGATTTCGCTTTGCCATAGGAATTTATATAAACTTGGTGTTGAAAATTAAAATATAAAACATAACGATACACGTGGTAAATTGCACCCGGGCGTAGCCGGGACGGGTCGACTTGTTTTTAATAAAGAAAATAATGTAAATTATAAAGTGTAAGTAGTTCGATTCAAGCTATTCTGTGTCAATCAGTCAGCTCATACAATCAAAATATAAGTGATGCTTAGGTATTGTCGTAAAACAGTTAATTACATCGTCACTACAATGGCATTCTGTAAAAAACAATGGCGGTGTCTAATGTCAAATGTCACTCCCATGTGACAGCTCACTTCTGACATTCTCAACCATATAGAAGAAAGAAACGAAGTGAAGGGAGTTCCAATGACAGACTCGATCCACTAGAGATAAGACATTATTCTTCATACTTTATTCTATTTTTTAAATAAAACTATGTATAAATTTATCAAATATATTTTCTGATCATGTTGTTTTTAGCTGCCCTAAATTAAATTATTCCTTGTATGAGATGATTCCCTCCTACCTGACCTACATCGTCCGGTATTAATGTTAGTTTTTACCCAGTTAGTTAGGAATTTGGTAAAATATTATTACGGATTAGCTGACCCGACTTCCGTACCGCCTAAAAATCAACTGAACTTAATTTATGATTGACAGTTGACATGTCTGACAGTTACGAAACTCGTGAACATTTTGTATGGGAAAATGTTTTATTTTTATTATTTTTTTTCCCTCAATTTTCCAGTGTTTTCAATAGTTATTCTGCTATTCGGGACGGAGACAATTACATCAATTCAAAATCCAGCCGTTCTCGAGTTATAAGTGTTCGAACAAACCCGAGCTTGTTTTAAATATTTTCCTGTTGTTCCTGAGTTGCAGAATTTATAAACAGTAAGACCAAATTTACCGCTCAGTCTCTTCCGTGTTTTTTTTTCAATATACTAGAAACTCGCAAAATGTTTTGTGCATAAGCAAACTCAAAGTTAAATAAAAAAATTATAGGGTCAAATTAATTAAAGCAACGTCAAATCAAAGAAGACAATCGAGCAAACCAGCTCCGCTCATAACTGAAATATTTTAATAAATGAAAAGATGGTTAGGTTATAGTTAGAAAATAATTGTTTGCTTGAACGGGCTAATCTCAGGAACTACTGGTCCGATTTGAACAATTCTTTCAGTGTTAGATAACCCATTTATCGAGGAAGATCATAGGCTATATATCATCACGCTAAGACCAATAGGAGCGGAGTTACACGCGGACGAATTCGATGCAGGTCGTCTTGTACACTATAAAAAAATAAGATACTTTTTAAAACACACTCAGGAAGTACTCAAATGTTTGTTTGTACGTAATGATACGATACAATTTTCCTACGATACTTAGATTTCTGCAGGTCTAACTTAAAATATATGATTGCGTCAATAAAACAAACTGTTTTAACCCAGCGAAACTCCCCTAGCTTTGACTAGTTTTGTTTTTTCATTGAAATATACTTTTTCTAGTAAATTATTTAAAACATACAGTTGATGTATATTAAAATAATATTTACATTACAAATTTGCAGCATCCGGGCAACTTTTAATAACTCTCATATCAAAAGTTGCCCGGACGCTACAAATTTGCTCATCGAGCTTAACTTTATTATCGAAGCTTGATTTCATTGTAAAATACTAATTTCAAATATTTAACGTCGGAATGTGATGCACCGTGTTGTAGTTCGCCTCCGCACCTCGCTGAGGGGCGCCACCGTCGCTCAATGTCACTGACGGCCAAAATTAAACCAATCGCATCAAACATCTCACAGACAAAAACAGACCCACAATACCAAGGCTGCGTTACCACCAGAGATGTGTGAGAAATGTGTTGTTAAGAACCAATAGAATCGCTTCATTTGACACACTCTGAGCTAGGCTATGTAAATGAAGCGATTATTTTATTGTAGAATTCATCTCTAGTTACAAATAAGTACTATATAGTTAGCATAATGTATATCCACCACCTCCGTGGTACTTAATAGGACTTTTTATTCTGCTTATGTTTGACTAGTCGACCAGCCCTTGCTTCGCTGCTGGACTAAAACATTTTTTATATTTTTTTCTGACTTCCCATTTAAAGGAAACAAAGCCTGTATTAAAAGTTAGACTTTGCGTGATGAAACAAAGGCAAACTGAAAATCAAAGAAGCCTAAAAAACGATGTTTTGGCTACACAGAATATATATATACTGACGGAGAACGGTTTCGTTAGATTTAAAAAATTCTAATTCTATAAATAATTAAAACCAGTGTAAGTTGAAACTCAATATCAACAATTTTTAATTAAACTAGTAGTCCCATATAATTGGCTATAACAGAAAAAGGTAGTCAAGAATATATTTAATTCCATTTATTTTAACTGATAGCAATAATAAACGGGGCAAACTAATAAAGTAAAATTTGTATTGTTTTATTTATTTAATTAGTCGCAATAAATATCACACTTACATATAAAGAAAGGTTTCTTTGGTCCCATAGATTAGCACTCATGAAGCATATGCGGAAATGTAACGGAGGTGATAAAAAAGTCAACTTTCGCAATGTAAAATGTAAAACCAAGTCGGTTATTTCAGTTTGTTTCGGAGAAAGGACCTATTAAACCACTTTGATCATCAGTATTAGACATCACCTTTACACAGTCGATACCCGACGTCTGTACGCTTTTAAACATCTAAATATACTTTTTATTCTTATTCTATTATATTACGCAACGGATTTTAAAGTGATTTAATTGATAGACACGTTGATTCCAGAGAAAGGTTATCCCGCGCGAATTCATGGGGGTCATTAGATATTTGTATAATAAGGATAATAAATTCGTAATCATATTTAGCATACATGCCATAATCAATTGCCAAGTGCTTCTAAACATTGTACAAATACATATTAATGCTTGGAATTGCAAAGCGATTATTCTTATTATAGAAATAAAGATGTCTAATAATGATGCAGTAATAATGCAATTAAAGTTGATCTGTCTTGATAACTGAAAATTAATTTCATTAACGAAGACAGTCTCCTGTAAGCCCGAAAATGTCCTGATATGCTGGAGTCGAAAAAGGATGTTACAGGCCAGCCTGTGCTGTGTTACTCCGCTCGACTTGGCGTGGGCATTGCTGTGCCCCTAAATATTTAATTTATGTGTTATATAGTTTTATGAAATAATATAACCCATAGCATTACATAAGTGACTGCTACGTCATAGTAATTACGAGTAAAGCTCACTTTTACTTAATTACTTATAATGGTATACTCGTAGTTATTGGGGCATATCTCAACATCTTTCTATTGTAATTCTATCTCTCTTAATCAGTAGAGACCCGCCCTCCCTTCACTGAAGTTCTCCTATGAGATATCCACAAGAATAATAATAAAATACAAATAGTATGAACGTAAAAGGCCTTAAAAATTACAAAAATTTAACTACAAAAGTTAATATGTCAGTCAGTCAGTTAGTACCGTTCTTCTTTTTAACCGACTTCAAAAAAAGGAGGAGGTTTTCAATTCGTCGGAGTCTTTTTTTATGTATGTTCCCCGATTTCTCGAAGACGCCTGGACCGATTTAAGAAAGTCTTTTTTTATTCGAATGAGTGCACTTCCCAGGTAGTCCTATTGGAACCAAGTCAGGATCTGATGGTGGAGAAATCGAGGGAAACCCTCAAATTTCTAAGTCACTTGCAATGTCTTTCACACATTTTGATCTATAAAATAATCAGATATTGTGTATAATGTTATTGCTGAGCTGATGTGATGGAAGACACAACTCCTCAACGGTTAGGAGTTAAAGGATACTTCTTTAAATATTATGGGGACGTACTGACAACTAATTGTATACTTTTTGAAATCGGTAATTTTTTTTTTTAATTTTATAAAATATATAGATAAGTATAGTTTTCCAATATTTCAGTGAGTGTTCAAGAAAACACACATACAGCTTAAGTGGCTCACGAAGGATTTTCGATGCACTCTGTGCTTTTTATTCAATTTCCCATCTTCCAAATACCTTACCTAAAAGAGGATTTACGTCTAGGAGCAGAGATAAACCAGCGTCCCAGACTACGACGTTGCTCAAACAACCGTATTAAGTGCTTCAATCCATACTCAATTGTACAATAAAATATCCTGAAGACGGTCTCACTATATCCGTTTATTATATTTTAAGTATCGGCTGAAGAACTACTATTTAAAATTGAAATAGTAGTATAAACATATATGTTTCTCAGAGATTTTATGATAAGAAGGACGAGGAAGAGGGGGTTATATTGGAGAACGGAGTATTGGGTAAACGCAACGTAGATACTGCCACTGAACCTGTAAACAACTAAACATTATGATCTCTTACAATTAGGAGAGACCTAAGCAGTGCCTTGACCAAGGTGTAGGCTTAAAGACGTCTATTAACAGAATTCCAACACTCGCCTCCACTGCTAGGCTCTCTATATAAACAACTAACCAAGGTTAAACTCACATAGACCTAACCTGACACAAGACGTGGCAACTACATTGTAAGGTACTCACGTGACCGTTAATCGGAGAACACTAACACAACACTGCACTTTACGAGCACTATCTAGAGACTACTTCGCTCCTTGAGAGACCGCGTAAGAGTAAGACTACAATGTCGAAGAGATATAAAGGGTCGAGACTGTCAAAACGCCGGAAGTACTGTAACGCCATAGATGGCGATGACAATTTGATTATTCGATAATCTTTTACTATTCTCCGACATGTACGTCAGCACCTAGGTTACCTGAACCTTAAGTTTAAATTGAGAACCTGAGCAGTGGAGGGAGGTCCTTAAACCTACATCTTGGTCACAAGTCCAAGGCACGGTAATTGTAAGAGATCATAATGTTTAGTTATTTATCGGTTCAGTAGCAGTAGCTATCTACGTTGAGTTTACCCAATACTCCATTTAATATCAACATTTTAATGTTTTCATTATACCCCCTCTCCTTCTCCCTTCTGGATTTATCCCAATTTATTTTATAAATGCCAAAGTCTATAATAAAACTACAGATAATTTATCTATTAATAAATTTATATACAATAATATGTTAACATGTAATCTAGATAGAAGCCGAGCAGTGCCTGGGGCGGGAGACCTAGGTGCAGGTTTAAAGACGTTTTTTACTTTGCACAAACTTCCACCTGCACTGTTTAACCCTACTGAATATTAAAATAATTAAGTGATTACTCGCGTGCTCGATAACAGAGGCTTAACACCACGTGTTACCACCATCACTATCACCACCATAATGGAAAAGGCAAAGGTATTACACTGTACAGCCTAAGGACGAGTTTAGGTATAATCTAGTCTAGGAGTTAGGATAATCTAGGTATATAAATAAAAATGAATCCCTAAATGTGTTGCACACTAAAGCGCAAAACTCGAGAACGGCTGGACAGATTTCGCTAATTCTTTTTTTGTTGCGTTTGTTATTGTCAGGAGAAGGTTCTTAAGGGAGAAAAAACTAAGAAAATTGCGCGGAAAATTAGAAAATCTAAGAAAATTTAACGACCATATTATCTCTTCTAATGTAACGTTTATGGCGTTTGACATAACTGTCAGTCATTTGAATTATATTCATAGTTAAAACAGAACAACGTCTGTCGGGTCAGCTGATTTGGAAAAAGTTATTTTAAATTCATTTAAAATCATTAAAAAAATATATTATCCATATATAAGTTGTTTCACTGTTACTTTTGTAGAAAAATAGATATTAACTTTATAATCTCAAACTGTTTGTAATTGTATTTAAATTTCGTTTTGGGTGTACCTAACTGAAATTGTAATTTGAAAGATTTCCTTCTATATAACAAAATAACAATAATGCCTCTACGCGTTGGCTACGGGTCCGCACACGCCTTCCAAAGGTACATCCCACTATTAGAAGGCACTGATTGGAAAATACATACATATAAATAAAATAAAATTAAATTAAGGTAAATTGTAAAAATAATATGAACGAGAGTTAATTAACTGAATAGTCATAAATATAAAATCTATGATTTCCGACATTTTTCCAAATTTCTTGATCGTCAAATAACGAGGTTAATCAGTGGATTAAGGAAGGTATCTATTTAAAACGCACAATCTATTTATGATACTTAATCGGATAAGGATTAATGCTGTAATTGCTATGATCCCTTCGTTATTAAGCCGTTATTTCTCGTAAAAAATAAAGGATAAAAAATTGTTATTTTGAGTTATCCTTAAGAGATAGACATACACCATCGCGGACTTTATTGTAGACCTTTTTAAGGTGTACAATACTGTAGAGCATTATTTTGATCTATCTCGTAGGGTTTGCAAAAAAATGTGTTTTTTATATCATCACATTAGAAACCTCTAAAATTATCAGTGTTTCTCTACTATATTATACATATAAACCTTCCTCTTGAATCACTACCTTTAAAAAAAAACGCATCAAAATCTGTTGCGCTGTTTTAAAGATTTATGCATACATAGGGATATACAGACAGACAGCGGAAAGCGACATTGATTTATAGTGATAATAAGGAGCGACTTAAGTAACCATTGGACGTCTCTGAGTTCGGCAATAACTCAAACCAATCGGAACGAAATTGTCTACTATATATGTGTGTGTTATATAAAGAACTACCCTCGAATACTAATTTATAAATGGTACTCAAGAAGGTTTAGTTACTCTCGGAACTCGTGTGACTTCAGTTTTGTGTTAATTATATTTTGCTGAATGTTTAAATAATTAAAATCTTAAAGTAATGAATAAAATCTTTTCACATTTTAAATATTATTTCTCTGAAATATTTGAATTTCTAGCTCCATATTTGTATTGCGAATACTCAAAGATATTACAAAATTTTCAAACTACAATACGCAACAGATATTGGATTGAAGGGTCATACAGGATATCCGATACATAATTTGAATTACATTGTATCGAAACTTAAATCACTATTTGTGAAGGAGCCAAGTTCGGAATTATAATTTTGTAGTTTAATAATTTACAGAGGTAGGTGCAGGTTAATTTAATATACATTTTTTTATGATTCGACCTAACTGCCTACCTCTACATAAATAATAAAGTTAGATATCTATAAGTTGACTTCACTAAACATTGGACAAAGTTTCCTCTCGTCTCGACAACAGGTTATTAGTTTTTTAGCAGTGAAGGTATTTTTAATACCAAGCAATATGAACTATAAAAGGTCAAGGTGTTACTCATATACTTGTGTATTACACTACGCATTCCGTCCAATACTGATACTTTTATAAATTTTTAATTACATTATATAATATGGTTCGTCGTCAACGTTACACAAGCCGTGACGTCATATTGTGTTTCACATTACGTGACAGGTAGGTATGCCTATTTTAGCCTAATTTATTTCCTTATAATATTAACAATCTTTACGTATTTTTCTTTATATCTTTATATATCAATTCTAGTCATTATAACATCAAGACACAAATGCGAATGTCTTTTTGTTTTCTTCAGAACTTGGCTTGATACACCTACACTACACACAGCTTGGTAAACAACAATATTGTACAAATAGTATTGGCTCTTCCTCACTCACCACACAACTTTGCAATATTATATGATTCTGCGGTCTCATCGAGTTCTCCAATAAGTAATAATTGGATTTGTTACGAGAGAATGAATGTTTGATACTACATTTAATTTTTAGACGGTACAACGATGGGGTATTGTAAGTTAAACGTGTGTATCTGTATGTCTGTCTGTGGCATCGTAGTGATCAAGATAATGGACCGTGAATGAATTGTGATAAGTTTTAATAGAGATGGTTCTTAACTATAATTTGTGAAGATCTGTTCACCCGTTTGAAGACTATCTGCTCATTGCTGACTTGAGAGCTGCCTCGCTATATTATATTGACAATTATAACAATCTTGTAACCATGGTAATACACTCACATTGCTTATACTGAGTAACAACACCAACAATACAAAAAGATCGAATTATACAAGTTATCAATTATTCTAAATCGATGTCGTGTGTATATCGATATTTAGTGAGTTATTGACAAATTCTTTGGAGTTACCATGAGGGTAGTGTATAGAAGAAATCCTATTTTTTTGATGATAATTATAGTTAAAAACAAAATCACTATAACTACATAATCCTAACTATAATATATATGTCGGGGTATAGTTGGGGTAGGATAATAGCGAAGGCCGTGTCGGGCTATAATTAGAGTAGGATAATGATTAAGAAAATTAATTGTCACTTCCGTCGCGATTTTTATATTCAAAGATTTTTGACAGCCTCAAACGAGTAAACGATTATCGATTAATCGGGACGCCAGCGCCATACTTACTTTTTGTTGATTTACTTCGGACAATAATAAAGAAAGTTAATCATCACTTCCGTCGCGTCATTTTAATATTCAACGATTATTAACAGTAAAAGATTAAACGAGTAAAAGATTATCAATTAATCGGGATGCCAGCGCCCTATTTCCGTTTTGTTAATTTACTTCTCCCACTAGTGGAGGGGCATTGCCACCAATGTCTAGTCCCTTTATATTCTCCGACTGACGCAGTACACTTTACAACTCTTCTCTCGACAAGTCTCTTTGAGTGAACATCACCTGGAGTTGAAGTGTAACAAATAGTGTGTCGCATCACGGATATCGGACTAAGGATCATGTGAGTTCTTACGTCTTATTTGTTATGAGTCCCTACATTGTATTTAGATGTGTTAACACAACCTTGGGTTAGGTTAGCCTTATGTTAGGTTAGGTTAGCCTTATGTTAACCTTACCTAAGACAGGCAGTGAGACTGGGCAGTGGAGGCGAGTGTCGTGATTACTTAAAGGAGCTCTTTAAGCCTACACCTTGGTCACAAGTTACACCTTGTTCCTGTTCAAAAAACTACGGAATCGTAAGGTTGGATCACTTCCTTCATTTAAATCGGCTCTCTGTTCTGACATATATATTAATATTATAAATGCGAATCTGTTAGTCTGTTACGCTTTCACGCTTAAACCACAGAACTGGGGGCTTAGCAAAGTGGCAATCGCTTTGAAGCGACTCTATATCTATAGTTGTAATTGCTTCATCAGTCAAATTGACCAATATCGCCGTGTTGACAACTGTCAGAAACGTCACTTTACTACGCATTTGTGTGAAAATACCATTGAAAATACTTATTTGTCTCTTTTCAATTTGTTTGCCTAAATTGAGCAATTCTACATTGGCTGTCAATTTTTGTTTTTCGATTGTAGGTCACGTGACTTTTCTTAACCTTACGTCAATCCCATACATTTTTAATTTTTCTATAAGCGTTATTGAATATTGATTTGACATTTTGCTAAACCCCCTGATTTTGACTAAATTTGGTACAGAGATAGACTAGAGTTTGGGGAAGGACATAAGCTATGTTAACCGCGAAAAAAAAAACTTAAGAATTCAAAGTAAACAAATGAGTGCTCGTACGCCATCTAACGACGTGAAGGTGAAGTGCATGTCGAGCTTTCTTTGGGAATTGATCATATATAAATTATGTTAAGGTTATAACAATTAAAATGTGAAATTAAACTTAAATACACGTGGTAAATTGCAGTCAGGCAAAGCCGGGCGGTTCGGCTATTTAGTTGTAAATAGTGATGTTGAGCGAAACGCATTATACATAGAATAATAGAGATGCAAAACTCATTAACAAGAAACACTTAGTAGGTGTTAAGCTACACAGAAACCTACGTAATCCTTCAAGCCGATATAGCAAAGCAGAACGCTATAATACCTTTGACTAATTAGTCTACGATATCCCAGGATCTCCTTAGAGAATCAAGAATACTATTAGATATTCAGTTTCCGTTTCTTATTAGTACTATAAGTGAGATCTTCGATCATAATTTTTTTTGAATGAGAGAGGAATGATACGCATACAATCCGGGCAAGGCCCGCTGCCCGAACACTAGTTATAGTACCTCAAAAAGGGTGACCTTCAACACGACACTATAATACTAACTAACTAGAGAGACTGACTTATCTAACGCACTAAAGGAACTACCCGCGAACACTTATTAGTTTATAGGCATTATATTCTCTCTCGCTCGCTCTGCGCTACAACATAACGTTAATAATAACTATTAAAGTCAAAATTTAAATTACCCTCGACTAAAAGACTGAAACTCTAAGTAAATACGAGAACTTAAATCACGTTCTTATTCCATATAAAAGGAAAACATTATCCTATTCCTGAAAGTGCATTTAAATGAAAGCTTGGTTTTAAAGATTTTTATTGTTTAATTTAAATCAATGGCATGTTCATATTTTAAATGTACAGTAACATCTTATATATCAATAATCGATAAAAATAATTATAAACATTATAGTCAACTATTTATACTTGTACAAGTATTTAGTATTTATGCGAGTTTAAAGATTACTTTAACGATATCTATATGAATAGAAAAAGATATTTTATCTTTTATTGTTTCATTTCACGCAGATTTTTATATAAACAACTAATATGTTAGATCATTACACAAATATTTTTAAGCAAATTCATAAATAAAAATATACGTAAGTACGTAAATATTAAAGTAATGCTACAAACTCATTATTTTATTTGTTAAAATTGTTGTAACTTTATGATTATAATATTTGTTAAATAATATCCATTATCCTCAAATATCAGTGGATGTTGCTAACGCGTAACGGAACGCGTACGCATTGGACTAGACGCTGTCAGACATATGAGGTTTTTATTTCTTTTCGATTAGTATTTTGAGTTTTCTCTATTTTTATAACCAACTTGAACTGCTATTCCAAACGGACTGAAATATTTAACTTTGCGTTCATCACTGGCTTGATTTTGCTTACGTTTTGGATTTTGCTGTATAAATTGCTTTTGTGAGTAAATAACTAAAACCCTGATAGTTCTATCATTATATATTTTATAGCATCTTAGTTGTTAACTAAAATACTTTAATATAAACGATAACTCATCGATGTACACGAGCTTTTTGTAACTAGGCAGAGGGCTATACAATAGCTGTCCATGTCATTTAATATGATACAATATAATTTAATATGATCTAACATGTATTCTGAAGCTTTAAGGCAGTTTATTTCTGCAGTGCTTATTCCAAGAAATAAATTAAAAGAATCTAATGAAAGTGGAAAAATATTTTTTTTTATTCTTCTATTGTTATGTAAATAGCATATCGTATAATTCTATGGTCAAAATTGACTTTATGTAAATATTTTTTCTTATTGCTTCTAATTATTACCTATGACAGTCAATTGTTACCTGCTCTCCATCATTACTTTAGTCACCCAACATAACATACGAATCTACGTTTCATTCATCCTCATTTGCCGGCAGGTTGGATCTAATAGTACATTATATCAAATCGCATAAGCCACTACCTCCACCTACTATACTCTCACACTTTAACAAAACCGTCTCCTACATAAAATTAAACTCATTATGTAAAGAAAAACTTTTAGCAAAGGCTGCGTGAACCCAGGATCTAACACAATATGTTGATATGGGTACATGCAACATTAGCGTCTTTATCAATTAATTTGAAAAAAAAAAATGGAAGTAAGTATCCATTGAAAAAAGATGAAGCATTTTCTCTAATTAACATGACCAGCCAAAATTTATTTTTCGTATACATTTTTACAAAGAAATTAATTGAAAACGATTTAATCGACTTAAAGCACTTCTGTAGATTCCCTATTGAGTTATATTCGATTCAAAATGTTAAACGTCCTTTAATAAATCAAAAAAATTTCAAATAATGTTAAATAGGAAATATGAAAATTCCTCATTTCTTTTAGTTGATCAACTTTATATATTACTAGGGGCCCATCCCGGCTTCGCACGGGTGGAATATTTAGTTTAAAACATTTTGGCTCTCCCGCATTTCGATGCCCCTCTACCTCGGCGTTACTCGCTGCACTTCGAGTATCACCGAGATAGAACCACACCGGCCCGTCGCGTCGCGTCGGCGTATATTTTTTGTTTATATTGATATTTTTAATTTCGTAATATCTTTTGAATGGAAGGCCCAATTTTAATAATTCAAAAAGTAATTTACAGGTATTGAAATAGTCTTGAATACGAAATAATTTATTTGGATAAGGATTAATACAAAGTTATAGAAAACATGGTCTGATTTTGATAGGCATTTTTATCAACTTTTAAAATGTAAAAAAGTAGTTATAGTGACGTAACTATAATAGTTGGACATATGGTCTCGCGGACTTTTTTGTAGATATTGATACGTTCTATAATATTGTATAACATTTTTTTGTTCTATCATCAATACTTTTTGCAGCGCATGCGATGAAAGATATTTTATGGCAAATTTTTTGGCACCTTGGGTTGGTTTTCGTGAGATTTCCTAAGGATCTCTAATTTTTTCTTGTAATAAATATAGCCTATGTTACTCAGGGATAATGTAGCTTTCTAATGGTGAAAGAATTTTTGAAATCGGTCCAGTAGTTTTTATGTTTATTCGTTACATACAAAAATACAAAAATACAAATCTTACTTCTTTATAATATTAGTATAGATATAGTTATAGATGTAGGGAAGCGCATGATGTTTAATCTGGATTTACTCGAACGTCCTGAGAACCTATAGGATTTGTAGATCAGATGATAAGAACATTAAAAGGTTTATAATGTTTCCCATTTTAGTGTTGGGAAAAGCATCTGCAACTTTTCAAAATTGTAATAAATATCATGGCCATCCAGAATCTAGAAGGGTAGAAAAAAAATATATTCGAGCACGTCAGATATTCAGAGGGTGTAAAATATCAATATTATAAAAATTGTTCAGGAAAATAAGAATATTTTAACAGGTATAAATAGCTTGGTAGGGTATCTGTTCCCCGACTGGCTTGCGACCACCAGCTTGCGAATCCGACCGCCAAGTGTCTCTGACACGTTCCGGTCGAGCCGCATATGGGCCAGATCTACCCCTCCCTCTCCCATCCCATTACTCCTGCGGTTCCAATGAACACCGGGTTCTTGCTCGGGGTCCATTGAAATCACAGCAGTCTTCTCTTCGCTTTTGCCGATGTCCATGGGCGCCGGTGGCCACTTTCCATCAGATGAACCGTCTGCTCGTTTGTCCCTTATATATCATATATAAAAAAAATATAAATTCAATCTTGATAGATTTAAGATTGCTGTCAGTCATGAATTTATTTAATTTAATTCTATATGTATATTAAACTTCTTTCTTTTCTTTATAAAATCAACAGAAGCCAAAACTGTCTTTGTTTTTAAATTTAGTCTGTCTATTCGTAACAAGCAAAAGCATAAACATGTAAGATTGGTTTTATTAAAATCAGATAATTCTATCAAAATATTTTAGCCCAGCGGAGCGGGTAGGTCGTCTTATATTCTATGTTTTGGAAATTCGTTTATTTAAGATATACATTCTTTTATAAGGGATCGTATTTGCTCAATTAATGGCCTATTTTGAAAGCTACTAGTTGAAATATTGTGACAGGAACCCAAGCAGTGCTTTGGACCTGTGACCGAGCATGTAGGTTTATAGGATCCCTGCCACATAAGTAAACATTCACCTCCGTTGCCTAGACTTTGCGTCTAAGCTTAAAGTTAGGTTTACATAAGGCTAACCTAAAACCAGACCACCCTAACACTAGTCTAGACCAATTCTAACTTACGCTTCCGGCATATTTATCCTACTAATATTATAAACGCGAAAGTTTGTAAGAATGTATGAATGTGTAGATGTATGTTTATTACTCTTTCACGCAAAAACTACGCAATGGATGTTGATGAAACTTTACAATAATATAGCTTAGATATCAGCATAACATAGCTATAATTTATAATAATATAGACGTAAATTACTAAATATTAGGTTGAAACAGTTAAAAGTCGCGATTACTTTTGCTATTAACAGCTATAACGATCGTCAATGGGATCTTAAATTAAAAAGAGTTGATAATCCCGGTTCTGACTTTTGGCGGTTTGCTAAAACCTTTCGCTCTAATCCCATGTCAGTTATCCCTGGTCTTCCGATCCGAAAATGGCTCACTTGTTACTAATCAGCAGGAGAAGTGCGATGTTTTAGCAAATGCCTTTCTTAACAATATGTTGTTAACGCATGACTGGTATAATGATGAGATCCCGAATATTACCCCTATAATAAATTCAATAATTAATTCGACACCTGCCGAATCTATTAATCTCGTCCAACCAGCCGAAGTAAAAACAATTATTTCAAGCCTAAAACCACGCAAAGCTCCCGGGCCTGATCTGATCACTAACAATCTCATCAAAAACTTGCCACAAAAATCTATTGTGCTCTTGTCTCATGACTAACTATTTCCCTTTGATTTGGAAAACTGCAAAGGTAATAGTAATTCACAAGCCAGGGAAAGATGTTGCAGTTCCAACATCTTATCGTCCAATTAGCCTATTGCCATGTCTAGGAAAAGTTTTTGAAAAGATTATCTACAAACGCCTATCGCGTGTATCTGATCATTTGCTCATCGACGAGCAATTTGGGTTTCGTCATAAGCACTCAACAGTTCAAAAGCTTGCAAGAGTTGCTGAAACAGTTTCTCATAACCTGAACCTACACAAATCTACGGGAATGATCCTCCTCGATATTGAAAAAGCTTTTGACACGGTTTGGCATGAAGCTTTACTTTATAAACTTATTTTACTTAAATTACCGACTCACTTAATAAAAAGAATCCATTCCTACCTTTCTAATCGTAGGTTTCGAGTTCACGTTTAAATTACTCCTCAATGACTAAAGTGGTGCCTGCAGGTGTACCACAGGGCTCAATATTAGGACCATACCTTTTCTTGTTATACTTTAATGATATTCCTGTCCAACCTCGAACTAGCCTTGCTTGCTTCGCAGATGACACTGCGTCGTTTACATCTTCCACTGATATCGATATAATAATTGATCGTCTTCAACTTTCAATTGAGCAACTTTCTGCCTATTTTCAAAAGTGGAAACTTAAGATTAATTCAACTAAAACCGAAGCAATACTGTTTACAAGAAAACGATTATTCCCACAAAGAACTCAACACCACAACAGAAGTAAATTGAACTGGTCTGAAGATACTTCTTATCTCCGTATCAAAGGCATAAAAGCACTGAACGCTCTAAGTCCCGTATTAAATAAACAATCTTGTCTTAGTCGTAGCACTAATCTTCGTGTATATAGCACACTTGTTAGGCCTTATCTTACGTATCCTTGCCCTGTGTGGAGCAGCACATGTCAAACGAATTTTAAAAAACTCAAAAAAAGTATTACAAAATAAAGCTCCCAAATATGCTTACAATCCTCCGTTACGTACTAATCTCCATAAGCTACACTACATAATTGGTTTACCAAAAATTAATGTATATGCCAATTTATGTAAATCTCGTAAAATCAATCTTTCATATATCGATAATTATTATCGATACAAACTACCGCATCACTTGTTCTTAGAGTACAGTCTATGAATAGGAACACTGGTCAAGACAACTGCAATCTTTAATTGTCACTGCCGAGCATGCTAATACCGGCCCTATTTCATAGTAATATTAAGAGCCAATATCGCAAGCGCGGCGCATGCAGTCTGTAAGCACTTGGGTGATGTTCTTGTTGCTGACTACGTACAGCCTCGTACCGTGCCCGTGTCGTATTTTAATTTACAACTACCGCCCTAGGTGCATTATTATATCTCACAATAATTATATTATAAATTAGTTAAAAGTTTACTTTTAATATTACTAATTCAAATTTTATTATAAAACATTTTATATTTTTAATGATCTCTTTTTATAAATTTTATGTAAGTCACTTTAAAACTTTTTTGTTTCATTAATTTGTACTTCTAGGACTAACTTACACTGGAATTGTACAAACTATATTATTAGTAAACTAAACTAGGACAAATACTTGGAAACAGTAGGTACGGGTAGCAAACCTAATCCTAATGTAAAGTGCAGAGAAACATATTACATGGGTAATATGTTTCAATAAACTGAAATCCCATATCTAAGCTCTAGATTTGTCAAGGAGGCACACTCAAGTAATCTTTCCGCCGACACAAGGTTTATAATACTGCAATATTGTACTTCACTGAGTTATAAAGTAACTATGTAATATGTAATAATAATATTGTATATATTAGGTCTTTACCTGTGAAATCGCCGTTTTTCATGAAATAAGTGAACGACCTTTTTTCTCTGTATTTTTACGTAGAGGTAGCTTATTTATGCCCATTTTGAAAAGTTCTGCTGGATCGGAGATAACAAATTCTTCAAAGGCATTTTAAACTGCCTCTCGGTTATTGAATTTTTTCCCCGCCAAGAAGTTATCAGAATTCTGGAAAAAATAGGAGTCTATAGGGGCAAGGTCTGGTGGTAACTTGGAGACCGTCTGCTGTGCATTATGAGGTCGCGCATTGTTGAGCAGAATTATTGACCAATGCTGATTGGAGATCTGCGAGCTTCTCCATCATTGTGTTCAGTTGTTCACAGTAATTCTCATCCCATTTGGTAAGAAACTGTGATGACACCGGCGCTAGACCACCAAATAATAACCATCACTTTTTTAGGAGTTAGTTTTCGTTTGGGGCATTGTTTAGGTGCTCACTCAGGATCTAACCAACTTGCTGAGCGCTTTCGATTGTCAAACAGAATCCCATTCGTCGCAAATAATAATGCCATTCAATATACCTTCGTTTGTGTGCCTGTTGAGCTGTGCAAGGCTCGACTCGACGCGTACTTCGCGATCATTCAATTCGTGGGGCACCCATTTGTCAATCTTTTTTACCTTGCCAATTCGATGCAAATGCACCAATATTGTTTTGATGCTAACATCGAAAGCTTCTGCTATTTCAGCCGTAGATTGAGAATCATCAGCTTCCACAATCACTTTTAATTCATCATTGTCGACTAAAGTTTTCGGTCGAGCACGGGGTTCATTTCTTAGGGCGAAATTTCTAGAACATAAGCAGGCAAACCAATAACGGGTAGTGCGATCGTTAGTAGTGTTCGCTCCGTATATGTCGGTACGGTTTTTAAAAATTGAAAATAAAAAAAGAAGGTTTTTCGAAACAAACCGGTTTTTGCATGCCCTAACATGTAGTGAAGAATGCAGACAAGACTTTTATCTGATAACTAGCGGCCCATCCCGGCTTCGCGCGGGTGGAATATTATTTTTAAAAATATATTGGCCCTCCCGCATTTCGGTGCCCCCTCTCTTGCCGCTTTACTCGCTGCGCTGCGTCGCTATACTGGCCCGTCGCGTCGTCGTGTATTTTTTGTTTATATTGATATTTTTAATTTCGTAATATCTTTTGAATGGAAAGTCCGATTTTAATAATTCAAAAAGTAATTTACAGGTATTGAAATAGTCTTGAATACGAAATAATTTGTTTGGATAAGAATTAATACAAAGTTATAGAAAACATGGTCTGATTTTGATAGGCATTTTTATCAACTTTTAAAATGTAAAAAAGTAGTTATAGTGACGTAACTATAATAGTTGGACATATGGTCTCGCGGACTTTTTTGTAGATATTATTACGTTCTATAATATTGTAGAACATTTTTTTGTTCTATCATCAATACTTTTTGCAGCGCATGCGATGAAAGATATTTTATGGCTAATTTTTTGGCACCTTGGGTTGGTTTTCGTAAGATTTCCTAAGGATCTCTAATTTTTTCTTGTAATAAATATAGCCTATGTTACTCAGGGATAATGTAGCTTTCTAATGGTGAAAGAATTTTTGAAATCGGTCCAGTAGTTTTTATGTTTATTCGTTACATACAAAAATACAAAAATACAAAAATACAAATCTTTCCTCTTTATAATATTAGTATAGATTAGTGAACCTGTTTACTTAATTTATGAACATTTTAGCAGGCAGGCTTTTCTAATTAAGGTTTCAGCAAATTGAATGATGAATTGTTTCATGTAAATATTGATAGTGTATCGCCATCAGCATTCATGTCGGATGTTCCTTCGTGTAGGTTAATATAGTTTCTATACACTCAGTAGTACTTATGCCTGGAAGTTTGACGGACTGTATGTGCCTTCGTAGACTGTAAATGAAAACCCTTTTGATTTGTTGCCATTGCTTTCTCTTTTTTCGTTAATCATAGCCTTTGACTTTTGACATATTGGATTACAGAGAAAAATATAATTGGAAAACCTGCCTGTTTGCATAATACTAAAATTAGTTTCTGCTTTGGCAAGAAATGTTTTCATTAGCTACGGTCGCTCATGAACATCAGTAATACTAGATATTCTCACTCGTTTTTACGATGAGTTGCCGCCTTGAAAATCTAGGAGAGGAAGTGAAGAGAAGAATAGGAAAGAGAGGTCTATAACAATATTTTGGCGTGTCTATTACACATGTGGCGCAATCGGGATATTTCAAAGATACTTGGCGGTCAGATTAGCATGCTGGTGGTTGCAAGACTGTCGGGGAAAATGTTGAGTTATTTGGCTCTTTTAGATGCTCTCCCATCAGGAGAAGGAGAATTGTATTCAAACTCGTGTTCTGACGAGTAAAAAGCTAATGTCATATAGTAAATATTTCCAATCGATGTGTAATGTAGATACATTAAAGCTACGCGTGCGTTGCGTTTTCCCTGCGTTTGCGCTCAACAAGCGCCAGTGTAAAGCGCTCTAAAATTACTAGAGATTGGACTCCTTTATTGAAGAATTGTTGATTTTATTGTAAAATTTAAATGGAGACGACTTTTATTGTAATATAAAGAAGCTCCTTAAAACTAAATCTGTTGCACAAACTACAATGAATTACATCTTGGCTTCTTATCTAAAGTCCATGGTATTATTATCCTTTAACCTGTTACTATGCTGTATAGGTTAATAAAATATTTATGTATATGTTACAACATATAAAGTAATGGCTAAGTAATATCATAAAATATTAAATCAATGATAATAACATTTATTCCTGTTAATAATAGAACGTTGTGTTTTAGTTGTAGGAATGGACAGACTTAACGTCTTGAACAAGTAATATAAATAATTATATTATTACAAACTTGCCGAAAAACTACAGCTTCGCTGGGCTTAAATATTTTTAAATGATAATAATAACTCTTTTCGTTACATCGGTTTAAAATGAAATAAACCTGCAACAATACAACAAATGATTTTTATGGAAATTATTTTTTCATCTCTGTGATTCTTCTACCTTAATAGAAATAGAAGTGCAATATACTAAGTATTAACTTTATTATAAAAAGACAGTCAAGTTAAGTGCGATCAATCTAACCAAGACACGATTGATTTTATAGAGAAGCTAAATTTCTAAAAAATCTTTCCATTTAAAAGTTTCTTTTACCAAAAAGTTTTCTTTTTATGGTATAGTTTTTTGTACTCAGAGCTAAATATCTCTGTACTTGGAGTACCATTTGTCATTTTTTGTACGTTCACACATTTGTGTACGTTTCTGGGATTCATGAGTGTTTGAAAGTTAAGATAAAAATTATGAAAAGATGTATTTTCAAATCAATTTTATTGTATAAGTGAAACTGAGTTTATCGATCGAAATAAAAGCCAAATATCAATTTATTCTTTCCACGGCACGTAAATATATTTGACTTTTGCAAATTATTTACCGAATTATTCTTTCAGAATCCGGGACTATAAGGTCTGATTATGAGACAATGCCTTAAATTCTGGAACAACCCCGAATTTCCCGGCCATTTTGCAATCCTAATTGACCTGTGATCTGAACAACTTACTAAGTTTTTGGCATGAGTACTTTAACTATGGATGACTATAGATTACTTCAGATATGAATCTATTGGATATCGATTTCTATTTTGTTCCATCGCGTCGGTTAGATTTTTATTTGTATTTTCTTATTTTAATGTACAACCGTGTAAAATAAAATGACTTTTCTTTGCATTTTCTTTGGTTCTACCAAACTCCCTGAGTTCCACAAATTTACTCTACTTAATTTTTCCTCTTTCGTAACTTCAATTAATAATTAATATATCACTTGTGAAAATTCCAGATATCTAGACTAAAAGCCCGTCCTGTAGACGTTGGAAAGTGTATTTGTCTATTAACATATACGTATTAATATGTAAAAAAAAATATACACATATTTCTCAAGGACGGGGAAAAGTCGTTCACAGCCCACTATAACAAATTGTTTAATATCAATATAGATGTTGAGCTTGGCTGATACACAGCCGCGTGTCTGGTCAGATGAAACTGAATCTGTCCAAGCTACTATGTAAATTACTACAAGTGTCACAAAAGCATTGCGTGATGTCAACTCAAATAAAAACCCCACATTTACCGAAACATCGCCGTGATTAGTCACGCATTTATCTATTTTATTTGTTCCTCGTGCAATATTTTACGTTCTAACTTCTAGCCAAAGATACTAGTTACTATTAAAATAATGTTTTCTAGATAATTGTGTGCAAAAACTGTGCAATTTATGTATCCTGTGAGATTTAGTGACGTGGACACTGAAAATTTAAAAAACCTGTACTTACTATTTAATATAAAAATCTCACTCCTCCGAAACGGCTTGATCGATTTCTATAAAATATTTGTGCTCTGAGGTCTGAGGTCGTAGGCTATTTTGTATAACCCATAGGTGATAAGGGTGGCTCAGAAATGAATTTATATGGAAAAGCAATTATTAAATCCCAGCATTCAAACGTATATGAATGACAATATTTTCTTTAATTAAGACTAAGTTTTCTCTTCCTTCCTTCTAATTGATATTTTTATTTGGAAAGATGAATAATGCCTTTGAGGGATAAAAATCCACGAGATTCTACCCATTCATGCTAGTTGGCTATTCATTGTTGAAATTGAACTAAAGATATCTATTTTAAGAGGATTTTGTAGGCGTCTCGTTATTTCTGGGCTATAGAATTATCGTGGTTTATTTCATATTACTAAGATAAAATCCCAAAAATACAATTCATGTGGGATTTCGATATACTTTTTCCTCGTTATAACACATTGTTATTTGTTTTTTTTTGTTATTTTCTTTAAAAGATTATTAGCAGTATGAATCACATACTACTAGTATTCCCTTTACCCCTCCTAGGGAGCTGATAAATAGCTTGTGTCAGAAGTGGGCCTCGCCAGTAGTCCAATGTCCGGGATTTGAACTCACGACTTGTTGATCGTGAATCCAACGCCCGAACCACTGAGCTACTGACGCTTCAAAGAAAAAAGAAAAGTTTTGTGTTAACTTAAAGGTGAGGAGAGGTAAAGTAACTTAGCTTTGTGCACTTTTACACCTAACCATTCCAAAATATTCAAATATGCACAACGTTAATGTTCAAGTTTTCACTCCCGGAGTGCAACCCTTTTTTTTTAATCTGAGGTAAATGTCCACTATGTTTGATATAAATAAGCCATAAATTTATGTGATTTAATAATTGAAAACCTATCAACGATCATGTTAATGGAAAATGGATTCTATTCATTTATGAGAGGATAAAAGCGTGGGTTCTGGTTAGTTCATTAAAAAGCTTTTACAAACTATACAAAGCTGTCCAGTGATACATTAACTGCATCGAACCGAACTATTATAATACTGACAACAGTACTTATGAAAATCCCACCAAACAATATCCGAAGCCCGAAACATTAAATAAATATATTTGTTATTTCACACACATAGTGATGGTATAAACGGGATAAAATTAACAACGCGTTTAAATGTTTTCCTAATTTAATAAGCGGGCTTTTAAAAGGGCTTTGCGTTTATAACAATTTTTTTAGTAAGAGTCCTATTACGAATCGTAAAGACTCGCTTACCGTGCCCGCGCGCTGGTGTTCGTTTGCAACTTCGGTGGTGTTCGGTTGTACTTTCATTTTATTTATTGTAATCTTTTCTGATTATATTGACAAACGAAAACTAATGAAATTTATTACTTGTAGAATGAAGTTTTACATCATATTAGTTTATTTGATAAAATTGTGTTTATTTGGAATATAATGGACGCTGAATATAGACATTTATGGCTTAAATTAGGCTTTTTTTAAGATTTTTTCCGTGAAAACTCAAGTTATTTAAAGAAATTCTAAAACTCCAATAAACAAGTAAAACATTCAACTTATATTTAATGAATTTTAGCTTTTATAAAAATTGAATGTAGCAATGTTAATTTCAGCGTCAAAGTTCCATCGCCGACGGTTATACTTGTAAACTGAGTTCATAAAACGTTTATTGTAAATTACGCGATACATTAATATTAGAATAATGAAATAATTAAAATATCTTACTGCTACTGAAAATTGCAACGTCTAGAATTTTTAATTTGCGTAAAAAATGTAATAGGAATCTTAAAGTCTTTGAGCGAACGTAGCAAACACCAGTATTATTATACTTTGTTCATGAAAAGCTATATTATTTACAATCACAATGAATACCTGAAGGCCAAAAAAAAGCTATCTTCTTCTACACCTGCAAGGCAAATACTTATGAGCACCAAAACCTAAACGTGACACCATAGATTTATCCTGTAGAATTAATCAATTTAAAAAAAAATTAGTTAAATTTTAGCAGATGCGACGAACTAGTATTTTGTTTATTTATCATGTTTGTAGTATGATCATATAACATACAGAATAATAAAAAAAATTGTCAGTGGTTTAATTTTATCATGCATAATTATTTACTGTTTAGTTTATTTTATTATATTATTCTTTGCTCTGTTATGTAATACTTATCAGTGGAAACTGTATTGGTTTATGATATATATAAATTTCGTTTACTTATATTTATACACTGTTTGTTTCCCAAATAGAAATAAAATAAAAATAGACACTTGTTATGAAAAGCATACTAACGTTGTATTTACAAAACGTAAGAATCCTTTAAACGAAGATAGATAAGACGTTAGCATGGGTCTGGACAACGAAAGGATTGACAACTTACACTTAAGAGCGTGCTTTTGAACAATTTTGAAAAGCAGACTTTACTATTTTAGAGCTTTTCGTTTAAACGTCCACCTACAAGATAATGCGGTGTACAATGCACATCAATACGATTCAACACAGCGATTCAAGTGGAAGGTTTTAGTAGAGAAACCGGGCATGGGCGCAAGTTATGAATTAAATGTTACACTTGATAAAAGAATGATTATCATGTAATTTAGATGGAAGCCGAGTAGTGCCTAGGGCTGAACACCCAGGAGCAGGATTAAAGACGTTTTTTATAACCGTAAATTCTCACCTTCACCGCTCGACCTCGCTACCAAATACTAAAATAATAAAATACATTACTTACATACTCATCAACAACGGAGGCCTAGCACCACGCCAATAAACAACACAACACTATTACTCTCTACTTTGATATGTACCTACTGCGTGACACTACTTGACAGACAACTTTAGAGGTCTTACTCGAGAGGTCTGAGTTTAAGCTCAAAGTCATTACTTTTAATTCACTAAATACAAAATATCTAGATGTACTATTATGTCGAGTACTACAATATGCAAATACTGTTTGTGAGAGACTGGGTGCTGTACTAAGGTTGTATGACAGACAATCAGTCTTCTACCTTAACTAATAGAACGACTCAAACACTCGAAAGTAAATTAAAAAATAAAGTTTAAAAAACTATAATTCAGATAGAAACACTAATGAATAGGTATAAAAATGGTCAAGGTGGAACCGTGGTCGCACCCATGTGTACATACTATGATTATTTATATGATTAGAGGAACATCTCCATGAAACAGACATATAGCTTTTGGCTTCGCCGTAGTCGGGTAAAAAAGAAAACAACAATGTTAAGGAAGAAAAAATTATATCGTCGGTGAAGTTTTAACAGTGCGTAAGTCATTTTATGAGTGACTAGGGGCCCGTCCCGGCTTCGCACAGGTGGATAATTTTTTTTTAACATTTTGTCTCCCGCATTCGCTCCCTCTATCGCCGCGTTACTCGCTGCGCTGCGAGGCATACCACACCGCGCCGGCGGCCCGTCTGGGATTATTTTTTATTTATCTTGATATTTTTATTTCGTAATATCTTTCGACTGGAATGTCCGATTTCAATAATTCAAAAAGTAATTAACAGGTATTGAAACAGTCTATTATTTGGATTAGAATGAATACAAAGTTATGGAAAACATGGTTTGATTTTGATAGACATTTTTATCAACTTTTAAAATGTATAAAAGTAGTTATAGTGACTTAACTATAATAGTTGGACATATGGTCTCGCGGAGTTTTTTGTAGATATTGATACGTTCTATAATATTGTAGAACATTTTTTTGTTCTATCATCAATACTTTTCGCAGCGCATGCGATGAAAGATATTTTATGGCTAATTTTTTTGCACCTTGTGTTGGTTTTAGTGAGAATTTCTGGAGATTTCTAATTTTTTCTAGTAATAAATATAGCCTATGTTACTCAGGGATAATGTAGCTGTCTAATGGTGAAAGAATTTTTGAAATCGGTCCAGCAGTTTTTATGTTTATTCGTTACATACAAAAATACAAAAATCCAAAAATACAAATCTTTCCTCTTTATAATATTAGTATAGATTTGAGATTTGAACCTCATTATAGTTAGAGTATAATATATAAAGTACTTAATATCTGACCAATACGAGACCAATATGATAATTTAAAAAATTGCATTGAACGTGGGTTACTCTCATTTCATAAAGTTTTTCACTCTCCCGTTAAGTAGCTATTTTTCACTAACGCCCTGTCAGAACTTCACCGACGATGTGCAACTCTGTGTTTGTGTGTGAGAATCTGTGTGTGTTTGTATAGCTTTGTTGTGTGTGTTTTTAGCAATTAAATATCACATCGTGAGGAAACCTGCACTCCTGAGAGTTTCCCAAAGCTCTCTGTCGTTGTGTGAAGTCTGCCAAGCCGCACTGGGCCAGCGTGGTGGACTATGACCTAACACCCTCCTCACTCTGAGGAGAAGACCTAACTCAGCAGTATCCACGGATTATGATGATGTCAAAACTTTGTTTCTTGTTCGTTCATGTTAATATATACTTTTATTGTTTCATTTAACTTTGAATAATATTACTAAAACAAGCTTAAATATAATTAAATTTTCGAGGTTTCTGCTATGAAACTTAATACTGTTTGATTTCGTTCCCTTAATTTTATATTCAATATTAATTTAATATAATACCTTAACGAGTTTCTAAGACAGATATACAGTGTTTATGTTTATATACGGTATGTTGTGATGTTGGCAACATCGATTTAGGTAGCATTTCACTTGAAACGGAAACGTGGCGGATATTACGCCGAGAAGTGGTTGTTATTGAATTTCGAATGAACCCGTAATGCTGCAGCCGTGATAGACAGGTCTGCTGTAAAGTGAGTGAGTCTTTATAATATAGTAAGTTAAGTAGTTACCTTTGTTGTTGTTCTGTGAGAGCGAACCTATAGAGGAGATTGATGGTGTAGTATAGTGTCAAGTAGGCGAGCAGCTCGCGCCACACCAGCTTGTATACACTGCCTCGCCATCTGAAACAAAACATTCATTCATTAACACCACCATCCTAAGAAACTATAAGTTTATGGAAACAGTACTTCAATTCCTTGTTATTAGATTTGGGTAAGTATCCACTAGATGGCGCTGTGTTAAAATTTCGTAACATACTTTCTATATTTCTATACTGATGTACAATAAATTGAAAATTTGATAACATGGAGCTGATCCGATGGATCAAGAGTTGGGTGGAGCTCTTTAATGAAAATTGTTTGGGTATGTTTGCCTAGTTTTAGTAGTTCAAGTTTCCCATCAATGTTTATCTTATGTGATCACTTTATGTGTACTGTTCAATTACCTGGCTGGATCTAGGATTAAAGCTTCTCCTAAAAACTACGACCACGTTCGCGTAAGCTTTTAATACATTACTCTCTACAATGATACTCTTTTGTATCTTCATATTTGTAGCGAGTTCAAGACGTACGTACTTCTGCAATTATCTTCTTCTCACGACATCGATTTAGAAGAATCGATATTAACTTATATAAGTCGAGTTGTTGTATTATTAAAAACATACAACAATATAATAATAGCAGTCAATACAGACTTAATATAAATAATTATAAAATGCAAAAAAAATATGATATATTTAAAAATACAATTGTTACATACTTTAAAAAAGTTTAATACTCGATCCAATTTGATACTTGGTATCGAGAAATACTGTTACATTTCTACTCAGTGTGAGTGCGTTGCCATGGTGACAGGATTGTTATAATCTATATCTATACTAATATTATAAAGAAGTAAGATTTGTATTTTTGTATGTAACGAATAAACATAAAAACTACTGGACCGATTTCAAAAATTCTTTCACCGTTAGAAAGCTACATTATCCCTGAGTAACATAGGCTATATTTATTACAAGAAAAAATTAGAGATCCTTAAGAAATCTCACGAAAACCAACCCAAGGTGCCAAAAAATTTGCCATAAAATACCTTTCATCGCATGCGCTGCAAAAAGTATTGATGATAGAACAAAAAAATGTTGTACAATATTATAGAACGTATCAATATCTACAAAAAACTCCGCGAGACCATATGTCCAACTATTATAGTTACGTCACTATAACTACTTTTTTACATTTTAAAAGTTGATAAAAATGCCTATCAAAATCAGACCATGTTTTCTATAACTTTGCATTAATCCTTATCCAAATAAATTATTTCGTATTCAAGACTGTTTCAATACCTGTAAATTACTTTTTGAATTATTAAAATCGGACTTTCCATTCAAAAGATATTACGAAATTAAAAATATCAATATAAACAAAAAATACACGCCGACGCGACGCGACGGGCCAGTATAGCGACGCAGCGCAGCGAGTAAAGCGGCAAGAGAGGGGGCACCGAAATGCGGGAGGGCCAAAATATTTTTAAAAATAACATTCCACCCGCGCGAAGCCGGGATGGGCCGCTAGTCGTCTATATATTAATATTGTGAAGCATCTCTCAAGTTAATGAGCTGATAGTCATCAAACGGATGAACAGATCTTCACAATACATAGTTACGAACAATTTAGATTAAATTACCTTTAAAAAAAATAAAACTTCATCAGAATCGGTTATTTTTTAATGCCACGGATATACACACTTAGTATATAACACTCCGTCGATGTAGCTTCGGGTATATAGACAGGCCAATTACGAGTCGAACTTGTGCACGAAGGGTTCCGTACCAATATTTGGCAAAATAACTGTTTAGTACGACCCACTTTTGGTTGCGATTTTAATGAAATTATTTATTTTTGAAATTACCACCTATTACTGTTATTAATATCGACCAATAAACGGTAAAAAAAATCCCATACAACAAACCTGATTATTATCCCCTTAAATTTTTATTTTATTCTGTTTTTAGTATTTCTTACTATAGGGGCAACAGAAATACATAATTTGTGAAAATTTCAACTGTCTAATTATCACGGTTCGTGAAATACAGCTTGGTGACGAACAGACGGACGGAGAGCGGAGTATTTTTAAGGTCCCGTTTTTACCCACTGGATACGGGACCCTAAAAAGGATAAAAAGTAACAAAATATTCAGTTTCGTGAGTTCATCAAAGTTTAGAATATTGCAATATCTTTTTTGTAAACGTGAACCCAATATCCAGTGTTTCACAGATAGAAATAGAAAAATCATTGATCAAAAATGTAGTATCAAAATTTTTACGATTTCACATGTCGTATGCAGGAAGGGCAGTTAATTGGTATTGAAAACTTTGCCAGCTTTGTTTTGTAACAGCATTTTACAATGTGTTCCTGTATATCTATATAATAAATTTTAATAAAAATTTGGTACAGAGAGAGAGACTAGAACCTGGGAAAGGACATAGGTTACGTTTTATCGCGAAAAAAAGGCTTAAAAGTATTGCTTGCTTGAGGAATATTTATTACAGCAACAGAAGACAAAACAGTCATTTTTAAATTTTTGCTGCCCGTATGTTTATACCTACGCCCATCACTCAAAAATTACTGCATTAAATTGGTAATATAAAGGGTTTGTATTATTTGAATCTGAAGGCAGAAAAAAATGTAATTGTTATTATTATATAACTAGCCGACCCGCTTTCGCTTCGCTGAAGTGTATTCAAACTATTCACTCATACTGTACCCGCAACTATATAATCATAT
The DNA here is from genome assembly GCA_905147385.1 of Limenitis camilla. NCBI lineage: Eukaryota > Metazoa > Arthropoda > Insecta > Lepidoptera > Nymphalidae > Limenitis > Limenitis camilla. The sequence goes on from LR990224.1 coordinate 20,807,452, forward strand.
ATCTCTCATCGTTAAGGCAGCCTTCGTAAGAAAGTTTTCTCTGACTTACTGCGCCAAATCCGACTACCACGAAAAAGTCTTTTAATTTTTCGGGTTAATATATAGCCTTATATTAACCTTATATAGCCTTATATTATTTGGGTGGTTGTTGTCAGGCGCGGAAGAAAACCCGGGACATTCTTATATGTTTATTGCTTATCTACAGAGGACTTCGTACGAACGACACTTTTGAAAAATAGATTTTTACCAAAAACATTGATGTCGCGCTGAGCCCCAAGCTTACCTTGTGATAGAGAGAACTACAGCTCTAACTGATTGTACCTACGTAACATTAAGAAAATCCTCCTCCCCTCCCACGTAATCCCCTGTTTCTTCCTCGAAATCTGGACCGATTTTAATATTTATTTCGTTAAACTGCAGTACAGGGTCTAAGCTATGCCCGTTCGTTTAGCTTTTTGGGTATATATGTTAGTTATAATTAGTTTGCTGGATGTTTGCAAATGTAAATAAAAAAGTCCTTTTTTTTTATTTTAAAAGTTTTTTTTCTATATCGCATGGTATTTTTTTCTTCTGTAACTTCATTATCCTAGGAGGAAACAGAGGACTACGTTTGTATGAAAAAAGTGTCGACTGATTTCCTCTTAATACTATGACTTAAAACTAAGAGGAGAGTACACTACGCGAAGTATGGCTAGCGAGTCACGAGGTGTTAGTTCACAATCCTGATGGAGCATCCAGAGATCACACGTCAGCAGATACAAATGTTTAATGGCTGGAGGCGTGCGGCGCCGCTGTGCTTAGATTACGTAATACATATATATTGATAAGTGTAAATAAAGCTTACTGCTCTCTACAGGATTACTTGAACAATGACAACCTTTGTAAAACAGACTGATGTAAACAATGGCGTTTTAAATAGAGCAACTGTTGAGTTTCTGCCAGATCTTCTGATCAGAAGACCGTTTTCCGAAGTGGTAGTAGCTTCAGACAAACTGACTAATTTTGACGTGTCAAAAGTACTTTGTAAAATGTCTAAATATTTTTTTCAGTTTGATTAATTTATTTATAATGAATGTCGTGTTACAGATTAGCTGAACTGTTGACAACCAATATATATGTCAATCCTTTTACGTTACTCACATTATTCTACATCATTAAAATCGTTACAGTAATACCGTTACCGTATCGACGAGATGAACATTAAATATTTGACAGTTACGAAACCCAGTAACATTTTATTTTTTCCTCAATTTTCCAATGGTTTCAATATTTATTCTACTATTCGGGACGGAGACAAATACAACAATTCAAAAACCACGAAAATCGGTCCAGCCGCTCTCGAGTTATAACAAACCCGACTTCGTTTTATATATTAAGAAGATTAAATATTGATAAGTTATAAGCTCTGTCTCATTAGGTCAGCGACAGTTTGCCGTGTTTATGCATAGTGAAAAAGCCTTGTAAACCTGCTCCAAGATTGTCTAAAGGTCATGTTATAATTTGTGTTTACGTATAATTAATTATCCAAAATAATGAAATTTCTAGGATGTACTTGGGAGTTACCAAATGAAGCCATTTCAATACTTTTGAACATGAAACGTGCTTTGATATTGTTTTATATTTTCCTGGCTTCGCTAAGGGAAACTATAAATTTTCCAGTGCCAACAACACGGTTGATAGCGTCTGATTGAGTAATAATTTCTAATGGTTAGCAACACTGTTTATAAAGTAGTAGTAGCGGGTAGATCATTTTATTACGTGAAGACAATATATAACCTTTAGTGCGATAGATTAATCTCAGTCTCTTTGGTGTTGTCGTGCAGTGAACATGTAAGTTAGTGTTATAGTGTCGTGAATAAGGTCACCCTTCTCGAGGTCCACGTAAGTTTACTTTATTATCTATTGTCGGTAGCGAGGTCGAGTAGTGGAGGTGAGAGTTATTATATTATGAAAGAGTTCTTTAAATCTGCTTCTGAGTCTTGACCCTAGGCACTGCACGGCTTCCCTCATGATTACATTTCAATATTATAAGTGTTACTACGCAGTATAGCTCCCATATTATACTTAATAGATTATATTAAAAAAAACTAGCCGAGTCGTTCTCGCTTCGCTGAGGTGTATTCAAACCGTTCATTCATTCTCACACTCATTGACTTCTACTTTTATACAAACTTGTCCTGACAATAACTAACGCAACGATTTGGTGCAGTCGCTCTGAAGTTATGCGCTTACATGCTATAGAGGCGATACATTTTATTTATATACAGATACCCTCATCATTTAGTATAACTTGAGAGATAGGATAGTTTTTCCTCTATTAATAAGTATGTGCCATAAGTTAAATGTAAAATGTTTTGTTATATAGGCACCCGATAAACGACGTTGGTATTACTTTTGTCTTTCCTCCCAACTTAGGTGTGGCTTAATTAAATGAATTTTTTTGATTAAGATACTTCAAGATTGTCTTTTCTTTATCAGTACCCCATTTTTTTTGTCATTAATTGTTTATTGATTAAAACATTCTTGGAATTCCAAAATAATTAGAAAAGATTTTCTTCCCAAATTTGCTGCCCTTTAAAATCCGCTGACAAACACCACTTCAAAAAGTATAAACGTCAAACATACCGCGTTATAATCTATATTGGTATATATAAAAGGAGAAGCTGACTGACTGACTGACATATCAACGCAGGGCCTAAACTATAAGGGTTAGAAACTTGAGCTCTCTTAAGTTGGACAAATGATTGTTTTTATTTTTTTTTTTGCTAATTCGTTTGTTCTTGATTGTTCGATCAAATTTATCGTTTGTTCGTTGTTCATTTTTTTAAAAATTCGTTTTTCTTTTTTTTTCAATCAATCTAAGTCTAAATCAATCAAATGGAGGACAATGTTAGTATAAAACTTCGCCGTTTTTGAGGTTATTCAAATAAAATTCAGTACGTAGGTTCTTCATTGAAAGTCATGAAACACGTGTAAAATATTTTTTCAGAAATCATCCCTTAATGGAGCGTGCAAAGTTACTTCATAAAATTATTAAATATGTCAACGCTACTGTAGGCTAATATAACTACCTCAATATCGTAAATGAAGTTGCGGGTACGTAACATAGCTACTGGCATGTAAGTATAGGTATGACCTTAATTGTTACCATTAGCGAGGCGAGAGCAGCGCGTTTCAGTTCCCGCGTGTCTGCTACGTCACGCTCACAATGTGCAACAAACCCCCTTTATTTTACTTTAGCCAAAATAGAAGAAACAAACTACAAGTACAAGCTTAAGACCTTCAAAAAATTTGTTAATTTAATAAAGTTATGATTTTATTAAAAAAGGTAGTTAAAATGTAGGTAGATAAAATTTAAACGCTCATAGGCGTTGGCGGCAAATAAGTTAATCTACTACTGATTCTATTATCTGCAAAACGATCTCGGCTGACGTTATTACATTTCCAATACTTATGTAGTGTATTGCACTCGATCGGCAGCTAATTTGTACAATAAACACAACGGGCATGTTTAGTCTGCCGCTAGTTACGGTAACTTCAGACACCATCTTATTTCACAGTCACTTTGAAGCTCCGTTAAATAAATACGTATTTTACGTACGAGTTACTAGAACTATAGTTTCAGCAGTTGAAACTAATTTTTGATCACTTATTAATATAATAGCAATACTGGGGGACATACACAAAAGCAGTGAAAGCTGGGCTGGGTTAAGACATCGGTCTCTTACTCGGGAGGTAGTTCGATCCCCCACACAGACACACACCTTTGATTTTTCAGAGTTATGTGTGTTTTAAGCAATTAAATATCACTTGCTTTAACGGTGAAGGAAAACATCGTGAGGAAACCTGCACTCCTGAAAGTTCTCCATGTTCTCTGTCAGTGTGTGAAGTCTGCCAACCCGCACTGAGTCAGCGTGGTGGACTATGGCCTAATCCCCTCCTCATTCTTACGAGGAGACCCGGCTCAGCAGTGGCCCTCAGATAATGATGATAAATACTGGGAACAACTTTATAACCTCTGTTCTGACAGACATGAAGCATTTGTCAAACGAAGCACGCCTGGTGACCATTGTGGCTGTGCAGTGGTGTGGTATCGTGATGGCAGGCTCTCCATTAAATACGAAGGTTTGGAGTAAGTGTTTAATATTGGTTAGTCGGCGTTCCGTTTTAAGTGCACATTATTATTGTCTTGTGCGTGTTACTATGCAGTGTCCTTAAATTGTCACTCTGTAATTATATGGCAACACTAAACCTTTGTCACTCACGAATAGTGTAGTTGCCTCTCAGTGGAAAAAAATTTTAAATCGGATTTATAGTTCCTGAGAATCTCTTCAATTTACAAAATGACCACCTTATGGCACTTAAATGGCCATATCTTTTTATTTAGAGTATTTATGGCAACACCACATGGCCTATATTACCCGGAAAGGATGTAGCTTCCTATTAGTGAAAGAATTTTCAAAATCGGTTCAGTACTTTTCGAGTCTATTCGCAACATACAAATATACAAACAATTAAATCTTTCCTCTTTATATAATAGTATAGATGTAGATGTAGATTATATAGTATAGAATAATATGAAATTGCAGCAACTGAGTGATTTTGATGAAATGTTTATGTACCTGCTAAACTTTGCCCGGGTGCAATTTACCGCGTGTATTTACATTTAATTTCACACCTTAATCGCTGCATCGCTATATCACTATATTTATATTTTCAACATCAAAAGTTTATATACCAAAGACAGCTCGACATGCACACACCGATAGATGGCGTACGAGCACACTTACTTGTTAACTTTGTATTGTTAGGTATTGTATCGCGATAAAACATAGCTTTTGTCCTTCCCAAAGCTCTAATCTATCTCTGTACCAAATTTCATCAAAATTAATTCAGTGACCTTGCGTAAAAGACAGACAGTCATCTACGCGTCAATAGATGGCGTAAGTGGTATATTAAATCACACTGTAGTTTGTTTAGTTTGTATTCCTTGTATTACCTACATTTCTTAAGAGTTACTTATGAAATTATAAAATGAGTTAGGATTGGGTTATTTAGATAATAAGTATCAGTAGTTATTTTGATATTTAATACTTACAACTTCATATATGAACCCGGATATATTACGGAACTAATTTCACGCTTGTCAATAAGTTTGCGACAACAGAATATAGTAATTCACATTGATGAATTAAACCGTAACAAAATGATATAAATTGAACTTTATTATCAACTAGTATGTTAATGCATTAAAAAACAATCACTCACGCACCAACTCACTTTTCCGAGATCCAAAGTATTACTTTAGCTTATAAAGTATCTGTATGCAATATTTTATTTAAAACCTATGTAATAATTCAGGTTATAAAGTATTTGTGTCCAATAGGGTATTTTTTATTTTTACTCCCACCTCGAAATTTTGTTAAAATAAACCTTAAAATAAACCCAGTAAATATGAGCTATTAATATGAAGCTCGATCAAGGCGTACAATGATTTCTCGTATAAAATAAATAAACTTTGATTTTTATCTTCAAAATTCTACATCTCACAGGCATTTTATTGTATAACCTTGGTCAATGATAGGATTTCTTCAGAATTGAATGCTCTACAAAAGTGTCCATTGCGGAATAATCGTAACTCGAACTGACGGCGGATCACAGGTACTAAACACAATTTTTTCAAGAAATTCTCTCGTTTTTGTCCCCTATCTCGTATATTTTTACCCATGAGGGGACGGGGTAAAATACAATTCCCCTCTGCCGTTGGGAGAGCATCTCGTAAGAGCCGATTAACCCAGAACCCCCCTTTGGTGGTAGGGGATCTGTTCCCCGACTGGCTTGCGACCACCAGCATGCGAATCCGACCGCCAAGTGTCATAGACGCGTTCCGGCCGAGCCACATGTGGGCCAGATCTACCTCCCTCCCTCTCCCATCCCATTAAAGCTGCGGTTCCAATGAACACCGGCTTCTTGCTCGGGGTCCATTAAAACCGTAGCATTCTTCTCTTCGCTCCCCCTCCTCACTCTATCCTCGAGGCGGTAGAACAAGAGATACCCTCTAGTTTTGCCGATGTCCAGGGGCAACGGTGGCTGCCTTCCATCAGATGGACCGTCTGCTCGTTCGTCCCTTATCTGTCATAAAAAAAATATATGCGAAGAACTCCAGAAAAAATATAAATGATAAACTTGATACTATTAGAGCTATTATCTATATACTTCACATATCTTCCAAAAATTCATTCATTGACTTTAAAATTTGATTCGCATAGCTCCGGTATATTGTACGGAAAGTTCCATTTTAAACAGTCAAGAAGTGCCTAGGGCGCGAGGCCTAGGAGCAGGGTTACTTGCCGTTTTATGTGAACAAAGTATCACAATCATTATAGAAAAAGAGAAAGGGATTTATCATTTTAACTGTATGAATGACTTGGATGACTTTTGTTTTATGGCCGTTTATTTGGCAAACGAACAATCAGCACACCTGGTGGTAAGTGGCCACCGTCGCCCATGGACATCAGCAATACATGAAAGTAACTCTTGTTTTGCCGATGCGTTGCCGCTTCGAAGATAGAGTGAGGAAGAAGTATAAAGAGAAGAATGCTACGGTTTTAGACAACCCAGAAAGGGAGGGAGAGTGGTAAGTGTGGCCCAAATGTGGGAACTCAACATAGACACTTTGCGGTCGGATTCGCATGCTGGCGGTCTCAAGCCAGTCGGGGAACAGATCACCTACCACTAAGGGGAGCTGAGTTGGTCGCTCAGACTATCTCAGATCGATTGTTTGATTATAGTATAACTTTTATATATACATATACGCCCTTAGTGTATCTCCTAAGGTTGAGTAATATCTTATTACTAAATTGCACTCGTGGGTCACAACTTACACGAGTCGCCATTTAATAATATTTTAAAGTAAAATACGATCAGTTTGCCGTCGAAATTCCACAAATTCTGTATACCATAACATCAGGTAACTGTTGTAGGATATCATTTTGAAAATATTATTTTATGTGTAGGAGAAACATGCTACCTAAACAGAAGGCGAGCTGCGCAATAGACTTACTACCAAGGTGTAGGGTTAAAGGCCATTTATATAATTACAATGCTCTCCTTCGCTACTCCTAACTACAATAGATAAACACATACATTAACAACAACCTATACAAAGAAACTACTTTAAACTATCGACTACAAACTAACTATTATCTCTATTCCTATAGATTTGAGGCAGTTTGACAAGTAATTTCAATTTTAATTAGATGTTGTGTAGCGAGTTAGAGCTTGATTGGTGAACTTTGTGAACCTACACCGGGGTCGCAATCCCCAGGCAATTGTCATGTCGCAGTATTATTGTCGTATATCTGTTAGTGAGCAATATGTCTTGCTGTGTCTATTTAATGAAAGTCCAGTCAGATAACTAATAAGAGTTTGTGTGAACTTTGTGTGAGTCGTGTTTGTTCGTTTGTGTTACGGTGATATTAATGTCGAACTTGATGAAACTTTATTTATCTTGACGAAAGGACAGTCAGACAGTCAGACTGTGGTACACAAAATGTAAATTGTATAGCATAGATAGATTATGATATTTGCAACTTTTTAACTGTGCTGTGTGGAGCTACACCGGCGCGTCTGCGAGTATTTTTTGTTTATATTGACATTTTTAATTTCGTAATATCTTTTGAACGGAATGTCCGATTTCAATAATTCAAAAAGTAATCAACAGGTACTGAAACTGTCTTGAATACGAAATAACTTATTTGGATAAGAGTTAATACAAAGGTATTGAAAACATAGTCTGATTTAGATAGGCATTTCTAATCTTTTAAAATCTAAAAAAGTAGTTATAGTGACTTCTGTCTATAATATTGTAAAACATGTTTTTGTTCTATCTATACTAATATTATAAAGAAGTAAGATTTGTATTTTTGTATTTTTGTATGTAACGAATAAACATAAAAACTACTGGACCGATTTCAAAAATTCTTTCACCATTAGAAAGCTACATTATCCCTGAGTAACATAGGCTATATTTATTGAAAGAAAAAATTAGAGGTCCTCAGGAAATCTCACTAAAACCAACCCAAGGTGCAAAAAAATTAGCCATAAAATATCTATCATCGCATAAATATCAACTAAAAAACACAATAGTTATCTCATAGTGATTAAAAGTATCACACAAGTCAAGATTTGACTAAAATATGAAAAAAATCATAACTCGAAAACATTTTGGTGGAACATACATGGTGATGATTCTGATAGCCCAGGTAATGCTCTACCTTTGGACATGCGGTTGACACTACTTATTGAGACATTCTCTATAAAATCTTTATTGTACGTGAGTAAATATAGATGTTAATTAAAAGTATTGTAACGTTAAACCACTTATATACTAACACCATCGATTTAGCAGGGAGGTCTACTCGTTAGCTAACATCTAATTATGTAATAAAGATAATCTAGACAGTTTGACAAGTAATTTAAAAAATATGTAGTTTTGTGCACATAAAAGTGGAGGATTGCTGCAAAAAATCGATTTAAAAATATTTTTTTTAATATATAGTTTTATACGCCGAAAACGCTATCCGTCATGATAGTGACGTCATACAATTTGTAAACAGTTAAATATATATATTAATCTATATATATTAATACGTGAACCAAAAACTTTGTCCCCCCCTTACGAAAATTGTAATGTTATGCTTAGATCTTTAAAACTACGCTACGGATTTTGATGCGGTTTTTTAAATAGATAGAGTGATTCAAGAGGAATGTTTATATGTATAATACATAAATAATATAGTAGAGAAATAAACTAATAAATCGTGAGAAGCCGAAAGCGGGTCGTTAGTGGGTAGTTTATATAGAGAATAAAATTCACACACACTTACAAGTATTTGACACACATACGTATGTATATATATACTCTTTTGTTCATTGTTAGAATAATTTAAATTAATTAAGGTCGAATTACGAACACAAGGCGACCATTAGTATCTCCAAATCTCTTTAAAGCTAAATGAAAACTTACTGTCTTTTTCGATCTTTTAATAAGATCAATCATGGACGTTGGATTTATAAAAGCTGAAAGTACAAATTTGCGGAAAGTCGATGAACTGATGGTTTGTGAATTCTTCTCATTAAAAGCTAGATTTCTGCGCTGCCGAGATTATTAATGTCAAGATATCTATGCATGTATATTGCACAGTCGACCAGTGCGACTTTGTCCGCGTGTAGCTTCACTGCTATTGGTCTTAGCGTGATGATATATAGCCTATAGCCTTACTCGATAAATGGTCTATCTAACACTGAAAGAATTTTTAAAATCGGACAAGTAGTCATTGAGATTAGCGCGTTCAAACAAACAAACTCTTCAGCTTTATATATGAGTATATAAGATTTGGCAAAATACCATAATAATGGACATAAAAAAGAAACAATTGCGAAGAATTATGTGATCAAAAGTACTTTTAAAATTTTTAAGTGTCATACATAACCTCTGACATTAGCGTTATTGGTTTGTTTACAAGCTCAATGACGTCACAGTTAGTAATATAAAGAACATGGCAAATAGCTTTTTCGTCTTTTCGGAAATAGTTTATTTTTGAAATTAAAGTTTTTATGGTTTTCCAAAAAAGAGTCAACTAGCCTATTGTACTGTATAGAACCCTAAACATCTTACATAGTAATAACTATAAAAGCATAGGTGTGAAGATAGAAACTAATATTTACGAGTGACTGGAATGTGGGCGATCGGTTACAAAAATATTGACACTACCGCGACCAGTATCTGCTTCCCTGAGGATCTGGTGATGAGGTCACCATCACAACTCCTGATATTCAATATTAGGCTGACTGTGATAAAGAAGAAAGGATAAAACTACAAAGTAGAGCAAACCGCCAAGATACCACAAACACTGATTAACTGAATGACGTCACGACTCAGTAAACGTTATTTTATTTTTATGAATCTTAACTAACCCTTCATGACTATTGTATAGCAACAGTAGGTACTAATGATCATTATATGATAAATAATTATAAGCTCTCTCTTTTGCAATTAATGGTAGATCCAGAAGTAGAGTTAAGTGGGAAGAATTGAGGAGGTATTATGATTTTCTGAACCAGATACGCATTTTGCCGCCAAAATTAAAGCCATTTGGTGTCCTCAATTCTTCTAGTTCACAACATATATGAATTTATTTCAGTATAAAATGTAACTTTTCGATTGTGTATTCACATCACATAAAAAACTTATAATCTAGATTAAAATATAGAGCAGTTTTTTTCCCGAAAAAGCAATGTCCCCGAAGGATAGAGGGGTATTTGTCACCAAAAAAAATTTGGTCATATATTACATGAACTGAAAAATACATTATACCTGGTAATAGTACAAATTCTGTTGAAATAAATAGATAGATGGAATCACTGAAAAGTTATCCTTTCTTTAAAGATAAAAAACCAGGTGAAAACATCTTCAACACGGACGTAGAAGGCAAACAAAACTAAGGTAAGGGAAACTAGTAAGATCGAATGTTAGCGATAGAGATCCATGACCAATTATCCAATCCTATGTTTAAATAGTCCTTTTACTAAAGACCATCCTAATGCTGAAAGGCAGGATCACCAGCTGATAATTCATACCAACCCATAATAAAATTAGTACGTGAGTAATGTACTTTATTATTTGGTAGTGAGGTCGAGCGGTTATAAAGGACTTCTTTAAACCTGCTCCAGGGTCTCAAGCCCTAAACGCTTAACTTCCATCTAGATTACATGTTAATACTGTCGTTTGAGTATTACTGCGCAGTACAGCTCTCATACTCTTAATAATAGATGGCATACATTTTGGAAAGGTTATACAATTATTTTGTTTACTGTATAACTATCATAGGCTCACCCGGATATGGGCACTTGATTCTTAAAACTGGATTTTAAGTGGCCTTTTAAATTACCGAGATTATTACGAATGGTAAGGTTACGCGTGATCATGGTAGGTGTATTGTATGTACGATAGCTTCTCGAAATTCGTTTTTTTTTAAGCTCGAGGAAGGAAAATGTAGTATTAGATGAAAGGTCAGATAAGACCTTTTATTCGACACTGCTTATTATCAACATACAAATCTATATATCTATATATTTTTTAAATCCTAAGAAAATATATGTGTGTGGGTATAGTTAGGGTAGGATAATTGATCTCTGATTGGTTGGCGGTCAACCAATAGGGTTGATTTACTTCTACGTCACCCGTAGAGTGATATTACTAGTACTTTCTGTCCCTTTATATTCTGTTTACTGACGGAATAGAGTTGTTGTTTCACGCGTGGTATCTTGGATAATTATTCAGTAGTTATAGTGAAAGTGTGAAGTGCAGTGTTGTGTTGTTGGTGCTAGGAATGCCGTCCGATTAAGGTCACGTAACTCATTACAATGTAATTGCCACGTGGATAAGTAAACACAACGTTATGTTACGTTGGCCTTGTGTTAAGTTAACCTTGTGTTAGGTTAGCCTTCTATAAGCTTAACCTTGTGTTAGACAGAGAACAAAGACAGTGAAGGCGAGTGTTTCGTGGATGAAAGGATCCTTTAAACCTACACTCTTGGTCACAAGTCCAATGCACTGCTTGAGTTCCTGTCAGAATATTAAGAGATCGTAATCTTCTGTCCGTATTGCTCTCGTAGCTTCCAAGATAGGCCTTCCGTTGTGTATCTAGAATGCATATATCCGATTGTACATAGCTAACTCCTCTCAACAAACATTCGTTTTCTTCGACATACACTACTAATAGATACTAAAATCTATTTATAACCGACCCAATTTTTAAAAAAATAGGAAACAACATAGGGACAATAGGATTGCAAAATCAAGTTACGTACAAATACGTCATTGTATTTATTTGTAAACCTAAACAATGTTTTATTGTTTTTAGTTAAGGTTTTGCTCTCCTCTTCCATTGTGCCAGTAGTTCCCAAATTTTTACGTCTCGCAGACCACTTGCCATTTCTTTTTTAAAACTACTAGTTTTTGGTTTCCAAACCCCACCATGGTTAAGTGTTCCTTCTGAGCTAAATGCTTGTAAATAGAAGTAGGTTCAACTAAGTAGCGTAGTGTAGACTGGGGATCTGAATTACAGTGTTAATCAACGCATCGAATTACTTATCTATAAACAACGTAGATCCATCGAATCTTTGGGATTTTTGGAAGTTTCTCCTACAAATCAGTAACGGTGAAAAGAATCGGCGTCGCCTGTACTGGCGTTGCAAAACGTATTTAATGATTTTATATGTCAGAGGTGTGAGTTAGGTTTAGGTTAGCCTAAGGTTAGGTTAGCCTTGTGTTAGGTTAGGTTTGTGTTAGTCTAATCTTAAGTTGAGACAGTGAAACTAAGCAATGGAGGCGAGTGTCGTAATTACATAAAAGGGCTCCTTAAGCCTACACCTTGGTCACAAGTCCAAGGCACTGCTTGGGTTCCTGTCATGATAGTTCTATCCTGACCGTATTGCGCCCGTAGCTTATATTATAAGCCTGTCCTTCTAATTGTATCCGACATATCCAGAAAAATCCAGTTTTTTTTTAAATTTATCTTATATTGTTTTTCAGGGTTCTACAACGAAGCAGTCCACGCAAGACGTCCGTGAGTAGAAAATTATTTTTAAGGTTCCTTACCATAAAAGGAAAAAAGGAACTCTTATACAATACCTTCGTAATGCGTCTGTCTGTCAAGATTTTTATTTAGGAAACCATGGAGATTAAATACTCAAGCCGACGGTTACTTGCGGCGGCGGTCCACGCATTGAAAAGATACGACTGTTTATGTGGTTACTCACAAAATTATTGGTGACTTAGAATCATGAAATTTAGCATGAAACAATATCTCATAGCACAAGTAAAAGAAAAATATAAAATCTGTAAATTACTAAAGCAGAGTCCGTCCACCTAAAGAGATGCTCTAGAACTACATAACAGATGAGGGATAGCAGAGCGCTTACTATTCCGTGATATCGTTCCCATATCAGCAGAGAAGAATACCCGAAAGGTTTATATGTCTACGCGCGAATTAGTTTGGGAACCTCTGGACTTTATTCGCGCATGGACGTATATTTAAATCCACCTTAAACTTCATTATACTTCTTATAAATATTCAAATAGCCCGTATTTGGTTAAACAACGTCTAGTTTCCATCCGCAATAGTAGGGCCTACCGCCTAGTGTGAATTAAGTTCAAGTACAGCGCAAAAACACGACACGAAAGTTTCCCTTCGCAATGACCATGCACGCTCCTCGCCTCTCCCCCCCACTCCTCGCCACCGCCCTCGCTCCTCACATACTTACACGACTGTTTAATCGGTTTTACATTATAAACAACTAGACGTGCCCTCACTGTGCTAGTGTATAATGACACTTAAAATATACTTTAGATATTGTAAAGCTGAGTAGTGCCTGGGGATTGCAAGTCAGGCGCATGTTAAATGAAAGTTTTATTTTATTCCAATAGTTTATAAGCTCTGTTCCGATAGACTTGAGACTGTTCTCAAACGGAGCTCTTCTAGTGACCATTGTGGCTGCTGTTGGATCTCCATTACTAAGGTTTGGAGTGCTTGTTTAATATTGGTTACTCGACTTTCGTATGAAGTGCATATTGTTATTATCTTGTGCATATTACTGTGCGGTATAGCTTCCATGTAATTTTATAATCTAACGATTTTCGATTATCGAGACCTAGCAGTTACAGTATTTTTTACAATGTTCACTCTATGAAATTGCTTGATACAATCACTTGTATCTCCTCAACGAAGGTAAGTGAACATTATGATGAAACGTCGATATTTGAACGTTTATTTGAAGTGTTTACTCAATTCTATTTATTTTCCTTAACAACAACCTATTTAAAGGAGGAAACTGGTTGGAGTTTCCTTTTACAAAACACTCCAATTATGAATATTTTGAAAAGAGGTTTATATTTATGAAATTTCACTAATACTCAATTTCCCTTTGTTGTATTTATATAAACGCCGACGCTACAACTACGGGGTGTTATAAGTGTATCTGTATGTATGTCTGCGTTGTAACGCCCAAGTAATGAACCGATTCTGATGAAGTTTTATTTTATTTAATCGAGATGTTTCGCCGGTTGAAGATTATCAGCTCATTGCTCACTTGAGAGCTGCCTCACAATATCAATATATAGACAATTATAACAATCTTGTAACCATGGTAACACACTCACATTGCTTACACTGAGTACACATGAAACGGTATTTCTCGATACCCTTCTTTCGATATCAAGAATCGAATAGAATTGAATCTCAAGTGTCTGTGTTGACTGACACTTGAGATTCAATTCTGTCGTTTGGGTATCGATACTAATTATAAAAATTTTAATTTAATAGTTGTCGTAAATGTACTGTATTTAAAAAAAAAACAAGAATGATGATGAAGGCAAGATACTAGATTTTTTATAGATTTATATATTTTTACATTTTTACTAGCTAAGCCGGAAAACGTTGTTTTGCCATATAAATTTGGGGTGGGCCTCCCTTATCACTTAGGGTGATAAAAAATAGATAGTAGCCGATTCTCAGACCTACTGAATATGCATATAAAATTTCACAAAAATCGGTCGAGCCGTTTCGGAGGAGTATGGTAACTAACATTGTAACACGAGAATTTTATATATAAGATTTTATATTTTAACATAACACTTGTCATAGGAAATAAATTTAAGAATATTGAAATAATGATAGATATTCTCGAAACTTCAAGATATGCCAAATTATTTCCAACTTTTAATAGGAGGAAGTTTATCTGAACAACATTCAGATAAACTTCCTATTGGAAATATTGTACTGCGTTTCCACTAGAGATGAGCTAGATCGTGTAGCTAGGCTAGGTTATAATAAAATAGACAGTCTAACTTAGTTTATAAGGAGATATTCGTTGGAATTTTTTTTATGGTAGATAAGGTGCAAACGAGCAAAAAGTCTGGTAAGTGGCCACCATCGCCCATGGATATCGGCAAAACTAGAGATATTTTTTTGTATTGTCGATGCGTTGCATCCTCGAAGATAGAGTGGGGAGGGGGAGTGAAGAAGCAAATGCTGCGGTTGCAGTGGACCCTGAGCAAGAGTTGTCGCAAGCCAATCGGGGAACAGATCTCCTACCACCATGGGGGTGCTGGGTTACTCTGCTCTTACGAGACGCTCGTCCAGCGGCAAAAGGGAATAGTATTCTAACCCGTCCCCTCACTTATGAAAAATAAACATTGTAGGTTTCCTTTGTGACGAAACCTGCACTCCTGAGAGTTCCCTAAAGTTCACAAAAGTTGTGTGAAATCTGCCAAACCACACTGGGCTAGAGTGGTGGACTATAGCCTATCCTCCTCCTCACTCTGAGCAGGAAACCCGGCTCAGCAGTGGGCCATTAATGGGTTGTGATGATAAACATTGTAACCGGAGGAATAAATAATTGTAAGGAAAACAAATTTTCTGCACCCAAAATTATTCTCAGATAAGCACGAAATATTATTGCAATGGAATGGAATAAATTATTTTTGAGGTAAAATTGTTCAGGCATTCGATATCTATTATCGCATTTGGCAAACGTTGCATGACATTGTAAAAGACCTTTGAATTTGACAGGAAAACGTTGAGGAAATTCCAATTTTTTCTGGTATTTATTGATTGTTGAAATATTAGATATAGAATTTCAAGAGACAGAAATAATAAATTATTACAAGTATTTTTAATCCCTTCAAGTAAGCTAAGATGCGCGTGTTAGGAGTGAGCCAGGTCAGAAGTTCAATGAGTGGGATTTGAACCGAAGACTTATTGATCGTGAAAACAACGTCTGAACAACCCACCTACGCCCTAGAAATATTGAAAAACACCGATAATTAGCTTTGTTTTTTATTGGACACGATAAAGAAAAATTCTTTATTTGGACAAATAACATATCACAAAATACAATATGATCATCTGCTGCCAAACTAGTGTTAACTGTATTTCGGCATACAGCGCCATTCCCCATCACTATACAAAGCCAATTATGTTGTAATATCTAAAGTTACATTTATAAGTTTCTTGTTATAAATTTATATATTTTCATTTTGTGTGTTGTGTGTGTGTATATATTTATGTATGTTTTTGTGTGTTTACACTAAGCGTTTATTCAATTAGCTATCCACTTGCAGAAGTTCCTCACATTCATTGTATGTAAGTTTATTTAAATATTCATAAACAATTTTTTTACAAAGTATTTTATTTTGTGGATATATGTTTAATGTTTGATTTAATTAATTATACAGATAAGGGCCGATAAAACTATAAAATCTTCTTATAGATG
Organism: Limenitis camilla; assembly: GCA_905147385.1. Taxonomy (NCBI): domain Eukaryota; kingdom Metazoa; phylum Arthropoda; class Insecta; order Lepidoptera; family Nymphalidae; genus Limenitis; species Limenitis camilla. Next base: position 20,823,790 of record LR990224.1, read on the forward strand.
AAGTACCAAATTTTAAATAACATTTGCAAACTCTGTCTTCTACGTTGATTTAGAAGCTTAGGATCAAAGATTAAGTTAGCATATGGTTTTAGTACAGTTTCAAGAATAAATATTTGTCTAATTGTGAGAACTTCACACAGCTCATAAAGTGCCGTATTGGGAAATCTAATAAGTTTAGGAAATGATTTCTAATATCGCACGTTGGGCCAATTTTAATGTTTTAAGGTCAGTCAGTGATGCAATGTCTTATCAGTGATTGAAACAAAGCATAATAAATTTCTTTAAGAATTTTTGGATCCGCCAGATGGCAAAGATTTTTAAATAGATAAATTAGTTTTCGAATTCTACTTGATAATGATTGAATATGTTTGTTTTAAGAAGTTTGAAGTTAAGATTACAATCTACAGTAACGCCTATATATCTTATTGTATACACTCTTTCGATTGTCCTACAAGAACACATATCTGAAACCATGCTACAATCATGTGATATTAAACGATGCCTATCTCTAATCCCCGTCGGTTTACGAATTGAATATGCTAATTTGGTTTTTGCTACATTGATTGTAAGAATATTTTCGTGGAGCCACTTTCTGATCAAGTTAAAGCCGGATTGAGCAGTTTCAAAAACCTCATACCAAGTATTTCCTGTAGAGAGGTCTGTGTAAGAAAATATTTTACCTCTTGTTAATTTTATTTCTGTGAGGTCGTTAATATATATGAAAAATAGAGTAGAGCCTAATATACTGCCTTGTGGGACACCGTACTGTGCCATAATGTCCTCGCTGATATTATTTTCCACTCTTACACATTGGTAGCGTTCGCTAACGTAATCTCTGAAAAGGATATCATTCACGTTTTGTACATTGTTGGACCAAATGTGAAAGAGCCGGCCAGAAAAAAAAGTTTAGTATTCGGATTTTCATTTGCCAATATGAAAGCAGCTTTATAGTTTTTTAATAGCTTGTAACAACTTAACCATAAGGCGCACAGGTTCGGTGTCATAGTAAAAGAAGCTAGGAATTGTGTCTTTATCCGAATATTAAACTTTTTTTTTCTGTCCGGCTCTTTCAGTTTTTGGTTCAAAATGAATGATCTCCTTTTGTAACTGAATCCCTCTAATACCTAGTACCGAAATTATATCGAGAGCTTTAGTTAAACATTTTTTAACCATATCTAAATTTGTACAAATATAGCTAGTTAGTTCATTAACTGCATCTTCTGTAAACCTGCCTTGACGGAAACCCAACTGATTCAGCGAAAGTGAATTGTGTTTATCAAGATAGCTAGTAAGTTTTTTATTTAAAATCTTTTCTAGTATTTTAGACGTAGAGGGTAAAGTAAAGATAGGTCTACAGTTATTTATAAGTTGCTTATCTCCTCCTTTGTATATAGGTCGAACTTCTGACTTTTTTAAAACTTGGGGAAACATTCCTTTTTCCCATCTTCCTTCAAATATTAAAGATATGCGTAAGAGAATTATGAACTTCGTCCCATCCTATAGAGCAAACGTTTTTTAATTCTAAAATTTCAATTTCTTTTTCATCAGTTTTAAGTAGTACAAATGAATTTTCAATTGATTCAGATGTTTTCGGTTCATGTACGAGGCATGAAGAATTGCGATTTATGTTGATTAGGTTGTCAGCAAGTAATTTCCCGATATCGATAAAATAATTATTTACTTTATTCAATGAAAGTAAAGGAGTACAATCAAGACTTAGTAATTCATTAAGTTGTTCATTCCTAATATTCATATTACTAGGTAATGGTTTTGATAAAATCCCAAAGTTTTTTCTTATCATTTCGAGAATTTGTTATTTGACTTTGACTTATTGTAACTTTTTTTTACTGTTTTTAAGATTTTATTACAAAAGTTTCTGTAACGAGCATAAGATATTTTAACAATTTTATTTTCAGGAAACAATCTATGTTTTTTATTAGCTTGTCTCTGTTACTTATACAAGGTAGTAATCCAGGAGTGATCCATGGCTTAGTTATCCTTTTCCTGCGTGAAAGTGTTATTGTTACAGTATTGGATTCTATTGCTGAACTTAGGCAATTGAGTAAGTATCTCATGGAAAAATTTGGATCATCGGAATCGTATATCTTGGTCAAGTCAATGTCTAATATATCTTACTTAAGTTTAATTATATTTAATTTAGTTATAGTTGGTATTGCTATATTACGCGGTAATTTTAGGTTCACATTCATTATAACAGGGTAATGATCAGTTATTGATGATAGCGCAACTATGGTAATTGTAGGATTTTTAGTTTTAAGTATTAGATGATCAATACAGGTTCCGCTTTGTTCACGAGTTACATGGTCATGTCCAGGCAGAAGACCATGAGATGCAAGGACTGTAAGGTATTTATCTCCTATATGTATGTCTCCTACTACAATTACATTTTTGTAATTCGCGACACTTAACAGGATTCTATGTAATGAGAGTGTAAAGGGCTCAGTATCTCGAAAAGATGGAGGATCTATATAAAGCAATAATTGCTAAAAATTTTTTTATAGTAACTGCTAGACAATTTGCATCTGAGAACTCATTTTTTATATTATTTAGTAATATCCCATCTTTTTGAGTTTTATTTTTGGTGGATGAAAAAGATTGACATCCGTTTAGACTCGGAACATTATGCAGCTTTTGAAATTAACACTCTGTGAGTACAACGTGAAAACCAATTACACATACTTAATAATGTTAAGTTAACTACTAACTAAATAAATAATTAGTATAAGATAGAAATTAAGGAAACAAACATTACGACACACTCAGGCTACGCATGTAGTTATATTATGACACCTTCCCGTGTCGGGATCAATTTGATAAATATAAAGGGCGTAACTTCTTTTATATTCTTTTTTATTTCGTTTAATTACATAATATTTTACATTTTAATACTATAAATAATCCACTATGTTAATTACGTCGTGCCCTGCCCAAGATTGGGGCAGCTCTCCTTTTCTTTTATATCCAATCCGATATATTATAATCCTATTATTTTATTATCGAGCCTTGTGTCATTGTGTATGGAGTTCTTGTTCACCAACAAAACTCCATACTACGTACCTAGGCCACTTAGCTCATTTCAAATATTCCCGAGCTATAAACTTCTGTTGTCTGTGGTGTTCGGTACATCACTGCTCTAAATTCCAATCTAAAGTTAGTCGTTTGCCGCCATTAAGCTGGCTATTGAAGGGAATTAATGTAGGTACTTTGAAGTAAGATAGTTTTCTATATTTTGTAATACGTGCCATTCAACTATTCATCATCATAACACCCCATTAATGGCTCACTGCTGAGCGGGGTCTCCTCCTTAGAATGAGGAAAGGGTTAGGACATAGTTCACCACGATGACCCAGTGCGGGTTGGCAGACTTCACACACCTTTGAGAACTTGGAGAAGTCTTAGGAGTGCAGGCTTCCTCATGATGTTTTCTTTCACCATTAAAGCAAGTAATATTTAATTCCTAACACATAACTTCAAGTTAACTCCAATTTATTCAAGTACTAATGAGGGGTGGAGAATCTTTGCTTCGCTTATCTTTGATGACGTGGGGAATGGAGCGGTCTGTATGGTGATTATTGAAAAATACCTTCCAATGTTCACGTCAGCATGAGACGGAAAGACTTTGATTACTTTTGCTGACATGGGTGAACCTCTCCGGGTTGATTATTATACAAATCCTTACTTAATACTTGAACAACTCCATAATCATTTGACTGGTTCCCTCTTTACCCACAATGCTTATTTATAGCTCTTTGTAATAGTAAAAACCGCATTAAAAAAAAAAAAAAAATTTTTACTATTATTTTCATTGTCGGACTTCGACATAGGGTTCCTTATGAAAAAAAATTTTACTTTTCTGTAGTTTTATTATTATTGGCAACATTAAAAAAGATTATGTATATGGATACCAAACTGTTGCTTATAAATTATTGAAGGATTCATTTAATTTTTTATAATCCTTGTCCCAATGGAGCAAAGGCAGTTTGACTAGTAATACCGTGGAGTTAGTATACTTATCACTCTTCATTATCTCATTCTTAATGAGAATCATATGATTGTTTTATGTTAAATATTAGATTATGTTATTTAAATTTTGGTGCGCACTCGAGCAGTGTAGGCGAGAGTTTAAATATAAAAGAACCTTTAAAAAAAACTTTTTTTTTATTAGGTAGAGGTAGAATAAAACCTGATTATTTACAGTAATTGCGAAAATCTCAATAATGACCTTAATAAGACCTTGACGATGGTGACAGTTGAAACTAATTATTCTATTAACACTTTAACGTTTCTATGTCTATTATAGTACATATAGACAGATCAAACGATACTGAAAATATTCACAAAATCCTTCACAATGGAGTCTCAGCATAACGACAACACACCATTTGATGTGAAATAAATATAAACTGAAATAGTATTTCAGTTAGCAACTTTATATTCGCGAGTATAACCTCTGTTCTAATAGACTTAAGCCATCTGTTAAACGGAGTTCGCCTGGTGGTGTTGTGGTGTGGTGTCGTGATGCTGGGTCTCCATTACGAAGGTTTGAAGTGTATATTATTAATGTGCGTGTTACTGTGCGGTTTACCTCCCATTTAGATAACAATACTAAAAGACACTTTTTTGCAGTTATTATACTAATCATTGAATATATGTATGGAGGGGGGGTGGTGGGCACAATTTTCCGACGTCAAATTTAAGTTTTTCCCGTAATAAAAATTGTAGGGAACCCTTAGTGCGTCAGACCAACTCGCACTTGACCGAATGATATTGTTTTGAATTGTATTTTTATTTTATCAAGGTCACAAAAATTATACGAAGTGTTGCCACAATTATGGCTGCTTTTATTAGATACTAGCCAACCTGCCCTTACTTCGCTGAGGTGTAACTCAAACTGTTCTCGTCACACAACTATGAATAATATCTCTCATCGTTAAAGGCAGCGTTCGTAAGAAATGTTTTTGTTCGTTCGTTTTTGTTTTATCTCCGACTTACTTTGCAAATCCGACTACCACAAAAAAGTCTTTTAATTTTTCGGGTTAATATATATCCTATGACACTCACAAATAATGTGGCTTTCTATTGGTAAAAGCATTATCTAAATCGGTTCAGTAGATCCAGAGAAACTACCTCACAAACTTAGAAAGAAAAAAAATAACAGAATAGACATTTAGTTCAAGAGAAGAGAATAAATTCATCCAAGGTTATTTATTCACACTTCTATTTGTATCCCGCGGTTTCACCCGCTATATTTTGGATAATTCACACTATATCATTATACATTATAGCATATATGTTATTCTGATGTGTAAGCTATATTATTGTAAAGTTTCATCAAAATTCATTCGGTAGTTTTTGCGTGAAAGAGTAACAAACATACAGATTCTTAAAAACTTTCGCGTTTATAACATTAGTAGAATTCTCGTGTTTTTACACAAAAATAGAATTATCCAAATCGGTCAAGCAATAATAGTTTTTTAACTCTGAAGGTAAGAAAAGTTATTTTGCTTTAATTTCTTGTATCGGGTACGAAAAAGCGTTATATTGTACTTGGCACGAAATATTCTAACCATTATTAGGTTGTAAAATAATATAGAGATTCTAGATAAGTTTATCTTAAAGTGAACTTAACCGAGTATGAAAAGAAATTTCATACAATATTTCGTACTGGTCATATCATTGTAAATCGTTTTCGAAACTAATTTCGAGTATAAAACTCTATAATTTAGGCGTATTGAATTTAAAGATTAATTACGAAGTTGCCTCAGACTGGTTTTGCTTTGCGTAGGTTAAAGCGTCGGATAAAAACCAACTTGTTGTTATGTAGATTGTCTGTCGTTTCAACAAAATCTAACACCGTTATCAACCGACTTTGAAAAGGAGGATTTCATTTATTGAATTCTTTTTTTATTTGGTCACATTTTGTTTATGGTAATACGAGTCGATATAGAAGTATCGATTTTTGTATTGATTTATTTTAATCAACTGTCAATACAGAAAACAAAAATAAGTATATTATAAACTTTTTAATAGATAACTTAGGGGCCATTAATTTATTATGTAAGACGATTAAGGGAGGGAGGAGGGTCATCGTAAGAGAACAAAATTTACTACCAATTACTACCAAAAATTAAAAATAGCACCTTCAAACCAAACGTTCATTTTTCCTTTAGATTCTTACGTAATAAATATTAAACAGGGGGAAGAAGTCGGCCTTTTCTTATTTTTTATTATAATAGGGGGGGTCAAAAACTATCAAATATATTTTTACGTAATAAATTAATAGCGCCTTATGGGTTTTAAAGTGATAAAGGCTACATTCTATCTCAAAACTGTTGAGACTTAATAATTATTTATGAATTGAAAATTATCTAAATATTGTGGATATATTCTGTAGATTTTGAGTATTTTTGGGTTTGGGTTTTTGTGACTCAATGACACAGAAACGGCTGAACGGATTTCAATGAAATTTTGCACACATTATAACATTCTATTTTTAATTCCTATTGAAAGCAAAGGGCTATAAAGGAGTTGTTTACACAAACCGGTTCACGGATCTAAATAAAATATAACGTATAAATAGTTTATAAACTGGAATGACATAAAGGATGCTTTTGTGTGAGCGAGTCTTTCAATTAACGAAGTAACGGGTAGATACTAGTCAACAATGATTGTGAGTGCATTTGTATCGATATATCTGATATATCGATATTTTTGACAAGCCTACAATCTAGGCTAGCGGTACGTCAAAAATTGTAACTATAGGTTAAATTAAATTAGATTAAATTACATAATTAGGAAATCATATTCACGTGTATTTAAAGTAACTAGTTTGTTAATTGCCAGCTGTTTAGTTTCGATATTAATTCGTATGCGTCACTGCCCAACTTTCGCCACATTTCGCTGTCACGGCCATCAGTTACATTGATTGGGTATAACAAATCATATATCAAGGTTATTGGTTTGTTTGTTTGTTTGTGCGCTTGGCGTGAGGTGTGGACTACTTTCCATGTATCGCTGTAAACAAAAGCTGCACGTCACAATGTCTGTACATCGGATTGGAGTTGTTGAACAGCTGTTTTATAGCCGTGGCTGCGCAGGCGCAGGCGCAGGGTCGCCTAGTCTCACTTACTTGCAAAGGATCCGCCAGAAGCAGCCGAAACTACTTCCATTAGGCACCTCACCCGCGTAAGATATCGTCATGTTTACAAACACACTCACAGACAAACTTTTTTAATAGTATTAGGATTAAATTAGTTAACGTTTTGGTTTAGTTCGAGCGCGCTGTGGACGGGCGCGCAGCTCGGTGTCGCGGTTGAGACTGCCTGCGCCCGCGCAACTTACTGTTTAGTTGTTTACTGATGTGTAAACTAGGGATGGGAACTTCGGATATATATCCGGACATATATGTCCCAACATGGATTTATTTGTACTTTTTGTATCATAAGGATATATCATAGCACACATATTAATCTTATTATATAATAATTGTACGGAATATAGCACAATATAAATATTTACATGACAAATATATAGCTTCATTTGTTTTAAGTTTTTTATTTTATTTTTGTGCCAATTAATTCAATCTTACAAGTTTTATAGATGTGATAAAAGTTTATGATAATAATAAACAGGCTACTTTTTATCTCGGAAAAATCCATAGTTACTGTAAGATAATAATAAAATGTTGTTCATCTATTTTTTTTTGGTAATATATTGAACATGAAATGTTTTTTGGTAAATCTAAGTGGATACTCGTGTTTAATTACATCCGCGCGTTTGTTTGATTCATTTTAAGCACTCGTCACGTCACTTCAGTCGTGCATTTTTAATCACGTGGTCAAACATGCAGATTTAATTATTTTTTTAATATATATAATATTATTAATTTTTCATAAAAATCATATTTATATTGAAATAATTAATTTAAATGTTTGCTGGAAAACTCGCCACAGTATCATTAATATTTTTATTGTAATTAATTACTGTTGTACATAAATAAAAGTACCTGGTTTTAATCATACAAAAATTTCTTGTCTTGTAAACAGTTTGTGCATTTAAAAAAAATGATTTTTGTAATTTCATTTCAATTCTTCTAGGTCCATTATTTTTAAAATTTGTTAAATGTTTTATCATAACGGAGTAAGCGTTAAAAAAATCGTATTTTTCGTTCCGTATTTAACAGAAAACATTTTATCTTAAGGTTTTACTATATTTAGCAGCAATTGATTCAGTGTCATGAAGAGAAATGAAAATATAACTACCAAGTAGTAACACTTATACTAACTATACTATAATATTGGTAAAGCATATTTGTATCAAAACCTTTTTCTAACTTATTTATGAAATACTAGCTTTTGCCCGCGGCTTCTCGCATTGAAGCCATTAAATAAGTATCAAAGATCATTACAATAGAAATGAATCGTAAAAAATATTTTTTTTCATAAAAGTATCCTATGTTACTTCTAATATCCTCAAGAATATGTGTACAAAGTTTCATGATGATCGGTTAAGTAGTTTTCGTGTAAAAGCTTAACAAAAAAACTTACATTCACATTTATAATATTAAGTAGGGATGTCAGTTTAAAAAAGACCAAAAAAAGGAAAACAATTTCTTTCAATATTTAATTTGTTCTCTCAATTCCTCAAGGATCCTATCATCATAATTAGATTTTGAAAATATTGGACCAATCTGTTATCATATTTTATACAAAATTACACAAATACAAAAAAAAATAATTTGGTTCATAAAAGAAGGAGTTCTGAAGTATCAAACATTTAAAAAAAAAAACAAACGAATTAAAAAAAAATAATCACCACTTTTTAGATTTTTTGAAATCGATTGAAGTCCAAAAAATTTTAAAACAATTTCTTTTAATAAGTACTTAATCTATAAATTTATGACTTTTATTTTAAAACTTCTTTTTCTTTCCTAAAATAATAAATATGACCAATAACTATATTTCTTGTCATCTCATATTAGTTCAAACCGGATATTCAGTCTTTCCTTAATATATCCATCTCCTCTCGGATCTAACTCGCACATGCCTAGTGCAAACGCAGGCGCAGGCTCTATAGGCTTGGGACTTCTAACATTCGCCAACAGATGGCGCTATTCACAAATTAGCGATTGGAGGAAAACATTTTTAATTCTCTTGGCACCTGCAGAAAAAACAGCGAACGAATAATTAAGGATTAAGGTCATAATCATACTAATATTATAAATGTGAAAGTTTGTATGTTTGTTTCTCAATCACACTGAAACGGCTGAACGGATTTCAATGAAATTTGGCATACAAATACTTTGTAACCCGGATAAATAAATAAGACACTTATGGGTGACAATTGACTATTAATAATAGATTGGAGAAGATATCAGACAAGTATTACAAACGTGACGTCATAGTATATGTAAGTGACTGATCCTCCCTTCGCTAAGTGATTATTAAGTTTTTCCTCCACAGTACCAATACAAAAATATTTTATTTTAATGAAAATATTTATTTTCTAGTAGAGAGTTATTTCTTAAGTTCTACTTCTTTATTTTTTTTACATTATCCAACCAATATTTTTTTGAATTTGGTGCTTATTGCTTCAAGTTAGTGAAAACAAAATGGCGGATACAGAAAAAAAATACAAAGGTTTTTATGGGATTTCTGGCCTAGGGGCCTTTTCTACTTGTACTTAGGGGATCATTTAGGTTATGAATAAAAATAATTTTGACAAATTTTTTGCCATTTATATCAAATACTTCTTCTTCGTTTTACAAAAAAAAAACTCTTTTTCGATATTATTATGGTAATTACTTCTCCAATTCTTAGGAGTAAAAGATGTGAAAATTTTAGTTAAGATTTTGTTAAAAAAAGGCGATTTTTGTCGGAAATAAAATTTCAATATTTTTTTAATACTTTTTTGAAAAAGTCACTCATCGAATTTTGTCAAAAAGTGTCTTTCATTCTCCTCCATACTGAGGATTTTATAAGATTTTTTTTTATTGGTGAAATAGTATAAAAAAATAAAAAGTAATTTCTCGTCTTCAATGATGCGTTTAACTAACAAGTTTTTAATTTTTAAAAATGTCTAAAAATTATAGAATATAAATAGATATCCTGTTTTAAATAATTGTGTAGAAAGTTTGTTAAGCGAATTTAAATTGGAAATTAGTTTAATTTTCAAATAAAATTAGAAATAAAATAATTTTATACCAATTTAAGGACGTAGATTTATCCTGTAAAATTAATCAATTTAAAAAAGAAATTAGTAAAATGTTGGCAGATCTAGTATTTTGTTTATTTATCATGTTTGTAGACAGAACATACACAACTTAAAAAAAACCTAAGTCAGTAGTTTAATTTAATCATGTAATTTACTATTTAGTTTTTTTATTTAATTTTATCATGCATAACTGCTTACTGTTTAATTATTTTTATTATATTAGTCTGCTCTGTTATGTACCTAATACTTATCAGTGTAACTTTATTGGTTTATGATATATATAAATTTCGTTTACTTATGTTTATTGTAACACTTGTTGTTTCCTAAATAGAAATTAAAAAATATTTTTTATGAAATGTCTATAGGATAGGTGTTTAAACTTCTTATACTTTATTTTACAATGTATCTGTCACCGTAATATTGTAGACAACCTTAAATTATAATCTCTCGAGATTATAAAGCGGTCTGAAGTAATGTATGTAATAGGTAATTAATAAAATCTATCGAAGTGAAACTTTAAATATTTACTATTTGAAATTTAAAAAAATTAAAATCATCTAGATTTACAATTTTAATTAATTAATTATATTTGTAAGCAGTACGTTTCGGTTTACAATCTATCGACAGTTCACAATATCGCGAGATTGATTATAATCTAACGGTATTTACAATTTTACGGCGACATATCCATTCTTCCTTTCTGTTTCACACATCTTCGTTCAAAAACTTTTAACAACGTTGTTTAGAATTCAGTGAGGAGAATGAAAGACATTTTCTGACAAAATTCGGTCAGTGTCGGTCAAAAATCACCTATTTTAAACAATCATAATTAGAATATTTCTTCACGTCTCTTACACTTGAACTCCTCAGCACGAGAGAAAAGGCTCTAAGGGCTATCTGCCCTCCCATAGAAACCCGGCTATACCCTTTAGACATTCGTGTTGACCGTAATAAAACACAATATAAATTTATTTATCTTTATTTATTTAATTATTATAAGACTGCATCTAAAATAATGAATACATAAACATTACCACAATCCCGAAGTCCACAACAACAAGTTTCAATCAAAACAATCAATATTTTTTCAAAATGTCGCCATAACCAAGAAAACTCCACAATAAATATACAATAATTGTAATCTGTTTAATTAATTATTCGAAAATTCCAAGCTTCAAAATACAATAAAATGTCTACAATTTTTAAGGGGTCATTCAAGTATTGTATAAGCACAGCCAAACCCCCCCCCCCCCCCCCCTACCCAATCACTTATAAGAATTTAAGGGTTATTAAAAATAGGCAAAGCTAAAACCCCCTAACATCTTATTACTAGTTACTTAATGACCCCTAAATTCTTCCATAAAATTAAAAATAATTCAAACAAATATATAAATATTAAGTTGCTTAAAAGTCAAGGTTCCAAGCCGTTAATGAATTTTAAAAATATAGATCTGTACGGCAAGGTCTTGTTATTGTTGAAAAAAAAGTAACTATATATTGTCAGTTTATACAATAGGCAAAAGTCCAACCCTCGATCCGCATTTATAACTTTTGTTTTAAATTTTTTTGTCTCATAAATTAGGTAGGGGTTACCAAAAGTAAGCTAAACTTACCCTCCCCCTTCTTAATATTAAATTTTCAAGCTAAAATATTTGATTTTTTTTTAAACTACATTAAATACTATATTGCTTAAGTCTTATTGCCAAGTCATTAAAAAAAGTATTGAAATATAGGATTGCCACCTCAAAAAAAAAATTTAAGGGAAGGAATAACTAGTATTTTTTCGACTGGCAATCACTACCAGGTCTATATGGCTAAAAGATATTGTTGCCAGGTTGTAAAATGTAAAAATCGAAAAATACTATTTTCCATTTTTTTTTCTTTTTAAAAGATTACTAGTAGTGTGGATCACATACTACTAGTATTCCTTTACCCCTCCAAGTAATCTAAGTGCATGTGTCAGGAGTGGGCCACGCCAATAGATCAATATCCGGGGTGTGGACTCATGAGTTATGGATCGAGATCCAACGCCCGAACCACTGAGCTACTGACGTTTTATTCGATTAACTTATATCGATATCTTGTAAGGGTACTTTAACAGATGTAAGCAAAGGTATATAATAGAATCTTGCAATAAGATAACTTATCAACTGTTTTTTTTATTAAGGGGTTTCCTCTGGTGGCAGCCCTATTAATAACTTAGACTTTCTGGGTGATAAATAATTTATTATTTTTATTACATTTATAATCAAGGAATGATCGTCCGCCATAGAACACATATATAATTTTATTTCAAAACACTTATTTCTAATCGCAGAAATTACAAGAACCGCAAGTTTGTAAACATCAATATCTTGTGATATACTCACTATCGACAGTTTACAATATATCTGGTGATATTGTAAATCCATTGTGATCAATTAGTATCAGTATTATAAACATACGGTTTTTATAATTTTACAGTGACAAATATTAATATACTAAATCTATATTTCTATATATCCAATTGTAGACGTTTCTGTTGACTTGTTAAGATGTTTTAAGTACTTTCAGGTTTTCATAAAAAACCGGAAAAATGGTCTAAGTCGCGCCTAAATTTGGATACATTTATAAATAGACACCAAAGTATACATTAATATTCCAAGAAAATCTTATAATTATACAAATCCAAAATGTCATAAATCACACGTTACATATTTTAAAGGATTCAACAAGGAAAAACCATTAAAGAATATTTTTAGCACAAAGTTTGGTTCCTGTGTTTTCCCTGTTTAATTTAAAAATAACTGAAAAACATAAAAATCGTATTTTTTTAATGATTGACAAAAAAATTAAGAATTCGGTTTCTTTAACTGAATTTTTTGAAAAAAAATCGTAATTTTATAAAATGTGACTTACGTGGTTTCGGAAATGACCGAATCGATAGCAATGGCGGACTAAAAGGAGCGGAACGCAACAGTATTTTGGTTTTTATTTTAGTAATTTAAATAAAATATCACATTTTTAACTACCCTCATTTTACAAAATAGTCGTATATTGCACTGAATTTATAATTCTTGACTCCCGAGAGAGGAAATGTGGAAGATTTTGGAGAACTACAATTGAAACAGTTGCAAATTGTATAAAAAACAAGTTAAATTTACCTTTTTTTGATTTTCAATGAGGCGAAAAAGGTCAACATTCCTAGTTCTACACACAATGACGATGTACTTGAAACCGACAAAAATGGTCATTTTTAAATGCGCAATCCGCTCTCTATTAGCCTAAGTAATTGTTCTAATTGGGAAAGTTGTGATGATTATTCTAATATATCAAGTAGTGAGACAAAAAAAAATTATACTCATTAAAAAAAAAAGAATTGGTCCTGATTCAAAATAAAATTACTTAGAACATATTGCAATCAAATTATATTTATTAATAAATTCAACAAAATCTACAACAGGGCAACACTGCATTTGCAGCATGAAATTTATCCTATGTCCTATTAAATGACTAAAAAAATAAAAAGAACAATAAAAAAATAATTAAATCAAAAATATATAGATAGTAGTGAAGAATAATTAATATCTTGAAAATTTTTGAAAAAACTCCATGTTAGGCCGGATTGACGTATTATAACATGGATAAAGTAGTAATCAACGAACGGGCTTAAGCAGAATTTGATATTTTTGCGTTTCAGTGCACTTCTTGAAACGTTTATGTCGCCCTGTGTATTTTTTATAAAAAAAAAATATATTATAATGAAATTTTCAGAAATATCTACATTGAGAAGCTAGGAATTTACGAGCTGCCCTAAAAAGTGAAATCCGCCAAAGACCATTCGAAGCGATTCCATTCATTTCTGTTAAATATTATGCTTAATGAAATACGAAGACAGTATGTAATGGCTGGATTAGTCTTACACCTAATAGACCAAGAGCCAAGACCTGCTAGACCTACCTTAATGTATGACATTTGGCTACATGGGTAGTAATAATTCCCTTACAAGAATATCCAGAGGATGTGTAGTCCACACAGGATTTCTTTCAGACTTTCTACTTTAATGTAGGTCTGATAGGTAATAGCTTCTCATACGATAACATTACAGACAGAATTACAGAAACAGAAAGTTACAGAAATGCTATGACGGATGATCTCAAGACAGACGATAAATTTGACATCTCAAGAAAGAGCGTTTAACTAAAGAGTTGTTCAGTCGCTCGTTCTATGTCCCAGTTATAGGCGGAAAGAGCAACCCTAGCGTCGTCGTCGTCTATGCCCATGTCTACGAGGCGCTGGACCTTCTGGTCAAAATCCGAAACTGTCAAGATCCCTCCCGCATACACATTCGTCCAATGCTTGGCGGTTAGGTGGAATAATTCCGGGGAGTCCCTATATTGTTTTGCGACAACGGCGTCCTGTGGGTCGTTGGGCTCCGCGGAGGAGAGGAGCGCCTGTATCGAGAGCAACACTGTTCGTAAGGTCAGCGCAGCCGCCCACTGGTCTTTGAGAATGTCCAGGCAGATGGCTCCTGTCACTGATGACACATTTGGGTGCCAGATTTTGGTGATGAAGCGGATCTGTGACAAATATTACACATTGTTACAATAGATTACCCGTCCTGTTCCTCGCTTCGCTGAGATTTAGTAGATTTTTTCATACCTTTTCTTACAAAATGAGTGTAGAATGTTACTTCATGTGTTTTTGAAAATACATTAAACTCTAGTAACATTTATCAAACCACTATATTGTTGTGAATCCTAGCAGTTATCGATCACATATAAAGTGCTATATAATGCTAAGTAAACATTAAACAATAAGGATTGTATAGGATGGGATAATCAAGGAACCATAAAAAATCACTCTTTTGAGTCTCTTTAAAATTAAGGTTTAAATTTATTTAACATATGTTATCTCGTTAACCTCTCAGCGACTTGCCCTAATTTTTAATAAGCTATACAAATTCTTTCCATGAAATGAATATTTCGTCTAAGCTTGTGGTGAAGGGCGAAGGTGAAGTTAAAACACAACTCCTCTCTGCAAGTAAAACATGATAATCCAATTGCATTTAGTTATATGGAATCATTTCTCGAAGACCGCGACCACTATCAAGCAAATCTAACAATAGCTTTATTCCTTGAGGTAACGAAACGCATTTTTCAAGATGGCCGCTATCATACATTGCTGCGCAAACTAAGATTTATACATTTTATTGTGAATATTTTTCAACTTTTGGTTCTGGTCTTTATTTTCCAGATTCCAAGCATTAGCGCAAGATCTAATCATACTACTAATATCCCGGGTATTACTAGAATGTTACTTTATGTTGTACTGTTCATTACCTCTTAAAAATATTTTATATACCTTTGGAGGATTGAAGGGATAAGTCTCTGGTACTTTTATTTCTAAAAGGAATATGCCACTTTCATATGGAGTATCCGGTGGTCCACCAATTTTGCCCAGGAGGTCTGTCCAACAGTCATCGACTATTTCTAATCTTATGGCAGCGTCCATCACCTGCTAAAAAAAAAAGGGTATATCAATCAATAATATGAAACTATGATGTCCTACTCGTGGGTTCTGAGTTCGATCCCAGGTACGCACCTCTGACTGTTTGAAGTTGTGTGTCTTAAGCAATTAAAGATTTCTGCCTGTGGTAAAAAGTCTATACTCCTATAGGCTATCCTAAACCCTTCACATTCTGAGAAAGACCCTTACTCAGCGAGCCCTTACTAGATTGAAACGATGGTGCTGACTGACCTTCAGAATTGTATAATATGTAATATTACTTTAAGACATAATCCAATATCACTATCGCAATTATAGATATTATAGTGATATAAGGGTAGTGCTTATAAAAGAGAGCTCCTTTTATATTCATAAAACAGTTCATCGCTAGGCTACTATGAAAAACCTACGAGCACTTTTAACACATTCAAGCGCGCTTGGTGTGACGTCATGATCTTTAACAATAAACAAGTGAAAAGCGATGTAGAAGTACTATGCTTTAGAAATTCATCAATTGATCAAACTGTGACGTCACACTCCATAAAACAAATCTCGTTGCGTTTCAATTGTTGGGAATTTCTCGCCCAATTTCAATTAATAAAACAATAAGAACTACACGCTAATATAGTTATCAACAGTGTTGCTAGCAAAGTATACATACAGCATTACACACTTACATAACGCCAGACAATACTCTCGCAATGCTTTCAAAGCATGAATTACAGGAGACATTATATAATATTCGAGCCGGCAACCTTTCACTCACACACCCGTTGCATTTCTATCCTATAATGCTTAATATGTCACTATCTTCTGTCTCACTCACTTTATCTTTTACACAAACCTTGCCCTGACAATGACAAAACAAAAAAAAATACCCTATTCGATGTAGTCGTTCTGAAGTTTTATTTATAGAGATACATACATTCAATAACTGACACATTTATAACATGTATTTGTAACTGATGTACGCAAATCAATTGGATTGACCACGAATGAAATCTTAAACGGTCTCATTCGTTTGATATTAAACTGATTTTAATTATATCTCCAACCAGTCGACCCGCCCTTGCTTCGTTGGGTTGAAACATATTTAAATAACAATATAGTGTTCGACCCACTCTCGCTTCGCTGAGGTGCATTCAAAATTTTACTCATTCATATCGTACCCGCAACTGAATCTTGTATCATGTTTGACCGCTCTCTCTCTCGTCTTTCTTAGCAAATCCGTCTTCCACGAAAAAGTGCTTTCACTTTTGGGGATAATATATATCCTATGACACTCATAAATAATGTAGCTCTCTATCGGTAAAAGAATTTTCAAAGTCTGTTCAGTATATCAAGAGATTACCCCCTACAACCTCACAAACTTTACCTCTTTATATTAGCAGTATTGGCAAAATCATAAATAGGTGTTTTTTTTTTTTATTTTAAATAGAAACTACTTGTACACTATCGGACAGAGACTCGTGCTAACACTAGCGCTGTAGGGATACGACTGGCCCTGAGATGCACTTGCGCTATATATACTATCCCATCTATTCCGCCTCTCATATATACGACTACCTACTTTTTTAAAAGGCACCATACACTACAGCCACAGTACCTTTCAGGGGTTGAATTTCAAAAAACGCATTTCATACATCTAGACAATTGCATTTGTTGTTTTCAATGAACAAATTTGGTATTTATTAAATTCTTTGTTAGGCTAAACGTATACTGGAAGATCGCCAACCAACTCTGATGTATAGTGACTTTGATTTTTAAATGCATCACAGATTAAAAATAACCACGAACAAAGAGAAAAATAATAAAATTATATTATATACCTATTTTCATATATGTATTTAAACTAGGATATTCAGAAAGTCAATACCGAAAACTGTTACTAAATTCGTGCAGTTTTATCGCGAGTACAAATATAGACAAACTTTTTCAAATAAAAGTTTTAGTTCGTACCAAAAGAAGTAACGAGTGAGTTAATATTATAAATGCTTTGTCTGTTTTTCACGTTTAATGAAGTTTGGTAGAGAGATAAAATAGTTTAGTAAGGACATATTAGGCTACGTTTTATCGTGAAAAAAGACTTGAAGGGGTTGAAATTTGGGATAAAATTCAGGTCGAGCATATAGGGGTTGAAAGTTTTTACAGGAGTTCATCATAATATATATACATATTTAGCAACATTATGATGAAATTGAGAATGTAGATTGAAGCCTAAATACACATGGATTATTGCACCAGGGTGCTGCTTGCACTCCAGACAGGAAGCCAAGCAGTGCCTAAAGTTTTACGGTCACCTGTCAGGACTGACCTTATAAATCATGGAGTGTTTTCAAAATAAACCGATACAAACTACTAGCGAATCAATACATCGACAGTTGAATTAATGAGCTTACGTTACTTATTATTTAACGATGACATAGATTCTGAAATATTCGAGGGCGTCGCCAGAGACGAATAAATTTGTTAATTCAACATATTGTTACTATAACCCCCATATCATTCCAGAGGTTCCCATATCAAGAGATAGACCTCTTTGGAAACCACAGACTCAAATGATGAGTTTAAATCAATAATACAGTTACTATAAGATATTTTAAACATGACAATTGCATTACAATTACTTAGTGGCAATTGCTGTATGTAGGGCTTACTTCTAGACGTCATGTTTTTATTAACAGCTAATGACAGTCCGGGTGTGTTGTTATTGTCAAACCCGAAAATGTATCGAGTAAATGGGGGGCCCTAATATAGTAAATTTGGGCTGCAAAGTTACCTCGTAAAAATTAAATACGTTTGACAGAAACATGGGTTATATTAAAACGACAATTTTCACGGTGCAAACGGCCATTGCCGCGCTGTCACTGTACGCGAAACTCGTTTCACTTTTAAGTGCTTTACTTACATAGTTCGTAGTGACAGATGGTGCTCCTGCTTTTTTGTACTTAAAGAAAGATCAGACGCTCAAGTAGATGACAAGCGGTCACCATCTCCCATGGACAATCCACAAATTTCCAAGTTCCATTTGTGTGTATCTGTCTGTGTGTATGAGTGAGTGTGTAAGTGTGTGAGAGTGAATGTGTGTGAGAGCAAATGTGTGAGTGAGTGTGTGTGAGAATAAGTGTGTAAGTGATTGTGTGAGTGAGTGAGTGAGTGTTCGGGAATGAGTGAGTGTGAGAGTGAATGTGTGTGTATGAGAATGAGTGAGTGAGGGTGTAAGTGAGAATGCATGTGAGAATGAGTGAGTATGTGAGAGTGAATGTGTGAGTGAGTGTGTGAGAATGAGTGAGTGTGTAAGTGAGAGTGAATGTGTGAGTGAGTGTGTAAGTGAGAGTGAATGTGTAAGTGAGTGTGAGAATGAGTGAGTGTGTGAGTGTGTGTGAGAGTGAATGTGTGAGTGAGTGTGTGAGAATGAGTGAGTGTGTAAGTGAGAGTGAATGTGTGAGTGTGTGAGTGAATGTGTGTGAGAGTGAATGTGTGTGAGAGTGATTGTGTGTGAGTGTGTAAGTGAGTGAGTGAGTGTTCGGGAATGAGTGAGTGTGTAAGTGATTGTGTAAGTGAGTGAGTGAGTGTTCGGGAATGAGTGAGTGTTCGGGAATGAGTGAGTGTGTGAGTGAATGTGTGAGAGAGTGTGTAAGTGAGTGTGAGAATGAGTGAGTGTGTGAGAGTGATTGTGTGAGTGTGTGAGAAAGAGTGAGTGAGGGTGTAAGTGAGAGTGAATGTGTGAGTGAGTGTGTAAGTGAGAGTGAATGTGTAAGTGAGTGTGAGAATGAGTGAGTGTGTGTGTGTGAGTGAGTGTGTGAGAATGAGTGAGTGAATGTGTGAGTGTGAGAATGAGTGAGTGTGTGTGTGAGTGTGTGAGAATGAGTGAGTGAGTGTGTGTGTGTGAGAATGAATGAGTGTGTGTGAGAATGAGTGTGTGTGTGAGAATGAGTGAGTGTGTAAGTGAGAGTGAATGTGTGAGTGTGTGGGAATGAGTGAGTGCGTGTGTGTGAGAATGGGTGAGTGAAGGAGTGAGTGTTATGTGTTTGTCTCTGTGTGTATGTATATGTGTGTGTGTGTGTGTTATGTATTTACGTGGTCAGTATGTGTGTGTAATAAATATGTAGCACAACATGTATAATATTTGCTTTAATATTACTTTCTGATAATATATTATTATAGTTAAATGTTAGTTAAAGTCTAGTTCAATCTAGATTTAATAGTGTTAAAACAGCCAATTTTTATTTTTAAAATTTTTAAAAATTATTATTTTTTAACAAGTTTGTTAAGGCTTTGATATTTTACTTTTGAGTTTAGAAAATGACTAACTTTGGCCATACAAATTTAAAACATTTTTTGTTGTCTCTTAATAATGAAAAAAATCAGAAAAAAAAGTCCTTAACTCTTTTAATATCAAAAAACATGAACTCTTGAGACAACTTAAACAATCTTGATGTAACTTTGAAACTTGAGAGTTATCATTTTTATTTTTAATATGACCTCAATATATTTTATGGCAAATAAAGTTTTTAGTAGTAAAGTAATTTAGTTTATAGACAACAATCAACATGTTTAGTTATCTAGATTGAATTAGTAACAAATAGATGGCGCAGTGATAAAGTTAAAAAAGTTAGTTTTACATCTTTTTGGAAAATCAGTCGCTACAAAAAAAATGAAAACATTCGCAAAAAATATAATCAATATTGCTAGTAATATTATCCACAAAGCAACACTCAAAATACAATTATATTCTTAAACTTAATAATCATCATTAATTATAAAATTATAATGAGGGTAGACTGTTATTTTTAATCTACTTTTTGCTAACCTCTTATTATTCAAGTTATTTGTAGAAACTTTAACTTTGAAGTGAATTTGGATAAAATTATGAGATCTATTTGGTGATCGCTCAATTTCAATACTGATTTAATGAAACTCAATAAAAATAGAAATGATTCCCATGTAATTTATATGGGAAATCAAAAAACTTTTTAACATTGTTTTACCATACAAACTTTAAAAAATTAACGCGAGCCACCCTCCTCACTTAGGGGTATAAAAAATAGATGTTGACTGATTCTTAGACCTACCCGATATGCCCACAAAATTTCATATAAATCGGTCTAACCGTTTTGGAGGAATTTATATATTAGATTAACACCATGTGTTGATAGCATTATTGTACCAAAGAACTCAAATAAGTTTATATTTATTATTATTTGTAATCAATTTATAATAAAAACATTAATATTAAAGAAGCAGTGTCTGGGGGCTTGAGACCCATATCACTCAGACAAGCTCCTTGGCTTTCATCAAAAGAGAATTCTACTATTAACTCAAGTGTTACTTTCCAATACAGCTTCTACATAGATAACATTACCAGCAATAGTCACTTTTAATAAGTTCAGGAAAGTTTGCAAATGAATTAAGTTCGCGTAACGTTGATTCATCCACTGCCATCTATTGTTATTAATGTAAATCCAAGAGTTTAAAGTCATTCGCAAACTTCGCAAAGTTGACGCATGGAGTTCAAAAGTATGACAAGTTCTTACCTCTCCGCCTTTCATGACTTCCTTGAACTCCCGCTTAATCCTCTTGGCGGCAATATTCGCCATATTTATGTTCTGCTAGAGGTGCGTCTCGCGAGAAAAGTACAAGCTGAATGCGGATTTGTTTGACAATTCCGTCTCGTTAACTAACGTAACTAACCGCTGACTGCCAGCTGCCTGCTGCCTGACTTTTTGAAATGTTGCCAAACTTAAATTTCTCAACTTCCCACATTTACTAAATTATTCTCATGTATACATATATATATATATATATATACATATACTCAGGTGCAGACTTATACACAACTAAATTAAGTAATGCATACACTTGCTAACAATACAACATGTGGGTAGACTAAAAATGCAATAGAAGTAAAAGTTAACTTCAAGGTATAGAAATTAAAGAGTGTACTACCCTCATTATAATTATAATGAATGATGATTATTAATTAATATATTAGTATCTGATTATCCGTAAAAACGTTAATACGTAGTGCATTTTTTACATATTTTGAAATGGTTAAGGACGTCTTAATCGATCGAAGAATTTTCAATTAGAGAGAATTGTAATTAGAGCAAATCCGTATAATCTATTTATCTATCTAATCTTTAGTGATTCACAAAAACGGGAGTTGGCTTTTTGTTGGCAACTCCCCATGCAAATGTCATATTTGAGTTTCTTTGTTATTTTTTCAACCTATCACTTTTGAATAAGGCAAAGGTCAAAGATAATACAGTCCAAGATAACATGTTTTAATTTTGGTTATATGCATTTGTTTTTGCATTTTTTTTATATCCGATTGAAAGATTAAAAGTTTGATGACTGAATTAAAAGTTTGATGACAGGATGTTAACAAGAATGTAACAAAAAAAAACCGGAAGCTTGCAACTTAAGGTTTTGATGTTATAGGTACCTACTTTATTAAATTGCTAAAAATATATCTTATTTTGATCTAATTAAATTATTTTGTAAAAACTATTAAATACATGATTGGTTTTGAATAAATAAATCAGGTATTGGCTTTTAAAAATTAAAATATGTTTTAAGTTAACACAATATTTTAGGGGTATTGTGGAATAACCAATATAATAGCACGCAGTATATCAAGTACTTTAAAAATGATTTACTTAACCAAAAATGTAGATATAGTACATTAAATATATTGATACAAGGGGATATTAAATTAGAATAGTTCTGAAGTTTCTAAAATATATTTTATACACATATTTTACATATTTTTATTATTTTATAATACATATATTTTATTGAGAACACATTTTATATTGATACATCGAGACATAAAAATACAAATCTTATATCGATGTATCGATATTCTTTATTCTATTCATTATGCTCTGTGCTTATTAGTCACCACTAGACTAGAACACTTCTAATGTTACAAACAAATGCTATATGCACAGATCACACCTTTATTTAGTTGTGATCTGTGGCTATATGCTTTATTTTTTAAGGATGTTGTTTTACGTGCTTTTTTTTAGCATGTTATATTTTATTTAGTATAATTTTTATATTATTTAGTATGATTTTTATATTTTATGTTTGTTATGGCAAAACGGGCGGGCGCGAATAAAGCAAGACGTACGGTGACTATTAACTCGCAGCTCCTTCCCTATCGTTGGATAGACAGTATAGTTTTTAAGAATAGTACATCGTTTTTAGGATTTTATTATGATATCTTGGAGTAGTAAAAAAACCAATGAACTTTCCAGGCTAAGGATTGTATATAATAATTAATTATTATTATGAAATAAAGTATAACATACTTTAGTCGTCAGGGTTGCTACTTGCTTGTTACTATTTGATACTTGCGTCTTGCTTAATGTTTATTGCTACTTGCGAGTTGCGTTGCCTCATGCGATGCGCGGTGTAAAGACGATAGAGAGAGATCGCGATATATAGCAAATAGCAACTAGTGAGAGCCACGATATCATTTGCTATATGCGATGTATAAAATTTTTATGCGTATCGTGCGAATGCAATTCGGAATATTTTAAAAAATAATGGATGGTCTCCTAGGAACGTTTTCCTGTAACTATAACAGGTCCTGTATGGTTCTTACCAGGGGCGTAGTCAGTATTTTTTTCTGGGAGGGGGCCCAGGAGGGGCCGGCTGGAGAATAAAACTGCTATTATTCATAGTCATGTTATTTTTAATAAAATTTACATAATAAAAAATGTTTGTGTGTTTGTGACGTTTTTGGGGATAATCTCTGGATCTACTGAACCGATTTTAAAAATTCTTTCACCAATAGAAAGCCACATTATTTGTGAGTGTCCTAGGCTATTTCATCCCCCCCCATATTCTTACGGGAACGAGAACAGCGGGGGTGAAACCGCGCGGGACTGCTAGTAATAAATAAACACGTAATAGACAAAATATGAATGCTTTGCTTTAATCACAAATAAACCTTGACCACCCCTGCCCCCCCTAGCTACGCCAATGGTTCTTACTGATGTTCAGCGTCCGGTCATTTATTAAAGAAATAGTTAAATTTATAATTGACAATAAAATAAAACTGTAAGAGGTTTTTCCAACTGTACAGTTATTGTATGCATTGTAATTGTAATGTAATGATATTTGATTCTTTTAATTATTTTAGTCTAACAATTTATTTATCTAACATTCATTCAAATCACCATTGAGTTATAGTTCCATGAATATACCGCTCAGTCTCCTCCGTGTTTTGTTCATTATAAGACACTGTCAGAATCTTTTGTGCATAATCACATTCAAAGCCAAAAAAAATGTTTACTTGATGTTTACAACAAAAAGTGTAGTATGTATGACCAGTGTTAGCATCTCTACATTGTCTGAGTGTAATGTAATGTAATGTCGGCGACTGCGCAATGAGGAGCACTCCACCACGCATGAGCTGAGCGCGACAGACACAACCTGGAGCTCGGTAGGTATAGGCAATAGTGTCGATATTTTATGGGCTAGGCGGTGAGATTGTGCATGTTCTGCTTAATCACAATCACATGAGTCTGCTTGCGTGGCTAAATTGTCTGACATGACGTTAGAAGATCCTTTTTACGTCGTCAAAGAGTAAGTCGCTTCTATCTATTTTTAGAGACACTGCTTGACTGCAATCCTAGGGGTCCCAAACCTTTGTTTGTGTTTGTGTCCACTACCCAGGGCTTCCTAGACTCTTAAAGTCTAGGTAGTTAGACCTAATTCAAGTTCACAATCTATCTAAGAGCAAAAGTTATTGTGTACAACAAAAGGTCAACAGCAACTTTTATGTGTATACTGTAATCTCATCTATATCTGGATAGAATATACAAACATATACCTTTAACCATGTTTGGCTATTAGAAATGTATGGAAGTCGAAAGGATTAATTATACTGTCTATTTTTAAGTTATCAACTGTTTAAAATATTAGCAAAAGCAAGTAAAAAGTTTTCACAAGTGCCATACTGAATTGCTGACAATATGAGTATAGCTTTGACCTTGAATGTCAGAAGTGACTAAGGGGATTTTTAGCAGGGTGCGCGGATTGAAAGCAGTACGTCACATCCAATTCGTTCTTATATGTTGGTATAAGAACCATATTGTGCATTTCAGTTCCAGCATGTCTGCTATGTTTCTGATGAAACTGCCAATACCGGCATGCGTCACATGTTTTCTCAGGCCTAAAGTTAGCTGCCGTCTACTATAACTAGTGCTCTTCTTGTTGGGCCTCATTGGAAGAACTAGATGCTGTGCAACAAAGTCTGTGCAGATAACTTTAACACTTACAAAAAAAATTGTCCTCCTGTATGTCTTGAAAACTCAATGTTACCACACAAAGACAGTGTAAAACACCTGTGATTACACCTTGATCGTCGCTTGAAGTGGAACTAGCAAATCAAGAGTGACAAGGTGGAACTAAATACGGAACAGAAATCTCTACTGGATGCTTGGTCAAAACAGCAAGTTATCAATGGATAATAAAGTTTTAATATACAAGTCCATATTAAAAACAACTTGGACTTATGGTATTCAGCTTTGGGGAACTGCAAGCAACTTCAACATCTCAATACTGCAAAGAATGCAGAATGCAATATTAAGAACAATAGCTAATGTTCGGTGGCTCATTACAAACTCTGAAATCCACGAACAACTAGGCCACTGTAAAGGAGGAAATCCAGGCCTCGACAGAAAAATACCAAAAACGGCTGGAAAACCATTACTTGCAGTGAGTTTAGTCAAGCGCAGTTATCAAAAGCGCCTCAAGAGAAAAGACATACTCTAGTGAATGTCAAGGCATATATACAAAGAGTAGCCGTCCTCGCTGGAGGATGCACTTGACCTGACAAAATCTCACATTATATCTGCTTATAGTGGAAAACTGATTGCAGAATAACGAGAGAAAAAAAAATTAAAAGGTTTTATCTGATGGCTTATTTTTACACTCAAGAGTCTTTTTAAGGCTCAAGTCTCTGATAAATTACTGGCAAATCTGAGTGCTTGTGTGAGTTTCCAATAACATCCTCAAAGACCTAAAGTCTTTGCAACATTAACTTAAAAGATATATCCAACTTGGTAAACATATTATATTACAGTTATAATGGCAACCCTGTTTGTATTACAGTATAATTTGAGTTTCTGTGTCTTTAGATTAAGTAAGCATTAATTTTTCTATATATAGTTTAAATATATAAGGACTAATATTTTATTTGATTAGTTGCATGGTTTTTTTGTCTAAGTTCAAGGTCCAATGATCTCCCAAATGTACCGTACTACCAAAAGCTATTCTTCTTCTATGGCTTTTCTTCTACTTTTGTGGAAATGTGGAATTATTCTCAAAATTAGTAGGGGAGGACAATAAGTCTTCTGACACTTCTCTTACTCTTTCATAAATTATTCAGTGCAGTTGCAAAGTATTTTTTTTTAATTTAAATTGGTAAACAATCCCATAAAAAAATATAGATCCAATGAAATAGGAAACTTCCATCATTTTGACATCTATAGAAATGTTTTGCTGCTTGCCTTTATTCATGGTAAAACTTCTCTTTTCTTCTCTTCTGCAGAGATCTCCAACTTTTATCAACTCACAGACCACTTGGAGAGAAAAAACTTTGCTTATATATACTTTATATTTTCAAATCATTTTTTTTTTCATCTTGAGGGTTGCCAACTGTTTTACCATGACATCGTAACGACGAGTTTCTTTTTTGCTCACATGGACCTCCTTGGAACTCCTGTCCAGGACTTTGATTTTCATCACTTTGGAAATCGATCTGTGTTTGTGTGTCAATAGGCTTTGCATAGCTCACTTGTATATTATAATTCCTATCACTGTAAACACCATTTGGGTCTTAGTATAAAAAAATATAGCTTCTAAACAATTATGCTAAGTCCTAATTCGAGAACTGGAAGACTAAGAGATAGTATCTTAACAATTTAATAATAGAGACAAAGGAGCAAAATTATTTTAATAAATTGTATAATATTATGATAAGAAAAAATTAAGTGTATAATATTACGTGCAATGTGTAAAAAATATGGCGTAAGATGTATTTTTAGAGCATATGATCATCATTATAAATTTTAACAATAATTATACTTAATGAAAAATATTTAAAAATTAATTTAAAGTAAAAATATTTAAATATTTTACTAATCCTTGAACAATTTTTAATAAAAATTTCTCTGCCGTGCCGCGTCGCGCCTTTGCCGTACGCTGCCGCTACCTACGCATGCTTTCTGTTACAATTTACTATAATGTATGACGTATGACGCTATATTTTTTCAACTTTGAATAGAAAGCACTGGGTATATATTTGTGTGCACATTTGAGTGCTTTACAATTAATAAAAAGATTATTTATTTAACCACCAAGTATTCTATTATGGGTAAGACAATGATCATAGACCTTACAATCTTGTCATTTGTAATGAATTAATCTTTCCAATTTATCACTTCTGAGGAGGGTAAAGATCATAGACCATACAGCCTTGTCATTCATAATGACCTTTTTCCAATTTGTCTGTTATTTGAAGGGCATCATCGACCATACAGCCTTTTAAGATTTATATTAATAATATTTTACAGTTGCACACCTTTTTATGTTTGTTAATATTTAGTAATTTAAGTTTATGAGTGTGTGTGTATATGAGTATGTGTGTAATGTATAATGTATATCGAAAATATCTATTAGTTAGTAATATATCAGATAATAATATGTCTAATCTATTTTTTGTTATGTTTGTAGTGAGGTGTTCCGAGCACTAAACAAGACTAGAGGATTATATATCCGTTGGCAAGAAATATCTAAAGCACCCGTAGCACCCAATAGCCCTGAAGTAGAATGGACCTCCACAGAATTAAGGAATGCTCTTCGAAGTATTGAGTGGGATCTAGAAGATTTAGAAGACACAATAAATATCCTTTTCAATGTTACTCGATCACGTGAAAACGGCTGAACGGATTTCAATGTAATTTAACATACAGATACTTTATAGCCTGGATTAACACGTAGGCTTTCCTTTTTATTCCGAAATAATTCATAGTTCCTATGGGATAAAAAATAAAGACCTTCAATTTTATTCAATTACAGATAAATAACGCAAAACTCTATTTAACGACAAACTCTCCATAGTGTCAAAATTACTTGACTTTTACCTTGTTACTTGTCGACAACAAGTGTCGCTATGTAGAACTTCCATAACTACTTCAAATAGCTTAGAAATTGCGTTCTCGCTATATAGAGCTTATTATATATTTCTGTATAAACAATTTTCTTAACCTTTCAAATTACGCATTGTTGAAAAAAACTCGTCTAAATTCAAGATTGACAACAGAGAAATAAGTGACCGACGAACATTCATAGAAGCTACTAAACAGGAAGTGAAGGTAAGAAAATCAAGTACTTAATCATTATCCAATGGTTTTTAATGTCAATTGGAGCGAGGAATGCAAAATTAAGAACCAATAGAATCTTTTCGTTTGACACACTCTGAGCGAGGTTCACCACCTCAATTCATCATCACGACCCTTCAATGGCCCACTGCTGAGCCAGGTATCCTCCTCAGAGTGAGGAGGGTATTAGGCCATAGTCCACCAAGCTGGCCCAGTGCGGATTGGCAGACTTCACACACCTTTGAGAACTTATAGGGAACTCTCAGGAGTGCAGGTTTCCTCACGATGTTTTCCTTCACCGTTAAAGCAAGTGATATTTAATTGCTTAAAACACACATAACTCAGAGTCAGAGGTGCGTGCCCAGGATCGAACCTCGGACCTCCTGAGTAAGACTTGAAGTCTCAACCACTGGGCCATCACTACTTGATACCATTATAATATGACTGTGGTACCATTATAATATGACTGTGGTACCATTATAATATGATAAACTTTTTATAAAATTTCAGGTTATGAAAGGCAAGATGAGCCTCAACAGGAATCGTGATAATGACGGAACCCGG
Organism: Limenitis camilla; assembly: GCA_905147385.1. Taxonomy (NCBI): domain Eukaryota; kingdom Metazoa; phylum Arthropoda; class Insecta; order Lepidoptera; family Nymphalidae; genus Limenitis; species Limenitis camilla. The sequence goes on from LR990224.1 coordinate 20,852,475, forward strand.
GAGCCACTTTTGGGTGAAGAAAGCCCGATGCACTTCACCAACACATGGACAGCCACTCCAAAATATTCTAAATACTCCAAATTAGCGAACCAAACTGACAGTCCGAGCCGTTTCGACGCATATGACAGTGACATCATGTCAATGCAAGAGAAGATGTTGATAAATCAAGATGATCAGCTTCATGTAATCAGCAACTCCGTTGGGTCTTTGAAGACTGTGTCCAAGCAGATTGGGATTGAACTGGACGAGCAAGCTGTGTAAGTATTGAAATTTACTAACATTGAAATAGGATTAGTTTCTTTAATGACAAAAATAAATGAATAGAAATCTTCTAAGGGCAACATTCAATATAAAATATTAAACATTAATGTAATTTCTAATATTTTTTGTAGGAGAATAATTTAGATTTTTTAAAACCAAGCTCCCTTTGAAATAAAAAAGTATTATCCAAATCGGTTCTAGCGTCTTTCAGTAATCGGTGAACATACATAAAAAAAGATTCCGAGGATTTGTAAACCTCCATATTTTTAAACAAAACCTTAATTTTTTTTGTAGATGGTTTATTACCACCTCTTATTTAGGGAGTAAGTTAGTTAAAAAAACGTAACTCCGTGAATCTACATCTACACTATTATATAAAGAGGTTTTTTGCGAAAACTCAGAACCTATTTTGAAAATTATTTCACTGATAGAAAGCTACATCCTTTCCAGGAAATATAGGCATGTGGTGCTGCCATAAGTATTTTAATTAAAAAGATTAGATTATCATTCATCCTCTCTCTTTCTTTCTTTTAAATAATGAAATGCTACATAATTACAGAGTGACAATTTTTAACTCGTTTTAGAGATGTTCGTAACCAAATATTTCTACAGACAAAACAAATTACTAAGTTAATTTTTAACTTTCTCATCGATCGTCGACCCTCCCAGGCTTGGAAAGTGCATTGGCTTGGAAAGTGATTTAGTATACTACTTACGCCATCTACTGACGGATAGGAAAATGTCAAAATAGAATAAGACGGCAAGATGAGCCGAGAGCGAAGCGAACGTCAGCGCTGGAAATTTCGCGAGCCTTTGATAATTGACATTGTGGGAAATGGACGGCATTAGGCAAGTTTATGTGTTCGAGTGGGATGGGCATAACTTGTCAGAATAATCTTTTTTTTTAAATTGCTAGAATCAAGTAACGAGAAGTTTCTAATTTCTATATGAAATCCTATATAAAGCGTTGTACGTACGATTCTAAGTCAGTCGTTGATTGTAAGTAATACCCGACAGTGATGAAGAGAGTTTGAAGAGATATCGTAGGGCAGAGAAAGTGGTGATAGACGTAGTGGAGGATCATTGTGAAGTGTATTGAGACGAACAGTGCAGCGGTGGAAATGCGCGTGTAGTGCGCGTTAAAATTGTGGTACTATGAATATTGAAAATATTATTTTTAGAAAGATTTAGTTGAAGTTTTGTCGACATTCGGAATAAATCCTTTACCAACGAAGCATCTATCAATTTCTTCCAATCCTAAATTCAAGCTCGTAACAATACTGAAGAATACAAAGTAAACAAATGAGTGCTCGTACGACATCTAGCGACGTGGAGGTGAAGTGCATGTCGAGCTATGTTGTCGTCTTTGGGAATTAGACATATTAAAAGTATCTTGGTGTTGAAAAAAAATTTTACATATATAGTGATATAGCGATTAAAATGTGAAATTAAACCTAAATACACGTGGGAAATTGCATTCGAGCGAAAAAATGACGGATAATCACAACATATGTGTTACAAATTATGGTACCGGCACATAGAATTAAAAACAAACACATTCACACAATACAGATATATGAGAAAAAAAGGAGACTTGATCTCCTTTTTTGGTTTTCGTCTCTAATCAGAGTACTGAAAGCTTACCAAATTTCGTCAAATTCGGTTCAGTGATTTAAGCGTGAAAGCGCAACAGACAAAAAGACAAAGTTGCTTTCGCATAATACAATATTAAAAAGTAAGATTAGTATAGACGGAGTGTCTTTGTGTGATTATTTCATGTTAAACAAACAGAAAATATTAGAAAAAAATCTCCTTTAATGTTTAAATATATTATATCTCTAAAACTCTGATGATTTGATAACCGACCTACAATTTTTATAGACATAATAAACGTGTGAATTAAATGGTGCCATTATTGATTATATGATTAAATAATACACCATGAGCAGAATTCTAATTTCTTTACTTCATATCGTAAAAAACGTGAACAACTGAACAACTGCCATTTTTAATACATTTTTTGTATAAACTTAATATGCAACCTCTGAGCACAAAACAATAACAATATACTAAATCTTTAAATGATATTTATATTATACAATACTCCCACTTAAATTTCATAAATCAAAACTACCATGACATTTATCATTTTATGACCTGATCTCTTATAAAACAAAATCTATTAGGAGATAATGCTTTTGTAAGAAAGTCAGCCAATTGATTTAAACTTTCAATATATTTTAATTGAAATATATTTTGTTCGACCTTCTCTCTTATAAAGTTTTATCGTATGTCAATATGTTTACTTCTTTTATGAAATACAGGGTTATGAATTAACTTAATCGCACTTTGGTTATCGATATTTAATGTTACATTATTTTGTGGTTCTCCTACATCAGTCAAACATTGTCGCATTCAAAGAAATTCAGACTCTGTCGTTGACAATGCGACAGTATTTTATTTACGGCTTGCCCAAGTAACTGGACCACCATGAAGAAAAAATATATATCCCGTATTTGACTTTTTAGTATCTAAATCACCTGCAAAGTCTGAATCTGAATATCCAATTAAATTACTTTTACAATTATATACTATTTACATACTACTTGTACCTATTAAATAACGTATTATTCTTTTTAAAGCATTTTCATGGATGAATGTCCTGGCTCATTTACATATCTACTCACAATATTGACAGCATAGGATATATCAGGCCTAGACACTATAGACAAGAATAATAATGCTCCCACTGCCTCCCTATACGGAAAATGTATATGCTCTCAATCTTTATTTTTACTAATATGTACATTTGTTTCAGCCGGTGTTATACATGCTTTAGCTTCTGACATATTAAATTTATCTATCAATTTTTTAATATACTGTTTCTGATTTATTATTATTGAATCTTTTGATTTATAAATTTCCATTCCGATAAACGAATTTAATTTTAAACATTTCATATCAAATTTTTTCTTTAAATCATTAAGTATTACAGTCAAAATATCATTACTCTTCGATAATAATAAACCATCGTCTACATATAGAATTAAAATTACCTTAAAACCATTAAAGTATCCTACAAACACGCAACAGTCAGATGGACATGCTGTAAAGCCGTATGAAGTTAAGAATGACGTAAATTTTTTATTCCAACACCTAGAAGACTGCTTAAGACCATACAGAGATTTATTTAATTTATATACCATATTAGACTCAGCCTCAACACCCTTTGGAACCTCCATATAAATTTCTTCTGAAAGTTCACCATATAAACAGGCTGTTTTTACGTCGAATTGTTCTATTTCAAGATTTTCAGATGCCGCATAACTTAATATTATTCTAATTGAGTCATATCTAGTGGTAGGTGAAAAAGTTTCCTTGTAATCAACATCTTTAATTTGTGTAAACCCTCTCGCACATAACCGAGCTTTGAATCTTTCCACTTCTCCTACTTTATTTCTTTTTACACAAAATACCCATTTACATTACAATTATGGTCCAAGTATTATTTCTCTCATGTGCTTCAAGTTCTTCTTTTATGGCCTGCTTCCATTTTTCAGAATCTACACCATTTACTGCTTCTTCAAATTTACTAGGAATCTCAATCTCTGTAAAATTGACTTCATTTTCTTCATTTTTCTTCGACCTTAATTTCATATACATAATATGTTCATTATCTCTGTTTATTGTTAGTTAGAGTAGTAAAGTTAGACTTTGATTATCACAATTCTGTGAACAGTCGTACATAATGGGTTGATGTTCTTTTTCATTTATTTCAATTTGTACAATTTTTTTATTATATTCTGGAATACTTTATTCATCGAATTTTACATCTCTAGATATTATAATCTTTTTATTCATATTAAACATTCTATAATTTTCATTATCATATCCGACTAAAACCATCCTAATACTTTTCTGGTCAAGTTTACTTCTCCTTTCTTTTGGAATATGAACATAGCCTACACTACCAAATACTTTTATATGACGTAAATTTGGTTTCTGTCCGCACCATAATTCATATGGAGAAATATTTATGGTTTGAGTGGAAGTGGTTCTATTTAGCAAATATACTGCACAGTTCACAGCCTCCGTCCATAAATACATTGGGATATTTTTGGCATACAACATTGATCTTGCTTTTTCCATTATTGTACGAAACTCTCTCTCGGCTCTGCCATTCTGTTGTGGTGTATATGGTGCAGTACATTCATGTATTATCCCATTACTTTTTAGAAAATCCTTAAATTCACGATTAACAAATTCTCCTCCATTATCTGTGTGTAATATTTGTACATTATGCTGAAATTTATTATGAACTATAGCGTTAAATTTTTAAAAACAGTCTACTAGTAGTCTAGTATACTTCATTTTTATATCTCATAAAATAGACATATCTATAACTTGTTGCTCCATCTTTAAATAATACAAAATATCTCATACCTGATACAGAAGGTTCCTCTAAAGGTCCACATACATCACTATATACAATATTTCCCAGTTCTGTTGTAATTCTATTTGATTTAGTAAATATTGCTCTTGATTGCTTACCATATTGACATGCTTCACAAATAAAGTTTTCATCGCCTGTCAATTTTTCACCAATTTTACTCATATTTTGTAGTTCTTTAATGTTCAAATGGCCTAACCTCTCATGCCATAGCTTTATATCAGTTTCAACTAAGTTACATTTCTGTTCTACGACTGTCTTTATTTGTAGTTCATATAAATTATTATCTTTTAATATAGCATTCATTACTACTACTTTATCCTTAATTAACATTGCCTTTTTAGAATTTTTAATTATTACATATCCTTTTCTTGTAACAGCACCTTCAGAAAATAAATTTCTGCACAATTCAGGTACATACAGTACATCATTTAGTATACCATTTTCCCATTGTCCATTTATATATATTTTTATTAATATAGAACCAAATACACTTACTTTAAGTTAGTTTTATCTCCTAATCTTACAACTCTACTATTATCACGCCCTTGGTATTCCTGTAGTTCATGGAAAAACTCTCGTCTATACGTCATGTGTACCGATGCACCACTATCTAAAATCCATACATCTTCCCCTATAGTATTTATATTTTCTTCAGTGTTAAATGCCAACGTATCATTTTCATCTTGATTATTTCGCACATACTGTTTCGGAGCTCTACATTCTCTAGCAAAGTGGCCTCGCTTATTGCAATTATAACACTGATATCGACGATTTTCATAATTACGACTTTTGTTGTCATATTTTCCTTTCTCTTTATTCCCTTTATCTGTCACAAATGCTGTCTCACTAGTCATTTCACTTCCTAAGCTTGTTTCTTCATCTAGCAATCGAGATGTCAAATTTTGAATAGTTTGATTTTCACTAAGTGACAACCAGGCTTGCCTAAGAGAACTGTATGAAGCTGGCAACGAACTTAGGATTTTTGTCATTGTAGCTGTGTCACTTTTCTCTTCTCCACACTCTTTTAACTGTTTAGCTAAATTTTCAACTTTTGACACATGTTGAGCCATAGTATCACCAGCACTATATGAATACTGATAGAACTTTTCATGCACCATCATCTTATTAAATTCAGATCTATGTTCATATATGGCTTCTAATCTTTGTATCACATCTTTCTTTAGCTGTCTCACAATTTTCTATTAATGCTCATCTTTTTCGTCTGGTTTTAGAATATCTATATTAAGTCCCTTTGCTCGCAAAGCACATTTTATCTGGAACTTCCATTGACGGAAATTCTTACCATCAAATTTATCAACCTTCATCGAATTTGCAACTTCCATTTTTCGCAATTTTCGTGAATCTCTCTTTAAGATTTTTTTATTGCTCTTGCTCAATGTGCGGGCCCATAACCTATTGGTTATATGATTAAATAATACACCATGAGCAGAATTCTAATTCCTTTACTTCATATCGTAAAAAAACGTGTACAACTGCCATTTTTAATACATTTTTTTTATAAACTTAATATTGGTTGCATATACTAAGCACAAAACAATAACAATACACTACCTCTTTAAATGAAATTTATGTTATACAATAGCCATCTATTATTAGATGCTGCTACCGGCACGTAAGTATAGGATTGACCTTGAATCCGCAGAATCCACTATTAGGAGCTTTTTGTGGGGAGCGCGTCACACGCGATTGGTTTTTTTGCGACGTTTCTGTTTCCACGCGTCTGCTACGTCACGGATTTCCCTCACTATTTTTTCTCAGACCTAAAGTTAGCTGCCGGCTACTATAACAAAGAATTTAAAAATAATGAAAAAAAATCTGTCAAAGACGAAAAAAGTAGTGAATTATCACAGTCTAATCAAATATTAACAGCCGTGTTGTATTCTCTCATCATTTAATATGTATGAAAATCTTCAAGGATGTACTTGATGTTGAATAATAATAGCACGGCAATACAAAGTAAAAAATTATCATTCTGCAATATACTCCTTCACGGACAGACGTACGGAAGAAATCTCTCCTAAATTATTGAAGTTGAATAATTGCGTTGTAGAGAATTATCTGAACCTAAAAAATTGCAAATTAAAAAAAATATCTAAAACCTAAAAAAAACGGGAAAAATTATTAAGAATTTTTTTTCTTAGAAAATTCCTAATAAATTCATAAAAATCTTAAATCCTACGTGACCTGGTTTATTACTTGAAAAGATGTGAAATAAAAAAATAAAATACAACCTGAAATGGGAAATTTCTTAAAACTCCTGAGTGTACTAATTTTTTTTCCTTTTGCCTGAAAAAGATTAAAAATATTAATTAACAAAATTTTGAGAAACTTATTTTTTTTTCTAAAAAAATATTGAAAGAAAGCAAGTGTCTAATTTGGAAATTTTATCCCTAATGTCTTGTCCCTAATTTAATCTTAAATCACTAATGTTTTTCAAAAAAAACTTAAAATTTATATGTTCTCTAAAAAAAAATCTATTATATCTTTTTTCTACTTATTTTCTTCTAAATATTTTTCCAGGATGCTCGATGATTTGAACACGGACTTGGAGAATGCTGATTCCAAACTGGATTCTACTATGAAAAAGATTGCCAGGGTTCTTCATATTAATAATGGTAGGTTTAAAAACTGCTACCGGCTTTTTGTGGATTCAAAAATAACTAGTCCGCAATTTTAGGTCTAAAAAATGGAGTGAAGTTATTTAATTTTTCATATTCTTCTCAGCAAACCCTTTCCGTTGATACTCATATCATGGGTATGCTCAAAAATAGTTAGTCGTCTTGGGTCGTCGGCCATAATGGATTTAGAATTACGTCATTTAACTAATATACACAAACAATATTAATTTGCAAACAAAATGGGGAATGGCATATAATTTTTCAAAGCTAATTGTGAGTGCCCAGTGAATTTGCCATCTTGTTTGCGGAGATGACAAAATGGCGGAATATTAAACAAGTTTATATTTTCAGATCGACGACAGTGGATTGTGATCGGAATTCTCCTGGCTATTTTTGTTATTATAGTAATATTGATACTCATCTAAAAATGAAAAAAAAAGTAACAAACATTAGAATTTTATTTATAATTAAATTATTTTTCAATTCTTTAAAAATTTTATCATTTGCCTATGAAATGCTTTCGGGTTAAATAAATTGTATTGTAGTGGAATGAATTAATTATTTAATTTGTGACGTCAATTTACCCTTAAATGTTTATCGACACTTTGATCACTTACAAGAAAAAGATACACAACGTTAAAATATCCAAACCAAAGGGCCACTCATTTGAACATTTAGGTGTCCAAATATCACAGTGCTCGTATGGACGCTAACAATTAGGGAGTTTTAGACATTTAAACATATAATAATAAATAACCTACCGGCAGCGGGTACACGGTCCAAGCTACCGTCGGTTAGGGCTCCCGAGAAGAACAACCTACTAAATACTTGCGTGTCTAGTAATACCATATTCTGAATCTGGCCCTTAACCCAGCCATCTAATCCGAACCTCTTATAGTGTTGAGTGAGGATCTTAGCCATTAGGCCATTGGCCGATACGACAATCGGCACAACAACTGCTGAGTCCACATTCCACATGTCGATAATCTCATGATCTATCACCAATATGTCAGGCTTATTGGAAACAATAGTCCTGTCAGTGATGATAGTTTGATCCCAGTACAACGTGAAACGACGATTTTCGATAATACTTAGCATTAGCAAGACAAGGACAACCGGAAATAATATGTCTGATTGATTCTCCTGGGCTGTGACATGCCCGACATATGTCCATCGTGCCATCCCTCATAACATGCATCCGGTAGTTCCTCCTCATGATAAATTCGTCCATAATTGCACAGATAAAATCTTCGGTTTCTCCAAATATGTTGCTGAACCTTAGCCAAGATACGGATGCTTTAAAGTCAAATTCCTTGATCTTCCATAGCTTGCGGTAGTCGGCACTAAGCATTATAGGTTTCCACCAGTTCTCTTTTCCCCATGAGAGCGGGTTCAGTCAGTCAGTTCCTTGTCCATTGCAACCACATCTCGATACATTCCCGCGTCGGTTAGGAGGAAATTCTCCCTGAGATTGCACAACTCTCTCATGGAGAGGTTTAACAGTACTTGTTTTCGGTGGGCAAGGAAGCGTTCCCGAACTAATTGTTTCAAGGCCATTTCGATAAAGAGTGATCTAAGGTTCATTCTAATAGAGTTACTAAAAATTTCGGTTACGATTAGTGTGTCGAATTGTAGCCAGAGTGAGCGAGAAGGAATATGCCAAATATCAATCTATGACTACTTCTAGTTGACCGAGGACAATGTCATTTTATATGTGACTGTGTATCTATTTCTTATGTTGTGATCGATCACTTAATGTTATATTATATATAATGGATTTAGTATATAATAATAAAATCGATTGTTTTACTCTGTAGATGTATTAATATTTTATTACTTAGGATAGGTAAGGCGTAATTTAAAAATCATCCACAGCTGATATTTAATTATTTATGTTGTTATTTTACATTTCAAGTGTTAGGTTGCGTTTCCACTGTGCGTTCTTAACAAACACATGGTGGAAACGCAGCCTTAATGTACATAGTGTAGATGTGACATTAATTTTAAGTGTTGTATTATTATGTTATACTTATCAAGTGTTTTATAAAACCCTGTTTGATCCATAAAAATTTTAGAAATATCCGTAATCCTTTATATATCCTTACTAGTCGACCCGCGCGATTTCGTTCGCGTGTTGCTCCGCTCCTATGGGTCGTAGCGAGATGCTAAATAGCCTGAGTTACTCCTTGTTACATCAGCTATCTGCCAGTGAAAGTCCTGACAAAATCGATCCAACCATTTCGGAGATTAGCCGGTACAAACAGACAGACGGACACAGCGTTGGATAGTTAAATATTTCTCAGAAATTAATAAAGTTAGGGTAGATTTAACTGGACCCACAGAAACACCCTTTGCTTGATTAAAAAAATATATTCCTGGATTTTTTTTGGGATCAGACAGAGTTTTAAAGACACTACCTTCCTATGGTTTATAACTAGGATTTGAATAGTCATATGTACCTGTTTTATTTTGAGAGTTCCTGTTTATTTACAATAATATTGCACAGTACTTATATTTTGTAACACCAAGAATGTCCTCAGTCGAGCCGATTGTCGGGGTAAAGGGGGGGAAAGGGTCCATATAAAGATGAGCTTCGTATTCTGAATTTATTAGATTTTTTTACTTGCTCATTATATATTCTGATATTTTTTCGATTTAAAAAAAAGACCTATTTAATACTTCCCTCGTCTTTATGTTAGTAAAAAAAAAGAAATTGACATTTTGTCTTATGGCATCACTTGACTTACAATTAATATTATAAGTAATTAAAAAAAATAATCAGTAACGCCCTTTATTGGTATTGTGCAATATTATTGTAGATATGAGAAAAGTTGTATATTAGTTACTTATGCAACTGTTGTATTGTAAGAGGTATTAATACCTAATTATCAACAGTTGCATACAAGACTTTATCTACACCCATCATTAAATCCTCTGTAAAAGATTCTGAAACAGCTTACTGGCAACATTAACACCACAGACAGCCACTCCCAGTGACCTGACGTCATCCATCACTGAGTGTTGATGGAACAATCATTTGTTGTAGTTGCAATGAACATGTTGTATATTGCAATTATTCAAATTCACTTCAATATGTTCTCTAATGTTGGTAGGTAATCGCTAATTTTTTTTGTGTAAACAAATCAATAAGAATATCAAAGAAAAATGGCGGGAATTCCAATAACATATGTTTGCACGACGTTCTACAAGCGCGCGTGAGTGTTCTTTTTTTGAAATTCATACAGATACCACACACCGCGCATCGAGCAGTAAGAATGTGTCTCTGTTGAGTAAATCCTTTGCGCAGAAGTGGTTATAAGGACATTTAGTGTTTGAATGTTGGCAATAAGCTAACTGTTTCAGAATCTTTAATAGAGGATTTAAAGTATGGGAGTAGTAATATAATTTAATTTGTGAATTAAAACCTAATATTTAAATATTCGTATCAAAAACTCTTGCTTTATGGTTAGTTTGAAAATAGATTCTAAATTCGAATTTTATTACAATTTTTTTTAAAGATAAGTATGGATCGCATACTACTAGTAATCTTAACCCCTCCAAGTAAGCTAAATGCTTGCATTAGGAGGGGGTACCCACGACTTATCGATCAATTTCACATTATCATTATTGAAATTAACAATCAGTCTCAATCCAAAGATTGTAATAGTAATAGACAATCATTTTATATCTAACTTGAAGTGTCAAATTCAATCTAGTCTAAGTTAACTTTTATAAATCGCTTTCTTCTTAGCGTTTTAGTTCTGCTATTTGACTAGAGTCCAAGATCCCGCGACCATCAGTCCTGAGTTATTTTATATCACCCGAAAGTTTCTCTGTGTATGTCTCTAATAGAGACCAAGCTACTGATTTAGCAGTTGGCCATTTAAGCTGAATGTTGTATATGTTACTTCAGATAGTTGCACACTGTCAGACTCAAAAGATGGGGGTCGTTTACATCTCTATTAGGGATTTCTAAAATAACGAAGGTCTGAACGTCGCGGGATCTTGTTCTTATAGAAACTTAATTTAATTACAATATATTTGTAATTATTAATGGTAATTAAATAAATAATTTAAATACAGACAATGTCAATATTAACTTTTTCCATTACGTATTAAAAATAGAGAAAAAAATCGCGGCTGTACGGTGTAATACCTTTGCCTTTTTCATAATAAAAACCGATAAATAAAATTAGTTAAATGCCACCAGGCTGTACGGTGTAATACCTTTGCCTTTTTTATAATAAAAACCGATGAATAAAATTAGTTAAATGCCACCAGGCTGTACGGTGTAATACCTTTGCCTCTTCCGTTATGTAATAAAAACAAGAATAACATTTGTCAAATGTCACCAGGCTCTACGGTGTAATACCTTTGCCTTTTCCATTATGTAATAAAAACAGAAGTGTAAAATTTGTTAAAAGTTTCACCAGGCTGTACAATGCCTTTGCCTTTCCTATTATGTAATTAAAAACAGTGACTTTTTTGTTAAATATCACATGGCTGTACGGGTTAATACCTTTGCCTCTGTTATTAGAGAAAAAAAATGGTTAAATGTCTAAACTTGCGCCAATAAGGGCTTAATTTTTGAGTAAAGACAAAGATAAATAGCCCATAGCGCTTAGCACACATAATTATTATTTAATAAAAAAAATGTCTATTAAACACAAAGGTGTTGTCCAATATGGGAATAAAAACAAAAGAAAAAAGAAACAAAAAAATATCACTTGTCAGAAAGGGCGCCAACGATGTTTTTTTATTTATTTATTTCTTATAGAGCCTAGAAGTTAAAAATGTATGAATATTGTTAATAATAAGTTATTTAAATATTATTATATTGTTAACGACGTTGCTCTAAAACATTGACGTCGTCACTTATATGTCGGACAGAATATTCTAGATGGTAATTAATGTTTATTTGTGTATATGTAAATGTATGAAATAAAATATTATGAAAAAATATTTTTGTTTTATTGTACACTTGACATTGACACTGATAAGAGGCAAAATAGTTCCTCCACTACGATTTTATTGGTTCTTAACAAATACACCCCTCGCTTTGTATCGCTCAGTTTTAATGGAAAATAATGCTTAAGTTACGTGAAAAAATATTATTATTGGGAATTAAGTTATTATTTTAAATATGTTTAGAAATACTAAGGTCTAAAATATTTTACCAAAAACCGATTTTTACACTTAATTATTTCTACAGCGCCATCTAGTTTTATAATTAGGAACTAAAATAATATTATAATATGTATTTCGACTTATATTATAATTTAAATAATTAATGAATGGAAATAATAATTTATTTATTCTTTATTTAGTTTACAATTATTATAAGGTTATTGGTTATTAAATAAATTTAGTTTTATTAAAAACAATTATCAAATGATATTTTACCAAACCAATTTTTATATTTAATTATTTCTACAGCGCCATCTAGTTTCACAATTAGTAACTAAAATAAGATTATTTCGACCTATACTATAATTTAAATAATTAATGAATGGAAATAATAATTAATTTATTTTTTATTTAGTTTATAATTAAATTAAAGTAATTAGCAATTAAATAAACCTAGTTCTATTACAAAATTATTATATCATATAATCAACGCATAATGGCGCGCTGCCACGTTTCTCACGTAGTTTGTATGCAATCTAACAGATGGCGCTACTAGTTTCTGAACGTGAAAATTACAAATTTTCATCTCTTATTGTTATATCACTGTATCTGTATCACTACATTTTACAGGGTCAGCTAGTATTGATATATAAATTTGGAGAAGCGAAGAATTGAAGTATCGATTATACAATAAATATCGATATCGATAAATGTTATAGTTAAATAAAAAAGTTTTTATAAGGTTTTTTATTATACTTCCTCTGAACTCTCCATGTTGTACATCATCCTGTCGTACACGTCCGGCAAGTAGTCGTACTGTGCTTGTCCGTACGCGTCGTTTTCTAGACTTTTCTTCATTGATTCCCAATTTAAAGAATATTCTGGAGCGAATAAGCTGTAGAAACATACAGTAATATATTAAAAATATTATTTTGTCTTTTATATCAGGGCCGTACGATCCATTACCATAAGGCTTTGTATACAACTGTTTCTGGTAAAGAAACGAGAGATAGAAAGAAAGGGAGGGGAAACTTGATATAAATGGAAGATCTGCACGACTTCGTTCGCGTGTTGCTCCGCTCCTATGGGTCGTAGCGAGATGTTAAATAGCCTAAGTTACTCCTTGTTACATCAGCTATCTGCCAGTGAAAGTCTCGTCAAAATCAGTTCATTTATTTTGGAGATTAGTCGGAACAAACAGACAGACATCCGCATGGACTTAGTAGAAAGCGGTTATTTTAATATTACAAACAGACACTCCAATTTTATTTATATGTATGGATATAGCTGATTTGGATTTGGCCTCTACCTGCCCCTTTTTGGTAACGCCCTCGATCATCCAATTATTGACACCGTGGGAGGGAAAGAGGTTTAAAATTTTAGACTTAGAGGACCAAATGAAGCCCTTGCGCTTCGGTGGATTATTAAAAATTCATTATCAATGTCAAAATTAAGTTCAAAAGTTTGTGTAAATATTAGCACGTAAGTATAGGTTTGACCTTGAACGCGCAGAAATCACTTAGCGGGACGCAGCGCGTCTCACAATTCTCTACTTCCTCCACAATATTTTCTCAGGCCTAAAGTTAGTTGCCGGCTACTATACCCGCTAACACAATGTAGGTAGTTGCGCAGATGTGCAGCACTGAACAGATGCACTATGTTGCTGTGTCCGGTGCAGTTGGTCCACTGAGCATCCGGTGACGTCATCATCGCCACAGCCTTGCCCCGACATATTAGCGGTGCTCCGTACATGCCCTGGTAAAGAAATAATGATACCATGATATTCGCATATCTTTGGTAAAAACGGAGCCTTTTTGAGTGACGTCACGTCGTGTGGAACATCTTTCCATTACTATTACGTATCTGTGACATTGTTTTCTTTAGATATAAATAGAAGAGGCGAGGGTGGACGTTGTGGACGACGCACGTCGCTGGGTCACAGCTACTCAAGTTTTTTTTTTTTAAGTTTAAAGTTCATAGTAGATACTAAAACAATGAGTGGTAGTAATTTGAAACAAAATGGCGGCAGTTCGCTTAGTGCATTCTAATGATTGTGTGTCTAATATATATTAAAAAAATGTAGATCTTGTGAGTTTGTAGGGGGTAATCTCTGGATCTACTGGACCGATTGTGAAAATACTTTTACCAATTGAAAGCCACATTATTTGTGAGTGTCATAGACTATATATTAACCCGAAAAATGAAAAGACTGTTTTGTAGTAGTCGGATTTGCAAAGTAAGTCGGAGTAAAAACGGTCACCTTAATTAACGATGAAAGATATATTTATGATTCATAGTTGTGTGTCGTGAGTGAACTGTATGAATACACCTCAGCGATGCGAGTGAATTTCAGGAAGTTGAAAAAGAGAAGCGTTTTGTACTCGGTATAAAAATATATTCTTATACTTACATGACATGGTTGAGCTTCTCTATTCGGCTGAAACAATTCAATATTTATAAGGGTGGATTTTTGAGACGGGTCAGTAAGGGCAGGTACCTTAACCGTTATAGTTACAGGAAAACGTTATTAGGAGACCATCCATAATTTTTTAAGATATTCTGAACTGCATTCACAGATTTTTGAGGTTAGCGAAAAAAGTGCTAAAATCAAAAAAAAAATTTTTAAGCCTATCGATCCTAATTCATATGGGGATCAAAAGACTCTATGGCACCAGACCATAAGGTATGAGTACTAAAAATGTCAGAAATGGATGACATCTCGTAACTGAATTTTAAATTAGTTATCTTGACTCGATTGAGATGAATTTAACATGTTTTAATGGTAAGTTAAATGTCATCCTATAGTCAATATGGTGGACGGTCCAAGATGGTGGATTAAGTAGTTGTTTTCTGTTTACGCAGATAATTTTATATATTTTCATATTAAATAAAATTTATTATAACCGACAATATTAAATTATTTTTTTTCATTTTTTTTATCTTACCAACTTATTCGCAGACAGACGCAATATGCGTTAAAAAAATTTTTTTTTGAAATGCTGATGCTGAGATATCTCTGCTTTATATTTTGTAAGTAAAAAATTTATTGTGGTGCGGGCCCTAGTAACACTGATTATCGGGGAATCACTGCTTTATATCTTTTAAGTATAAAAAAGTTACCCATATCATTTGATAGCTTAAGAGTAGGAAACTCCAAAGATGCTCCTAATTAATGAGTAAATTTTGGGATTTGAAAAAAAAGGAAATTCCGGGCTCTCGTGTTAACAAGATGAAGGTAATTTAAAGGCCATTTTAAAGCAGACATTTAAACAATTTTTCTTTAAAAAGTTTATATTAAAATAACGGTTTCTTTTTTTTTAATGGAAGATAAGGAACAAACGAGTAGACGGTCCACCTGATGGAAAGTGGCCACCATCCCCCATGGACATCGACAAAACTAGAGGGTAACTCCTGTTTTGTCGATGCGTTGCCGCCTCGAAGATAGAGTGAGGGAACGAAGAGAAGAATGCTGCGGTTTCAGTGGATCCTGAGCAAGAACCCGGTGAGGGGTAGATCTGACCCACATGCGGCTCGGCCGGAACGCGTCAGAGACAGTTGGCGGTTGGAATCGCATGCTGGTGATCGCAAGCCAGTCGGGGAACATATCCCCTACCACCAAGGGGTGCTGGATTACTCGGCTCTTACGGGATGCTCTACCAGCGGCAGAGGGGAATTGTATTCTAAACCGCCCCCTCACGTGTAATAATTATATTAATTGTTAACATCGCTTTAGTTAATCTTGGATACAGTGAACATTGTTAATGTAGATTTTTAATTGTTAAGTGCTAGGAAATGGTTCTCAAGCACCAGGCACTGTATACATCTTGAAGTGTATATTATTATGCGTTTAATCAGGTAATTACTTATTACCCAATAACTCTAATTATTTATTAAATAAATAGTACCTTATATTATTCTCTGAGAAATCCTCTATTAGCCAGTAAATGTCTGATAAAAATTGGTTGAGTCTTGGAATTATAAGACCAGATATAAAAATTTAAAAGCTCAGTTTCAATTTATGTGTATATCTGAGTTTTAATATATATATTAATATACATATCAATGAAGAAACTCCTCAAAACTTCGAATTTTAGACTTTATCTTGTCATACAACACACAGTCACGTAACAGGAACCCAGGCGGTTCCTGTCTAGTGTCTTGGATTTGTGACCAAGGTGTAGGCTTAAGGATATCCTTTAAATGATCATAACACTCACCTCCACTGCCTGGTCTCACTGTTTGTCTTAGGTTAGGTTAACATAAGGCTAACCTAACCTAAACTTAACCTTCGTTAACACATCTAAACACAATGTAAGGACTAACAACAAGTCCTCTATTACTATCCTACCCTAACTATAGCCAGGCACGGCTTTCATTACTATCCTATCCTAACTATAGCCCGGCACGGCTTTCAATAATATCCTACCCTAACTATAGCCAGGCACGGCTTTCATTACTATCCTATCCTAACTATAGCCCGGCACGGCTTTCATTACTATCCTACCCTAACTATAGCCAGGCACGGCTTTCATTACTATCCTATCCTAACTATAGCCCGGCACGGCTTTCATTACTATCCTACCCTAACTATAGCCCGGCACGGCTTTCATTACTATCCTATCCTAACTATAGCCCGGCACGGCTTTCATTACTATCCTACCCTAACTATAGCCCGGCACGGCTTTCAATAATATCCTACCCTAACTATAGCCAGGCACGGCTTTCATTACTATCCTATCCTAACTATAGCCCGGCACGGCTTTCATTACTATCCTACCCTAACTATAGCCCGGCACGGCTTTCAATAATATCCTACCCTAACTATAGCCAGGCACGGCTTTCATTACTATCCTATCCTAACTATAGCCCGGCACGGCTTTCATTACTATCCTACCCTAACTATAGCCAGGCACGGCTTTCATTACTATCCTATCCTAACTATAGCCCGGCACGGCTTTCATTACTATCCTACCCTAACTATAGCCAGGCACGGCTTTCATTACTATCCTATCCTAACTATAGCCCGGCACGGCTTTCATTACTATCCTACCCTAACTATAGCCCGGCACGGCTTTCAATAATATCCTACCCTAACTATAGCCAGGCACGGCTTTCATTACTATCCTATCCTAACTATAGCCCGGCACGGCTTTCATTACTATCCTACCCTAACTATAGCCCGGCACGGCTGTCATTACTATCCTACCCTAACTATAGCCCGGCACGGCTTTCAATAATATCCTACCCTAACTATAGCCAGGCACGGCTTTCATTACTATCCTATCCTAACTATAGCCCGGCACGGCTTTCATTACTATCCTACCCTAACTATAGCCCGGCACGGCTGTCATTACTATCCTACCCTAACTATAGCCCGGCACGGCTTTCAATACTATCCTACCCTAACTATACCCCGATATATCTAATTAGCCAAATTATTCTAGTGGCAACATTAGTACGTATCTGATTAGCCAATGGCAAAGTATTCAAATTGAAAATTCGGAAAAAAGAAAAATGTCTTTTGACAATAAAGTGATAAAGAAAGTATATAAAGTGGCGATGATTGATAATATCGAGTGCCAATAGGAGAGCATTGTATAATGTATGGATTAAAATTACTTACATCTTTAACACAAATTGAAGAAGTTTTATCAAAGTAGCCGGTGTAGCCCAAATTAGTCATCGCCTTTTGAAACTTAAGATTTATAGTGTTACACCATAACGTCTTCTTCGCGATGTTCAGGTACTGCACTCGGATATTCCGTTGCAACAAGAACTTGTGTACTGGATATATTTTATCCTGAAATATTAAAAAAATACACAAACATACACACACATAAAAGCACACAGTTCGACATGCCTATTAACCTAACCGCCTTTCAGCTCCTATTTCAATCCCTTCAAGTTATTTTTTCGTGATAAAACGTAGCCTATGTCCTTTCCCAATCTCTAATTTATCTCTATACCAAATTTTATTAAAATCGGTTTAGTGATACAAGCTAAAACTACTGAATGCAATTGGATACAGTGTCTTCTAGACAATAACAGAATCTTTTACATATAGTTTGATAAGCTTCCTACTAAAATTCCTTCCTCTACTTCTGTACTACTACTATTTCTCCTTACTCTTAGTTATTTTCTTTCCCTCGTCAGGTGTTAGTTTTTCTTTCAGATAATTTCTGTGTTGGTAAAAATATAACAAGAGGATAGATCTCTCCAAAAGACTGTTCCTATTTATTTGACATATCCACGCACTAAACAATTTCTTCAAAAGTCTTAAGGAGAGAAGGCTTAATAATTAAAAGTTAGTAATTGTATTCTTAATTGATTATATTATTAATCTAATTTAAAAAAAGGGATAGAAAAAGATCCCTTTATCAATCCTCAATCCTATCAATCTTCAATTCCCAACTTCATAGTTGGGGGTCGTGTATATCTATACTAATATTATAAAGAAGTAAGATTTGTATTTTTGTATGTAACGAATAAACATAAAAACTACTGGACCGATTTCAAAAATTCTTTCACCATTAGAAAGCTACATTATCCCTGAGTAACATAGGCTATATTTATTACAAGAAAAAATTAGAGATCCTCAGGAAATCTCACTAAAACCAACTCAAGGTGCAAAAAAATTAGCCATAAAATATCTTTCATCGCATGCGCTGCAAAAAGTATTGATGATAGAACAAAAAAATGTTCTACAATATTATAGAACGTATCAATATCTACAAAAAACTCCGCGAGACCATATGTCCAACTATTATAGTTAAGTCACTATAACTACTTTTTTACATTTTAAAAGTTGATTTAACTGCCTATCAAAATCAGACCATGTTTTCCATAACTTTGTATTAATTCTTATCCAAATAAATTTATATTTCGTAATGAAGACTGTTTCAATACCTGTTAATTACTTTTTGAATTATTGAAATCGGACATTCCAGTCAAAAGATATTACGAAATAAAAATATCAAGATAAATAAAAAATAATCCCAGACGGGCCGCCGGCGCGGTGTGGCGTGCCTCGCAGCGCAACGAGTAACGCGGCGATAGAGGGAGCGACAGAATGCGGGAGCCAAAATGTTAAAAAAAAATTATCCACCCGTGCGAAGCCGGGACGGGCCCCTAGTCCCTAATAAACATATATACACGATCACCAACTATGAAGTTTAGATCACCGTTGATTTTAAAGTCAGCCAATGTTTTTTTAATTGGAATAATATTAGAAATCACGTCGTCCATTGACAGGCAGACACCAGACACTTAGTACAAGTGCAACCTCATATCAGACCCTTATTAATATTAATCAAGCATAACTATACGTTATAGTATAATAGCTGAATTTTTTATATGTTACGATAAATAAATAAATAAGTGAGTGATCCAAACGTCCAAGTTGTGGATCTTGTATATCTCTATTAGGCACATACACAATATTTCAGGTTTTATAAAATCACGAAAGTATGATCGCCGCGAGAATTGAAGAGATGGAGGTTATTACGTGTCCGTGGAAAGATTAATTTCTTTTCATAACTTTCTTTCCGACTCCTAGACGATAACTTTAATTACTAGTTCGAAGTAAACAGACCTAGATTCTAGTACTATAAAAGATTGCCTTTGATTGCTTAGTTTAGCTATTTACCTTGTGCTTCGTTCGCAATAAGCTTGAGTAAATAGAAAAGACGTTTTTCAATATTATTCTCGTTGGTTCGGAATGACAGTGGAGCGAAATCCGGTCTACTAGAAGTAAATACCTACACAATTCAGTCATACTGACTCTAAGTCTCTATGAGACTTGCAGAAACTGATTCTATGTAGAGACTTGTAGAAATTGAACATGTAAAGACTTGTAGAAACTGACTCTACATAGAGACTGGTAGAAACTGAATCTATGTAGAGACTGGTAGAAACTGACTCTTTGTAGAGACTGATAGATATTGACTCTATGTAGAGACTGGTAAATATTGACTCTATGTAGAGACTGGTAGATACTGACTCTATGTAGAGACTGGTAGAAACTGACTCTTTGTAGAGACTGGTAGATACTGACTCTATGTAGAGACTGGTAAATATTGACTCTATGTAGAGACTGGTAGATACTGACTCTATGTAGAGACTGGTTAATATTGACTCTATGTAGAGACTGGTAGATACTGACTCTATGTAGAGACTGGTTAATATTGACTCTATGTAGAGACTGGTAGATACTGACTCTATGTAGAGACTGGTAGAAACTGACTCTATGTGGAGTCTGGTAGATACTGACTCTATGTAGAGACTGGTAGATACTGACTCTATGTAGAGACTGGTAAATATTGACTGTGTGTAAAGGCTGGTAGAAACTGACTCTATGTAGAGACTGGTAAATATTGACTGTGTGTAAAGGCGGGTAGAGACCGACTCTATGTAGAGACTGGTAGATACTGACTCTATGTAGATATTGGTAGAAACTGACTCTATGTAGATATTGGTAGAAACTGACTCTATGTAGAGACTGGTAGATACTGACTCTACATAGAGACTGGTAGAAACTGAATCTATGTAGAGACTGGTAGAAACTGAATTTATGTTGAGACTGGTAGAAACTGACTCTATGTAGAGACTGGTAGAAGCTGACTATATGTAAAGACTGGTTGTTACTGACTCTATGTTTAGACGGGTAGAAACTGACTCTATGTAGAGACTGGTAGATACTGACTCTATGTAGAGACTGGTAGATACTGACTCTATGTAGAGAGTGGTAGAAACTGACTCTGTGTTGAGACTGGTAGATACTGACTCTATGTAGAGACTGGTAGAAGCTGAATCTATATAGAGACTGATAGAAACTGATTCTGTGTAGAGTCTGACAGATATTGACTCTATAAAGAGACTGGTAGAAACTGACTATATGTAAAGACTTGTAGTTACTGACTCTATGTTTAGACGGGTAGAAACTGACTCTATGTAGAGACTGGTAGATACTGACTCTATGTAGAGACTGGTAGATACTGACTCTATGTAGAGACTGGTAAATATTGACTCTATGTAGAGAGTGGTAGATACTGACTCTATGTAGAGACTACTAGAAACTGACTCTATGTAGAGACTGGTAGATACTGACTCTGTGTTGAGACTGGTAGATACTGACTCTATGTAGAGACTGGTAGAAAATGAATCTATGTAGAGACTGATAGATATTGACTTTATGTAGAGACCGGTAGATACTGATTCTATGTAGAGACTGGTAGAAACTGACTCTATGTAGATACTGGTAGAAACTTACTCTTTGTAGAGACTGGTAGATACTGACTATGTAGAGACTGCTAGAAACTGACTCTACATAGAGACTGGTAGAAACTGAATTTATGTAGAGACTGGTAGAAACTGAATTTATGTTGAGACTGGCAGAAACTGACTCTATGTAGAGACTGGTAGAAACTGAATCTATATAGAGACTGATAGAAACTGATTCTGTGTAGAGTCTGACAGATATTGACACTATGTAGAGACTGGTAGAAACTGACTCTATGTTTAGACGGATAGAAAGTGACTTTATGTAGAGACTGGTAGATACTGACTCTATGTAGAGATTGGTGGAAACTGACTCTATGTAGAGACTGGTAGATACTAACTCTATGTAGAGACTGGTAAATATTGACTGTGTGTAGAGACTGATAGAAAATGAATCTATGTAGAGACTGGTAGAAACTGAATCTATGTAGAGACTGATAGATATTGACTCTATGTAGAGACTGGTAGAAACTGAATTTATGTTGAGACTGGTAGAAACTGAATCTATGTAGAGACTGGTAGAAACTGAATTTATGTTAAGACTGGTAGAAACTGACTCTATGTAGAGACTGGTAGAAACTGAATCTATATAGAGACTGATAGAATCTGATTCTGTGTAGAGTCTGACAAATATTGACTCTATGTAGAGACTGGTAGAAACTGACTATATGTAGAGACTGGAAGAAACTGACTCTTTGTAGAGACTGGTAGATACTGACTCTATGTAGAGACTACTAGAAACTGACTCTATGTAGAGACTGGTAGATACTGACTCTAAGTAGAGACTGGTAAATATTGACTCTATGTAGAGACTGTTAAATATTGATTCTTTGTAGAGACTGGTAGACACTGACTCTATGTAGAGACTGGTAGAAAATGAATCTATGTAGAGACTGGTAGAAACTGACTCTATGTAGATACTGGTAGAAACTTACTCTTTGTAGAGACTGGTAGATACTGACTATGTAGAGACTGCTAGAAACTGACTCTACATAGAGACTGCTAGAAACTGAATTTATGTAGAGACTGGTAGAAACTGAAAATATGTTGAGACTGGCAGAAACTGACTATGTAGAGACTGGTAGAAACTGAATCTATATAGAGACTGATAGAAACTGATTCTGTGTAGAGTCTGACAGATATTGACACTATGTAGAGACTGGTAGAAACTGACTCTATGTTTAGACGGTTAGAAAGTGACTTTATGTAGAGACTGGTAGATACTGACTCTATGTAGAGATTGGTGGAAACTGACTCTATGTAGAGACTGGTAGATACTAACTCTATGTAGAGACTGGTAAATATTGACTGTGTGTAGAGACTGATAGAAACTGAATCTATGTAGAGACTGGTAGAAACTGAATCTATGTAGAGACTGATAGATATTGACTCTATGTAGAGACTGGTAGAAACTGAATTTATGTTGAGACTGGTAGAAACTGACTCTATGTAGAGACTGGTAGAAACTGAATTTATGTTAAGACTGGTAGAAACTGACTCTATGTAGAGACTGGTAGAAACTGAATCTATATAGAGACTGATAGAATCTGATTCTGTGTAGAGTCTGACAGATATTGACTCTATGTAGAGACTGGTAGAAACTGACTATATGTAGAGACTGGTAGATACTGACTCTATGTTTAGACGGGTAGAAACTGACTCTATGTAGAGACTGGTAGATACTAACTCTATGTAGAGACTGGTGGAAACTGATTCTATGTAGAGACTGGTAGATACTGACTCTATGTAGAGACTGGTAGAAACTGACTATATGTAGAGACTTGTAGACACTGACTCTATGTAGAGATAGCTAGAAACTGACTCTATGTAGAGACTTGTTGAAACTGACTCTATGTAGACACTTGAAGAAACCGTCTATGAAGAGACTGCTAGAAACTGGCTCTATGTAGAGATTGGTAGAAACTATATAGAAATTGCTAGAAACTGCGAGTCTATATAGAGTATAGAGAGTGGTAGAAACTGGTTCTATGTAGAGGCTGGCAGAAACTGACTCTATATATACAATTGTTGAAACCGTCTACGTAGGGACTGCTAGAAACTGATTCTGTATAGAGACTTTAGAACCCAACTTTTAGAGACTGGTAGAAACTGTCTATGTAGAGTCTGGTAGAAACTGATTCTATGTAGAGACTTGTAGAAACCGACTATGTAGAGACTTGTGGATACAGACTTTTTTTTTTTTTTTTTTATTATATTTTAAAGAGGGTTTAATCATGACTGATTATATCACCCTCATAATTACACTCACAGACATTATTCACATACATCTTTTTAATAAAGCTAAATGAACAGCCCTATAGAGCCCCACCGTATCTTCCGACAAGGGAGACGCCAAAAGACTGTTGCACCAGCCTATATTGCTGCTATTAGAATTTAAATATATTTGACGACACTCATTGCGGGGACATTCCATCAATATATGGTACACATCCTCAACCACATTACATAAAGAGCAATCGGGAGATTCAGCCTTACCCATCATGTATGCGAACTTATTTAATGGAATATGCCCGCAACGAAGTCTTAACGCTAAAACAATATCTTTCCTACTTAATTTACCTTTATAAAACCACGGAAAATAAGGAAGAGATGGCTGGATCGTACTATACCAAATACCTTTCTTACGCGAACGTTCGTCAAAATATTCGGACCAAATACTGCGGCAAGCACTCCTAATAATAGATATTAAGTCTGACAAGCACATAGTATACTTCGTTACTATACCATTAAAAGTAGCTTCTTTCGCCAACCTATCCACTTCCTCATTCTCCGTGATACCAACATGAGAAGGAATCCAATGAATCAAAATATTTACATTATTAGCCTTTAGTTTATATATATCATTAATAATAGTGTACGCAATAGGAATGCCTTGATAATTAGACGTACATTTTATTACATGTTGGAGAGCACTTTTTGAATCCGAAAATATAATCACATCAGTTACACTGAGAGATTCAACATAAGATAAAGCTTCCGATATGGCTATTAGTTCAGAGTGCATTATAGAGAGAGTTTCATCTAAACAAATTAATAATTTATTATTATTTTGCGGGTCCAAAAAGGCAGCTCCACTGGATGTTGAACTTTTTGAAGCATCTGTATATATTTTGTAAAATTCTTTAAATTTATTGAGTAAATATTGGTTAAATAATTTTTCAACTTGTTTTACATTATAACAGTATTTAGGTTTATTAATGATATCTATATTAACAATAATTATATTACTTAAATCGATATTGCTGGCCCAAGTATCTAATGAAAACATAAGTAGCTCATTGCATATTTTATAAGAATTGATTTCATGAAAGTTTACATAACTTATTAAAAGAGGTTTCTTTCTTCTCCTCCAGAATGGACTCGACATTTCATCACCTAATCTAATCAATAATTTAACTGTATTTTCGTCAAAGGATTTACATTTCAACCAGAATTTTCCAGCTAGGAATCGCCTTCGAATATATAAAGGTTCAATATACAACTCTGATTCCATCACGTGGATTGGCGAGCTTTTAATGAATCCACCTATTAATCTCATACACTGATTCTGTATTTTATCCAACTTACTAAGAAGTGTTATTGAACTATTGTCGTATAAAAAGCTAGCATAATCAATACGACTTCTTATAATAGAAAAATATAAAAGTCTTAAATATTTTGGATGTATTCCCCATTTAGACCCAACGAGGACCTTAAATACATTCATAAATTTAACCGTTTTAATAATAATTTCATTAATGTGTTTATTCCATTTTAAAGTACAGTCTATCCAAAAACCTAAGTACTTAATATTATCAATGAGTTGTAATGAAGTATTATTAATTTTAATGTCAACATTTCTGGTCAAATTAATTCTCTTTCTAAATATACAAACTTTACTTTTATTTATAGATATATCTAACCCAAGATCCACAGTTAAATTTTTAAATTTTTCTAATGAAAACTGTAATTTTGAAACACCTTCATTTAAGTCTTTATATGTATAGTAAAGCACGAAATCATCTGCGTATTGTGAAATGCCAATACTACCTTCTAACTTTTTGCAGATATGTAAAGTTGCCAAATTAAATAATAGTGGAGATAACGGATCTCCCTGAGCTAATCCTCTGCATGTTAATCGACTCAAATATTTATTCTTCCCGTACTGTATCTTTAGAACTCTTTTAGATAAAAATTGTGCAAGATATCTACAAATATTAGAGCCGACACCCAGTTTATCCAATATTATTAGTAATGCGTCAATATTAATATTATTATAGGCATTATCCAAGTCTACAAAACAACCTATAGTCTCTAAACCATGAGAAAAACCTATTTGAATTCTAGTTATGACAGAACATAAATTGTTTAAGCATGATCGTTTTTTCCTGAAACCTGTTGTATTTACCGAAAAAAAATTATTTCTCTCAACATACCATTCCATTCTTTTATTTAGTATATTATGAAATATTTTACAAACACATGAAATAAGAGAAATGGGTCTTAAAGATGACAGGAGGTCAAGATCTCGACCTGGTTTAGGGATCGGCATAACCACAATTTCACGCCACTGAGAAGGAACAAAGCCTAGAGATAGGAATTTATTATAAAGTAACACTAAAATTACTTTACCATTATAAGACAAATGTTTTAACATCGAATACGTTA
Organism: Limenitis camilla; assembly: GCA_905147385.1. NCBI lineage: Eukaryota > Metazoa > Arthropoda > Insecta > Lepidoptera > Nymphalidae > Limenitis > Limenitis camilla. The sequence continues at coordinate 20,878,899 of LR990224.1, forward strand.
TATCATCACATCCAGGAGATGTATCCTTTGATTTGATACATTTATCTAGCTCCTGAATAGAGATTTCAGATTCTAACACGGTATTATTTGAAAAAAACCTTGGCATTTCAATACAAACAGTATCAGGAGTCAAAGAATGTAGAAACTGATTTGATTTTTCTTTATCCATCACTAATCTTGGCCTTCTGTAACCCTTAATCCATCCCATCCTATCCCACAAATCAGTTATAGTTATGTTTTCATCAATAGAATCACAAAATTGACTCCAATCTTCACTTTTAGCTTGCCGTAACAATTTCTGAGCTTTTGCAACCTCTTTTTTTAAAGATTTTAAATTTTGAGGAGTTGGATTACGCCTGAAAGAGGACAGAGCTAATCTACGTTGAGAAACAGCTTTAGACAACTCGACATTCCAATAACTTTTAGGAGTGAAATTTGATTCCGGGTTAAGATTAATTTTTAACATAGGTATATGACTATCGGCAGCAAAATTTATATACTGAATAAATAAATTATATACTAGTTGTAAATCATCTCCTACAGTGAAGTTTTGGAACAGATATTCTGTACAATTTGTATAACCATTCCAATCGGCTCTTTTATAATTTCTTTTTTCTCTAAAATTGTCGTTTATCATAAAGTTAGATGAAATTTTAATTATTAAGTGGTCACTTCCTAATGTTTCATTAATTACTGACCAGGAGTAATGACCAACTATGTCGGAAGATATAAATGATATATCTGGAGAAGATTTACGGAGAATACCATCGACTAGTTGAATTCGGGTTTCTTTACCGTTATTAAGAACTACGAAGTTACTGTTCATCATTGCATTATACAGAGAGGATCCTCTTTGATCAGTTTTATATGACCAAAGAGAGTGGTGAGCATTAAAGTCTCCTACAATAAGAGTTTTCGAGCCACAGAAACCTAAAATATGGTCCCAATCTGCTTGAGTTGTACGAGTTGTGGATGTACAATATATTAAAATAATGTTTTCTAATTGAGGACAGTTTAAAATTTTAATATGTTTTAACTGAATCCCAGAATTAACAGACTGCAGCTGACCCGCTTCCGATTTAATCGATTTATGACAAATAATTGCAACCCCACCATATGAGTCTATTCTATCTTGACGGTAAGTATTATAATTTCGAATTTTCAAATAACTTTCTGGCTTAAGCCAGGTTTCACTCAGGGCAGCAATATGGATTTTTAGTTGTGACAATAAAGACTCGAAAGAAACTAATTTAGGGATAATACTTTGGGCATTCCATTGTATAATATTGAGGCAAAAATGTTTTTTGTTACTTCCCATCCAAAAATTCAAAAATAATTTTTGACATCGGCCATTCTGGACAATTATTACATACTACCGTAAATAACCAATCAATAAATACTTTTATCACATTTTTAATTTTATTTTGTAAACTGTCTTTTTTTGAAAATATCAACTCACGTAGTTTCTTGAGTATTTCTGGGCAGGAACTCTTCGTCGTCTTATTACTCTCACTTGATGTGCATCCCTCTAGATTTTCATTGTGAATTACTTCGTCTATACCATCTTGTTCTATATCTGACACTGTATCATGTATATCTTGTTTGTAGTTTTGTTTTTTTTTCCATTGACGTTTATTATTCTTGTTAGTCTTCTTTGTATTTTCTAAATGTGGAGTATCTTTACTCATTCTTGCTATTTCAGCAAAAGTAGGAGATTGTTGAGTTGAGATGTCCAAAGGTATATTAGAATGTATAGGCATATCTTCATTATGAAACTCATCTTGATGTATAGGTGACGGGGTAACATACATAGTAAGAGCCCTTCTGTATGTGCAATTAAATTCGGCCATAATCTCTCTGATTCTTTTTTCTCTTAAATAGGTAGGACAGATTTTAGAGAGAGCCATATGATTCCCCTTACAGTTCACGCAAAGAAAAGTATAAGTTTCACAATTAGCGTGGTTTCCACTACATTTAGGACATATACATTTTTTGGAAGGACACATTTTGTGTGTGTGACCCATCTTCCAACAGCGTGAGCACTGTGTTACCGGAAAAACATATGGATCCACTGATATTTTTACACCATATACATGGATATATGAAGGGAGGACCGAACCTTTAAAACAAAGCCGTACTGTTTCACAAGGTGACCAACCTTCTTTATCGTTATTGTTATTACGCCTACTTAACCGTTTTACAGAAAGTAAATCGGCAGAGCACGATATGTTCTCCATAATTTCATTTTCTGATAAATCCATGTCCACGTCTCTTATAACTCCATAAGAAAAATTAACTTCCATTGCTTTGTAGAATCTCCAACCTTTTGCTATAAGTTCTTCACATAACATTAAGCTATCTAAGCTGTCGAGCGAATTGAATTGAACTCGGACCTTATACGGACTCAAATATTTAATTTTATCAATATTCTCAATATTAAGTGAATTTAACAACTTTGCTAAAGCAAATTGTTTTGGTAAGCCATCCTTATTAAATATATATACCTCTTTATTATTTGAGTAAACATTTTCCGCTCGTTTTTTCTTCGCATTTCTTCTTACTTCAACCCATTCAACCATCTCCTCTTCATTTCTTCCTCTTTTTGACCTTTCAATATAATTCTTCTCCCTTTGTTTATTATTTCTACTCATTTGTAAATTTTCCTCTTCTATAGTTACAGCCTCACAATAAATATTCTCACTAGAAATACTATTTATTTCATTAAAGCAATCATCTTCATTTACAACACCGTCTTCATTCATTTTTTATCGTATAGCGTAAGTAGTAACGATCCGGCCGGCCGATGCCGACCAACCGGAGGGTAGACTGTAAACGCGCACGACGTAAATAACCGCACCGCACTTAAAAACATACACCTCGCTCGAGTGACGACGCGAGACTGGTGGATACAGACTTAATGTAGTGATTCAGCTTATTTGCAAGAATCGAGTGCAACTGGTATTACAATGATTTAAATCTGCTATATTCCTATATAGTAAAGTTTTAAACCGATTTCTATAGAGAGTCTATCTTACAATGTTGAATGTTTACATTGTAAGATATCTGAAATGCAAGAGAACGAATTCCTTTACAATCGAACAACTAATTGAATAGCTTTGGTTGCAATTCCCTGTCTTGTTTATTAAACTGTAATATTGTGATATTGGAAATACTGAATTGTTTGTTTCCAATGGAATTGCTTCTGAATTACTAACTTGCTAGATTATTTGAAATATACTCTTAGTATTGGATAGCGCTTATAATTGGTTTTCGAGATAAGGTTTCAAATAAAATCAAGTGTCCGCCATTATTAAATAGAATGACGTGTCTTGGATCTCAATAAGATTTGATATCGATAGATCGATGACACTCCAAATAATTGGACGTGTTTCAGTTTGTTTATCTATATTTGCGATTTATTTGATAGAAAAGGTGCAAACACGCTGGCGGTCAAACTGATGGTAAGTGACCATAGTAGATCATGGGCGTAGACGATACGATGTTACTTCTAAAATAGAGTTAGGATGGATGGAGGGAGGAGTGAAAAAAAGACTGCTGCGGTTTTAGTGGTCCCTAAGCAATTACCTAGAGTCCACCGGAACTGAAGGACGGAAGTCTAGCCCATATGTAGGCATGAACGGAATGAATCAAAGACACTTGGCAGTCGGGTTCGCATGCTGGTGATTGCTAGAAAGGCGGAGAACAGATCTCCTACCACCAAATAGTGCTGGGCTATCCACGTCTTACGCGTTGATCTTCCAGAGGCAGATTGGCATTGTATTTTAACTAATATATTTATATTTTAATTAGTAAATACAATTTACCCCTTTATAGAAGAAATGCCAGCCAGCCATGAAACACTCCTCATGTAGAGCCAACGTCTCTTCTCCTTTGTAGTCTATATCGATGGGTCGAAGGGGAATTTCAGCAAGAACATCCGGGACTTTCCTTGCTAAGATCAAAATGGCCGGCGATTTCTGTATCATGAGAGCTCTCTCTTCTGATAAATTGGATACTGCAAACATTATAAAACCATATATAAGTTTGTTTCATCTATAGTATTTACAAAAGTAAAGTGTACCAAAGTACTTTTGTTTTTAGATTGAAAATTTGCTTCATAAAGTTGTGGCCAAACGAGTGAGTTAGTTAGCATTAGTTGTCAGGGAAAGCTATTGTGGTGGTTAGTTAGTAGTATTTGTAAATACATTCTTAAAATACAAATCTCTATTTTTTTATTCATTAGAATATTGTTCATGATATTAACAACGAAATTCTCATATTGGTATGTTTATTATGTTACGAAAAATCATTGGAAGCTATTGTGACTAATAACGGTCATGTGATAATAACAGGAACTGTCACACTGGTGTGTTTACTGTGTTACCCCCTGTTACGACAGGTTACCATAAGTTTTATTGGAAGCTATTGAGACTAATGTCGTTCGTGTGACAATAATAGAAACTGCCACACCGGTGTGTTTATCGTGTTACCTCTTCTAAGATTACGAGAAGTTTTATTGGAAGCTTTTTTTGACTAATTTCGTTCACAGAAACAGAAATTGTTATATCGGGGTGTTTATTGTGTTACCCTATGTTAGGTTATGACAAGTTTTATCGGAATCTATGAAAATACTCACGTTTAGGCATAATAATCTTAGTGACTTGAACCCTTATTCCTCTTCGAGGATGTCGGTACGTGGCACCAGTGACGACATTGATTGGTCGCGTATCATGTGTGGTGGAGTTGGGTTCAGTCACACAGATACATGCTGTGATCACCGTGGTCCTCGACAAGAGCGTGCCAACGCAGAGCCCTCTATACCTAGACGGGAAGTATACCTATTGGAAAAGGAGTAAATTAGTTGATCTCGATCTTCTTGAAATGCAGCACTCTGTGTGTTATTTAGTACAATTTTAGAGGTAGGATAGTTTATATCTCGATTGTTTTTAATAATATTTGTTGGGGGTTTTAAATGGTGTGAAGGGGAGGGAAATATTGGAGAACACTACAAGGGGTGATGATATTGAATGGACTATTGGGTAAACGCATAGTAGTTACTTCTACTGAACCGATAATCAAATATGATCTCTAACAATTACGAGAGAAACCTAACACTGCACTGCACAACACTAATACTTCTCAGAGACTACTTCACTTCTTGAGAGACCGCGCACGACTAAGGCTTCAGTGAGACTGTCGATGGCATATAAACGGTCGAATCTAGACTGTCGAAACAACGGAAGTGACTCCTACCCTACTCCAACGCCATAGATGGCGATGACGATTCGATTATTCGATAGTCTTTTACTATTCTCCGACATATTTATTATTACATAAAGGGTTCATAAGTTCGTAACAGACGGCGGTGTAAGTTAGTTTATTAAGACACATAATAATATATATTGAATGTTTTGTTTTCTAGCTATTTTCTTTCTTTTTCTATTTTAATATTGTTTTTACTAATAGAAAGAGCAATAAAATATGAAAGTTTGTACATAGTTTATGTAAGATATAAGATATGTGCGAATTTTAGGTGGAACATCGTCACTCGCAGAATCTGTCTTTTTCTCCGCTTATTTCTTCTAAGGCACGATGATGATATGAATGAACTTTTTATAGTTTTCCCTAAAAGAAAGAGCGATAAACAAAGAAAACGAAAGCTAAAAGCTGAAGGACAAAATCGATTCCTAAATTTCACTCTTACTATTGAAGTGAGAGTGAATCCTATAATGGTTATCGAACCGCTATCAGATATCACTCTCGCTTTTCATGGCATTCGGAAATTTGTGACGACACAGAATATGCAAATTTTATCGCTTCGTTCCATCTACCTTTACCACAGATCTAATAACACTAGACAAGACTGTGCTACTTTAATAACATTAAAGTAGCCGAGTTGCCCCACACTTCGCTGAGGTATAAGGTTTTCGACAAACGGCGCAGATTGTAGGTAGGATTTTAACATTTTTAATATTTACACAAAATCTGAACAAATTATACACCTAAACTTTCCTCATAAATCACTCTGTTAATTGGTGAAAACTGCATGAAAATCTATTCTGCAGTTTTTAATTTTTTTATTTATTTGAAGTAGCTCAACAAGTATTTATTATTTTTCCGATAACAGGCCATTTGACTAGTAAACATAGACTAAACTTCGGCAACCGTCAAAAGCAAAATCGAAAATTTAAGATGACCAATAACTCCATGTCATGATATTTGCATCTCTAGTATGAATAATTAATTGTATATAAAACCTATATAGAAAGAATATATAATATTATAACCTTTCTCAATTGGTACAACTCTTGGATAATAATGACATAAAAATTTTAAAAATTTAGGAATTAATATTTTTATATTTAGTTTCGTGTCTTCAGATAGAATTTATTAAGAAAAAATAGTTATAGTTATATGTCCAATTGATGACCAAGATATAGAAAGTTGGCAGTTCGTGGAAATATGCTGATCCGCAGGTTTGCTCGATGTAGTAAGGAAATTAAGATAACACTCTTCAAAGCTTATTGTCAATCATTCTACACGAGCAGTCTGTGGGTGAGGTATACGAAGCGAGCCTACAATGCCCTAAGAGTGCAGTATAACAATACATTCAGAATGTTGTTGGGCTTGCCCTGCAGGTGTAGTGCGTCTGGCATGTTTCTTGAGACACGCACAGACGGGTTCCCGGCTATTATGCGAAAAAAGATAGCATCCTTGCTTGGTCGGGTCAGGCGAAGTCCAATCGGCATTCTGAATGTGATTGCTGACAAATATGATTGCCAGATATTTATGTACTGGATAGGGCAAATCAAAGGGGTAGCACTCAGCTCCATAGACTGAATAATTGTAGTTTTAGGATTTAGTATTAGTTAAAAAAATGTATGCTAACCTAGTTTTTAAACACCTTTGTTACTAACACCTATGAAGACTTGTTCTTTGAAATAAATTTATTATTATTATTATTATATATGTTTTAATTTAATTCAGTCCGATTATTAAGGTTTAATTTGAAGTATAAGGTACCTCTGCCCATATGATCAAAAAGGATTTATGGCATGATCTCCTTAGGCGCGGAACTATAGTGCGTCGTGCGCCGCACGTTAGTTTCAGAGACTAAATATTGATCATAGTGTAGAGTAAGTTTAGCCCGTATTCAGGATTACGTAAGTTTTAGATATTGTTTCTAGCTTAGTCAAGTGTCTAAGTTCAAGCGAGCGTAGCCAATCCCCAAGCACTATTTTGAGTTGTTCTTGATAACATTTCAAATAATTCCAAATGCCAGTTCTATTCGAATAATAAGTCTACGAATATACGCCAGAAGCTTGTCCTTGCTCTTTTAGACGTCTTATTATATAAAATACAGCAGATTTTTGTCATTTTTCTGAACAAACTACCGCCCGCTCGCTGAGGGATCAATAGATTTTCCGCTTGAGGATAAACATGAAAGAAATATTGTTACATTTATGAATATTATTAAAATATTATATGGGGTTACCTAACATATAACTTAACTAAGTAAAATTTTAATATTCCTACAAAGTTTACAATATTGATTCTATGAAATTACTTGTCAAACTGAGTCTGATCTAATACTTTGTTGTAAGTAGTAAGAAGTAATAAATAGGAACTATTAACCAATCAAATCTATAAAGTAGAATATCCTCCTGGGGGTTACACTTTAGACTCAGACCAACAGCATTGCTGCTACAATACTCGCGACGTAGTAATAGACGTCTTATTTATTTTGCACTCCCTACTTCTTCAACTGATGTTTATTATATATGTATAACGAATGATGAGAAGGGAGAGTAAACTGAACTTTACTTATCACTACATAGTATAAAACCAAGTGTCTTCCCGTCTGTCTGTCCCTATGTATGCTTAGATCTTTAAAACTAAGCAATGGATTTTGGTGCGGTTTTTTTAATAGATAGAGTAATCCAAGAGGAAGGTTTATATGTATAATACATACATAATATAGTAGAGAAACACTGATAATATTTGAAGAGTTTAATGTGATGTCTTAAATAAACATATTTTTGCACTTACTGACTGAAACTTACGAGATAGATCAAAATAATGTACTACAGTATTGTACACCTCAAAAAGGTCTACAAAAAATTCCGCGATGGTATATGTCTATCTCTTTGGGATAACCCACAGTAACCCTTTAAATCCTTGACTTTTTAAGAGAAACAATAGCTTATGTACGAAGCGATTTTAAGCAATTACAGCATTAATCCTTATCCTATCAGATACCTCAAATACATTGTGCGTTTAATATAGATCGATATGGCCCTTTACAGCATGAAATTTAAATGAATATTTTCGAAGATATTACAGATTTAAAATACAGGCACATAGCGGTGGCGTGCCTATAAATGATTGCACGCATCAGCATTGCACCTATGTGAAGCCGGGGTGGGTCCCTAATATACTTATATATAAGATGATTTTTTTTGTTTTTTAAATTTCTTAGATCGGCTTGATCTCGCTTCACTTCAGGTATTTAAAATATAATTAAAATCGAAATTTTTAAATTTCCTCTCGGTAACAGTGTAGATGGAAAAATATACATGAAAGAGAGAAAAAGGCAAGACTATCTGCACTTGAAAAATTGATGGCAACACTACAAGGCTATGTTACCAGGAAAGGATGCAGCTTTCGAATGGTGAAAGAATTATCAAAATCGGTTAAGCGCTTTCAGAGATAATCAGCATCTTATGAAATGGCCACTTTATGACACTTAAATGACCATATCTTGTTAATTATGATATTTATGGCAACACCACATAGCCTTTGTTACGCGGAAAGGTGGTAGCTTTCGATTTTGTTCGAAATGAATTATTAAAATATAATTTGTGACATAAATTAATACTGTACGGAGGTTTGACAACAGTAAAACATTAAAGATATTTAATGAAATTAAACATTATGCTTACCATGCGAGATCTGTATGACATTGTCTTGTTATGTGGGTATAATTGAAATAAAATAAAAGCAAATACTCGCGAATACGTAGTTATAAACGGTATTGCAAACTTAAAGTATTTCTTTACGAATATCAAGGCAATGAACTCTGAAGAGCACGTAAAGTAGCTCAGGGGATACTTATTAGTTCAATCAATTTATATTGTCTGACATAGAACTTAAGAATTTCTAGTAAGATTTGTTTTCCATAAAAAATATATTAATATTTTTAACTACAATCTAGCATTAATGGAGTAATAGTGCAAACGAGCAGTTAGTCCACCTGATGGTAAGTGGCCCCCATCGCCCATGGACATCGGCAAAACAAAAGATATCCTCTTGTTTTGCCGACAGAAGATAGAGTGGGGAGGTAGAGAGGGGAGGTTTCAGCAGACCCTGAGCAAGAGCCCAGAGTCCACTAAATCCGTAGCATTAATGGGATGAGAGAGGGAGGGGGTAAGTATGGCCGACCATAACGCGTCTATGACATTTGGCGATTGGATTCGCATGCTGGTGGCCGCAACAGTTGGGGAACAGATCCCCTACCACCAAGGGGGTTCTGGGCTCTACGAGCTCTACGAGCGGCAGAGGGGAATAATTTTCCAACCCGTCCCCTCACGGGTGAGAGTTGATTAATTTGTTTCAAGTATACCCGCGTGTAGACTTTAGTGCGGTAGATTTGAAAGAGAGATTAAAACATTAAAATAATGAGACTAATAGTGTAGTATTGTTTAGTAGTTTTTATATACATAATATTAAATATATGTATTAAGTAGATATGCAACAGATTTTTGTTTCTTCATTAGTATCTGTGAATATTCCATGCGACTACTGTTTCTACTAACATATCAAAGAGGTTCCTTGAGAGGTTTCTACTTCTATTTCTGCTTTTGTGTCTACGCAACTTCTGAATCTGTTTCCGCAACTTGTGTGTGACATAGACGTAGTGAATCTACATGATCAATCCAAAGACCACGGAGACTTCCTTTTTGATCCGAACTGCTGAGGAGAGGAACACTACCATCTTAGGCCATATCATTACTTTCCATCAGGTTTGATAGTGGCCAATCGTTTTTCTATCAATCATAAAAAGTAACTAATAATAGTAGACTTATTTTTGGCCACAATGAGTCTTTTTAAACGATTGGATCAATTTAAACGAATTTTTGTGTTTTGTTGACTCGATTTTTAAGATAAGCCGGGCTCAATTTACAGCCGAAAATCATTGCTATAGATCAATTAAGTTTGGAGAAATATGTTTTCGGAATATACCATTTTTATTCAAAGATATTCTACATAGAGGAAGTCAGGAATCTCATTAGTGCGCTTCACGATATGGAAAACTGAAGTTAAGGAGATTGGTTAGATGAGTCCTCTGTAACTAGTAGAGCGAAGTTCATAGAACAACTTTTAAATTGGATTTATTCCCTGTAGGATGAAGATTATAATATCTGATGTATTGGCGGTTGGTCTCATGCTGCTATAATAACATAGATTTTACATTCTGTAGACATACAATTTTTTTGAATGAAAATTCAATATCCAATCTATGGGAATGAATATGATTAGCTTTCCTTAGAATAATACTTGTACTATAACCCTTTTTAAAATACTAAGATGCTTTTAATTTAATCTTTCTTATTAATTGAGTTGTTTAAGTTAAAACTTTTAATTTTTGTGTTGAAGTGTATCGTTCTTAACCATTTTCTCTGATTTTTCCTTTAAGTGGGTCGTTCTTAGCAATTTCTTTTATTTAACTGAGTGATTCTTAACGATTTCTTCAATTTAAGTGGGTCGTTCTTAACGATTTCTTTTATTTAACTGAGTGTTTCTTAACGATGTCTTCCAATTAAGTGGGTCGTTCTTAACGATTTCTTTTATTTAACTGAGTATTTCTTAACGATGTCTTCCAATTAAGTGGGTAGTTCTTAACGATTTCTTTTATTTAACTGAGTGATTCTTAAAGATTTCTTCCATTTAAGTGGGTCGTTCTTAACGATTTCTTTTATTTAACTGAGTGATTCTTAACGATTTCTTCCATTTAAGTGGGTCGTTTTTAACGATTTCTTTTATTTAACTGAGTATTTCTTAACGATGTCTTCCAATTAAGTGGGTAGTTCTTAACGATTTCTTTTATTTAACTGAGTGATTCTTAAAGATTTCTTCCATTTAAGTGGGTCGTTCTTAACGATTTCTTTTATTTAACTGAGTATTTCTTAACGATGTCTTCCAATTAAGTGGGTAGTTCTTAACGATTTCTTTTATTTAACTGAGTGATTCTTAAAGATTTCTTCCATTTAAGTGGGTCGTTCTTAACGATTTCTTCCATTTAAGTGGGTCGTTCTTAACGATTTCTTTTATTTAACTGAGTATTTCTTAACGATGTCTTCCAATTAAGTGGGTAGTTCTTAACGATTTCTTTTATTTAACTGAGTGATTCTTAAAGATTTCTTCCATTTAAGTGGGTCGTTCTTAACGATTTCTTTTATTTAACTGAGTATTTCTTAACGATGTCTTCCAATTAAGTGGGTAGTTCTTAACGATTTCTTTTATTTAACTGAGTGATTCTTAAAGATTTCTTCCATTTAAGTGGGTCGTTCTTAACGATTTCTTTTATTTAACTGAGTGATTCTTAACGATTTCTTCCATTTAAGTGGGTCGTTCTTAACGATTTCTTTTATTTAACTGAGTGATTCTTAACGATGTCTTCCATTTAAGTGGGCCGTTCTTAACGATTTCTTTTATTTAACTGAGTGATTCTTAACGATTTCTTCCATTTAATTGGGTCGTTCTTAAATATTTCTTCTGTTTAAGTTGCACGCGCTTGCTAGTGTGCGTGAGATTTCTTGCCGTCTTATAAATACGACTGTAATGTATTTAAATGTAAAAACTAATTAAAAAAGGAACATTATTTAAATTGTAATGTTAAACTAAAACATGCAAACCTTTAGCCTTAAATTACGTATATTACTAAATCTATTTTCCTTTAACGATATTATATTAATTCACGTAATAAGCTTATAATGATATTTATTATTCTATAAGCAATCTTAATCTTAACATTGTTTAGTCTCTGCAGGAAATTGTAATGTACACTGGAAATGTCAATCTTGTAATAACTTACTTTATTGAATAAAGATTACTTGAAACTGAACTCTGTTTAAGTGACGAGAAGACTTAATTGTTGAGTCAACTAAATCAAAGTCCAGTTAACGGGTCTAGGATTTTCTTTATTTACGTCCCCTGCGAATGTAGTGTAGTGTTTTAAAGATCACCAAAATATATTATCTTTCAGCAGTAGTCATCAATATTTTTAAAATTACATTGTTGTTAACATTCAGGATATATCATAGACAATTAGATTGGTTTATGTTGAATAACTATTAGTTCGTTTTACAATTTTTTTCTTGTTATTCCTATAAAATGTAATGAAGACTAGAGTTTAAGTTAAATTGACAAGAATTCAACTTTGAAATTTTATTAAGTAGTCATTGTGTAATACAAACTTTCATCACTTATTTCAATCCCTTCAAACCCTATTTTCAGCATAATAGGTAGCCCATTTCATTTCCCAAGCAATGGCCTATTCCTGAACCAAATTTCATCAAAATCGATCTTGAGTTATAAATAGTGTAACTAACTCGACTTGGACATTGTTTGACATGTAAACCGGAATAATATTCGGAAATGCAGAACATTTTGGCAGCAATTTGCGGATAATCTGTCACAGTGTGCTTCATAAAATGAGTTACTTTATAAGCCTTTCATGATGAAACTTCAGGAAAGTCTTAAAACTTACTATAAAGGGCAGAGAGCCATCCCGAGGCTTAAACGGTTCTCGTCCAAGACACGACGCCACGAACATTCCTGAATTTAAATACACTTCATTATAACAATTTCAGTATTCCTTAGAAAAATGTCTTGGAAACATACATATGTTACCAAATTTTAAGGTCAGTCTAACAGTGTGGAAGTCTATTACAGATAAACAAACATAAATTTTTATTATAGATTATTAAATCCTGTCTTAGAAAATTATGGCTTTTTGATTGATTATATAGAAAATTATGAAATTTGGTGAACGGGGAGAGACATTAATATTTAGCATAAGAGATGGTAAATCTAGGTAAACGAGTATGTATAGGCAGTAGCGGCTATAGGCCCAGGGCGCCGATACGCACCGGAAGGGGCGCAGCGAGATCCTTGGATGAGCTTATTTTTTGATCGTTAGTATTTTCAGAAAAGAGGTGCCAGAAACATAATTTGCCCAGAGCGCCTAGGAGGTTAAAGCCCTGAAGATGGGACATGTTATAACTAGACAAACCGGCAAAGAAATGTTATAACTGAGGAAATGAGCAGAAAGAATGGATGGGATGGACAGAGAAAGAAATGATTAAGGTAGGAAATGTTAATACCTACTAGACAAGTTGTCAAGAAAGGAATAAAAGCTATAGGAAATGTTTACATTTTCGGAGGACAAAAGCGGCACTAATCTAGATAGTTCTATAACGCCGAAGCAAAGCGAGAATTGCCATAATATTAAAATATATTTACCCAAAATGAAAACACTCGTAACCATCGTAACGTGCAGTTTCGTACAAACAAAAATTAATCAACTTTTTTGACGGTTCGTTAACTTTCCGTTCAAAACAATAATGTATTCAAGTATTATTCTGTGTGGTCCAATTATTGACCTTCCTCGAGAATAGTAGAACGTGGGTTCTTAAGCGGCTTTGTTTTATACTAAGTAAAGATTTATATTTTTGTATGATTGTAACGAATATGTAATGTAGGTGTAATAAAATCTTTAAAAAAAAAATCGCATGACCTGCTGGTCAATAAAGTTTGGCATTGCAGTAAATCCGGTTAAGTGTCTGGCCATAATAGTTGGAAGCCACCAGCAATTGACTAAGCTATAACAACTTTCTCATCAATTTTAGCAGTAGTGTCAAGAATCTTGGTAGCCCGTGAGGGGACGGGATAGAATACTATTCCCCTCTGCCGCTGGGAGAGCATCTCGTAAGAGCCGAGTAACCCAGCACCCTCTTGGTGGTAGGGGATCTGTTCCCTGGCTGGCTTGTGACCACCAGCATGCGAATCCGACCGCCAAGTGTCATAGACGCGTTCCGGTCGAGCCGTATGTGGGCTAGACTTACCCCCTCCCTCTCCCATCCCATTAATGCTGCGGATCTAGTGGACTCTGGGATCTAGCTAAGGATCCCCCCCTCCCCACTCTATCTTCGAAGACGCAACGCATCGACAAAACCAGAGGGTATCAAGAACCTTTACCCTCTTGTTTTGTCGATGTCCATGGGCGATGGTGGCCACTTACAATCAGGTGGACCATCTGCTCGTTTGCACCTTATCTACCATAAAAGAAAAAAAAATATTATCGACAATAGGCTTAACTGGTGTGAACAAGCAAAGGAGGTGTCTCGTAAATTTTACGCCACTTTTCATTCATTGATGCGTCTCAAACACTTCTTACCGACATCTAGAAAAAAACCCTTAGTTAATGTCCTTTTGCTGCCCATTATTGATTATGGTGATGGGCATGGTGATGCGTGTTACCTTGACTTGAATGAAGAATACTTAAATAAGCTTGAACGTTTACTTAATACTTGTATTCGTTACGTAATACGAGACCGCAGGAATACCCGAATTCTATGCCATCTTTATTCCATCTTAAATGAACCAAGCTCTCCCACCTATTTGTCTTCTAAATTTAGTTAACTCTCTTCTTCACGTGACAGGTCACTACGTTCTTCTGAACGCTTCACTTTGCGTACGCCATCTCACCACTCCGGGTTCATGTCTAACACATTTGCAGTAGCTGCTGTACAATTATGAAACTAGTTACCTGAATCCCTTAAAATTGCTCCTTCGCGAAATTCGTTTAAGAAACAGATTAACGAGTTTTATTTGAAAAAATCTACTATCTGAAGGTATTCATATTAATAGTTAGTATGTTATGTTTGTGTATCTATATCTATGTATCTTGTATTGTAATTATTAATATTGTGTATATATATTTAATTTAGTTATATTTATTTAAATTTGCTATTACTCTTTGTGCACGCCTACTGTTGCCTCTCTTGTACAATTCTGGGTTGGCTGGTAGAAAATGCTGTAATAGCGTTAAGTCCGCCCTTGTACAATGTTTTTATTTTGTGCAAAAAGAATAAATAAATAAAATAAAAAATATCAAAAAAACTTCGCAATACAAAACAAGTTATCGTCAATGATACTAGCAGAAGAAAGAATTGAATAAAATAGGAAATAACTTATTTTAATTTTAGGTATAAGAGTAAACTAGTGTTAGTGTGCATCAAAAAGGGTGTTATTTTATTTAATAAATTTCCTAATGAGAGAGGAATTAACCATAAACATGTACATGTTATTATATCATCAACGAATACATAGAATAATTATTGTAATTAAATTGTAAGATAATATCAATAATGATAATCTACTTCGCTGAACATCACCTAACGACTAAGTTAATAACTTTCTTACAATTGCAACAACTCTTTGTTTTAATAATTTTTCAGGTATATCCATTGTTTTGACTATATTGAATCTCTGTACTGACAGATTTGAGGTATAAATTTTTTAGATAAGGTGCAAACGAGCAGATGGTCCACCTGTTGGTAAGTGGCAACCATCGCCCATGGACATCGGCAAAACAAGAAACACTCTCTCGTTTTTTCGATGCGTTGCATCCCCGAAGGTAGAGTGGGAATGAAGAAGAAAAATGATGCGGATTCAGCGGACCCTAGGCAAGAGCCCAGAGTCCACTAGACCCACAGCATTAATGGGATGGGGAGGGGGTAAGTCTGGCCCACATGCGGCTCAACCGGAACGCGTCTATGACACTTGGCGATCGGATTCGCATGCTGGTGGTCGCAAGCCAGTCGGGGAACAGGTCCCCTACCAGCAAGGGGGTGCTGGGTTACTCGGCTCTTACGAGATGCTCTCCCAGCGGCAGAGGGGAATAGTATTCTAACCCATCCCCTCACGGGTGAGAATCAAAATTGACACTAATAAGAATTATCTAAAGCAGTGCAGGTAGGTAGTGAAGTTTGGCCCACAGTGTCATAAAATGAGAGAGGAATGATACCTACTGTACAGCAATACAAATGCAATTTAGACTGTGGAGAATAATGCCTGGGACTTGAGGCCCAAGAGCGGGTTTCAAGAGCTCTTTCATAGTATATTAACTCTCGCCTACAATCCCTACTAATATTATAAATGCGAAAGTAACTCTGTCTGTCTGTCTGTTACGCTTTCCCGCTTAAACCTCTCAACCGATTTTGATGAAATTTGGCACAGACAATCTTTAGACCCTGAGAAAGGACATAGGCTACCTTTTATTGCGAAAAAAGGGACGCGAACGAAGTCGCGCGGGTCGACTAGTAGATAATAAAGTAAACGTGGACCTCGAGAAGGGTAACCTTAAATGTTGTCAATGTTCACTGCACGAAAACACCAGAGTGACCGATTATTTATCACATCGGTATACTTAACATGATAAAAAATGACCTACCCGCTATTACTACTTTATAAACAGTGTGGCTAACAACAGATACTTTATAACCTGCATTAACACATAGGCTACTTATTATCCCGGAGAAATTCATGTCCTGCAGGACGATAATAAAATATTTAGTAAATGCCTGAATATATTTATGTACGGCAATATATTGAGATTACTTTTTTTGTTAAAACTAGTTACAAATAGGTTAAATTATACTTGTCCGAAGCTGGGGTAGGTCAACTAGTTAATCTATAAATATAGGTATCATCCCTTTTACCTTTAAACTTGCCTAAAGAAAATTATATTTGAATAATCGAAATTAAAAATCTGGGTACAGGATAAGATTTAAAATGTTATAGATTAGCTGGGAGATAGATTAGATATATATATGTCTGGATAGGTCGAATGTAAGCAAACTAGTAGACAGTTTTAGATGTTTATTAAAAAAACTATTATACCGAATTATAATCTATTTTAATGACGCATTTAACCTTAACGTAGTTTGAACTTGTTATCATCATATCATGTTTATAAACAAACCAACATAATTATTGTTCATGATATTGTTGAAATCTTATTTTTTATTAGAATTATTTATATTTAGACTAATTGATTCAGTGAACTTCTTTACGAATTACTTTATTAGACCTCCAGAAATATTGCAGACGCAAAATTATGATATGGGGAATTTCCACACAAACAATCAAATCAAAATATTAATGACCAATTTCTAAAGACAAAAACGGTCATAAAGCTCGACATGCACTTCCTCCCTTATTTCAACCCCTTTAAGCCATTTTTTGCGACAAAATGTAAACTATGTCCTTTCTCAATCTCTAGCCTATCTCTGTATCAAATTTCACCAAAATCGGTTGAGTGGTTTTAGCGTCAAAGCGTAATAGACAGACAGAGTAACTTTCGCATCTATAATATTAGTTGGGAAATCTATAGATCTGTAATCAAGTAATTTCTTTGTATCCCCAGTAGATCTGCCGATGTAACTTAATATGAGGTTAACGAGGAAATCAAAAGCACAGTTACGTAAAATATGCCAAAATTAAAAAACTAATTTTTTTAACCAAAAAAAAATTTAAATTTAAATTTAAAAAAAAAATCACAAACGGTCAATTTTTGAAAATTTTTAGCATTTTCAAAAAAAAATCGGTCTATTTTTGAGTCGGAAAAAAAAATTTGAAAAAATTCTGAATAATGTCTTTGGGGGGGTAGAAAAAAATAGAAATTTTTTAGCGAAATCGAAGGGGGTCGGGTAAAAAATTTGTCGATTTGGCATGGCCCATGGATATTGCCCAGCAGGATCTGTGATCTTTTTCCTTATAAAAAGTATCATATAGGATACTTATTATCGTTTTTTCAAAGTATCTGCTTGATTTTAGTTTCTCGATTTGACTCGATAGACTCTTTTCCAGAGACATTTTCTGCGTTCGTTAGCTTAATTATTAGGCCAATAATATCTAATAATTCAGTAGTCTAGACAGTAAATTAGCGAAGCGAGGGCGTGTCGCTATTAGTCATTAGTTTAAGAGCTAATATGCCAATTACCTCTTATCACGATTCAAGTCTTTGTCCTCTTGTAAATAGTAAGAATGCTTATTTCCGTGTTGATTCACATTTTATTCAGGTTAGCAATGTAACTAGCGATCAGCTAGTATATTATATTATTATGTCTATATGTATCCCACCATACTTCGTTTTATTTTATCTCAAAAAGCGAATTAGGCAGCGGCCCCCACGCGGTGGGACAACAGCAAAAATTTTCATTAAATTATCGTCATATTTCAATAAATTTATTATAAAGTATATTTTAAACAAAACATCACCAAGTTATACACTTAAACCTTCGTCATAAATCACTCTATATATTAGTGAAAACCGCATGAAAATCCGTTTAGTAGTTTTCGAGTTTCTTTTCTCTCACGGAACTTTTTCATAAATAAAATAAAGTTATAAATTAAATTCTTGAAATCAAAATTTTAGAGGATGATCATTGAAAAGATAAAAAAGTAGCAAAAGGGAATAAGTTATGGGGAGAAGGGAAACTAGAAAGGCGTTGCTACCACTAACTTGTAGGAATGGAAAGACTGAGAGAAGGTATCTAGCGAGGGATGGTCCCACAGCATCATCACAATTTGCAATATGAGACAGAAGCGTGATATTTAGACTCAATTTCTCTATACTTTTTGATCGCAGAGAGTTTGATGGTAGTAATTTGTGATAGGATGGAGGTGATGGATTTAGGGAAAAAAGAATAGGCAGGAATTGATGAATAATATTTTGCTTAGAAAGAAGAAATAAAATTAACTTAAAAGTATCTAAAATTTAATTTACGATCTAAATTGCATTTCCAAAAGAAAACCACTCGGACTGCAGAGATAACATAATATGGCCCTCAACTGATTTTTAGTGACCCATTGTGCCACAAATACAGAGTGTAAGAAGAATAATTTACAAATTAAATGTATAAAAGAAGTAGAGGATACATATATAAACACTATTTGGTTAACATAAAGTAATAATAGAATTAACACTGTAGACGATGCAATTCTAAATATATCGTAGCTTTTATCTAATTACAAACAAGAAGTATACCTCCTCCTAGTCCTGCTACACAGACCGTAGACCCCGTTTATCTCTCATCGATTATCATATATATCGCTATCGATCACTGATCTATATGTGGATTACTGATCTATAATAATCATTTACTTACTTTACACATTACTAAACAAACGAAAGTGCGATTAAATTTACTACTTGCGCCATCTATTGGCGGATCAGACTTAAATCACTGAACCGATTTTTATGAAATATGATACAGAGATAAAGTAGAACTTGAGGAAGGGCATAAGCTACCTTTAATCGCGAAATCTATCGACGTAGAGGTGAAGTGCGTGTCGAGCTGTGTGGCCGTTATGCTTTGGAAATTAGTCATATATAAATTAACATGTAATCTAGATGGAAGTCGAGCATCGCCTGGGGCTTGCGGAGCAGGTTTAAGGACGTCTTATAACTGTAAACTCTTACCTTCACCGCTGGACTTAATAAAATACATTATTTACGTGTCTCACTACTTGAATATGTACTGCATGATATCACTTGTCTACTGAAATGAGATAAAATGAACTACCCGCAAATACTAATTAATAAACAGTTGAATTTACGATTTTTAAATAAATAATGATAATAATAGATTGTCAATATTTAAACAATAACACCGCTCGTCAGTGGTTTCACGCCATAGATATGAAAGTAGTTTCGAATAATTTTGGAATATTGGCTCTAATTTTTTTTAAATATTTATTCCCGTATCACCTACAAAAAAGTAGGTAGCTAAAAAGTAAATTTTTTTTAAAAATAAAATTTTCATATATAAATATTATTTTGATTTTATTGAAACGTTTCTCCAGATTATCAGGAAATTCAAAAACGTTCATATTTCCTCTTAAAATCATAGAAAATATACCCGTAATTAATATACGTAGAAATTTAATAATCCGTAAAAATATCTAGGGCAACAAAACTAGCTAGCTAGCTAACTTAGCTTTAAAAAAACACGTAAAGGCAGCTTTTCAGTCAGTAATTGTTTCATGGGTTTTGGTGTCCGCATCTATAATAGATTCCACACCCTATTTATATTTGCCACTTCAACTATTTAAAAGTCACATTAAAAAGTGTTAATTAAACAAAGCTTACTATGTATATAAGAGTATACTTGAACGTTGCTACTCAGCTGAATTATAATATACATAATTGTACGTTTATGATACGTTTTGAGGCGAGCGACTGTTGAATTTCTTGCTAGTTCTTCTCATCAGGAAGAGGAGGAGGATAGGCTTCAAGCAAATTGACTGACTAACCTGATTGACGTATCAAAAGTACCTTTATTTTCTACTTGCCTTCTATGTCTCCCTGTTCCTTGCTTTCTTCATCGATCCTGGTCCCACTCTTTCAGAGAAGACATCCTTCCAACATCTTTCTGGTCGACCCCTGGACCTCTTTTCGTTTTTTGGAATCCATTCCGTAACTATTTTTGTATATCAATGAAGGAAGGATAGTAGATTCGTAGAGTCTTTTCTTGATACTTACATCTATCTGTTTGTTTTTCATGATTTCCTTTAAACCCCAATAATTGTTTTCATGATATTGCTAATCTCTTCTGAATTTCATTGCTTGTAAAGTTTTTAAAGGATATTATTTTTAATTAAAATAAACTATTTTGAGTTGGAGTTTAAAGATGAGCTTAAATTATATTTAAATTAAACGCACATAGCTTTCAAAGATTTCAATGTCTGAACTAAGCGATGGACAGGTAGGTGTTACCGATTTTTGTTTCTTGTTTTAATCAGACCCAAAGATATCAGAGAGCGTTTTAAAATATTCTTTACTAGCGACCCGCCCCGGCTTCACACGGGTGCAATGCCAATACTAAATATACTTCAGAATATACAACGTTTTCATATGCACGCCACGCGCAACCGCTATGTCCCTGCATTTTAAATCTGTAATATCTTCTAAAATATTCATTTAAATTTAATGCTGTAAAGGGCCATATTGGTCTATATTAAACGCACAATGTATTTAAGGTACCTAATTGGATAAGGATTAATGCTGTATTGTTTAAAATCGCTTCGTAAATAAGCCATTATTGCTCATAAAAAGCCAAGGATAAAAAATTGTGATTGTGGGTTATCGCTAAGAGATAGACATATACCATCGCAGACTTTTTTGTAGACCTTTTTAAGGTGTACAATACTGTAGTACATTATTTTGATCTATCTCATAGGGTTCAGCCAGCATCTGCAATGTAAGCGCAAAAAATGTGTTGATTTACAACATCACATTAGAAAACTCTAAAATTATCAGTGTTTCTCTACTATAATATACATGTATTATACATATAAACCTTCCTCTTGAATCATTCTATCTATTTAAAAAACCGCATCAAAATCCGTTGCTTAGTTTTAAAGATCTAAGCAGACAGCGGGAAGCGACTTTGTTTTATACTATGTAGTGATGAGTATGTACGGAAACTGCTGTTCTGTGGGTATCATGGGTAGACGATGTTGGGTTGGGTTATACCAGATCTACAAAGCTCTCGGGATAAAATGTCAATAGAATTTTGTCTTTAGTTTAGCGAATGCGTTATACTTTTTTTTGAGATAATAATTCTTTGTCTAAAATCTGGCCATGTATCCCAGAGAAACTATACTTTTTCCTGGGATAAATATACGTATCATTCGTTAATCTACTTTATAATAAGTTCAGGCGTTTATGTTATTTAAATAAATTGTAGACTTACAGGAATTATGGCTAGTAAAAATATTCTGTTATTAATTTGAATAAAATGTAATAAATAAATAATTCAATTTAATTCAAATTTTCTGTCGATATTGCGCGTATGGTTTAGAAAAACTATTGAGTATGAGTTTGAGTTTGATAACTTATAAAGTGTCTACTAATTGTAGATATTGAAGAAAACTTAAAGTAAGTGCATCCCGCAAAACGTAATGTATCAAATTGGATATGATTTTCCCAGTGGCTGCAGGTTATAAAAATATAGGTTTAGTTTAATCTCGTTAATCTTGTGCAGATTCATGTAGAGAGGCCGGTCATCTCCGGAAAATAATAAATGTAGCCTATCCGCAGATAGCGGGGCGCGGGGCGGCAGGACCAAGCGACCGAGTCCCGACTCCCGATCAATATACGTCCTGTACTAAACCGCTGCGAGCCACGGCGCCACTCCATCTCCGAGCTTCGGTCCGGTCACACGTCTCTAGCCAGCTGCAATAATGGTAAGTTCACGTGATATATATACTAACACCGATATGTAAACAATATGAGTGATGTTAACCGTGCTCCATCCATTTTATATAAGTGTACGTGCGTTCTTCCATAAATAAATAAGTACATTTATTGCTCGTTCATTAATAGTAATTTTAAACGCATTCAACCATTCTTTTACCATCAATAAAAATTCTTGTTTTTTATTTTTAAAGCTAAACAATAAACATAAATCGGTTGTCAATAGTAGATACTTAACTAAAAATAAAAAGTGTTAATTTTATTATTAAATAATAAGTTAATTCCTACAAAATAAAAAAAAATGTTTGATATGACCAAAAATTTTGCTATGAAATAAAAATCGTGTGACCAATTTACCCAAAAAAGTTACCAAAAAACATGAAAATGCATTTTATTATTATTTCATTTTTATTATTGTTTTTTTTAATAAGAAGTAGTATATATCTTTATAAGTGTTTCATCCCACAGGATCGATAAATAGTCAGTTGGTTGTTTCTGTATTTTTGCTCTTTGTCTGAATTAAATAGGTCAGGGGTGCAATTATCTGATATCTCGTGTCAGTGCTAAGCGCCCTTTACTCGGCTTTAGGTGTTTCTGAGGGCATAATTAGGTCGACGTATTAATGTTTTACTAGTCAACGCGCCTTCACTTTAGTAAGGTAAAAATTTTCACACGTTCACAGTCTGAAAAGTTCATTAAAAATATAGTATAAAACAAACTAAACATAGGTTTCTGATGCACCAGTCGAGAAGGGTCACGGATTTGAGACTAAATAATAATTAATTTTAACATAACGCCACAATGGTGTCACTGACTATGAACAGGTTAAAAGAATGAGGCATTTATCCTATCCCATTTCTCGTAGTATTTCTATTGGTATCATAAAGTCCCTTAATGTTGTTTTGTCTTAAATATATTTTATGTATATTAGATATATTTAATTCTCTTAAAAGGGGAATTTAATTTATAACTACCCGAAAGAATGATCACGTCTCTGATGCACTAAACTCATTAAAGTATCTTTCTCCCCAAATTAAAACTGAATTATTTACATATATATATGTACATGTTTTTAAAATATTACTAGCAGTTTGGATTGCAAAATTTCTTGTGCTTGTGCTAGGAGTGGGCCACATCAGTAGTCTAATGAGTGGGATTTGAACCCACCACCAATCGATCGTGAATCCATACTGACGCTTATTAATATGTATCTTATGTGGAATGTAAAAATAGAATTCACATTGTCATAGACCCACGTTTGCCTCTCTGTAGGGTCACGGACTTGATACTGAATAATAATCAATTTTACCGTGACCCCTATTGGTGTCACTAGACTGTGAACGGATAAATGAAATAAGTCATATATCCCATTTTGTGGGATAGGATAGTAGCATTTTATTACAGCGCCATTACTATCTGTCTAAAATAGATTTGGGGGTCGATGAGAGGTAAAAAGGGGTTTACAAATATGTTAGGATATATATTCACTATTTGTCTTCCTAATTATTAGCATGAGATAAGTTTGGGGACCTCTACTCTAAAGTAACATCCATTTTTATTTTGTAAACAATAACTCATAACACAACGTTACTCCCGGAAATATCGAACTTCGTTCCCGTCACTTCCGCTCTATCTTGAATAACAATAAATAACAAACATCTGTACATCGTTATCTCCTGACTTTGAATGACCCCAAGTTTATTTTAGTAATGCCATTGTGACAAACAATTCCTTCTTATAAGTATATTCTTTTATAATGTTTTTGAAAGGCGCATCACTATGGTGTCTGACCGTCTATCTGTTCGCGATAATCTCATAAATTGCTTGTTGTATTTTTATACGGTTTTGACTAATAGATAGAGTGATTCATGAGGAAGATTTAGGTTTAAACCTGTAGATTAATATGCTCTACTACCTGCGTAAAGCTAGAGCAGCTCGTTAGTAGTTTATACTTTGGATTAACGTATGGGATACTTTTTATCCCAATTAAAAAATTAAAAATTAGGTCTTAATCACGTCAATATAGCTGTAGATATATAAAAGAAATTTGGTATTTAAATTTTATAATATTACTTTTAATGTAGTTTAAAACTCAATAACAGAAGTTTATAATCTAGATTAATTCATCGGATACGTTTTATCCCTACAAATAATAATATCCTTGATTAAATCATGTAAAAATAGCTGCAACAATTAGAACTAAACTTTGATTTGATGTTATGTGTGATGCACACATTTTATTTATCCAAACTCCCCAACAAAGTCTTGTTTTTAAATGTTTAATAACATCTTGAGTTAAGTGATTTTTTACCCAACATCTGCCATCTTTTACAAACAACATCTGGTGTTATTATATGTATATTTCTTTAGAAATGGTGTAGAACAAACGAAACAATTGAGACATGTGTGGGTCGATGACTATAAACAATAAAGTCGTTGACTGGACAAAGATCATCTTGTTACGTACTCTTCAATTATTTGTACTATACTGGCTACCCGCCCCGGCGTTGCACGGGTTTTCTACTATAATATGTATCTATCTACTTGAATCACTCTATCTATTGATAAAAACCGCATTAAAATCAGTTGCGTAGTTTCAAAGGTATATAAGCGCACACAAAGTTCTTTGAATTTATCCATAAAGATGACTGTCTATCCTCACTTCGATGAGGATTATTTGTCTTGATCACTAATAATATTAATGATACCTCTACTTAATGCCTAAACTATTCTTAATATATTAAAGCTTAGCGAATATTTCATAAAGCAAAGCGAATCTTTGCAACAACAGTGTTCAATCATTGAAGTAAATTTTTCACTTAATTTTTTTTATACTAATTTTGTTAATAATCACTTTTTTATCAAAATAACAAACTTCTTATTTAATTTTGAGAACTTTCCAAATCTGACTACAATGTTCAATGATAAAAAAATTAAAATAAACAAAGTTAGGTCCATATATAAAAATATTAACTTCCTCCTTTTTAAATTCGGTTACAAACAAATGCGGAAATTAAATCAATCAGAAGGAATCATATTTCCTTTTAGAAATTCAATTTATTCATTATACAAGAATATATATGGAATAGGAAGTTTGAAAACCATTGACTGTAAAATAATAGCAGTTTCAGACAAACTGACTGACTGTTTGAATGAAATTTGAAAACTCACAGATATCAACCATATTTCTTTTGCTTATGCGATATTTTTTTTTTGTGAATGTATAGCGAATTTAAGTTTTTTAGAAGTTTTGTTGAGTTTGGTTTTTTAGGATCGTCAGTTTATTATGATTTCTTACTCTTAATTATTATTTTGTACTTTTTAAATAAATAAAATAAATATAAATTACCTCAATCATGTAATAAAGTTATGCAGCAGTATTGTACATAATTCAGTAATTTTGTAAAAAATATCTAAAATATATATAAAGTGTACATTTCCTAAGACATAAGGATAATGTAAAAAAATCTTTTTTTCTACACTTTCCCGTGTATTGTAAATTTTATACATTTCTTAGTTACATTGTGGAATTGCATACTTCTTCCTAAATGGAAACATCATTGAGATTATACTACTTTACACATTTCCTAATTATTCCTCCAACTTATACATACAATTCCTAGTGTATACTTTTAGTTCTCAAGAATTATATGTACAATTGCTAGTTTTTTTCTAAATAGAGTTAGATTTTAGACATTTCTTTCCTTTGA
This sequence comes from Limenitis camilla, assembly GCA_905147385.1. Taxonomy (NCBI): domain Eukaryota; kingdom Metazoa; phylum Arthropoda; class Insecta; order Lepidoptera; family Nymphalidae; genus Limenitis; species Limenitis camilla. Next base: position 20,904,936 of record LR990224.1, read on the forward strand.
ATATAAATTGTTTTAAATTTTAGAAAGACTAAATAGACCGACATGAGTTTGTTTTCTATTATTGAGAAATCTAACCTGAACAATGTTTTCAGTTTGTCCGCATGAGTTGGATGGTAGGTGTGCTGGTGATGGTGATGGTGTTTTTCGCAACCGCTGAGTCCGGGGACCGCGACAAGGAAGTGGGGCTCGTTCGCACCGAGCGAGGTGCTAAGAATAGAGGTAAGTGAAGATATTTGTAAAATAGGATCTGCCTGCGACTACGTCTGCGTGGACTTCAGAAGCGGGATGTTACATAGACACTATATCACTTTTTTACTGGAACAAAAATTATTATCCCGGAAGGGTGAGTTAGTTAAGTGTCTTGTAATTCATTTTGTACCTAATCCAGAAGTTTTCGTGGACGAGTTCGAGGGTAGATACTAGTAAAATAGGCTTCACTTTTGGTGGTCACGAGAAACTTTTCAGGGTAAGCAAAATATGAAATTTTCGATAGAGTATCTAGCGGATTCTGGGATAAAAACCTTACTATTTCGTGTAGGTTAATTTTTAAGATATAGAGTACTGACAAATACTGAGTATCATCTAATTTACAAGATTATGCTACTTTTAGTCATTAGTAAATCGTAGCTTGTAGATAGTATTCGATAATTAATAGTATTGGATTATTGGTATTTAGTAATTAGTAGTAATTAGTTAGTACATTATATTTCTATTACATTTTTCCTATTTCAAATAAAAAGGAGATTATTGAGTGAATGATAAAGTAGTTTTTATACTTGAAATTAATCTTGAAAATCGAGCTTTTCTCTCTCTCTTTTCCTCTCTAAAAGGAAATATTTAATGAAATTTCATTTCGTACTTGGTTTGGGTTTTTTTACACTCGATTTTACGTGTCAGCCACGTAATTATTAAACATAGGCTGTCTTCCTCAAGCTCTACTTTATATCCATTAAGCGAGATTACCTAACAGACTAACAAACCATCTATCCATCAATAGATGGCGTTAGCAGTACATTAAATCGCAATTTCGTTTGTTAAGTTTGTATTATTATCGCGTTCATAACCTTTTCACATATTTATTATATAAACAGTATTACAAAACGATATAAGAAAATAATAAATAGAAACATAACTAAATATATATATATGTCGGAAACTAAAATAAAAAAAGGATATAGATGGATGACCTATCTCAAAAGCCATACGGGCGCAACACGATCAGGATATAACTAAACATTACTATCACGTACTATTCTGACAAGAACTATTATGACAGGAACCCAAGCAGTGCCTTGGACTTGTGACCAAGGTGTAGGCTTAAGGACGTCCTTTAAGCGATCACAACACTCGCCTCCACTGCTTAGTTTCACCGTCTAAACCTAAGATTAGACTAACATTAACCTAGCCTAACATAAGGCTAACCTAACCTAAGGCTAACCTAACCTAAACCTAACTCACACCTCCGACATGGCCATTCTGACGCACGACCGTCCTCGGGCGATACTGAATTTCTAACCCGCACTATCACAAGGAAGTCCGCTCGTCTTTCCTGACAATACTTTATTCAACGTGAAGTCGCAAGAATTAAAATTGATAAACGTACTAACTGAACTGTACAATTAACTAGTCATTAGTCTACACCGGTCGACATTAAAGGAACTTATTTCAAAATATCACAATTGAAGTAATATCGTCTTCACCTTAACCGATAAACTGCCTAAACGTTAATTTAAACGATTAATCAAGATTTAAAGCAAGTCTGTATCTTCAACGTACCGAACGCACACGTTATACTCTCTAGTCTTTACTTTGCACCGATTCCTGTCAAGGTACTAAAGGAACTAATTCTGGCGAATTTAACACTGTGTCTTTGACCGAACTACTATCAAATTAAGATAATGACAATTTTTCTACTACACTAAAACTACATCATCAAGTAGAGCCATGTACCAGAACTGTTTATTCCAACTCTCAAAAACTACACACTTACTACTTCTACAAATCCTTGAGTGATACCCTCCATCACCACGACTCTCACAGCCAACCGGTAATCGCAACTACCATCACACGCGCATCCATCACATGGACCGCAACAAATTTCAATACAGTCGATAGATTCTATCACTCAAGAAACCAAAATCCATGTTACTAATCATGATTACCATTAACTTCAACTTAATGTGGTAACTGGTACATGATCTACAATCATTTTTTTTAATCGCACGGGTTTAAATTTTCTAAAAATCGTTCAACGTCATAATCTAATAACGAGAATGCTGATAGACCCCATGTGAAGCGAAGGTCTATCCCACTTCTGATGTCGGAAACTAAAATAAAAAAAGGATATAGATGGATGACCTATCTCAAAAGCCATACGGGCGCAACACGATCAGGATATAACTAAACATTACTATCACGTACTATTCTGACAAGAACTATTATGACAGGAACCCAAGCAGTGCCTTGGACTTGTGACCAAGGTGTAGGCTTAAGGACGTCCTTTAAGCGATCACAACACTCGCCTCCACTGCTTAGTTTCACCGTCTAAACCTAAGATTAGACTAACATTAACCTAGCCTAACATAAGGCTAACCTAACCTAAGGCTAACCTAACCTAAACCTAACTCACACCTCCGACATATATATATATTATCAGCTTCAAGAAAATCGTAGAATAGTAAAAATAATGGTAGTCATTGTTATCGATCATAAAAAAATTTAGAGTACTTGTTATTATCTTTTGAACGACAGCTCGATCTTCTCCCCTTCTGCCAAACAAGCGTAATTGATCACTTGTTGTGTGATCTTTACAAGGTTATTTTACACTTACATTTAAATTGAATAAGAGGAAAAAAACAGAAGTACAAGCTAGAACGATCTGAGTGTAAGGGGGGCGATATAAATAGACACACTATACACTTCCTGGTGCAGGTAATATGTAGGGAGTCTCACGATGATTGACTATCATTGCTTAACTACTACAATACTATAATTATTACCGGTTCTCTCCCTTGTTTGTCTATGAGGATGATAGTTGACGTGCCCTCGCATAACTGAGGAATAACTGACATTGTTCACATAGTCGTAGCAAGTGTAAGGCTTCTTCATCTAGAAACATACAATCTTACTAATATTATAAATGTGAAAGTTTGCATGTTTGTTACTCAGCCATACGAAAACGGCTCTACGGATTTTCAATGAAATTTAGCATACTACTTTTGTTCCCCGAAAATTTATAATAATGAAATATAATTACTATCTACAATCGCCTAAATATTTTATTATTTGGAAGGTTTTGTTTACTAGCGATGAAATAAAAAAAATTATCGTCCAAAATTTATCCTTCCCTAAAAAACCATCGCTTCGCCTATTATTCTCTTAATTTTAAAACAAAGAATAAATTAAAAAATATTATAATCTATAAATGTACTAAATTAAACAAATTGACCGTCTTTTCTGCTCTGCAATCTCTATTTCAGAAAGAAATAGACCATTAAAACGAACTTTCTGGTTCAGTTTCATTTTGTACTCATTCGTATTCATTTATATACGAGTTATTCCCAAAGACAAACGGTCAGTGACCTCGACTTGCAGTTCATCCCCTTTTTCACCGCCTTCATGCATTTTTTGCGATAAAACGTAGCCTATGTCTTGTTCCAAGATCTAGTCTATCTCTGCACCAAATTTCAATGTTACTAACCTAACAACTTCTCTTGAAACTTCTGATATAGCAGTAATTTAGTACCCGGTACGAAATATGCAATGCAGTTGCTGAGTGTCAATTATAACAACGGTCTAGGAGGCGGAAAGGGGTTTTGTGTAGCACGAGTCTCTTTGATCTCTGTGTCTACAAAGTGCAGTAATTAATGTTCGGAATTGCTACTGTAGATGTGACTTAATTAGAACGATATAATGAGGAGTAGAAACCAACGAGACTTTCATTTAAAGCAGAGATTTCCAAAATTATTTCACTCGTTTTTACTGATTATTATGTAATCAAAACTTCTATTACATTTAAATAACCCCAGAAACAAATAATCTTAAAATGCAGTATAAAAGTCGAGGTTGAGTAGTCATGCAGGTCTCAAGTTTTGAATGAGCTGATAGTCTTTAAACGGCTGATATATCAGCTTTCAAACAACTAAAACCGCGTCAAAATAGGTCCATTATCTAGGATTGTAAACAGACATAAGATACATATACACACACGGTTAACTTACGCCCCACACTAGGTCTGTTTGTAATAAATTCGAAAATTTTGAACGGATTTTCGTGCTGTTTTCACTAATAAAGAGAGAGTGATTAATGAGGAAAGTTTAGATGTATAATTTGGATAAAGTTTTGACGTCAAGTCCAGCCTCGTGAGAGTGCTGCCTGAGCTTGCGTGAGGGGTAAAGTACATAATAGCGTTGTATTCACTACACACACAATTCGGAAGCGCAATGACCTAAGAATACCTACAGACTATTGTGCTATGAAACCATATCAAATACATGAACATTATGAAAGACCGTAGATCCCTTTTAACATCATGGATCGCTATTTTTTTCGAAAATCTGGCGATTAAAGTTTAATTCTAAACAGTAAATTCTTACTCCGCCTCTGTATGTATCTGCGATTTCTTCTAAACCTCGCAACAGATATGGATGCGGTTTTGAGTTTTAGATAAAGCGATAAATTAGGAATATTTGTATGTAATATTACTCCTAGATTATTAAAATTATTATTTTTTATACATTAAAAATACAAAAGAGCTTGGTTACATAGAAAATAATAGTATTATAGTCATCGTGCGCCTTTGTCTATCTCTCCGCTTATTTCTTGTAAACTACGCAATGGACACGAATATTATTGTCACCTATGGATACAGTGATATAATAGGGAGATTATTGGATTTGGATATGCAGATATTCTATGCTAAAGTACAAGCAAAAGCGCCGCTAATCACATGAATATTAACAAAGCCACTGTCTGCTTAATTCTGTTTCTCCGCTTGGTTCTTTTAAACCACGCAATGAATATAGATACTGCTTTACTAATTTAAAGAAGAAATATATGAGGAAGGTTTTTATATAATTTGTGGGTATTTAGTTCAAACTTGCGAAGCCGCCAATGTCGTGTAAACTGAACGCGTTTAAGTATTCTTGTTTCATTTGGAGCTAAAAATAAATTAAACACATGTGTCTGGACTGCAGAAATACTGTCTATTATAACATCCCTTTTATTTTTCATGTGAGAAAAAAATAAAATAACGTTAAATGTCTTTTGTGGCAGATGTTAGTCTGCAGTGTTATTTTTTTGTCTCAATTCTTGGAATGTTTATTTTTATGTTCGGGCTTCATTCTTGGGAGCGAAAACGTTGATATTAAAAATATAGAAAGCCATTTTATTCAATACAAATCGACCGTGTATTTAGATTTAATTTTACACATATATACACATTTTACATTTTAATTTATATATGACTAATTTCCAAAGACAGCTCGACATGCACTACCTTCCCACGTCGATAGATGGCGTACGAGCACTCATTTGTTTACTAAGTATTCTTAAGTATTTTTTTGCGATAACACATAGTATATATCCTTCCTCAAGATCCACTTTATCTCTGTATCATATTTTCACCCGCTGTATTTTGAATAATTCACACTATATCATTATAAATTATAGCCTATGTGTTATTCTGATGTGTAGGCTACATTATTGTAAAGTTTCATTAAAATCCATTCAGTAGTGTTTGCGTAAAAGAGTAACAATTATACATCCATCGTTGCTTTATAATACAGTATTGTAAACAGCTTAAACGAGCACTTTGCCTTCAAAGTAAATAACTCTGAACTTTGTCGGTAAAATCTTTTAAGCAGATGCGCCAGCAAGATAGTCAAACTGAAACTATTCTAGTTGAACATTGACTTGTAATGAATTCAGAAAGAACAAATCATTCATACTGCTGAACCCCATATACTTTTAATAAATATTGTTCTTTCTTCTAAACTAAACGAATCGCTTGTATATGTCACCGTGAAATTGTAAATGCCATTAGATTGTAATCTACATCGCGATATTGTAAACTGTTGAAAGATTTTGAACCATAAGATATTTGTAAATATATATCGATTGTCCCAAAGAAATATATATATATATATATAGCAGTGGGCATAACGTTAGAATGCTCTAAGAATCTAATGAATCTAGGTTTACAATTTTACAATGATAATATCAATAGAATACTCCTAAGGTATACTTTAGACGCTTTGAGCTACAGTATTACGGCTTGATTACTCGCGATGTCATAATAATGATCTCTGTCAGCGCGGGGTATTTATTTGGCTTACTAAAATCAATGTTGCCAACTTCATAACAATATATATGATACTTCAGAGATACACGCAAAAGGTGTAAATAAAATGCACTTTAGACAGGTAACAGAGTAGTACTAAAGGCTTCAAACCTTTCTCTCGCCTACACTGTTCACCTCATTACAAATCACCTAATCCTCTACTACTACTACCTCCCTCCCTCGAACTAATAAAAAAAATTATACTATCTGTTTTTTTTAATCAGAAACATGCCGCTACGTTAGGGGAGCTTGGTCGGACTGCGATCCGAAGACGAACATACGGTCTCGGACCCTGACCCTGAAAAAAGGCGACCCTACCAGCTGCGAACGGGCTAAAACGATTCAAAAGAAATGCAAGAAAGGTAAAAGTTGGAGTATTTTGAAATATTCCACTTCTAAAGGTCAGTTTATATTAGACTACCTTTCTATATCTTTAAATCTTAAGGTGTTATCTATGACCATAATAAAATCAACTATTACTTGTACAACTACTGCTGATGCTGTTACAACTACTACATCATTAAAAACTACAAACATTACTACTGCTAATATTACTACTTCGCTAGAGTAAAGGATTCATTAAATGAGTATAACAAACTTTACAAAAATTAGGGTATTTTGATATATTATTATGTCTTTAATTTTATTAATAATTTAGTATTACAATTTGTACATCAACATTTATAAGGTTAAAGTCACAAATTATCAATAACTAGTCACCGAGCTTTTACTCCGCTGGAGTAAAGGGATTTCTATAAATAGACACTAAATTCCAAACTTAAGCTATTCTTGATTTTGACTTTTTGCAAATTAAACATGATTCATAATTTTCTGTAAAACGAATAACTTGTGAATATTCTAAACAGTACTTCTGTTCCTAGCTTGTCGTTACGAAAAATCATCTTGGAGCGAGTGCAGCCCCAATGGGGAAATGACCCGAACCGATATGCTGAAAGCTAACAGCGACCCCACCTGTGACCAGAGCAGGCGCGTCACTAAAAAATGCAACAAGAACAAACAAGTCAAGTCTACTAAGGATAAGGGTGAGGCCATGGTAACATTGAACCAAAGAGAATATGACCTGATTTTCGCTGTGAATAATTTTTCTTTACTTACTATTTTATGAGGCATACTTCTCCGATATCGAATACGTCTCATTTTATTTGATATTGCGTATTTGATTGCCTTCATGCAAAATCTCCACATCGTGATATTAACCTGGTTCCCACTTGATCACATGTAGAGATTGCAATCCGGCGTCATTATCAATTTGGACGGATTCGATCGGATTTTCTTTAATAAGGCCGGATTCGGACCATATTCCGGATCCGGATAAGTAGTTAATAAAATTATATATACAAATACATATGTATAAAATCAATTTTCAATGTTATGATCTGGAAATTGAAAATCTAGTAGTATACAGTAACTAAGAAAATTTTCAAGAGGTATATCAGAAGCAAGTCTCTTAGTTTTTTTACTTCCTAGATTTTAAAGTAATTTAATAAGATGATAATATTTAATTGATTATTGTGATAATAACTACTTGGCATAATAAGAAGAGTATAACAATGTATATATGTTTCCAGTTTTGATATTGTAAGTAATTTTTGCTTTCACTCGAAGGGTGCTCGTTTAAATGCAGGCAAAGGAAATCCTGTCATTAAAAATAAACTTCTTGCATTCGCACTCTTTTATGCTGTAAATGATGAGCATCGTGCTCAAGTTCTACCAAAAGGTGAAGAGCTGATGAAAAAGAAGATACAACGGCAAGTGGCCCCCAGCAATGTTAGCTGTTTTGTGTTATTCCCGATTGCAATCCCTAATTTCATGATTCCCCTGTATTCTATTTTTTACTACAATATATACCCGATTCGACTACGACATACATCCTGGCACGATCTCGGTTACGTGATTTCCGTGGATAATTCCTCCCGATTCGATTGAATTTGTCTTTGTTATCATACCTTGCTTGATCTTGACTACGTGACCCTTTCTGTGTTGGGCTTGCTGCGGGAAACTCATTAGGAATACTTGATTTCCATTTAAATATAGTCGACTTGGAGCAATGTTATTGTAGCAATATTATTAATAGACATAAGTGATAAACTTTGTATTTGATGTTGAATGTATTGTAATGGATGTTTTTATGTGTTTTATTATTGTCTTTCAGGTCGCAGGAACCGTCAGTAAATTTTGAAATAAAATTCATTTTAGCGAAATAAAGTTTTCATTGTAAAACGTTCGTTTGTCGAATTGTCTGTTCTTATTTATGTAATAGTTCCAAATAGGATCAATGTTTTGTCTACTATATAGTAGTAATATTGTTAGTAATACAAGTACACACTGTACTAGATACAATTTGTTTATATTATTAAATAATTCAAATATTTGATATTAATAAAGGAGTACTTAAAAATGATGTTTTATTGTCATTCCAAAATATATTATGAGAAAGTTAATCTTTAAGTGTAATATTGAATAAGAGACGAATCTCGTAGTTTTCAGACCGAACATAGAATTTTAACAGTTTCGGTTTTTTAATAAAAGAAAATGCAATAAACAAAAATTATATTTTGTCAAACATAGAACCTCCTTCATTTTTTGGAATCGATTAAAATATTTTACAAGTTGTCATTTAACAACATGTCATGTCGTCAACAATCGTTGCTAGGATATTCGCTAATATAACTTTAAATTCACACACACACAACTACAGTGACAATTTAAGGACATCAATTATCATATTTCTTCAAATACCCGGAGCGAAGCGGTGATGCTTGTTTTCCAATATAAAATTGATATAGATACGGATATTTACGTATATTTCGATTTTAATTACAAGTTTATCTTTAACTATGAAATTAATGAATAAAATAACGACTCAAGATAATTCATGAACTCCTCTGTTAGCTGAATCTTCATCTGGTTTCTTGCAGTAGGCTAAAACAAACCTATAGTTAGAGAAATCGATTACTTATTTTTACCCTTTTAATTTAGGAATATGAGGAATTCTTCAATGATTTATTATTGTGAAAAGAGTTTGAACAAGTTTTTCTAACTTTGTACTGTACTGTATTGTACACCACATAACACTGGAAAAATAATAATCTTACAACTAAAATTTTTAAGTGGCGGTCTTATGGCTAAATAGCCATTTCTTCCAGACAACCTTTAAATTAGGGAAGGCTATGGGGTGGTGCAACCATAAACTACATACAAATATCTAAATTCTAATGCATAAATATAACTGCATATATATATTATAGACCAGCTGCGCCCCGCGGTCTCACCCGCTGTATTATGAATAATTCAAACTATATCATAAATTATAGCCTATATGTTATTCTGATGTATAAGCTATATTATTGCAAAGTTTCATCAAAATCCAATTAGTACTTTTTGCGTGAAAGAGTAACAAATATCCAGATATCCATACATTCTTACAAACTTTCGCGTTTATAATATTAGTAGGATATCATAAATATTTTTAATAAACTAATAAATATCAATAAAAATAAACAAATTAAATATACTTAAAGATCAGATACATACATAAATAAGTTAACTGTCATCATCGATTTTCCGATAGGAGATAAAAGTCTTTAAGGGTTTTCTTAAAAATGTTTGAAAACTTTCATAACCTTATGCTATGTGGTAAATTGTAAAAGCTAGAAACTTGAAAATTTAGTTTTGTTATATAAAAACTCCTTTTTCACAACCTCTACAGGCGGCCTGGTGAGCGATACGCTCAAGCCTGCTGTGCAGAAAGAGTTCAATACGGCGGGGGTTCAGTACACTTATGGTCTGGTATCTCTTCGGAAAGTCGAACAGAGTTAGTGGCCACAGAAAATGGCACTCTGACCGGGGTGAGATATTCTCAAGAGATCCTCAATGAGTATGAGCAGGACCATATCTGGTAAAAATAGGTGATGGATCAATTCTAATGCAAGATAACGCCTGGCCACACACCGCTCAGGTTGTACAAGAGTACATTCAGGAGGTTGGTATCAACTTCATGGCTTGGCCACCATGGAATCCTGACCTGAACCCGATCGAACACACTTGGAATGAGCTCGGAAGGCTGGTCAGACGACCTCAATGATCTTAAACAGGCCCTGATGGAAGAATGGGAGAATATCGCCCAACATCGTCTCCGTAACCTCGTCTTCAGTATGCCAAACAGATTCGAAGCTGTGATCAGAGCCAGAGGAGCCAACACCAGTAATTAATTTTTCATGGTTTTTTAAGTTTTTGGCATTCAGTGAAAATGGTTACTTTTTATTTTTAATGTTTTATTCATTTTAAAAACATTAAGTTAAGTAAAATAAACTTATGTTCAAAAAATATTTTTTAACTGTTCTAAATGTTGTTTTTTATTTCAAGTCTCTAAATTTATTAGTTTGGCAGAAAATTGAATTTTAAAACTGTTATACCTTCTTTTGCAGTATATTTAAGCAAAATTAATGTTGATAATGTGACTATGAAGTCATTTAATTTACTAAGTAAGAAATAAATAATATAAAAAATTTCTGTCTGTCCGGATTCCTTTACTTTTGTCCTCTGTATGTACTCTTAAGTGAATCATAGGAAGCATTACATAAATTATCTGTAAGTAAAGACAATTCTTCTTAAACCACATCACTTTTGTTTAAATTTTTTGGACATCTATTAGTTGGTTTACTTCTTGATTTAAAAAAAATCTCTTAGTCTTAGTATGTTGATTTAATTTCAGCTACAAAAATGTGGTTGTAAATATTATACCCGTCGTTCGAAAATTATGCATGAATTACTGAATATATAATTTATATGAATATATAATTTCGGGTGGTGATAAAATAAAAACAAAATTCGCATTAATTGTTATTATATTGTAAAAAAATTACCAAGCATTTGTTTGTATAGTGCACCTATATTTACGTCTCCCAACGAAAATAAATACAAACAAACACTCAGACTTATAAATTAAAATAAATAAATATAAACTTATAAAATCTAGATCTAAACATTGCAAATAAATAGTCTATCCGCGTACTATGACATATCACAGGTAGGCAGAGCCGGGTTTATTGATTTTACCGACTTTAAAGTAGCGACATTTACATTTTAGTGAGAATACTGAAGAAATGTTTTATCGCCCGGCACTGCATTTTTGGTCATTAGGCATAAATAAAGAAACCTGGACTTATAGTTTGATTGTAAAGGAGATCCGCCTTTTCACGAATGAAATTTGTATATACGACTCATAAGATTTGAAGTTGTAACTAGTGGAGAAACATTTTAATGGAATACATCAATGTAATAAAGACTGCAGGTATTCTTCTCCATTTAAGTAAAAAATAATATAGATAAAATTCCATAACCTAAGCTTCTGGAGTTTAAATGATCCAAATTTCATCCGTTTACAACAACATTCATATCGCTTACAAAATGGCGGATATCCTTTAACATCGATTTGGTAACTGTAATTTTAGGAACATTAATCAGATAAGTTCAGGTAACTTCAGGTAATTATTTAAAGAGTTGTTTCGCGTAATGCCATATTCTGAAGAAGTATTCGTCTCTTCGGAGTAGAGATCCGCGGGCGTATGATTGGATGTCAGCGTCCATGTTGTTGTCGCGAAGCCATGATGTTGTCGTTTGGCTGAATGAGGTGGGTTCTGTGGCTTCCGTTTCAGTCGCACCTGGTTCTTCATCAGCATGGGAATCTAAAAGTTATCAAGTTCAATATTAGTCTAATACATTAAACTATCTTTTTTTCATAACGCTATCTTGTACTAATATAAACTAAACTATTTAAATATATATAATTACCTTCTCCAGGTATGACCTTAAATGGCTCCGACTCCAAAGGTTCACTTAACCCAATTTCATTTCTCGCGTAAATCCTGATCATATAAGTGTGGTTCTCTCCCAAATCCTTGATATGGTATTTGAGATCATCAACTTTTCCTACTTCCATCCACATGGTCTTGGTGACGTCACGGATGGCGATGTTATAACCCAGAAGGGGAGCACCTCCATCATATTCAGGTGTGCCCCACGAGGTGATCGCTATGTTGTTAATTGTTCTTATTTCTAGTGGACCAGTCGGTGGTGATGGTACAGCTGTAAATATTTAATTAAATACATTTAATGTAAAAGTAAATAACATGTCACAATTTCGAAATTCTAACCTGTTTAAAAAATCTAATATTACCTTTTATAAATGAAAGGTTATTAAAACAATTACAATATTTAAAAAAATTAGTATTTAGAATTTATTTATTTTCTTTTTGAACCCATTTTTTAAATAGTACTATTTTTTGTTTGTTTAATTAGTATACGAACACAAACTTCGAAAAGATTGAATTATGCTTATCTTATGCTACATTTTTCAACTATACACATATTTAAAAAATCACTTACTTGCGTGTTTGGCAAGCTTTACAGTTTCGGACTCAGCCGGTAAACTGACACCAATCGCATTTTCTGCTGAAATTCTGAACACAATTTCTTCCTTCTCTTTTATATTTTCTATACAATGTTCATATACTGAACCACCGACTGTTTTTATTTTCGACCAAGACTTTCCTTTTACAGTCTTGTATTCTATTATATAATCTGCAATAAAAGAATTACAGTTCAATATCTATAATATTATCTATGGCAACACCACATAGCCTATGTTACCCGGAAAGGATGCTTTCTATAGGTGAAAGGATTTTTAAAATCGGTTCAATAATTTTTAAGCCTCAATCTTTAAAATCTAATCGTTCCTCTTTATATAATAGCGTAGATGTAGATTATAAAAACTATTTTCTTTTCCAGAAATTTAGTCTGAAGATTTTAGAAATCAGCGCAGAGGGAGGGGAGGTTAGATAACTTACTTGTCACAACACTACCACCATCACTCTCCGGTGCTGCCCACTGTAATGTCACGGATCTGGAGGTCGTTTCTTTTATCACAAACCTCTGTGGTTTAGATGGTGGTGCTGTGGAATTGAATCTGATATTAATACCAGTACATAGTGTTAATTAAAAAAGGGTTATAGTCTATACGCAGACCAACAGTATGAAGGCTTTACTAGAATATCCTCTTGGGGGTTATACTCTAGACTCAGAGCTTCAACGTTACTGCTAGAATACTCGTGACGGCTCATTTATTTTACAATCCATAATTTTTCGATCGATGTTTATCAATTGTCCAACATTCAAAAAAGTAAAAATGCTACTAAAATCAATGATAAAACATCATAAATAACAGGATGCATCTCGAATTAGTGTTGCCAACATCATAATTAGCAATAGTCAATTTAAATTTTTGACAACCGTAAAATAACATAAACACTGGAGCTTATTGAGAAAACAAAGTAGTGGAACCAGAAAGTTATAGATTAATATAATAAATTGAAAGAGATACTCACACAAAGTCTTGCCAATAGTGATCTTATCATCAGAAATGTAAGGCAAACTGGTACCAATTTCATTTCTGGCGCAAATCCTAAACTGATAAGTAACGTTTTTGGTTAACTTTTCTATCTTGGCCAAGGTGTCTACAGAAGTGGCCACATGTTTCCATTTCTTGCCATCTTGTTTAATTTCAATTGAGTAATCTAAGATAGCAGTTCCACCGTTCTTTTCAGATGGATACCATGTTATGGTAACAGAGGTATCATCAATACCATAGAATCCTAATGGTCCCAGTGGGGGGGATGGAACATCTAAAAAGAAATATTCATCAAAACCATTTACATCAATAAATATAATAGATTGAAATTAAATTTTGCTCTGCAGTTGAACAAGACTTATTATTCTAAAGAGATCTTCATTCTTCATGTTCTGGGTCAAGAAGACCATTTAAAAATAAAATCGATAGTACTTACCAAGAGCATTCTTAATAACAATAGGTTCACTTTCCAAAGCATCAGAAACACCAATGGGATTCTGTGCCAGGATCCTGAACATATATTCACAGTTCTCGTTCAATTTCTGTATGCAATAGGACTCAATATTCTTGTCGACATCAGCAACTCTAATCCATTGATCCAATTCAGGTTCATGCTTTTCAATGGCATACTTGATAAGGTCCAGACCACCATCGTCTAATGGCGGTTTCCATTCTATTGTTACTGATTCACGGCTAATTTCGCGCATTATTACTGGACCTTCAGGTTTACTTGGTTTGTCTGCAAAATTATATAAGTTGTAGCTTAGTAAATAATTTACGAGACAAAAAAATATTTTATCTTATATCTATAACATAAGGTTGATAAAATAAAAAGAAATGTTACCATAGACTCTGAGAGTTGTTTCAACAGATGTAGACCCAGCCTTATTAACAGCTTCAACAGTATACTTTCCAGAATGAGATCTCTTTAACCTCCTTATCCTAATAACACTAGAACTTTCTTCAGTTACTATTTCAATCTCTTCAGAAATTTCAATCTTCGTACTATTTCTGTACCATATCACTTTTGGTTGGGGAATACCCTCAATATGAGCCGTAACTGACCATTCTTCATCAACCGTGTGTTTTTGCTCAAGTTCCTCATCAGATACAGTTATAGTTGGTTTCTGTCTCATCTCTACAGTACAAGAGGTCTCAATTTCTCCATGTTCGTTTGTCGCAACACATTTGTAATGTCCTTCAGTTGTTTTCGAGACAGTTACTATTAAAGATGCTACTCTGTTAATATATGTTGCTTTGGCTGTTTTCAACTGTTTACCATTTCTGAACCACGTGACTTTTGGTTCAGGAATACCTCCGAATATGCAAGTTAGTTCGATATCATCGTCTGGAGCACCAATAAGGTCTTTAAGCGGTTTTTCAATCGTTGGTGGTTGAGGTTTAGCTGCCTTTTCTATACGAATATATTCTGTCATTTCTGAAGACTCGCTTACACCTATTTCGTTGACAGCGAAAACTCTGAATCTGTATGAGTATTTAGTTTTCAGACTTTCTACCAAATGTTGAGTTTTCTTTATATTTTCAATTGAGATCCATCTGTAAGTAATAATATTTTTTGATAAGTAATATCTTAACTTCTGAACTCGTGGTGAAAGACTGAAAATTTGCATTTAAGGAAATCTGTGTGTGGATTATTTAAATAATAATATCTAAACAGTTGAACGTTAAAGGAGTGAAACTGAAGAAGTATACTTACTCAGTGGTATTCTCCTCCTGATATTCTACGATATAACTCTGAATTTCAGAGTAACCTTTATGTTCCGGTTCTGACCAGAACATATTGACTGATGTATCATCTACAAATGGTATGCTCGGCCTGCCCGGTGGTGATGGTATATCTGTGATACAAAAAAGTAAGTAATATTGTTTTATAAAAGCTTTTCAGGGAATATTTAGTTTTCAGCTAGATTACTTGTCAATACTTCTTGTGCTAAAAATCCAAATTCTAACTCAATCAACAACTCAAAATAATATATTTCAATTAGACTTTTTTAAAAAGTACTTTTGACACGTCAAAAATTGGTTGGTTAGTAAGTTTGTCTTAAGCTACCACTAGTTCGGAATGCAGTTATCTGTTGAGTAGAGCCGGCCAGAAAGTCAATAGTCGCCCTTTTCAAAAAGCCAACGTCACTTAGAATCCAACCGCTGTCATCTTTTAAGTAATCCTGTATCTACATTATAGTATGCTTTATTTATAAAAGATTTCTTGATTCGAGTTTTAAATTGTTGAAGTGGCAAGTCTAATATAGGCTGTGGAATCTCATTGTAGATGCGAACACTAAGCCCCATGAAGCTATTGCTCACTTTGGCAAAGGGGTTACAAGTTTATTTCTGTTTCTAGTATTAACATTATGTTTTTCACTGTGTTTTGAATACGAATCGATTTTCTGGTAAATGAACAAAATATTACAATATATGTATTGAGTTGGGACTATAGGGACCTATATTTTTTAGAAATATCTCTAAGAGAATCTCGTGCCCTTTGATTATAAATGGCCCGAACAGGATTTTCAAGAATAAAAATGGATTTAATGTCCACGGCCCTACCCCACAATAAAATTCCATAAGACATAATACTGTGAAAGTAACTGAAGTAAACTAGCCTAGCCGGTCATGAGTCTGACTCTCCTCACTGCTAATAAATGCTCATAATAGCTAATATTCAGTAAACTACTTACCCAAAACGATTACTTCAATCTCAATCTCCGTGTAACCGCAATTATTTTCTAGTCTCAATTTGTAGACACCAGAATCATTATTTTCTAATTTCTTTATGGTGAGACTTGCGGACATTGAATCTATGGTTGGTTTAGTATGTTTAGATTTTTTAATTATCTTTGAATTAATAACCCATTCATCGTTTGGTTGTGGGTTTGCCTCATATTGCACGTATAATGTCGTATCCGTGCCTTTCTTGACTCTGTACACCTTTTCGTAGTCTACTATTTTTGGTGGGAATTCTATAACTGTAATATAATAAACATTCTTTATAAATTTTATTTTTACAAACATTTTAAAGATATTTTTCCTTAGCTTCACATCGTTTATTTTCATCAATGTTATCACTCAGCATGCATAATAATGGAAACGCATAATAATTCTTTCGTATAAAAGGACAGACATAGACAATTTATAAAAAAGTCTCTTGTTGACTAATTTAGTATAGCTAATACACAAATATAATTAGAATTTGCAAATATCTGTTATTATAAAATAATGTCCAAAGCCTATTATATACTAGTCGAGATCCTTTCGTTTGTAATAAATTCTTTATGTTACGAATAAAGATATTACTCACCCTCTACTTGTAATCTCGTTGTACACCTTGTGTCTAATAACTGACATGAATATTCACACTCATCCTCTTCAGTGCATTTCCTAATGATCAACGTTCGTGTCTTCCCATCACTTATCAACGTAAACTTCTCAGTATCCTCTAAGACCGTCTTCCGTCTAAACCAAGTTACATTCAGTTCCTCATCGGGTATTTCAACCGTCAGATAACCATCAGTATTCGCCGGTACGACCAAAACTTCTGGCAATCTCAAATTAAAATCTATTGATGGCTCTTCAACTGTTAATCTTGCTGTGCATTTGTCATTTCCAACTTCACATGCATATACACCTTCATCGGTAGTTTCACAGTCATATATTTTCAATTTCTGCTTTTTGCCATCTATAGTTAATTGCATATGATTAGAGAATTGTATTTCTGTACCGTCTTTAAACCACCTGACTAATGCGTCACCTTTAGTTAGCTCAATTTCAAATGTGGCTTTATTTCCTCTATTAACCTTTTGATCCTTGAGTCGTGTAATTATTTCAGGTGGAAGTTCCACAACCGTTACCTCGGCTGTACATGTATCGTCGCGTAATTTACATGTATACTCGCCTTCATCGTGAACTGAAGTGTTTCGAATGAATAGTTTCCTGACATTTCCACGTTTTTCCACCTCATATTTATTCTTCTTTGGTTTTATTATTTCTCCGTCTCGTTCCCAAATAACATCTGCGGTTTCAGAGTTCACTTCGACCTCAAGAATAGCAACATCGCGTTCCTTTACTTCAAAGTCTTGTAGTTTACGAATGAATTCCGGAACAGTTTCTTTTATAATCAGTTCTGTGCTAGTCTCTTGGTCCTTAACGACACATTTTATTGTGCCATTGTCGGTGAGTTTTGATTTTTTAATTCTTAGTTTGTGAATTCGACTCTCTTGAATGATTTCCCTGTGATCCATTCCACTAAGTTCTTTGTTGTTATGATACCATTTCGTTGATACTGTGTGAGATGTTTCACATTCAAGTATTACTGTTTTGCCTTCTTCAGTTTCGTAGCGTTTCTTAAGATTCCTGACGAATGTTACTTTATCGACATCGATTGTAACTCTTGCGCCATGAGATGCTTTGCCAGCAGAATTTGCTGCAACGCACTTATAATCTCCGGAATCTATTTCAGAATCTACATTTGTTATGACCAACTCTATATTTTCTCCATCAAATTTCTGTGTAACGGTTTCGTTTGGTGTAAGTATTTGGTTATTACGGTACCAAGTGATTATTGGTATAGGATTTCCAGTAACTTTGGCATTTAATTTAATTGTTCCTTGTTCTTTCACTGTCAGTTCCTGGAAACGGTTTATGAATAGTGGGGGTTCAGCATTCTCTTCCGTTGGTTCTGAAAAATAACATAGTTTTAATTAACAAATAAGGTAATAAATAATATAATAATATAATGCTATATTATTATAACCATGTGCATTTTACAAATACAATTAATAATATTAACCTTATAGTCGATATATTTGGAGATAGTATAATGAAACTTAAGAGAAACCTTTTATTATAACTTTTTTGTTTTACCTAAGTATGTATTAGTGACTATTTTGTTACTTTTTTATGGTATATAGGTCAACGTTTGATCATGGCTTGCCTGAAAGCAACGTGACGGTCTAGGATGGAGTATGCTTTCCTTCTTTCTTATTCACTCTACATTTGAAAGTACCGACATTGTATTTTTCAGGAAACACATGAAATACAGACTCCGGAAATAAATAGAAAAATCCGGTATAAATAAATAATAATAAAAATGTAATAATACCTTCTATAGTTATTACAGCGCTTGTCTCGGCTGAACCTTCGGAGTTAGTCGCCTTAAGAGTATAAACTCCATCATCTTTTCCTTTTTTAGGCTTAATTATTGTAATTGAATGTACATTTCCATCAGATTTCTGGGAAGGGGCCTTAATAGGCTTGTTATTTTTGTACCACACCACTTTAGGTTCAGGAGTGCCAACTACCTGAGTCGTCAACACAAAGCTTTCCCCTTCTCTAATAATCATACTCTTCAATGGTTCGATAACTTGTGGTTTTTCTTTCTCACCTGTTCTAATTTTCAAAACGATTGGCAAACTAGCTTCACCTTCTCTATTAACAGCTAAAACTGTGTATGTTCCTTCTTGGATTTTTTTAACATTCGATATTTTAAGTACACTACAATACATGTGCATGTCAGATTCAGTCACTACAGAAATATTTTCATCAGGCATTATTTCCTCGCCTTTGAAGAACCATGCAATATCAGGCTCAGGAATGGCTACAAGTCTGCACTCCAGGAATATTTGCGATCCTTCATCTACGTATTGTGCTTTCGGACGTTTAGAGAATGTTGGTGGAATTCCTTCTAGTATATCCGCTAAGGAAGATTCTCTAGATAAACTCTTCCTGGAGAGTATTGTCATCTCTGAACCGTGATCTGATAAAGGAGCTTCAACGATTAACTCGGTAGTACTAGAGGCAAAACCAGCAGCGTTCTTAGCTACACAAGTAAATGTTCCTGCATCTTCGGGGAATACTTCTCTAATCACAAGTGTCGCTACATTATCATCATCATAGTACATTTGGAAATCTTGCGATGGTTTTATAATTGCAGTTTGCCTGAACCAAGTTATTTGAGGTCTGGGATATCCTTCGACTTGACATTCAAATTGAACTGTAGATCCATCGGGTGTATGTTTCGGACGTAATTTTTCTACAAATATAGGAGCTATAGCCTGCTCCTCGGAAGCTGGTTCTATAAAGAATGATTTTACAATGAGTATTTTTTTACGTATTAAGACATATTCAGCTTCTATAGAGGGAATATGTCTTAATGTAAAGGATCAAAGAAAATAGAATGTTGGCAGACCAATAAGATGACGGGCTGATGATTTAACAGTTGTGACATAAAATGATTTTGCAAAAAAAATCGAAAAAGATATGGAAGGATGAGGAGGCTTTAATCATTTTAAATAAAGAATTATTAAATACCCACCCACTAATATCAATTGAAATATAAAAGGATTTATTGTTTTCATTCTGATATTGAAAAGAAATATTACAATTACAATACCGTTACTATTTTTTTTTAATGAAATTTGTAATAAATCGTATGTCTGACTTCTAAATAGAAGTTAAAACTATGTGCATAATTAAAAAACTTACTCTCAAATACGGGAAGTTTATCAATTTTCTCGTTCAACTTCTTCTGAAGGTAAAGAGTGTAATTAGCTTCATCCATAAGATACTGGGCTGGAACCCAACCCTTCTCTTCTGTAAGATGTTTGCGGACAAACCACCAGTCTTGATTTGTAGTTTCTAAAATAAAAATATTCAAAGTTTCTAACGATTCAAAGTTTCTAACGATTACCAGAAACAATTCATCATCATCATTCATCAATGGCCTACCGCTGAACCAGATCTCCTCCTCATAATGAGGACATAGCCCACCAAGCTTACCGCACCGTAAAAGCATGTGATATTTAATTGCTTAAACCAGACATAACTGTGAAAAGTCAGAGGTGTGTGCCTGAGTGAGGGATCAAACTCAGACCTCCCGATAAAATCCCGATAAGAAATCTATGCCTTAACGACTTAGCGATCTCTACGAGAAATAATTATTGTCTCACAATTAGGTTTTTCTCACCTGCTCCATCAACTAACATTAAATTCTATTACAATTCTGTATTAGGATTTATTTTTGTAAGAACATTTTTAAATACGTTTTATGTTTTTTCTTATATTAACATAACTAAAATAATTTAGATTGTTTAAATAGGAATTAAATTTAACTAAACGTGCGCCGAAGTGACGAGCAATTATTATCTAACTAAAAAAGTCTGTCCAAAATTAAGTTAAATACGTTTTCATATTTATAAAAAAACATTTTTTTTAAAAACATAGTTCTAATTATTTACTTAATAATACTTAGGTTATTTAGGTTTATTATAAACTATTATTATCTTGCTTTAGTAGAACAATTCCCTTAATTTTTATTAAGCGTTTTTTTTTACAACAAAGTCAGATTTACTAAAACAGTAACATTGTCAGTTGTAAGAGATACAAGATCGATATCTACATAGCAAGCATCTGTTAAAATTTATCAAATATATAATTACCTAGAATGTACAGTCTTTCACCCTCTACGAGGTTGATGGCTTCATCAGTTTCAGCTACGTATGAATAAACAGCGAATACGGTATCACCACATCGGACGTTGACTGGAGTTTCTGAAAGAAAAATTATAAATTTGATGTGAAAAAACGGATACAATTATTTTGGATATTTAATCTTTATATTAATTTTAGATTGGGGCAAACTTTTATATATCCCATTAACACTATTATCGGTTTTGGTTTAGGATCCGGAGAACCTACAGCATTACTGAATTCACTCTGGACAATTGAGCAAGGAGGGGGACTTGTTCCATTAAAGCGAAAACATATTATCAGCAAAAAAATAGTCTCTTCTATTATTTTTTGTCAGGTGGAACGTCATTCAGTCAACAGTTTCCTATTATATCATATTAAAATCTAATGTGCTGTCAACATGACCAAAATGCACAACAGACAGTATGCTAGACACACATACCTGGAAATTCTTGTTCTTTAGATATGCTCATAGTCGCTTCTGCTTCTGAAAATTGAAGAATTATTTTCTTTAGATCTATTTTTGTAATAAGTATAAAGTAATTCAGTTATACTATCTTAGAATACATATTGAAAATTCAAACAAGATTGACGGACTTATTTTGGTCACCTTGGATTTGTGATGGCTTTTTAGGTTTTCTTTTTGCTGATATAGTAAGTTCCTCTTCTTCGAAGGTTTGACTCATTACTCTTTTCGGCTTGAATTCTACGCTGAGCTCCTCTACTTCGTTGACTTCGTAAGTAGGCTTCTTAGGTTTTCTTCTGATAACCATTTCAACGTTTTCCTCCGATTCGGCTTCGCTTATTATTACTTCCGCTGCTTGACTATCATCTTCAATTTCTTTTTCTAAGCGAATAGAAGTTTCATCAGCTTCTTCAGATACAGTAATTTTTTTCTTATGTGCCAATTTTATATTGCTAGACAGAGATAAATCTTCTTGTTTAAATGAATCTATTTGCTGCTTTATGTCGAAGGATATTTCTTGATTATCAATAACGTATTCATTCTTTTTGCCTAATTCAAATGTAACATCTTCTATAATTTCAGATTTTTTGTCATCTGGTTTAGGTTTGGATATAATTACATTTGATATAAGCTCTTCACTAGTTTCCAACATTGGTTTCTTAGGTTTCTTCAATGGCATGATAATATTTGTGTCTTCTTCCTTTTCTTCGACATCTTCTATTAGTTCAACTAAATCTTCTGAATCTTTTTCTTCATAAAATTGAATAGAAGCCTCGTCTGCTTCTTCATTGAATGTTGGCTGTCTTTGAGGTTTGAGCTTAACTTTGCTTGACATTGATATCTCTTCTTCAAGATATGAATCTAGTTGAATGTTAAATTCTTGTTCTACGTCTTCTTTAGTTTTAACAGTTTTTGGTCTAAAAGTGACCTCCTCCGGTTCGGTTATCTCTGGTAAAGTTACCGATGACTTTCTAACAGGCTTTAGTTTCTTTTTAATCGTAACTTCATCAACTATTTCTTCGACTTTTTTCAAACTTGGACGTCTAGGTTTGAAAGTGACACTTTCAGGCTCTTCTTCGTCTTCTAAAGGTTTAACATCTGTTGTTTCCTCGAACTCATTCTCAACCTCGGCCTTTTTGGATGGTTTCTGTTTTTTGTCAATAATTTCTTTATCTGGTTCAGAAATTTTTATTACTTCATCTATTACTCCTTTATCTGGAGATTTATTGGCTGTATCTACAATGTCTGCGTGGGTGAACATTGGTTTTTCTAATTCTGCCTTTTCGAACTCTGGCAGCTCTGGTTGTTTTAGCACTTTTTTCTTTATTTTCGATGCTTCTTTTATGTTTCTAGAAAGTATTCCATTTTGGCGAATGGAGCCCAAAAACGTAATGTTAGGTTTTATTATGGCAGGAGGCCAATCATTTATGTATCTGATACGGCTTTTAAGCTGAATTTTTGGTATCTTCACAACTGAGTCTTCTGGTTTCGTTTTTATAACTGCTTTCTTCAATTTCAATTTTTTGAAAAGTGGCTCTTCAGAACTTTCTGCGAATTGAGGTTTACTTTCTTCCATTACTTTTTCTACAATTGTAATGGGTTTTAGTTTAGGTTTTTTCTTTATAATTTCTTCAGGTCTATCCTCTTTTATAGTTGGTTTCGTGGAGACGGTAGTGGTTTCTTCAATTTCTGGAAGCACTGTAAATGGAAAACAAATATTTTTAATTTATTTGAATAAATAGTATGAACAGATAAAAATATTTTTACATGAGTATAGAAACAAATAAAATCTATGATTATTGAGAATTATATAAATTTTATTAGTTATTAAAATTTACAATTACAAAAGGATCACACGAAAAAAAATCAAAATAATATTGGAGCGATATATTTAGTACTTATGATAATAATATATTATAAATGTATTACAATAAAACACCATCTATTAAACATTTAAACAATTATTAAAATATAACAACTACACAGTAACTGAGAAATTGAAATACAGCAGACATTTTAATAATTTGTATATATCTAGAATATATTGAGAATATTAATTAGTTGTTATAAACTAATAGTCTTACCAATAACGAAGCTCGGAACCAACTTAAACTAAAATTACGTAAACTTGCCTCTAATCTTCCTTTTTTAATATTTATCAGTATGTTGAAATGATATTATTATATTGTGTGTATGTGTATATGTATACGGTCAATGTGTTATGGTATCTTTGAAGTAATTGATATTTAGTTGTATAATAATTTATTTTCTTTTCATAAACGGTTTTGAACTGAGTATTAATGAAATTAGTTGTAGTTATTAACATGAAAAACTTGCAAATATTTCCGTTACCGTTAAAAACATCAAATTCTTGTTTTTGCGGTAAAATGAGAAAACGATCCCACAGCTTCTTTAAATGAAAGAGAGGGTAACCGCAAAGATTTATAGTGGGTAGGACGGCGCTTTACCTCGGCGAGTCCCAAATAGTCCGGCTGGTCGAACCATGGGTTCTAACTTAATTTTGTAATTCCTTAACACCTACGGCCCTATCAGGTTAAAGACTTCGAAAGGTGAGTCTTTGAAAGGGGTAAGCGTATGGTATATGAGTAACTTTGTTGGTGAACTGTGAAAAAGAGTAATTCATCTCGGGTTTAGTAGTTATATGTATAATTAAGACTTTAGGACCTACCTTTTTACTGAAGCGTTGAGTAATTTTCTTTTGTATAGACTTACCTTTAGGACTCTTGGATTCTTCGATGAACGTCTCTTCAGGATGCTCAAAAATTTTAAGTAGATCCAATTTATTTTCTGTAACTTTGTCATTCAACAAATCAACTACAGCCCTATATGGTTTGTGTAAATCTTTGAGTGATGTAAGTGTATCGTGCATGAGTTCCTGTGTAGTATGAACAGTAATGATAGGCGTTTTATCGACTTCTTCTTCAGTAGTTATCTGAGGCTCAACAAATTTAACCGAATTTATTCCTTCTTCAGTAGCTATTCCTTTTACCATAGCAACAGTGGTAATCGGATGACCCTCCCTCTTTTTAATGACGCGTTTAGTCATTTTCTTTAGTTCAGGCTTACCGTCGGGAGTTTCAGTTTCTTCGACGACCGTCTCTTTAGGAAGCTCTACTATTTCAATCGGTTCCGACTCTTCTTCTGGAACTTTCTCCTTTATTACTTCCACAGTTGTTACCGGTTCTTCACCTTCTTTTTCGACGGTAGTTATCTCAGTAACCTCTTGTTCTGGACCGTGATTTTTACGAACGACGCGTTTCGTAGTTTTAACTTTCTTGGTCTCTCCAGTTTCAGTTTGGACTTGAATTACTTTTACTTCCTCTGGTGCTTCTTCAACAACTTCAGCCCTATCAGGTGTGTGTAAGTCTACGAAAGGTGTTAGTGTATCGTCTATGAGTTCCTGTGTAGTGTGAACTGTGACAACGGGTGTTTTGTCGTCTTCTTGTTCTGTGGTTATTTGTGTTGTTTCAACTGTAGGACCTACCTTCTTTTTAATGACGCTTTTAGTGATTTTCATTTGTTTAGGCTTACCCTCGGGAGTTTCAGTTTCTTCGACGACCGTCTCTTTAGGAAGCTCTACTATTTCAATCGGTTCCGATTCTTCTTCTGGAACCTTCTCCTTTATTACTTCCACAGTTGTTACCAGTTCTTCACCTTCTTTTTCGACGGTAGTTATCTCAGTTACCTCCTGTTCTGGACCACGTTTTTTACGAATGACGCGTTTCGTAGTTTTAACTTTCTTAGTCTCTCCAGTTTCAGTTTTGACTTGAGTTACTTTTACTTCCTCTGGTGCTTCTTCAATGACTTCGGCCCTATCAGGTTTATGTAAGTCTGCGAAAGGTGTTAGTGTATCGTCTATGAGTTCCTGTGTAGTGTGAACTGTGACAACGGGTGTTTTGTCATCTTCTTGTTCTGTGGTTATTTGTGTTGTTTCAACTTTAGGACCTACCTTCTTTTTAATGACGCGTTTAGTGATTTTCTTTTGTTTAGGCTTACCCTCGGGAGTTTCAGTTTCTTCGACGACCGTCTCTTTAGGAAGCTCTACTATTTCAATCGGTTCCGATTCTTCTTCTGGAACCTTCTCCTTTATTACTTCCACAGTTGTTACCGGTTCTTCACCTTCTTTTTCGACGGTAGTTATCTCAGTAACCTCCTGTTCTGGACCGTGTTTTTTACGAATGACGCGTTTCGTAGTTTTAACTTTCTTGGTCTCTCCAGTTTCAGTTTGGACTTGAGTTACTTTTACTTCCTCTGATGCTTCTTTAACAACTTCAGCCCTATCAGGTGTGTGTAAGTCTACGAAAGGTGTTAGTGTATCGTCTATGAGTTCCTGTGTAGTGTGAACTGTGACAACGGGTGTTTTGTCGTCTTCTTGTTCTGTGGTTATTTGTGTTGTTTCAACTTTAGGACCTACCTTCTTTTTAATGACGCGTTTAGTGATTTTCTTTTGTTTAGGCTTACCCTCGGGAGTTTCAGTTTCTTCGACGACCGTCTCTTTAGGAAGCTCTACAATTTCAATCGGTTCCGATTCTTCTTCTAGAACCTTCTCCTTTATTACTTCCACAGTTGTTACCGGTTCTTCACCTTCTTTTTCGACGGTAGTTATCTCAGTAACCTCCTGTTCTGGACCGTGTTTTTTACGAATGACGCGTTTCGTAGTTTTAACTTTCTTGGTCTCTCCAGTTTCAGTTTGGACTTGAGTTACTTTTACTTCCTCTGGTGCTTCTTCAACAACTTCAGCCCTATCAGGTGTGTGTAAGTCTACGAAAGGTGTTAGTGTATCGTCTATGAGTTCCTGTGTAGTGTGAACTGTGACAACGGGTGTTTTGTCGTCTTCTTGTTCTGTGGTTATTTGTGTTGTTTCAACTTTAGGACCTACCTTCTTTTTAATGACGCGTTTAGTGATTTTCATTTGTTTAGGCTCACCCTCGGGAGTTTCAGTTTCTTCGACGACCGTCTCTTTAGGAAGCTCTACTATTTCAATCGGTACCGATTCTTCTTCTGGAACCTTCTCCTTTATTACTTCCACAGTTGTTACCGGTTCTTCACCTTCTTTTTCGACGGTAGTTATCTCAGTAACCTCCTGTTCTGGACCGTGTTTTTTACGAATGACGCGTTTCGTAGTTTTAACTTTCTTGGTCTCTCCAGTTTCAGTTTGGACTTGAGTTACTTTTACTTCCTCTGGTGCTTCTTCAACAACTTCAGCCCTATCAGGTGTGTGTAAGTCTACGAAAGGTGTTAGTGTATCGTCTATGAGTTCCTGTGTAGTGTGAACTGTGACAACGGGTGTTTTGTCGTCTTCTTGTTCTGTGGTTATTTGTGTTGTTTCAACTATAGGACCTACCTTCTTTTTAATGACGCGTTTAGTGATTTTCTTTTGTTTAGGCTTACCCTCGGGAATTTCAGTTTCTTCGACTACCGTCTCTTCTGGGAGCTCTACTATTTCGATTGATTTCGATTCTTCTTCTGGAATTTTCTCCTCGATTACTTCAACAGTGGTTACAGGTTCTTCACCTTCTTGTTCGACGGTAGTTATCTCAGTAACCTCCTGTTCTGGACCGTGTTTTTTACGAATGACGCGTTTCGTAGTTTTAACTTTCTTAGTCTCTCCAGTTTCAGTTTGGACTTGAGTTACTTTTACTTCCTCTGGTGCTTCTTCAACAACTTCAGCCCTATCAGGTGTGTGTAAGTCTACGAAAGGTGTTAGTGTATCGTCTATGAGTTCCTGTGTAGTGTGAACTGTGACAACGGGTGTTTTGTCGTCTTCTTGTTCTGTGGTTATTTGTGTTGTTTCAACTTTAGGACCTACCTTCTTTTTAATGACGCGTTTAGTGATTTTCTTTTGTTTAGGCTTACCCTCGGGAGTTTCAGTTTCTTCGACGACCGTCTCTTTAGGAAGTTCTACTATTTCAATCGGTTCCGATTCTTCTTCTGGAACCTTCTCCTTTATTACTTCCACAGTTGTTACCGGTTCTTCACCTTCTTTTTCGACGGTAGTTATCTCAGTAACCTCCTGTTCTGGACCGTGTTTTTTACGAATGACGCGTTTCGTAGTTTTAACTTTCTTGGTCTCTCCAGTTTCAGTTTGGACTTGAGTTACTTTTACTTCCTCTGGTGCTTCTTCAACAACTTCAGCCCTATCAGGTGTGTGTAAGTCTACGAAAGGTGTTAGTGTATCGTCTATGAGTTCCTGTGTAGTGTGAACTGTGACAACGGGTGTTTTGTCGTCTTCTTGTTCTGTGGTTATTTGTGTTGTTTTAACTTTAGGACCTACCTTCTTTTTAATGACGCGTTTAGTGATTTTCTTTTGTTTAGGCTTACCCTCGGATGTTTCAGTTTCTTCGATGAGCGTCTCTTCAGGGAGCTCTACTATTTCGACCGGCTTCGATTCTTCTTCTGGAACCTTCTCCTTTATTACTTCCACAGTTGTTACCGGTTCTTCACCTTCTTTTTCGACGGTAGTTAACTCAGTAACCTCCTGTTCTGGACCGTGTTTTTTACGAATGACGCGTTTCGTAGTTTTAACTTTCTTGGTCTCTCCAGTTTCAGTTTGGACTTGAGTTACTTTTACTTCTTCTGGTGCTTCTTCAACAACTTCAGCCCTATCAGGTGTGTGTAAGTCTACGAAAGGTGTTAGTGTATCGTCTATGAGTTCCTGTGTAGTGTGAACTGTGACAACGGGTGTTTTGTCGTCTTCTTGTTCTGTGGTTATTTGTGTTGTTTCAACTTTAGGACCTACCTTCTTTTTAATGACGCGTTTAGTGATTTTCTTTTGTTTAGGCTTACCCTCGGATGTTTCAGTTTCTTCGATGACCGTCTTTTCAGGGAGCTCTACTATTTCGACCGGCTTCGATTCTTCTTCTGGAACCTTCTCCTTTATTACTTCCACAGTTGTTACCGGTTCTTCACCATCTTTTTCGACGGTAGTTATCTCAGTAACCTCCTGTTCTGGACCGTGTTTTTTACGAATGACGCGTTTCGTAGTTTTAACTTTCTTGGTCTCTCCAGTTTCAGTTTGGACTTGAGTTACTTTTACTTCCTCTGGTGCTTCTTCAACAACTTCAGCCCTATCAGGTGTGTGTAAGTCTACGAAAGATGTTAGTGTATCGTTTATGAGTTCCTGTGTAGTGTGAACTGTGACAACGGGTGTTTTGTCGTCTTCTTGTTCTGTGGTTATTTGTGTTGTTTCAACTTTAGGACCTACCTTCTTTTTAATGACGCGTTTAGTGATTTTCTTTTGTTTAGGCTTACCCACGGATGTTTCAGTTTCTTCGATGACCGTCTCTTCAGGGAGCTCTACTATTTCGACCGGCTTCGATTCTTCTTCTGGAACCTTCTCCTTTATTACTTCCACAGTTGTTACCGGTTCTTCACCTTCTTTTTCGACGGTAGTTATCTCAGTAACCTCCTGTTCTGGACCGTGTTTTTTACGAATGACGCGTTTCGTAGTTTTAACTTTCTTGGTCTCTCCAGTTTCAGTTTGGACTTGAGTTACTTTTACTTCTTCTGGTGCTTCTTCAACAACTTCAGCCCTATCAGGTGTGTGTAAGTCTACGAAAGGTGTTAGTGTATCGTCTATGAGTTCCTGTGTAGTGTGAACTGTGACAACGGGTGTTTTGTCGTCTTCTTGTTCTGTGGTTATTTGTGTTGTTTCAACTTTAGGACCTACCTTCTTTTTAATGACGCGTTTAGTGATTTTCTTTTGTTTAGGCTTACCCTCGGTAATTTCAGTTTCTTCGACTACCGTCTTTTCTGGGAGCTCTACTATTTCGATTGATTTCGATTCTTCATCTGGAACTTTCTCCTCGATTACTTCAATAGTGGTTACCGGTTCTTCACCTTCTTTTTCGACGATTGTTATTTCAGTAACCTCCTGTTCTGGACCGTGTTTTTCACGAATGACGCGTTTCGTAGTTTTAACTTTCTTAGTCTCTCCAGTTTCAGTTTGAACTTGAGTTACTTTTACTTCCTCTGGTGCTTCTTCAACAACTTCAGCCCTATCAGGTGTGTGTAAGTCTACGAAAGGTGTTAGTGTATCGTCTATGAGTTCCTGTGTAGTGTGAACTGTGACAACGGGTGTTTTGTCGTCTTCTTGTTCTGTGGTTATTTGTGTTGTTTCAACTTTAGGACCTACCTTCTTTTTAATGACGCGTTTAGTGATTTTCTTTTGTTTAGGCTTACCCTCGGATGTTTCAGTTTCTTCGATGACCGTCTCTTCAGGGAGCTCTACTATTTCGACCGGCTTCGATTCTTCTTCTGGAACCTTCTCCTTTATTACTTCCACAGTTGTTACCGGTTCTTCACCTTCTTTTTCGACGGTAGTTATCTCAGTAACCTCCTGTTCTTGACCGTGTTTTTTACGAATGACGCGTTTCGTAGTTTTAACTTTCTTGGTCTCTCCAGTTTCAGTTTGGACTTGAGTTACTTTTACTTCTTCTGGTGCTTCAACAACTTCAGCCCTATCAGGTGTGTGTAAGTCTACGAAAGGTGTTAGTGTATCGTCTATGAGTTCCTGTGTAGTGTGAACTGTGACAACGGGTGTTTTGTCGTCTTCTTGTTCTGTGGTTATTTGTGTTGTTTCAACTTTAGGACCTACCTTCTTTTTAATGACGCGTTTAGTGATTTTCTTTTGTTTAGGCTTACCCTCGGATGTTTCAGTTTCTTCGATGACCGTCTCTTCAGGGAGCTCTACTATTTCGACCGGCTTCGATTCTTCTTCTGGAACCTTCTCCTTTATTTCTTCCACAGTTGTTACCGGTTCTTCACCTTCTTTTTCGACGGTAGTTAACTCAGTAACCTCCTGTTCTGGACCGTGTTTTTTACGAATGACGCGTTTCGTAGTTTTAACTTTCTTGGTCTCTCCAGTTTCAGTTTGGACTTGAATTGCTTTTACTTCCTCTGGTGCTTCTTCAACAACTTCAGCCCTATCAGGTGTGTGTAAGTCTACGAAAGGTGTTAGTGTATCGTCTATGAGTTCCTGTGTAGTGTGAACTGTGACAACGGGTGTTTTGTCGTCTTCTTGTTCTGTGGTTATTTGTGTTGTTTCAACTGTAGGACCTACCTTCTTTTTAATGACGCGTTTAGTGATTTTCTTTTGTTTAGGCTTACCCTCGAGAGTTTCAGTTTCTTCGAATACCGTCTCTTCAGGGAGCTCTACTATTTCGACCGGCTTCGATTCTTCTTCTGAGACTTTCTCCGCGATTACTTCAACAGTGGTTACCGGTTCTTCACCTTCTTTTTCGACGGTAGTTATCTCCGTTACCTCCTGTTCTGGACCGTGTTTTTTACGAATGACCCGTTTCGTAGTTTTAACTTTCTTGGTCTCTCCAGTTTCAGTTTGGACTTGAGTTACTTTTACTTCCTCTGGTGCTTCTTCAACAACTTCAGCCCTATCAAGTGTGTGTAAGTCTACGAAAGGTGTTAGTGTATCGTCTATGAGTTCCTGTGTAGTGTGAACTGTGACAACGGGTGTTTTGTCGTCTTCTTGTTCTGTGGTTATTTGTGTTGTTTCAACTTTAGGACCTACCTTCTTTTTAATGATTCGTTTAGTGATTTTCTTTTGTTTAGGCTTACCCTTGAGAGTTTCAGTTTCTTCGACTACCGTCTCTTCAGGGAGCTCTACTATTTCGACCGGCTTCGATTCTTCTTCTGAGACTTTCTCCGCGATTACTTCAACAGTGGTTACCGGTTCTTCACCTTCTTTTTCGACGGTATATATCTCCCTTACCTCCTGTTCTGGACCGTGTTTTTTACGAATGACCCGTTTCGTAGTTTTAACTTTCTTGGTCTCTCCAGTTTCAGTTTGGACTTGAATTACTTTTACTTCCTCTGGTGTTTCTTCAACAACTTCAGCCCTATCAGGTGTGTGTAAGTCTACGAAAGGTGTTAGTGTATCGTCTATGAGTTCCTGTGTAGTGTGAACTGTGACAACGGGTGTTTTGTCGTCTTCTTGTTCTGTGGTTATTTGTGTTGTTTCGACTTTAGGACCTACCTTCTTTTTAATGATTCGTTTAGTGATTTTCTTTTGTTTAGGCTTACCCTCGAGAGTTTCAGTTTCTTCGACTACCGTCTCTTCAGGGAGCTCTACTATTTCGACCAGCTTCGATTTTTCTTCTGAGACTTTCTCCGCGATTACTTCAACAGTGGTTACCGGTTCTTCACCTTCTTTTTCGACGGTAGTTATCTCCGTTACCTCCTGTTCTGGACCGTGTTTTTTACGAATGACGCGTTTCGTAGTTTTAACTTTCTTGGTCTCTCCAGTTTCAGTTTGGACTTGAGTTACTTTTACTTCCTCTGGTGCTTCTTCAACAACTTCAGCCCTATCAGGTGTGTGTAAGTCTACGAAAGGTGTTAGTGTATCGTCTATGAGTTCCTGTGTAGTGTGAACTGTGACAACGGGTGTTTTGTCGTCTTCTTGTTCTGTGGATATTTGTGTTGTTTCAACTTTAGGACCTACCTTCTTTTTAATGACGCGTTTAGTGATTTTCTTTTGTTTAGGCTTACCCTCGGGAGTATCCGTTTCTTCGAAGACCGTCTCTTCAGGGAGCTCTACTATTTCGACCGGCTTCGATTCTTCTTCTGGAACTTTCTCTTCAATTACTTCCACAGTGGTTACCGGCTCTTCACCTTCTTTTTCGACGGTTGTTATCTCAGTTACCTCCTGTTCTGGACCACGTTTTTTACGAATGACGCGTTTCGTAGTTTTAACTTTCTTAGTCTCTCCAGTTTCAGTTTTGACTTGAGTTACTTTTACTTCCTCTGGTGCTTCTTCAATGACTTCGGCCCTATCAGGTTTATGTAAGTCTGCGAAAGGTGTTAGTGTATCGTCTATGAGTTCCTGTGTAGTGTGAACTGTGACAACGGGTGTTTTGTCATCTTCTTGATCTGTGGTTATTTGTGTTGTTTCAACTTTAGGACCTACCTTCTTTTTAATGATTCGTTTAGTGATTTTCCTTTGTTTATGCTTACCCTCGGGAGTGTCTGTTTCTTCGAAGACCGTCTCTTCAGGGAGCTCTACTATTTCAACCGGCTTCGGTTCTTCTTCTGAAACTTTCTCTTCAATTACTTCCACAGTGGTTACCGGCTCTTCACCTTCTTTTTCGACGGTTGTTATCTCAGTAACCTCCTGTTCTGGACCACGTTTTTTACGAATGACGCGTTTCGTAGTTTTAACTTTCTTAGTCTCTCCAGTTTCAGTTTTGACTTGAGTTACTTTTACTTCCTCTGGTGCTTCTTCAATGACTTCGGCCCTATCAGGTTTATGTAAGTCTGCGAAAGGTGTTAGTGTATCGTCTATGACTTCCTGTGTAGTGTGAACTGTGACAACGGGTGTTTTGTCATCTTCTTGTTCTGTGGTTATTTGTGTTGTTTCAACTTTAGGACCTACCTTCTTTTTAATGATTCGTTTAGTGATTTTCCTTTGTTTATGCTTACCCTCGGGAGTGTCTGTTTCTTCGAAGACCGTCTCTTCAGGGAGCTCTACTATTTCGACCGGTTTCGGTTCTTCTTCTGGAACTTTCTCTTCAATTACTTCCACAGTGGTTACCGGCTCTTCACCTTCTTTTTCGACGGTTGTTATCTCAGTTACCTCCTGTTCTGGACCACGTTTTTTACGAATGACGCGTTTCGTAGTTTTAACTTTCTTAGTCTCTCCAGTTTCAGTTTTGACTTGAGTTACTTTTACTTCCTCTGGTGCTTCTTCAATGACTTCGGCCCTATCAGGTT
This sequence comes from Limenitis camilla, assembly GCA_905147385.1. NCBI lineage: Eukaryota > Metazoa > Arthropoda > Insecta > Lepidoptera > Nymphalidae > Limenitis > Limenitis camilla. The sequence continues at coordinate 20,938,400 of LR990224.1, forward strand.
TATGTAAGTCTGCGAAAGGTGTTAGTGTATCGTCTATGAGTTCCTGTGTAGTGTGAACTGTGACAACGGGTGTTTTGTCATCTTCTTGTTCTGTGGTTATTTGTGTTGTTTCAACTTTAGGACCTACCTTCTTTTTAATGATTCGTTTAGTGATTTTCCTTTGTTTATGCTTACCCTCGGGAGTGTCTGTTTCTTCGAAGACCGTCTCTTCAGGGAGCTCTACTATTTCGACCGGCTTCGGTTCTTCTTCTGGAACTTTCTCTTCAATTACTTCCACAGTGGTTACCGGCTCTTCACCTTCTTTTTCGACGGTTGTTATCTCAGTTACCTCCTGTTCTGGACCACGTTTTTTACGAATGACGCGTTTCGTAGTTTTAACTTTCTTAGTCTCTCCAGTTTCAGTTTTGACTTGAGTTACTTTTACTTCCTCTGGTGCTTCTTCAATGACTTCGGCCCTATCAGGTTTATGTAAGTCTGCGAATGGTGTTAGTGTATCGTCTATGAGTTCCTGTTTAGTGTGAACTGTGACAACGGGTGTTTTGTCATCTTCTTGTTCTGTGGTTATTTGTGTTGTTTCAACTTTAGGACCTACCTTCTTTTTAATGATTCGTTTAGTGATTTTCTTTTGTTTAGGCTTACCCTCGGGAGTTTCTGTTTCTTCGAAGACCGTCTCTCCGGGGAGCTCTACTATTTCGACCGGCTTCGGTTCTTCTTCTGGAACTTTCTCTTCAATTACTTCCACAGTAGTTACCGGCTCTTCACCTTCTTTTTCGACGGTTGTTATCGCAGTTACCTCCTGTTCTGGACCCTGTTTTTTACGAATGACGCGTTTCGTAGTTTTAACTTTCTTAGTCTCTCCAGTTTCAGTTTTGACTTGAGTTACTTTTACTTCCTCTGGTGCTTCTTCAATGACTTCGGCCCTATCAGGTTTATGTAAGTCTGCGAAAGGTGTTAGTGTATCGTCTATGAGTTCCTGTGTAGTGTGAACTGTGACAACGGGTGTTTTGTCATCTTCTTGTTCTGTGGTTATTTGTGTTGTTTCAACTTTAGGACCTACCTTCTTTTTAATGACGCGTTTAGTGATTTTCTTTTGTTTAGGCTTACCCTCGGGAGTGTCTGTTTCTTCGAAGACCGTCTCTTCGGGGAGCTCTACTATTTCGACCGGCTTCGGTTCTTCTTCTGGAACTTTCTCTTCAATTACTTCCACAGTGGTTACCGGCTCTTCACCTTCTTTTTCGACGGTTGTTATCTCAGTTACCTCCTGTTCTGGACCACGTTTTTTACGAATGACGCGTTTCGTAGTTTTAACTTTCTTAGTCTCTCCAGTTTCAGTTTTGACTTGAGTTACTTTTACTTCCTCTGGTGCTTCTTCAATGACTTTGGCCCTATCAGGTTTATGTAAGTCTGCGAATGGTGTTAGTGTATCGTCTATGAGTTCCTGTGTAGTGTGAACTGTGACAACGGGTGTTTTGTCATCTTCTTGTTCTGTGGTTATTTGTGTTGTTTCAACTTTAGGACCTACCTTCTTTTTAATGACGCGTTTAGTGATTTTCTTTTGTTTAGGCTTACCCTCGGGAGTGTCCGTTTCTTCGAAGACCGTCTCTTCAGGGAGCTCTACAATTTCGACCGGCTTCGATTCTTCTTCTGGAACTTTCTCTTCAATTACTTCCACAGTGGTTACCGGCTCTTCACCTTCTTTTTCGACGGTTGTTATCTCAGTAACCTCCTGTTCTGGACCACGTTTTTTACGAATGACGCGTTTCGTAGTTTTAACTTTCTTAGTCTCTCCAGTTTCAGTTTTGACTTGAGTTACTTTTACTTCCTCTGGTGCTTCTTCAATGACTTCGGCCCTATCAGGTTTATGTAAGTCTGCGAAAGGTGTTAGTGTATCGTCTATGAGTTCCTGTGTAGTGTGAACTGTGACAACGGGTGTTTTGTCATCTTCTTGTTCTGTGGTTATTTGTGTTGTTTCAATTTTAGGACCTACCTTCTTTTTAATGACGCGTTTAGTGATTTTCTTTTGTTTAGGCTTACCCTCGGGAGTTTCTGTTTCTTCGAAGACCGTCTCTTCAGGGAGCTCTACTATTTCGACCGGCTTCGGTTCTTCTTCTGGAACTTTCTCTTCAATTACTTCCACAGTGGTTACCGGCTCTTCACCTTCTTTTTCGACGGTTGTTATCTCAGTTACCTCCTGTTCTGGACCACGTTTTTTACGAATGACGCGTTTCGTAGTTTTAACTTTCTTAGTCTCTCCAGTTTCAGTTTTGACTTGAGTTACTTTTACTTCCTCTGGTGCTTCTTCAATGACTTCGGCCCTATCAGGTTTATGTAAGTCTGCGAAAGGTGTTAGTGTATCGTCTATGAGTTCCTGTGTAGTGTGAACTGTGACAACGGGTGTTTTGTCATCTTCTTGTTCTGTGGTTATTTGTGTTGTTTCAACTTTAGGACCTACCTTCTTTTTAATGATTCGTTTAGTGATTTTCTTTTGTTTAGGCTTACCCTCGGGAGTTTCTGTTTCTTCGAAGACCGTCTCTTCAGGGAGCTCTACTATTTCGACCGGCTTCGGTTCTTCTTCTGGAACTTTCTCTTCAATTACTTCCACAGTGGTTACCGGCTCTTCACCTTCTTTTTCGACGGTTGTTATCTCAGTTACCTCCTGTTCTGGACCACGTTTTTTACGAATGACGCGTTTCGTAGTTTTAACTTTCTTAGTCTCTCCAGTTTCAGTTTTGACTTGAGTTACTTTTACTTCCTCTGGTGCTTCTTCAATGACTTCGGCCCTATCAGGTTTATGTAAGTCTGCGAAAGGTGTTAGTGTATCGTCTATGAGTTCCTGTGTAGTGTGAACTGTGACAACGGGTGTTTTGTCATCTTCTTGTTCTGTGGTTATTTGTGTTGTTTCAACTTTAGGACCTACCTTCTTTTTAATGATTCGTTTAGTGATTTTCCTTTGTTTATGCTTACCCTCGGGAGTGTCTGTTTCTTCGAAGACCGTCTCTTCAGGGAGCTCTACTATTTCGACCGGCTTCGGTTCTTCTTCTGGAACTTTCTCTTCAATTACTTCCACAGTGGTTACCGGCTCTTCACCTTCTTTTTCGACGGTTGTTATCTCAGTAACCTCCTGTTCTGGACCACGTTTTTTACGAATGACGCGTTTCATAGTTTTAACTTTCTTAGTCTCTCCAGTTTCAGTTTTGACTTGAGTTACTTTTACTTCCTCTGGTGCTTCTTCAATGACTTCGGCCCTATCAGGTTTATGTAAGTCTGCGAATGGTGTTAGTGTATCGTCTATGAGTTCCTGTGTAGTGTGAACTGTGACAACGGGTGTTTTGTCATCTTCTTGTTCTGTGGTTATTTGTGTTGTTTCAACTTTAGGACCTACCTTCTTTTTAATGATTCGTTTAGTGATTTTCCTTTGTTTATGCTTACCCTCGGGAGTGTCTGTTTCTTCGAAGACCGTCTCTTCAGGGAGCTCTACTATTTCGACCGGCTTCGGTTCTTCTTCTGGAACTTTCTCTTCAATTACTTCCACAGTGGTTACCGGCTCTTCACCTTCTTTTTCGACGGTTGTTATCTCAGTAACCTCCTGTTCTGGACCACGTTTTTTACGAATGACGCGTTTCGTAGTTTTAACTTTCTTAGTCTCTCCAGTTTCAGTTTTGACTTGAGTTACTTTTACTTCCTCTGGTGCTTCTTCAATGACTTCGGCCCTATCAGGTTTATGTAAGTCTGCGAATGGTGTTAGTGTATCGTCTATGAGTTCCTGTGTAGTGTGAACTGTGACAACGGGTGTTTTGTCATCTTCTTGTTCTGTGGTTATTTGTGTTGTTTCAACTTTAGGACCTACCTTCTTTTTAATGATTCGTTTAGTGATTTTCTTTTGTTTAGGCTTACCCTCGGGAGTTTCTGTTTCTTCGAAGACCGTCTCTTCGGGGAGCTCTACTATTTCGACCGGCTTCGATTCTTCTTCTGGAACTTTCTCTTCAATTACTTCCACAGTGGTTACCGGCTCTTCACCTTCTTTTTCGACGGTTGTTATCGCAGTTACCTCCTGTTCTGAACCCTGTTTTTTACGAATGACGCGTTTCGTAGTAGTGACTTTTTTAGTCTCTCCAGTTTCAGTTTTGACTTGAGTTACTTTTACTTCCTCTGGTGCTTCTTCTATGACTTCGGCCCTATCAGGTTTATGTATGTCTGCGAAAGGTGTTAGTGTATCGTCTATGAGTTCCTGTGTAGTGTGAACTGTGACAACGGGTGTTTGGTCGTCTTCTTGTTCTGTAGTGATTTGTGTTGTTTCAACTTTAGGACCTACCTTCTTTTTAATGACGCGTTTAGTGATTTTCTTTTGTTTAGGCTTACCCTCGGGAGTGTCCGTTTCTTCGAAGACCGTCTCTTCAGGGATCTCTACAATTTCGACCGGCTTCGATTCTTCTTCTGGAACTTTCTCTTCAATTACTTCCACAGTGGTTACCGGCTCTTCACCTTCTTTTTCGACGGTTGTTATCTCAGTTACCTCCTGTTCTGGACCACGTTTTTTACGAATGACGCGTTTCGTAGTTTTAACTTTCTTAGTCTCTCCAGTTTCAGTTTTGACTTGAGTTACTTTTACTTCCTCTGGTGCTTCTTCAATGACTTCGGGCCTATCAAGTTTATGTAAGTCTTCGAAAGGTGTTAGTGTATCGTCTATGAGTTCCTGTGTAGTGTGAACTGTAACAACGGGTGTTTTGTCGTCTTCTTGTTCTGTAGTGATTTGTGTTGTTTCAACTTTAGGACCTACCTTCTTTTTAATGACGCGTTTAGTGATTTTCTTTTGTTTAGGCTTACCCTCGGGAGTTTCTGTTTCTTCGAAGACCGTCTCTTCGGGGAGCTCTACTATTTCGACCGGCTTCGATTCTTCTTCTGGAACTTTCTCTTCAATTACTTCCACAGTGGTTACCGGTTCTTCACCTTCTTTTTCCACCGTAGTTATCGCAGTTACCTCCTGTTCTGGACCCCGTTTTTTACGAATGACGCGTTTCGTAGTAGTAACTTTTTTAGTCTCTCCAGTTTCAGTTTTGACTTGAGTTACTTTTACTTCCTCTGGTGCTTCTTCTATGACTTCGGCCCTATCAGGTTTATGTAAGTCTGCGAAAGGTGTGAGTGTATCGTCTATGAGTTCCTGTGTAGTGTGAACTGTGACAACGGGTGTTTTGTCGTCTTCTTGTTCCGTAGTGATTTGTGTTGTTTCAATTTTAGGACCTACCTTCTTTTTAATGACGCGTTTAGTGATTTTCTTTTGTTTAGGCTTACCCTCGGGAGTTTCTGTTTCTTCGAAGACCGTCTCTTCGGGGAGCTCTACTATTTCGACCGGCTTCGATTCTTCTTCTGGAACTTTCTCTTCAATTACTTCCACAGTGGTTACCGGTTCTTCACCTTCTTTTTCCACCGTAGTTATCGCAGTTACCTCCTGTTCTGGACCCCGTTTTTTACGAATGACGCGTTTCGTAGTAGTAACTTTTTTAGTCTCTCCAGTTTCAGTTTTGACTTGAGTTACTTTTACTTCCTCTGGTGCTTCTTCTATGACTTCGGCCCTATCAGGTTTATGTAAGTCTGCGAAAGGTGTGAGTGTATCGTCTATGAGTTCCTGTGTAGTGTGAACTGTGACAACGGGTGTTTTGTCGTCTTCTTGTTCCGTAGTGATTTGTGTTGTTTCAATTTTAGGACCTACCTTCTTTTTAATGACGCGTTTAGTGATTTTCTTTTGTTTAGGCTTACCCTCGTGATTGTCTGTTTCTTCAAAGACCGTCTCTTCAGGGAGCTCTACAATTTCGACCGGCTTCGATTCTTCTTCTGGAACTTTCTCTTCAATTACTTCCACAGTGGTTACCGGTTCTTCACCTTCTTTTTCGACGGTTGTTATCTCAGTAACCTCCTGTTCTGGACCACGTTTTTTACGAATGACGCGTTTCGTAGTTTTAACTTTCTTAGTCTCTCCAGTTTCAGTTTTGACTTGAGTTACTTTTACTTCCTCTGGTGCTTCTTCAATGACTTCGGCCCTATCAGGTTTATGTAAGTCTGCGAAAGGTGTTAGTGTATCGTCTATGAGTTCCTGTGTAGTGTGAACTGTGACAACGGGTGTTTTGTCATCTTCTTGTTCTGTGGTTATTAGTGTTGTTTCAACTTTAGGACCTACCTTCTTTTTAATGATGCGTTTAGTGATTTTCTTTTGTTTAGGCTTACCCTCGGGAGTGTCTGTTTCTTCGAAGACCGTCTCTTCGGGGAGCTCTACTATTTCGACCGGCTTCGATTCTTCTTCTGGAACTTTCTCTTCAATTACTTCCACAGTGGTTACCGGCTCTTCACCTTCTTTTTCGACGGTAGTTATCGCAGTTACCTCCTGTTCTGGACCCCGTTTTTTACGAATGACGCGTTTCGTAGTTTTAACTTTCTTAGTCTCTCCAGTTTCAGTTTGGACTTGAGTTACTTTTACTTCCTCTGGTGCTTCTTCAATGACTTCGGCCCTATCAGGTTTATGTAAGTCTTCGAAAGGTGTTAGTGTATCGTCTATGAGTTCCTGTGTAGTGTGAACTGTGACAACGGGTGTTTTGTCGTCTTCTTGTTCTGTGGTTATTTGTGTTGTTTCAACTTTAGGACCTACCTTCTTTTTAATGACGCGTTTAGTGATTTTCTTTTCTTTAGGCTTACCCTCGGGAGTGTCTGTTTCTTCGAAGACCGTCTCTTCGGGGAGCTCTACTATTTCGACCGGCTTCGATTCTTCTTCTGGAACTTTCTCTTCAATTACTTCCACAGTGGTTACCGGCTCTTCACCTTCTTTTTCGACGGTAGTTATCTCAGTTACCTCCTGTTCTGGACCCCGTTTTTTACGAATGACGCGTTTCGTAGTTTTAACTTTCTTAGTCTCTCCAGTTTCAGTTTGGACTTGAGTTACTTTTACTTCCTCTGGTGCTTCTTCAATGACTTCGGCCCTATCAGGTTTATGTAAGTCTTCGAAAGGTGTTAGCGTATCGTCTATGAGTTCCTGTGTAGTGTGAACTGTGACAACGGGTGTTTTGTCATCTTCTTGTTCTGTAGTGATTTGTGTTGTTTCAACTTTAGGACCTACCTTCTTTTTAATGATGCGTTTAGTGATTTTCTTTTGTTTAGGCTTACCCTCGGGAGTGTCTGTTTCTTCGAAGACCGTCTCTTCGGGGAGCTCTACTATTTCGACCGGCTTCGATTCTTCTTCTGGAACTTTCTCTTCAATTACTTCCACAGTGGTTACCGGCTCTTCACCTTCTTTTTCGACGGTAGTTATCTCAGTTACCTCCTGTTCTGGACCCCGTTTTTTACGAATGACGCGTTTCGTAGTTTTAACTTTCTTAGTCTCTCCAGTTTCAGTTTCGACTTGAGTTACTTTTACTTCCTCTGGTGCTTCTTCAATGACTTCGGCCCTATCAGGTTTATGTAAGTCTTCGAAAGGTGTTAGTGTATCGTCTATGAGTTCCTGTGTAGTGTGAACTGTAACAACGGGTGTTTTGTCGTCTTCTTGTTCTGTAGTGATTTGTGTTGTTTCAACTTTAGGACCTACCTTCTTTTTAATGACGCGTTTAGTGATTTTCTTTTGTTTAGGCTTACCCTCGGGAGTTTCTGTTTCTTCGAAGACCGTCTCTTCGGGGAGCTCTACTATTTCGACCGGCTTTGATTCTTCTTCTGGAACTTTCTCTTCAATTACTTCCACAGTGGTTACCGGCACTTCACCTTCTTTTTCGACGGTAGTTATCGCAGTTACCTCCTGTTCTGGACCCCGTTTTTTACGAATGACGCGTTTCGTAGTTTTAACTTTCTTAGTCTCTCCAGTTTCAGTTTGGACTTGAGTTACTTTTACTTCCTCTGGTGCTTCTTCAATGACTTCGGCCCTATCAGGTTTATGTAAGTCTTCGAAAGGTGTTAGTGTATCGTCTATGAGTTCCTGTGTAGTGTGAACGGTAACAACGGGTGTTTTGTCGTCTTCTTGTTCTGTAGTGATTTGTGTTGTTTCAACTTTAGGACCTACCTTCTTTTTAATGACGCGTTTAGTGATTTTCTTTTGTTTAGGCTTACCCTCGGGAGTTTCTGTTTCTTCGAAGACCGTCTCTTCGGGGAGCTCTACTATTTCGACCGGCTTCGATTCTTCTTCTGGAACTTTCTCTTCAATTACTTCCACAGTGGTAACCGGCTCTTCACCTTCTTTTTCGACGGTAGTTATCGCAGTTACCTCCTGTTCTGGACCCCGTTTTTTACGAATGACGCGTTTCGTAGTTTTAACTTTCTTAGTCTCTCCAGTTTCAGTTTGGACTTGAGTTACTTTTACTTCCTCTGGTGCTTCTTCAATGACTTCGGCCCTATCAGGTTTATGTAAGTCTTCGAAAGGTGTTAGTGTATCGTCTATGAGTTCCTGTGTAGTGTGAACTGTAACAACGGGTGTTTTGTCGTCTTCTTGTTCTGTAGTGATTTGTGTTGTTTCAACTTTAGGACCTACCTTCTTTTTAATGACGCGTTTAGTGATTTTCTTTTGTTTAGGCTTACCCTCGGGAGTTTCTGTTTCTTCGAAGACCGTCTCTTCGGGGAGCTCTACTATTTCGACCGGCTTCGATTCTTCTTCTGGAACTTTCTCTTCAATTACTTCCACAGTGGTTACCGGTTCTTCACCTTCTTTTTCGACGGTAGTTATCGCAGTTACCTCCTGTTCTGGACCCCGTTTTTTACGAATGACGCGTTTCGTAGTTTTAACTTTCTTAGTCTCTCCAGTTTCAGTTTGGACTTGAGTTACTTTTACTTCTTCTGGTGCTTCTTCAATGACTTCGGCCCTATCAGGTTTATGTAAGTCTTCGAAAGGTGTTAGTGTATCGTCTATGAGTTCCTGTGTAGTGTGAACTGTAACAACGGGTGATTTGTCGTCTTCTTGTTCTGTAGTGATTTGTGTTGTTTCAACTTTAGGACCTACCTTCTTTTTAATGACGCGTTTAGTGATTTTCTTTTGTTTAGGCTTACCCTCGGGAGTTTCTGTTTCTTCGAAGACCGTCTCTTCGGGGAGCTCTACTATTTCGACCGGCTTCGATTCTTCTTCTGGAACTTTCTCTTCAATTACTTCCACAGTGGTAACCGGCTCTTCACCTTCTTTTTCGACGGTAGTTATCGCAGTTACCTCCTGTTCTGGACCCCGTTTTTTACGAATGACGCGTTTCGTAGTTTTAACTTTCTTAGTCTCTCCAGTTTCAGTTTGGACTTGAGTTACTTTTACTTCCTCTGGTGCTTCTTCAATGACTTCGGCCCTATCAGGTTTATGTAAGTCTTCGAAAGGTGTTAGTGTATCGTCTATGAGTTCCTGTGTAGTCTGAACTGTAACAACTGGTGTTTTGTCGTCTTCTTGTTCTGTAGTGATTTGTGTTGTTTCAACTTTAGGACCTACCTTCTTTTTAATGACGCGTTTAGTGATTTTCTTTTGTTTAGGCTTACCCTCGGGAGTTTCTGTTTCTTCGAAGACCGTCTCTTCGGGGAGCTCTACTATTTCGACCGGCTTCGATTCTTCTTCTGGAACTTTCTCTTCAATTACTTCCACAGTGGTAACCGGCTCTTCACCTTCTTTTTCGACGGTAGTTATCGCAGTTACCTCCTGTTCTGGACCCCGTTTTTTACGAATGACGCGTTTCGTAGTTTTAACTTTCTTAGTCTCTCCAGTTTCAGTTTGGACTTGAGTTACTTTTACTTCCTCTGGTGCTTCTTCAATGACTTCGGCCCTATCAGGTTTATGTAAGTCTTCGAAAGGTGTTAGTGTATCGTCTATGAGTTCCTGTGTAGTGTGAACTGTAACAACGGGTGTTTTGTCGTCTTCTTGTTCTGTAGTGATTTGTGTTGTTTCAACTTTAGGACCTACCTTCTTTTTAATGATGCGTTTAGTGATTTTCTTTTGTTTAGGCTTACCCTCGGGAGTGTCTGTTTCTTCGAAGACCGTCTCTTCGGGGAGCTCTACTATTTCGACCGGCTTCGATTCTTTTTCTGGAACTTTCTCTTCAATTACTTCCACAGTGGTTACCGGTTCTTCACCTTCTTTTTCGACGGTAGTTATCGCAGTTACCTCCTGTTCTGGACCCCGTTTTTTACGAATGACGCGTTTCGTAGTTTTAACTTTCTTAGTCTCTCCAGTTTCAGTTTGGACTTGAGTTACTTTTACTTCTTCTGGTGCTTCTTCAATGACTTCGGCCCTATCAGGTTTATGTAAGTCTTCGAAAGGTGTTAGTATATCGTCTATGAGTTCCTGTGTAGTGTGAACTGTAACAACGGGTGTTTTGTCGTCTTCTTGTTCTGTAGTGATTTGTGTTGTTTCAACTTTAGGACCTACCTTCTTTTTAATGACGCGTTTAGTGATTTTCTTTTGTTTAGGCTTACCCTCGGGAGTTTCTGTTTCTTCGAAGACCGTCTCTTCGGGGAGCTCTACTATTTCGACCAGCTTCGATTCTTCTTCTGGAACTTTCTCTTCAATTACTTCCACAGTGGTTACCGGCTCTTCACCTTCTTTTTCGACGGTTGTTATCTCAGTTACCTCCTGTTCTGGACCCCGTTTTTTACGAATGACGCGTTTCGTAGTTTTAACTTTCTTAGTCTCTCCAGTTTCAGTTTCGACTTGAGTTACTTTTACTTCCTCTGGTGCTTCTTCAATGACTTCGGCCCTATCAGGTTTATGTAAGTCTTCGAAAGGTGTTAGTGTATCGTCTATGAGTTCCTGTGTAGTGTGAACTGTAACAACGGGTGTTTTGTCGTCTTCTTGTTCTGTAGTGATTTGTGTTGTTTCAACTTTAGGACCTACCTTCTTTTTAATGACGCGTTTAGTGATTTTCTTTTGTTTAGGCTTACCCTCGGGAGTTTCTGTTTCTTCGAAGACCGTCTCTTCGGGGAGCTCTACTATTTCGACCGGCTTCGATTCTTCTTCTGGAACTTTCTCTTCAATTACTTCCACAGTGGTTACCGGCTCTTCACCTTCTTTTTCGACGGTAGTTATCGCAGTTACCTCCTGTTCTGGACCCCGTTTTTTACGAATGACGCGTTTCGTAGTTTTAACTTTCTTAGTCTCTCCAGTTTCAGTTTCGACTTGAGTTACTTTTACTTCCTCTGGTGCTTCTTCAATGACTTCGGCCCTATCAGGTTTATGTAAGTCTTCGAAAGGTGTTAGTGTATCGTCTATGAGTTCCTGTGTAGTGTGAACTGTAACAACGGGTGTTTTGTCGTCTTCTTGTTCTGTAGTGATTTGTGTTGTTTCAACTTTAGGACCTACCTTCTTTTTAATGACGCGTTTAGTGATTTTCTTTTGTTTAGGCTTACCCTCGGGAGTTTCTGTTTCTTCGAAGACCGTCTCTTCGGGGAGCTCTACTATTTCGACCGGCTTCGATTCTTCTTCTGGAACTTTCTCTTCAATTACTTCCACAGTGGTTACCGGCTCTTCACCTTCTTTTTCGACGGTAGTTATCGCAGTTACCTCCTGTTCTGGACCCCGTTTTTTACGAATGACGCGTTTCGTAGTTTTAACTTTCTTAGTTTCTCCAGTTACAGTTTTGACTTGAGTTACTTTTACTTCCTCTGGTGCTTCTTCAATTACTTCGGCCCTATCAGGTTTGTGTATGTCTTCGAAAGGCGTTAGTGTATCGTCTATGAGTTCCTGAGTAGTGTGAACTGTGACAACGGGTGTTTTGTCGTCTTCTTGTTCTGTGGTTATTTGTGTTGTTTCAACTTTTTGACCTACCTTCTTTTTAATGACGCGTTTAGTGATTTTCTTTTGTTTAGGCTTACCCTCGGGAGTTTCTGTTTCTTCGAATACCGTCTCTTCGGGGAGCTCTACTATTTCGACCGGTTTCGATTCTTCTTCTGGAACTTTCTCTTCTATTACTTCCACAGTGGTTATCGGCTCTTCACCTTCTTTTTCGACGGTTGTTATCTCAGTTACCTCCTGTTCTGGACCACGTTTTTTACGAATGACGCGTTTCGTAGTTTTAACTTTCTTAGTCTCTCCAGTTTCAGTTTGGACTTGAGTTACTTTTACTTCCTCTGGTGCTTCTTCAATGACTTCGGCCCTATCAGGTTTATGTAAGTCTTCGAAAGGTGTTAGTGTATCGTCTATGAGTTCCTGTGTAGTCTGAACTGTAACAACTGGTGTTTTGTCGTCTTCTTGTTCTGTAGTGATTTGTGTTGTTTCAACTTTAGGACCTACCTTCTTTTTAATGACGCGTTTAGTGATTTTCTTTTGTTTAGGCTTACCCTCGGGAGTTTCTGTTTCTTCGAAGACCGTCTCTTCGGGGAGCTCTACTATTTCGACCGGCTTCGATTCTTCTTCTGGAACTTTCTCTTCAATTACTTCCACAGTGGTTACCGGCTCTTCACCTTCTTTTTCGACGGTTGTTATCTCTGTTACCTCCTGTTCTGGACCACGTTTTTTACGAATGACGCGTTTCGTAATTTTAACTTTCTTAGTCTCTCCAGTGTCAGTTTTGACTTGAGTTACTTTTACTTCCTCTGGTTCTTCTTCAACGACTTCGGCCCTATCAGGTTTGTGTAAGTCTTCGAAAGACGTTAGTGTATCATCTATGAGTTCCTGTGTAGTATGAACAGTGACAACGGGTGTTTCGTCATCTTCTTGTTCTGTGGTTATTTGTGTTGTTTCAACTTTAGGACCTACCTTCTTTTTAATGACGCGTTTCGTGATTTTCTTTTGTTTAGGCTTACCCTTGGGAGTCTCTGTTTCTTCGAAGACCGTCTCTTCAGGGAGCTCTACTATTTCGACCGGCTTCGATTCTTCTTCTGGAACTTTCTCCTCGATTACTTCCACAGTGGTTACAGGTTCTTCACCTTCTTTTTCGACGGTAGTTATCTCAGTTACCTCCTGTTCTGGACCGCGTTTTTTACGAATGACGCGTTTCGTGGTTTTCACTTTCTTAGTCTCTCCAGTGTCAGTTTTGACTTGAGTTACTTTTACTTCCTCTGGTTCTTCTTCAACGACTTCGGCCCTATCAGGTTTGTGTATGTCTTCGAAAGACGTTAGTGTATCATCTATGAGTTCCTGTGTAGTATGAACAGTGACAACGGGTGTTTCGTCATCTTCTTGTTCTGTGGTTATTTGTGTTGTTTCAACTTTAGGACCTACCTTCTTTTTAATGACGCGTTTCGTGATTTTCTTTTGTTTAGGCTTACCCTTGGGAGTCTCTGTTTCTTCGAAGACCGTCTCTTCAGGGAGCTCTACTATTTCGACCGGCTTCGATTCTTCTTCTGGAACTTTCTCCTCGATTACTTCCACAGTGGTTACAGGTTCTTCACCTTCTTTTTCGACGGTAGTTATCTCAGTTACCTCCTGTTCTGGACCGCGTTTTTTACGAATGACGCGTTTCGTGGTTTTCACTTTCTTAGTCTCTCCAGTGTCAGTTTTGACTTGAGTTTCTTTTACTTCCTCTGGTTCTTCTTCAACGACTTCGGCCCTATCAGGTTTATGTAAGTCTTCGAAAGACGTTAGTGTATCATCTATGAGTTCCTGTGTAGTATGAACAGTGACAACGGGTGTTTCGTCATCTTCTTGTTCTGTGGTTATTTGTGTTGTTTCAACTTTAGGACCTACCTTCTTTTTAATGACGCGTTTCGTGATTTTCTTTTGTTTAGGCTTACCCTTGGGAGTCTCTGTTTCTTCGAAGATCGTCTCTTCAGGGAGCTCTACTATTTCGACCGGCTTCGATTCTTCTTCTGGAACTTTCTCCTCGATTACTTCCACAGTGGTTACAGGTTCTTCACCTTCTTTTTCGACGGTAGTTATCTCAGTTACCTCCTGTTCTGGACCGCGTTTTTTACGAATGACGCGTTTCGTGGTTTTCACTTTCTTAGTCTCTCCAGTTACAGTTTTGACTTGAGTTTCTTTTACTTCCTCTGGTGCTTCTTCAATTACTTCGGCCCTATCAGGTTTGTGTATGTCTTCGAAAGGCGTCAGTGTATCGTCTATGAGTTCCTGAGTAGTGTGAACTGTGACAACGGGTGTTTTGTCGTCTTCTTGTTCTGTGGTTATTTGTGTTGTTTCAACTTTAGGACCTACCTTCTTTTTAATGACGCGTTTAGTAATTTTCTTTTTCTTAGACTGACCCTCGGGAGTTTCTGTTTCTTCGAAGACCGTCTCTTCGGGGAGCTCTACTATTTCGACTGGCTTCGATTCTTCTTCTGGAACTTTCTCCTCGATTACTTCCACAGTGGTTACAGGTTCTTCACCTTCTTTTTCGACGGTTGTTATCTCAGTAACCTCCTGTTCTGGACCACGTTTTTTACGAATGACGCGTTTCGTAGTTTTAACTTTCTTAGTCTCTCCAGTTTCAGTTTTGACTTGAGTTACTTTTACTTCCTCTGGTGCTTCTTCAATGACTTCGGCCCTATCAGGTTTATGTAAGTCTTCGAAAGGTGTTAGTGTATCGTCTATGAGTTCCTGTGTAGTGTGAACTGAAACAACGGGTGTTTTGTCGTCTTCTTGTTCTGTAGTGATTTGTGTTGTTTCAACTTTAGGACCTACTTTCTTTTTAATGACGCGTTTCGTGATTTTCTTTTGTTTAGGCTTACCCTCGGGAGTTTCTGTTTCTTCGAAGACCGTCTCTTCAGGGAGCTCTACTATTTCGATCGATTTCAATTCTTCTTCTGGAACTTTCTCCTCGATCACTTCAACTGTTGTTACCGGTTCTTCACCTTCTTTTTCGACGGTTGTTATCTCAGTTACCTCCTGTTCTGGACCGCGTTTTTTACGAATGACGCGTTTCGTGGTTTTAACTTTCTTAGTCTCTCCAGTTACAGTTTTGACTTGAGTTACTTTTACTTCCTCTGGTGCTTCTTCAATGACTTCGGCCCTATCAGGTTTGTGTATGTCTTCGAAAGGCGTTAGTGTATCGTCTATGAGTTCCTGAGTAGTGTGAACTGTGACAACGGGTGTTTTGTCGTCTTCTTGTTCTGTGGTTATTTGTGTTGTTTCAACTTTAGGACCTACCTTCTTTTTAATGACGCGTTTCGTGATTTTCTTTTGTTTAGGTTTACCCTCGGGAGTTTCTGTTTCTTCGAAGACCGTCTCTTCGGGGAGCTCTACTATTTCGACTGGCTTCGATTCTTCTTCTGGAACTTTCTCCTCGATTACTTCCACAGTGGTAACAGGTTCTTCACCTTCTTTTTCGACGGTAGTTATCTCAGTTACCTCCTGTTCTGGACCGCGTTTTTTACGAATGACGCGTTTCGTAGTTTTAACTTTCTTAGTGTCTCCAGTTTCAGTTTTGACTTGAGTTACTTTTACTTCCTCTGGTGCTTCTTCAATGACTTCGGCCCTAAAAGATTTGTGTAAGTCTTCGAAAGGAGTTGATGTATCGTCTATGAGTTCATGTGTAGTGTGAACTGTGACAACGGGTGTTTTGTCGTCTTCTTGTTCTGTGGTTATTTGTGTTGTTTCAACTTTAGGACCTTCTTTCTTTTTAATGACGCGTTTAGTGATTTTCTTTTGTTTAGGCTTACCCTCGGGAGTTTCTGTTTCTTCGAAGACCGTCTTTTCGGGGAGCTCTACTATTTCGACTGGCTTCGATTCTTCTCCTGGAACTTTCTCCTCGATTACTTCCACAGTGGTTACCGGTTCTTCACCTTCTTTTTCGACGGTAGTTATCTCAGTTACCTCCTGTTCTGGACCGCGTTTTTTACGAATGACGCGTTTCGTAGTTTTAACTTTCTTAGTGTCTCCAGTTTCAGTTTTGACTTGAGTTACTTTTACTTCCTCTGGTTCTTCTTCAACGACTTCGGCCCTATCGGGTTTGTGTAAGTCTTCGAAAGACGTTAGTGTATCATCTATGAGTTCCTGTGTACTATGAACAGTAAAAACGGGTGTTTTGTCGTCTTCTTGTTCTGTGGTTATTTGTGTTGTTTCAACTTTAGGACCTACCTTCTTTTTAATGATGCGTTTAGTGATTTTCTTTTGTTTAGGCTTACCCTCGGGAGTTTCTGTTTCTTCGAAGACTGTCTCTTCAGGGAGCTCTATAATTTCGACCGGCTTCGATTCTTCTTCGGGAACTTTTTCTTTAATTACTTCCACATTGGTTACCGGTTCTTCACCTTCTTTTTCGACCGTAGTTATCTCAGTTACCTCCTGTTCTGGACCACGTTTTTTACGAATGACGCGTTTCGTAGTTTTAACTTTTTTAGACTCTCCAGTTTCAGTTTTAACTTGAGTTACTTTTACTTCCTCTGGAGCTTCTTCAACAACTTCAGCCCTGTCAGGTTTGTGTAAGACTTCAAAAGGTTTAACTGTGTCGTCTATGAGTTCCTGTGTAGTGCGAACTGTGACAACGGGTGTTTTGTCGTCTTCTTGTTCTGTGGTTATTTGTGTTGTTTCAACTTTTTGACCTACCTTCTTTTTAATGACGCGTTTAGTGATTTTCTTTTGTTTAGGCTTACCCTCGGGAGTTTCTGTTTCTTCGAAGACCGTCTCTTCGGGGAGCTCTACTATTTCGACTGGCTTCGATTCTTCTTCTGGAACTTTCTCCTCGATTACTTCCACAGTGGTTACCGGTTCTTCACCTTCTTTTTCGACGGTAGTTATCTCAGTTACTTCCTGTTCTGGACCGCGTTTTTTACGAATGACGCGTTTCGTAGTTTTAACTTTCTTAGTGTCTCCAGTTTCAGTTTTGACTTGAGTTACTTTTACTTCCTCTGGTTCTTCTTCAACGACTTCGGCCCTATCAGGTTTTTGTAAGTCTTCGAAAGGCGTTAGTTTATCATCTATGAGTTCCTGTGTAGTATGAACAGTGACAACGGCTGTTTCGTCGCCTTCTTGTTCTGTGGTTATTTGTGTTGTTTCAACTTTAGGACCTACCTTCTTTTTAATGACACGTTTAGTTATTTTCTTTTGTTTAGGCTTACCCTCAGGAGTCTTGCTTTCCTCGACGATCGTCTCTTCAGGGAGCTCTACTATTTCGACCGGCTTCGATTCTTCTTCTGGAACTTTCTCTTCAATTACTTCCACAGTGGTTACCGGCTCTTCACCTTCTTTTTCGACGGTTGTTATCTCAGTTACCTCCTGTTCTGGACCACGTTTTTTACGAATGACGCGTTTCGTAGTTTTAACTTTCTTAGTCTCTCCAGTTTCAGTTTTGACTTGAGTTACTTTTACTTCCTCTGGTGCTTCTTCAATGACTTCGGCCCTATCAGGTTTGTGTAAGTCTTCGTAAGGCGTAAGTGTATCGTCTTTAAGTTCCTGTGTAGTGTGAACTGTGACAACGGGTGTTTTGTCGTCTTCTTGTTCTGTGGTTATTTCTGTAGTTTCAACATTAGGACCTACCTTCTTTTTAATGACACGTTTAGTGATTTTCTTTTGTTTAGGCTTACCCTCGGGAGTCTTGCTTTCCTCTACGATGGTCTGTTCAGGGAGCTCTACTATTTCGACCGGCTTCGATTCTTCTTCTGGTACTTTCTCCTCGATTACTTCCACAGTAGTTACCGGTTCTTCACCTTCTTTTTCGATTATCGTTATCTCAGTTACCTCCTGTTCTGGACCACGCTTTTTACGAATGACGCGTTTTGTCGTTTTAACTTTTTTAGTCTCTCCAGTTTCAGTTTTAACTTGAGTTACTTTTACTTCTTCTGGTGCTTCTTCAACAACTTCTGCCCTATCAGGTTTGTGTATGTCTTCGAAAGGCGTTAGTGTATCGTCTATGAGTTCCTGAGTAGTGTGAACTGTGATAACAGGTGATTTGTCGTCTTCTTGTTCTGTGGTTATTTCTGTAGTTTCAACTTTAGGACCTACCTTCTTTTTAATGACACGTTTAGTTATTTTCTTTCGTTTAGGCTTACCATCGGGAGTCTTGCTTTTTTCCACGATCGTCTCTTCAGGGAGCTCTATGATTTCGACCGGCTTCGATTCTTCTTCTGGAATTTTCTCCTCGATTACTTCAACTGTTGTTACCGGTTCTCCACCTTCTTTTTCGACGGTAGTTATCTCAGTTACCTCCTGTTCTGGACCGTGTTTTTTACGAACGACGCGTTTCGTAGTTATAACTTTCTTAGTCTTTCCAGTTTCAGTTTTTTCTTCAGTGACTTTTACTTCCTCCGGTTCTTCTTCAATGACTTCGGGCCTATCAGGTTTGTGTAAGTCTTCGAAAGGAGTTGGTATATCGTCTATGAGTTCCTGTGTAGTGTGAATTGTGACAACGGGTGTTTTATTATCTTCTTGTTCTGTGGTTATTTGTGTTGTTTCCACTTTATCACCTACCTTCTTTTTAATGACGCGTTTAGTGATTTTCTTTTGTTTGGGCTTACCCTCTGGAGTCTTGCTTTCCTCGACGATCGTCTGTTCAGGGAGCTCTACTATTCCGACCGGTTTTGATTCTTCTTCTGGGCCTTTCTCCTCGATAATTTCAACAGTGGTTACGGGTTCCTCACCGTCTTTTTCGACGGTAGTTATTTCAGTCACCTCCTGTTTGGGACCATGTTTTTTTCGAATGACGCGTTTCGTAGTTTTAACTTTTTTAATTTCCCCAGTTTCAGTTTGTTCTTCAGTGACTTTTACTTCCTCTGGTGCGTCTTCGATGACTTTGGCCCTATCAGGTTTGTGTATTTCTTCGAGAGGTGTAACTGTATCGCCCAATAGTTCCTGTGTAGTGTGAACTGTGACTACAGGTGTTTCGCCATCTTCTTGTTCTGTTGTTGTTAATGTTGTTTCAACTATAGGACCTACCTTCTTTTTAATGACGCGTTTGGTAATTTTATTATGCTTATGCTTACCCTCGGGCGTCTCGAATTCTTCTACCAGTGTCTCTTTAGGAATCTCTTCTAATATGACCGGTGTTGTCTCATCGTCTGTAAGTTGAATTGAATACTCGATGTGTTTTGCCGTATCAGTTTTTCGTAAATCTTCTAAGGATCTGTTTTGTTGTTCACTAGTTATCTCGATTGTTTCATTTATTCCTATTTCTTTTTGTTTTCTTCTACTTTTCTTTATTTTCTTTTCGTTTTCTTCAACAATAGTTATATCCACAAAATTTTTACCTGTTTCTTCATCAGACATTTCTTCAATAAATACTTTTGTTGGCAATTTCGGAATGTCATAATTTTCGTCTGGTAACTCAACTAAGCTTTGCTCTGAATCAAGGGGTGAAATTTCGTCTCCATCATATTCTTCAATTCTTACATCATGTTGTTTTTCTTTTTTTGTTGATTTATCAATTACATCATCTATATTTTCTTCTATAACGACATCACCTTCTGTTTCGTATTTTTCGTTTAATCTTCTCTTTTTTCTTATTATTGTTCGTTTAGTTTTTATTTGTATTGGTTCACTGTTATCTGGAGCTTTCATGAATTTTGTCACAATTTCTTCAGATTCTTCTATGTCAGACGATTTTGGCGAAGTAAAAGGCAGATGCGAATTTTCTGAAATAATAAAATACAAATTACATTTTCACAAATTATTTGTCACTAAAACTATGTTTAATGTTAGTGACAATTTTAATAGCAGTCGCGTTTCGTAGTTATAACTTTCTTAGCAGACGCGTTTCATAGTTATAACTTTCTTAGTCTCTCCAGTTTCAGTTTTTTATGTTAGTGACAATTGTATGTTTAATTAATGTTAGTGACAATTTTAATAGCAGTCGATTTTTGATTTCAAAATTAAAGACGCTCTATTAAATATTATATACACTAACCAGAAAGGAACTTCTGATTTAAACTTAGACGTTAATAAAAGTATATATATATATATGTTGGAAACTAATTTAAAGAAATGAAATGGATGACCTATATTAAAAGCTATATGGTCAGGATATAACTAAACATTACGATCTCTTAATATTCTGATAAGAACTATCATGACAGGAACCCAAGCAGTGCCTTGGACTTGTGACCTAGATGTAGGCCTAAGGACGTCCTTTATGTAAATACAACACTCGTCTCCATTGCGCAGGTTCCCTGTTTAAACCTATGGCTAGGTTAACATAAGGCTAACCTAAACCTAACTTACCTTTCTGACATATATATGTAAAAGAATAGTAAGCGATTATAATAGAAACGTCATCGCCAACTAGGGCGCTGGAGTAGAGTAGTAGTCACTTCCGCCATTTTGACAGTTTCGAGTCTTTATATACGTTAGACAGTCGGACTGCAGTCTATACGCGACTATGACGATGTGTCTGAAGGATTGGATATCTGGGTAGTGCTAATAAAAGTGTTAAGTGCAGTGTTGTGTTAGTGCTAGGAGTTCTGTCCGATCAATGTCACGTGAGTACCTTACAATGTAGTCGTCACGTTTTATGTTAGGTTAGGTTAACCTTTGATGTTAGGTTAGGTTAACCTTGGGTTTAAACAGAGCCTGAGCAGTGGAGGCGAATGTTGGAATTCTGATCATATTTGATTATTTATCGGTCCAGTAGTAGAATCTACGCTGCGTTTACCCAATAATTCATTATAAATATCATCCTCCCTTATAAAGTTTTTAAATATTTCCCTCTCCTTCTTCCTTCTCATCATAAAATCGTCGAGATGTCAAATTCTTGTTTAATTTATTGCTTCAATTAATATGTCGTTATAGATTATTATTCATTGAGAATATGAATATATAAAAAAAATCACGAAGAGTAATTCTTAAATTGTTATTAGATGTTAGTATTATCTTATCAGTATTATTTTATTCTGTTTTCGTAGCTTTGCTTTAGTTATACGGTTTGGGACAATTTATATTATATAAATACAATTACCGTTATTATACCTTAATAGGCCCGGTAATAAGATAATAATTCGATAATTTTGAACATTTTGTGGTTCGTTGTTTAAGTCAAGTTTGTTAAAAATCTTTTCATTTAATTTTCCATGGGAAAAACTATTTTAACAATGATTGTTTGTCCTTTACTTATTTTTATCCCATTTTGATGAGATCCATCTGATTGTGACAAAAGAATAATAATAATGTGAATGATAATGGTGATAAAAGAATAAACACAATATATCTATTTTGCGTAACGAAAAAGAATCTATTTCTCTCTTCGCCGAGAAATTAAACACACGTTTGCATATTAACGTAAATTTTAATGAACATTTTTAACGCACTTTCTTTCGTTGAAAAAATAGTTTCATCCCTTTCCTTCAAATTTTTCGTTAACTTAAAATATATACATGTCTGCTGCTTTGTGTACACTAGTCGTTTTTATTTGATAAAAGTCTCAATATATAACATAAAATAGATTCTTTAGGTACCTACGTAGAGACTAACTAACAATGACTTATCCGGATTATCTCAGCGAAGCTGACATTAATGATTTTTTCTTATAAGTGAAACTTGTACCTTGACAAGCTGGAATGTGCATATTTTAATTAAGAGTAATTCCATAGCTTCTATATTTTATACCCTTGATAATGTTCCTTATACAATTAACGTATATACATATCCTCAACACAAGAATTCCTATTGGTTTTCCAATTATTATCAATGTATGAACTAACTATAACACATGATTAAACCATTTGGAATTAAAGTTAATAACAGATTTAATGAATGATTGGTTTAGTATAGTGTCGCATATTTATCTAAATATGTAACAGTTCGAAATTCCACATATTTGAATTCTTCTTATGAAAAAGGCTCTGTTCTTTATGAAGAAAGCTCTGTTCTTTTTCATTCCTACCTTCATTGGCCCTCGGTGTGAATACAAAAAAGAAAATGATTTATGTTTTATAACTGAAACTTTAATACATTTAATATAATGTACTGGCTTCCAACAGAGATATCTTATATCTAAGTGAAACGTAATGTAGCTATGAGTTACCGACCTATTAATAAACGTAAACCTCATAACAAAGACTTCATGAGAAATTATTTCTACTATAATTGCCAAATAATACATACCTATAATTTGGAAATCTTCTTCGAGCGTCGCCACATTTGCCTCTTCTTCGGTAAGAGTCATCTTGCCGTCGTGTAATTTCGGTTGCACTTTATTATAAGGTAGAACGTGTTCTTCAACTATTTGATCCGTAATTGCTAACTCGCTAGACAAATTCAAAATTGTTTTTGGGTGTTTTTTAGCCGGTTCAGTTATATTAAGGTCTGACTCGTTTTGTAATGTAACATTGTCTGTGACAATCAATGGAGATATGTTGTCTGTTTTGATTGAAGGAGTCTGTACTTGTGCCGCGTGTTCTTTAAATTCTTCAACATGGGACTCGGGTATATTTTCCGTGCACTGTATATGTGTTAAGTGTGTAAGTGAAACTGATGCATTTTCTTTATGTGCCGTTTCTTTAAAATTAGTTTCTATTTCACTTTCATGAACAATATATTCTGTTTGATTAAGCGGTTGGTATTGAATAGGCTCAGATTTGACCATTTTTTCATCTGCGATGAGATTCTTTAGAATGTTTTCAACATTTTCTGCCGTTATAACTTCAGTTTGTTCTAACGTTTTTATTGAAATAACATCCTCTTTGACAACCAATTTTTTGATTTCCTCTGTTAGCAAATTCGTTAGAGGCTCGACACTAACATCTTCCGTAACGCTTAAACTCATATGGGAATCCAAATCTAAAGAAGCTTTATTCATTTCTGGTTCTAGTGACACAGCGAGTTCTTTTATGCTCTCCAGTATATTTTGTTCCCTTATATTTATTCCTTCGGAGCTGATAGGTATTGTTTCAGCAGTCTGAATAGAAGGTTCGTTAGGTTTGTCAAATGTTTGTGATTTTTCCTCGGTTAATATATGAGTTTGTTCAATGCTTTTCAGCTCTATAATTTGTTCTTCTGCTTTTTTAGGCATATCTAATTGTGTATTCAGATTTTCAGAAACTTCTTGAACAGTATTTTCTTCCGTGAAATAGTTTTTATGAAGTTCTAATTCGTATTCAATAGAACTTTTTGAAAAGTTATAACTGTCAGATATATCTTTCGTACTTTCCATAATTTGTGGTGAAATTGTGAAAATAACATCTTTCTTGGTTGTTTGAGTTGGTAAAACTTTTTCTTCTTTTGGTACGATATGATCTAATGAATCTGAACTTTCTTGGACTAATACTTCCGTATGTTCTGCAGATTTAAGACTTGGTACATCTTCTTTTGCAATATGTTTTTGAGGCTCACTCAAAGGTTTAAGGGGGCTTATGCTTTCAATAACTTGTTGTTCTTCCTTTTTCAAACCTTCCGTAAGTACTTGTGTTTTAGAAGCAATTTCGCCTTTTGTTTCCTTGTACTCAACAGGCTTTAAATTGTCTTCAATAGCTAATATTTCACTTGTTATTATAGGATGAGTTGAGTCAATCTTAGTTTGTTGTCCTCTACTAGATGGGATTGGTTCAGGTGAGAGGTTTCTTTCCGTTTCTCTAGTAAATGTATCGGTAACAGTGACATGTTGTTGAATATTCAAATGTGCAAGAAGTTTTTCTGCTTTAGGTTCTGTTTTTTGAGGTAATGATATTTCTGATTCTGTAGGTATAATTTCCTGTACTTCAATTGATGGTTTTGCTTCTATTGATGATTCAATAACCCTAGGCGGCTCATGAGTTTTCAATTCCAATGTTTCTTCTTTATCAATCGACTCAACCTCCGTAACTGTAAAATGCTTAGATAATTCAACATTTGAAGTAACACTCCCTTTTTTATCTAAAACAACTTTATCGAGTACATCACCAGTCTCTAACATTATAATTTCGGTAGTACTAACATGGTCACCTAATTCTACGCTAACTTGAGGTTTTTCTTCTTTCGATTTCTTTGTTATTAACAAATCTTCAAACTGTTCTTCAGTTTTTACTTCATTCACTATTAAAGATTTTACAGAATCTAAACTGAAATCTTTTATTTCCTTAACTGAGTAATTTAATTTTTGAAGATCTTCTTCGAATTCAGATGTCTGACAAACTTCAATATTGATATATTGATGAGTATTTATATTTATATCACTAGTAATCTGCGTCGGTAAGTCATCTAATTTAAGATTACTTTCTTTTTCTGCTACAATTTCTTCAGAAACATCTACATGTTGGGAAGGCGTTACATAGTAGTCTGCCGTCTGAGGTTTTGTTTCACGAGCCGAAGCAAATATACCTTCTTGTTCATTTGGTACTGTTTCAGTAGTAGCTATTGAAGATAATAACGGTACATTTGGTGTCGGTTGCACTACATGTTGTTTTGTTTTTGAAATCTCTGGCAGTATTGTCTCTGATTCTGAGGGGAAAGTTTCTATAATGTCGATCGATTTCTGTTCTTCAATACTTTCATTCAGACTTTTCTTTTTAGGTAATTCCATGTTTTGTTCGAATAACGTCGTTTTGTTTGACACAATTATTTCTGTGTTTAAAATTCCACTATGAGGCACAAATTCTATTGAAATTTCGTGACTAGGCAATGAAAAGTGATCATCAAATTCTTTTTCTTTGTCAGCTGTATTAACAGAACTCTCTATTATAGCCTGTGCTTCAACAAGATTCGATGTGATATGAGACTCGGGAATCTTTTGCTCTAAAATAACACCTTCTTTTTCAGCAAAAATAGTTTCTGTTTGTTGTAAATTTACAAGTTCTAATGACTTAACTTCTGGTTTCTGTTCTGTAATTCTATCATTAATTTCTGATGTTGACTGAATTACAATAACTTCTTCAACATTAGCAGCTTTACCATAGATACCATCAATTTTAGGTAAAGCCTTCTTATCGTGGATCTCAAAGCCATCCGACCTGTCAAGGTTGTCGCATTGTGGTAAAATTTCAGTTGTTTCCACACCTTCGTATTCAGGTATTTTTACATTCACATTATGCATCTCTGGCATATCAAAAGCAACTAATCTATCTTCTTTTTCTGCTGTAATTTTCTCTTCAAGCTCGGGTGCTGCGAGACCACCAAACGAAATGGATGCTTCCTCCTTTTTTATCGTCTTCTGCTTCTCCAAAATTGTTTCTGATGAGTGTACTAACGTTTCCTGTTGCGATATAGCTTCAGAGAGTATTGCATTCGGGAATATTGTTAATCCTTGTGTGTTAGGCTGAAGTTTTAATGTCGAAGGTGCTAGTTCTGATTTCACATCTTCTATTAATAGAGCTTGATTAGAGTCTACATTTAATAATGCTTCGGCTGTTTTTGGTTTTGTTGGTGTTATAAAACCTTCTTTTTCATTAAAATCTGCTGTTGAAATGGCTATTTCTTTGTGTGTTATATTTTCGATATTTGCTTTTCCTGTAGCAATGTTCTCATCTTTTGTGAATGCAACACTTGAATCTGCAATATATTCTGAAGATATTGCGACAGGTCTACCAATGATGTCTGCAGATACTTTACAGATTTCTGTCTCGGTTTCGATTCTTTTATAATGTTCTTCTTTTTCGTGAGGTAATATCTCTGTTATTTTCAACGTTTCCTCTAATGAAATTATATTTGGAGTAACAGATTTCAAATCAGGTGTTATATCTTTTTCTAAAATAGTTTGACTGTCTAAAGATTTATTTTCAGATACTTGAATTGATTGATAGGAATCAGCTACTATTTCAGCTTCTTGACTTTTTAATTGAAGCTTGTCTAATATGTTAACTGAGTCTCTTAAATTTACCTCTAAAACAATAGGAACCTTATGATCGACATTTATATCTACTTTAGCAAATTTATTTGATGGTGTATCAGCAGTGACAAGATTATCTTCTGTATAGTTTGAAACTGTCTCAGTCACATTTAAACTTTCATTTTCAGTAAACGAAGGTATAATATTTGTTTGAAAAGCGGGTTTCTCTTCTAATTTTTGCAATTGTTCCTCAACTGTTGTTTGCAAAATAGTCACTTCTTTGTGTATATCTCTTTGTTCTCTAGCAGTATTCATATTAGTCTCTAAAGGTTGCAGGATTTCAACTTGATCTGATGTTGTTACTTCTTGAGAAATAGGAGAAGTAAGATAATGGGTTGTTGTTGGATTAGTACTCAAAAGTGCTGGAACTACGTCTGTATCCAATTTCTTCTCAGAATCCGACAAGCTTGTTTCTAAGATGGAAATCGATATATTAGGAATTAAAGATACAGATACATTTTCAGGTGCTTTTGACTCATAGAATGTGGTAGATTCTTGATCATGAACAAAAGGTGCAGTTATAATTTTAGCACTTTCTGTAATAACAGCTTCTGTAGCCAACTTGTTGTCCACACTTTCCGATATTTTTAATTCTTCCATAGACGACATTTCTAAAGTTTCTGATGTAATAATTGGTTCAATTGATTTAACATCAACTTTAGCTATGGCTGCATGTCTTTCTTCAGTTTGTGGCAAATCTTTTTCCTTTTCGTGTATGTAAACTTCATCAATTACATTCTTTTCCAACATGGATACGGTTACTCGCGCTTTACTACCAATTAAAGGTTCTTTCTCTGATAAAATGTTTTCAGAGTCATTTACATTTGTTACGGTATTAAGCGTATGTTGATGTTCATGAAAACCGATATCGGCATTTTTTGCAGAGAAAGTGTCACGATTAAGTTCAGATTCTTTCACATGATATGTAGTCATAAAATTACTTAAACTTGTATGCAACACTAAATCCTTTTCTACTTTTCCTTCTGGTGGAATCTCAGATATAACTAGAGCACCCTCTTTTTCATGTATGTCTTTGGTAAGTACAACAATACTATCATTAATCGTGACATCTATATTAGCTTCTTGTGAATGTGGTGCTTTAGGTGTACTTAAGAATCCCTCCTTTTCTTGTATATTGTGAATTTCGGTAATTAGTTGATTAGATACTAACACATCTTTTTTAGCCATTTCTGTAGGCACGATCAATTCTGGGTAATATTTACCTGACTTATCTTCAACAAAAACTTCACCAACTTCAACCGATTCTAGCAAATTAAAATTGAGTTTTGACGTAACTGCTTTATCAAGTGTTGGATTCGTTAATTCATGTTCTCTAATTTCTTCATTTACTTCAGTTACATTTAGTCCTGATAATGGCGATACTGATACTGCTGCAAAAGATTTAGTTACTTGCAACTCTTTTAACGGAGTTTCACTCATTGTGGTGATTTCATGAGAGACATTCAAGGCATCTTGTAAAATTATTGTTGTTTTTGCTTTTTCTTCTTTAGTGTCATATTTATCAAGTTCAGATGTTGATATATTTACAAGAGTCTCAGCTGTAACTATTGTTTCAGCAGGTACTATACTAGGCTGAGCTTTAATATCATTCTTAATATTGTCAATTTTGTACTCATCAACAGTACTACCTACTTCCACTTCCGTTACCTGTATGGGTTCCATCTGTGTAAATGATTCTTGAACGTTTTTACTGCTACGCTGTTGTTTTACTTGCAATGGTTCTTCTTTGTCATGAGTATCTAGAACATGACTGATTATCGGATAGTTACTATCAAGTCTTAAACTTGCAGTACTTTGTTTTTGTTGCTCTGGCACAATATGTGTAACTTCACTAGAAGGAATCACTTCTACTTTTGTGTCATATGTATCTGTCGCAATAGTAGTCGTGAATGTGACAGGCTCAGTTTCTAGGACTTCTGTCTCATCTTCATCATAATGTTCAATGGTTTGCTTTGAATGAGACTTAGGTAAAGCTTTCGTTACAATTTTTTCTTCATTTTCGACTACTTCTTCTGAATCTACTCGCTGTTTTTTGTATTTTTTTCGTTTGGTCTTTTCTTTGAGATCTGTGAAATCACAGTACCGTAAGTAAAGTGTCTCAAGGCAGAGATCAACTTAACAACACATTATGTACAGTAGCGTCAAGCGATGGTTAAACAGCTATTTGTATAGTTACTCCACATTTAAAGTGTTTTGTAAGTTCCACATATACGTAATTACTTAAGTATTTATTAATACAAATATATACTTACACAACTACAATTTTACGCATTCCATTAGATTGTTATCGTATGCAAAAAGCATATATCTTGAAGCTTATACGTGGACGTACACTGCGTTAATATTAAAATATACATTATAAGCATACATTCAACGTACATAAGGCCGCATCACTACATAAATAAATACCGCTTAATACAACTACTATTACAATAAGTATTGTACTTATGTTAAAAGTTTGATATACATAATAAAGCCATTACATTGTTTTAGTGCAGATTACATTTTAATATGTTTGACTATGTGTATCTGTGACTCAGAAAATATATATTATGTAAAAAAATGTATTCTCGTAGGTTTGGAAAATAGAGAGTACTGTGTAATTTTGACAAGATATTACTAACAAACATTGACTTTAAAATAGTGTATAAGAGAGGAGAGTGATAAAGAGAAAGTAGGTAACGTTTGGTGTATAGTTCCGATATTAAAATTACAAAAGTCACGTAGGCTTGCCATGCTGTCTGTATTGAAGATAGTGTTTGTAGTGAGAATTTAGTTATATTTTTTAATTTTTATTTTGGCAATTACTTATTGACGTAAAAACTTAAGCATAAGTAAAAAGCAAATTAGTTCTAAATAGTCGTACTATATAATATTTTTATCTAATTAAAAGAATCTACTCACCTTCTTTTATTTCTTCCAAAACGACAGTTGTATCTGCAAAAATAAATATCCTATTTAATAAATTCATCTTGTTATAAAATATATTTTAAAAATAATTTTTATTTTAAATACATTAAGTTTATAGTCTACCGAGCTTTATAAGCCATTCAAAATTGTTTAAGGTTGTGTTAGTAGCAAATAGAACAGAAGAGAGTGAGAATGTTTACTTACCCTTCATTACTTTGGTTGTAGATGTTTTAGCGATTTCCTCCGTAGATGATTCAACAATGATCTATTAAAACATTTTATATATTAATATTTAAATAAATGTCTTACACATATTTATTTATATATTTTCTTAAATATCTTAGGATATCCAAAATCTACCCGAGGGTATTTTTAAAGATTTTCATTTATCTATAATAAATATTTCCTTCGGGACGATAAAGTTCTCTATTATCTTTTTGAAAAAAATTACACAATAGTAGGCAAACTGAACTCTGAACTCCAAATAACATCAAGTACATTTATGTTTTGATAAATAGATACTTACCTTGTGTGCTTCTTTTTGTTCCCAGGCTCGTGGCTTGAAGTCTTCTGGATAAAAGTGGGCAATGACTTCTTCAACCGACGTGTGTTTGAGCTCAACCATTTTCATAAAGGCGCGGAATCCGACCTTTGCAGCGATTACATCTTCATTTTGTGCTGTTTCTTCCGTAAGTACTTCCGTTATAAGTGCTCCATGACCTTGCCTTTCAACCAAATTTACTAACGCTGATTGAGATTGCGGCATTCTTAAAGCAGGGAAATGTTGTGAATCGTATAAACTTTCGATTTGCTCAATTGTGATACCTGTCCGTAACATATATCCTATCTTTGCCAATTCACGCAATGGCGACTCGCCAGGACCAAACTCTTTTGCGTTAATAACTTCCAGCAATTCATTTATCTCGGCTACCATTCTTGATTCTTCTTTTACGATCTTCAAAATACCTTTCTGTTTTTTCGGAATTTCCTCAAAAGGTTCCACAGTTTCATCTTTTTGTGGCTGAGAGGACACTAGGTGTTCATTCGGAGTGACTACTGGTTCTATTTGTTTTGGAATTTCTTTTTGTTCCTCTTTTTCTTCTATTTTTTTCAATGAAGCTATATCTGTAGTTTCCACGTAATCAGCCTCACTTATTTTGGCAGTAGCCTTTTCTTTTATAGTTTGTTTCTTC
Organism: Limenitis camilla; assembly: GCA_905147385.1. NCBI lineage: Eukaryota > Metazoa > Arthropoda > Insecta > Lepidoptera > Nymphalidae > Limenitis > Limenitis camilla. The sequence goes on from LR990224.1 coordinate 20,968,104, forward strand.
TTAGTTATCTTTACTGATTCCAAAGGTTTCACTTCGGTTTCTGTCACAGATGTCAAAGTGTCATCAATTACTTCTTGTGCTTTTTCTTCTTTAAACGTCTCTGTTTTCAAAGATTTTGTTCTTTTTGTAGGAATCTTTTCGAACTTTTCATCAGCCTCAAACACTTGCAGGGTTGCTTTTGTAGTTGCCATACCGATATCACTTACAGCTTTGCACTTGTATGTACCTTCCAGCTTTTTACTGGCTTTTTTAATCTTACAGATCGTTCTAGTTTCTGCAGTTTCTATGTGGAAATCTTCGTCGGATTTTATAACTTCATCATCTTTGTACCATGTTATTTCTGAAGTGTAATATTAAATTAAATGATTTATAGTATATACAGAAGCAATTAGTTTCGGCTTTGACTATGTTATACTATACCTGGAGTTGGATTTCCCTTGTAAATTGCTTCAAATGTGACGGTTTCTTCTTCTCGAACTCTTTCTCCAATAATATGTTGTACGAATGTGGGTACAGATTTAGTAGCTGCAACATAATTGTCACAAAGTACAAATGGAATTAAAAATCACAAATGATACTGTACATACAGAATCAGTTTTTTAAAAATACCTTTTAAAGCAGCTTCTAATTCCTCCATGTGGATTACCCATTCCGGTTTTCTATATTCCTTGGTGCCCATGATACCTTTAATATTTTAAAATAAATAACACAATGATTTTATTATATTTTTACGAGATCTGTCTAAAAGATGAGTATTTGGTTTTTTGTTTTGATGAAATTTATCATGTCGTGTTTAGTGTATATGAGGAATACATGTTTTAAAAGAGTAATACTGTATTTATAGTTGAATACGAAAGGTACGTAGTAAGGAAGGGAAATAAGGTTATAACGTCAGAGGACTCGGTCTGCTGACACAATTTCCTGAAAATATTTACTGAAAAATTGATTATTTATTACTTTAAGAATAAAAGTGCATTATATGTTGAATATAAACGTAACTTAAACCTATATTTAAACAAATTTGAAATTCTTTGAAAGCTTACTTTCAACAGACAATGCTGTTATAGTCGATGTAACTCCTAATGGGTTGTAGGCTTCGAATGTAATTTCACCAGTATCATCTTGGTATACTTCGGGGATAATCAAAATAGAAGTTCCATCTTCTAACTCTTCTATTTGATATTCTTGAGATTGCTTTATCTCTACACCCTGCTTCAGCCATCTTATTTCAGGTTTGGGTACACCAATTGCTCTTGCTTCTAACCTGTAAACGCAAATAACATAATAATTAGCAATAAAATATACTACTTATTAGTATACTAATAGTGTAACAATATTGAGTGATTTTCATTAATTTAAATAGTAATGAAATACATACTTAGTCAACTCTCCCTCAGTAGTGGAGACTACAGTAGGCAATGCTTTTACTATTTTCGGAGCAAATTCTTCAATATCACTTGTTTTCTGAAATATGGATAATATTGTATAAATAAATAGTATAAACGATTTAACTAGGGGCACTTTAGCATCATAATGTTATTTTTAATATACTACTTACTTCGTCACTCAAAATGTCTTCTTCGGAGACACTTGGAACGTATTCGTAGGCTAGAAACAAATTTTAAGATAATTAATAAGTGCATTAAAAATATCTTATATCTGTGCGAAGTAAATGCAATATTAACTATTTCCTAAATTTTACGTATCAGCAATTTAAATTTTTTTGAAACTTGTGATAGAAAATTTGCCGTTTTGCAAATGCAGCTACTGTGCAAGTTAAGCTTATTACTTCTTCAAAAGTAATTACTGTATCTATAACTAAAAGCTTAAAAATGTGTTCCTAGCTCTTCTTTATATATGCTTTAAATTATTTTCTAGTTTAAGTTATTAGCCTGATACATAGTTCAATTGCTACAGATGCATGGCATGTTCGTGAGGAGTGTAAATGTTTATTGTGCAAATGTCACATTCATCGTGCAATTTTATTATATTCATTAGACTAACGCATGCATTCAGATGATTAGAACTGTCTCTACCTTCCACAGTAACAAAACAATCGCAGCTGCTAGACCCATACTCATTTGTGGCTACGCAACTGTAATTGCCAGACATTTCTGGAAATGCTTCTTTAATGCATATTTCACTCAATCCTGATTCTTGGCGCCCAATTGTTATGTCTCTAGCCCATTCAATAATTTTTCCATTATGATACCAATCAATTTTAGGCCATGGTTCACCAGCAATTGTGCATTTTAGGAAAATTGGATCACCATCCATTACAGTTGTAGGTTTAAGTGGTACAATAAATTCTGGTGCCTTTCCAAATGTTTCTTTGTCGTCTTCTCTTTTCATTAAAGAAGCGGAACAAGAAACCGACCCTCCAAAATTTTCAGCTCTACATGTTATTACACCAAAAAGTTCCTCTGCCATGTTCTCAATACATAAACAAGAAATATTCTCCTTATTTGTTATATATATGTTGTGTATTTTATTTTGTTTAGTGTAACTAAGGACATCTTTATTGCCGATAAACCATTGGAAAGAAGCGTAAGGCACAGATTCCACTTCTGTTTCTAATAATACTATATCTCCAATGTATACCTCCTTTGGATGTAAAGGCTTTATAAATATAGGTGGTTGAACAATTTCATCATCGGAAATTTTAACTAGTTTGACTGTACTTGCTGATTTTGAAATAATATTATTTTTTTCTATTACTACTTCATATTTTCCCACTTTCTTTTTATCAGCATTTAAAATTTTTAATTTGGACTTCCCATTTTCGATACTAATATGACAGTCACTAAGTTGTTCAAGAGGTTGGTTATTGCGGAACCATGTTACTGTATCTATTTCTTCGGGTTCAAAAGTAACTTCGAGTTCAATATCATTGGTATCATATACAATCATTGCTTTGATAGGCTGAATGATTATAGGTCCAACTTCTGTAAAATATTTTTACGTTAATGTTTATTACCTATACCTAATTGTTTTATAATATTATGAAACACTTGTATTTCAAAAAAAAATGATCACATTTAAAATATCACATTTGGATATGTACAAGTTAATAAAGGATATATAAAACTGACTATTAACACATATTAGATACAATATTCTTAATAATATGTACATAATTATAGATAATAACTATTCATTCGAGAATAGGTTAAGCATCAAATAAAATGTGGAGATTAAAAAGTGACATATTAACCAGAAGTTTCCGCCATGCATCTGTATTATACATTTGTTCCGTAACCTTGTAAAACGATTTATAGACCAAAAATATTATACACGACTACTAAACTTACCTTTCTTTACTTTCTCGACTTTTTTCTTGATTTTTTCTTTACGTTTAGAAGTCGTCTCTTCAATAATTTTAGTTTCTTCGTGAATTTTTTCTTCTCTTTGGTTAACTTCTTCTACATCTTTAGGGAAATCTTGTTTCGGTTCCTCTTTCTTGACGGGCTTTTGCTGTTTTTTCTCTGACTCTTCTTCTTCGGGTGCTTTCTGTTTTGGTACTGGTTTCAGAACAACTTCTTCGGCAGCCTGTTCTTCTTTCGGTGTCCTCTTGCCAGTTGGCCAAGTGACCTCTTTAAGTTCTTCCTCTTCTTTTACTTCGTCTTTCTTCACAGCTTTAAGCTGCACCTCTTGCAGCGTTTCTTTTTCTACATGCGCTCGTTCCTTCGGTACTGACTTGAGTACCACTTCTTCGACAGGTTGTTCTTCTTTTGGTTTCCTCTTGCCTTTACGCCAAGTTACCTCCTTCGTTTCCTCTTCGTCAACTTTCTCTTTCTCAATAGGTTTAAGTTGCACCACTTTTGGTTTTTCTTCTTCAGGTACTTTCTGTTTCGGTACCGGTTTCAGAACTACTTCTTCGACAGTCTGTTCTTCTTTCAGTTTCTTCTTGCCAGCGGGCCAAGTAACCTCTTGAGTTTCTTTCTCTTGCTCTAACTTGTCTTTCTTAACAGGTTTAAGCTGTACCTCTTCCGGCTTTTCTTCTTCTGTAGTCGCTTTTTGCTTCGGTACTGGCTTGAGTAAGACTTCTTCGTCAGGTTGTTCTTCCTTTGGCTTCCTCTTGCCTTTACGCCATGTTACCTCCTTTGTTTCCTCTTCCTCAACTTTTTCTTTCTTAACAGGTTTAAGCTGTACCTCTTCCGGCTTTTCTTCTTCTGTAGTCGCTTTTTGCTTCGGTACTGGCTTGAGTAAGATTTCTTCGTCAGGTTGTTCTTCCTTTGGCTTCCTCTTGCCTTTACGCCATGTTACCTCCTTTGTTTCCTCTTCCTCAACTTTTTCTTTCTTAATAGGTTTAAGTTGTACCTCTTCTGGCTTTTCATCTTCAGGTGCCTTCTGTTTTGGTACAGGTTTTAGAACTACTTCCTCTGCAGGCTGTTCTTCTTTCGGTTTCCTCTTGCCAGTAGGCCAAGTGACCTCTTTGGGTTCTTCCTCTTCCTTAACTTTGTCTTTCTTAACAGGTTTTAATCGCACCTCCTCCGGCTTTTCTTCTTCTACATGTGCTTTTTGCTTCGGTACTGGCTTGAGTACGACTTCTTCGACAGGTTGTTCTTCTTTCGGCTTTCTCTTACCTTTACGTAAAGTTAACTCCTTCGTTTCCTCTTCGTCAACTTTTTCTTTCTCAATAGTTTTAAGTTGTACCTCATCTGGCTTTTCTTCTTCAGGTGCCTTCAGTTTTGGTACTGGTTTCAAAACTACTTCTTCGACAGGTTGTTCTTCTTTTGGTCTCCTCTTGCCAGTTGGCCAAGTGACCTCTTTAAATTCTTCCTCTTCCTTTACTTTGTCTTTCTTTACAGGTTTAAGCTGCACCTCTTTCGACTTTTCTTCTTCTACATGCGCTTTTTGCTTCGGTACTGGCTTGAGTACGACTTCTTCGACAGGTAGTTCTTCTTTCGGCTTCCTCTTACCTTTACGCCATGTTACTTCTTTCGTTTCCTCTGCTTCAACCGTTTCTTTCTCAAAAGGTTTAAGTTGCACCTGTTCTGGTTTTTCTTCTTCAGGTGTTTTTTGTTTTGGTACCGGTTTCAGATCTACATCTTCAACAGGCTGTTCTTCTTTCGGCTTCCCCTTACCTTTACGCCATGTTACTTCCTTCGTTTCCTCTTCGTCAACCTTTTCTTTCTCAAAAGGTTTAAGTTGGACCTCTTCTGGTTTTTTTACTTCAGGTGTTTTTTGTTTTGGTATCGGTTTCAGAACCACATCTTCGACAGGTTGTTCTTCTTTCGGTTTCCTCTTGCCAGTGGGCCAAGAGACTTCTTTAGGTTCTTCCTCTTCCTTTACTTTGTCTTTCTTAACAGGTTTAAGTTGTGCCTCTTCCGGCGTTTCTTCTTCTACAGGCGCTTTTTGCTTCGGTACTGGCTTGAGTACAACTTCTTCGACGGGTTGCTCCTCTTTCGGCTTCCTCTTGCCTTTACGCCATGTTACTTCCTTCGTTTCCTCTTCGTCAACCTTTTCTTTCTCAAAAGCTTTAAGTTGGACCTCTTCTGGTTTTTTTACTTCAGGTGTTTTTTGTTTTGGTATCGGTTTCAGAACCACATCTTCGACAGGTTGTTCTTCTTTCGGTTTCCTCTTGCCAGTGGGCCAAGAGACTTCTTTAGGTTCTTCTTCTTCCTTTACTTTGTCTTTCTTAACAGGTTTAAGTTGTGCCTCTTCCGACATTTCATCTTCTACAGGCGCTTTTTGCTTCGGTACTGGCTTCAGCACGACTTGTTCGACAGGTTTATCTTCTTTCGGCTTCCTCTTGCCTTTACGCCAAGTTACCTCCTTCGTTTCATCTTCGTCAACTTTTTGTTTCTCAATAGGTTTATTAAGTTGCACCTCTTCTGGTTTTTGTTCTTCAGGTGTCTTCTGTTTTGGTACCGGTTTCAGAACTACTTCTTCGACAGACTTTTCTTCTTGCGGTTTCCTCTTACCAGTGGGCCAAGTGACATCTTGAGTTTCTTCCTCTTTCTTTAATTTGTCTTTTTTAATAGGTTTAAGTTGTACCTCTTCCGGCATTTCTTCTTCTACAGGCGCTTTTTGCTTCGGTACTGGCTTGAGTACGACTTCTTCCACAGGTTGTTCTTCTTTCGGCTTCCTCTTACCTTTACGCCAAGTTACCTCCTTCGTTTTCTCTTCGTCAACTTTCTCTTTCTCAATTGGTTTAAGTTGCACCTCTGTTGGTTTTTCTTCTTCAGGTGCCTTCTGTTTTGGTACAGGTTTCAAAACTACTTCTTCGACAGGTTGTTCTTCTTTCGGCTTTCTTTTGCCTTTACGCCACGTTACCTCCTTTGTTTCTTCTTCTTCCACTACTTTTTCTTTCTCAAGAGGTTTAAGTTGCACCTCTTCTTGTTTTTTTTCTATAGGTGCTTTTTGTTTCGGTACCGGTTTCAGAACAACATCTTCGACAGGGTATTCTTCTTTCGGTTTATTTTTGCCAGTGGGCCAAGTGACTTCTTTAGATTCTTCCTCTTCCTTCACTTTGTCTTTCTTAACAGGTTTAAGTTTTACCTCTTCCGGCTTTTCTTCTTCTACAGGCGTTTTTTGCTTCGGTACTGGCTTGAGTACAACTTCTTCGACAGGTTGTTCTTCTTTCGGCTGCCTCTTGCCTTTACGCCAAGTTGCCTCCTTCGTTTCCTCTTCGTCAACTTTTTCTTTCTCAGTAGGTTTAAGTTGCACCTCTTCTGGCTTTTCTTCTTTAGGTGCCTTCTGTTTTGGTTCAGATTTCAGAATTACTTCTTCAGCAGGCTGTTCTTCTTTCGGTTTTGTTTTCCTTTTACGCCAAGTTACCTCCTTCGTTTCTTCTTCTTTTACTACTTTTTCTTTCTCCAAAGGTTTGAGTTGCACCTCTTCTGATTTTTCCTCTTCAGGGGCTTTCTGTTTCGGTACTGGTTTCAGAACTACATCTTCAACAGGCTGTTCTTCTTGCGGTTTCCTCTTGCCAGTGGGCCAAGTGACTTCTTTAGGTTCTTCCTCTTCCTTCACTTTGTCTTTCTTAACAGGTTTAAGTTGTACCTCTTCCGGCGTTTCTTCTTCTACAGGCGCTTTTTGTTTCGGTACTGCCTTGAGTACAACTTCTTCGACAGGTTGTTCCTCTTTCGGCTTCCTCTTGTCTTTACGCCAAGTAACCTCCTTCGTTTCCTCTTCCTCAACTTTTTCTTTCTTAATAGGTTTAAGATGCACTTCTTCTGGCTTTTCATCTTCAGCCTTGGCCTTCTGTTTCGGTACTGGTTTCAGAATTACTTCTTCGACAGGCTGTTCTTCTTTCGGTTTCCTCTTACCAGTGAGCCAAGTTAACTCCTGAGTTTCTTCCTCTTCCTTTAATTTGTCTTTCTTAACAGGTTTATTAAGTTGTACCTCTTCCTGCTTTTCTTCTCCTAAAGGTGCTTTTTGCTTCGGTAATGGCTTTAGTACGACTTCTTCAATAGGTTGTTCTTCATTCGGCTTCCTCTTGCCTTTACGCCAAGTTACCTCCTTCGTTTCCTCTTCCTCAACTTTTTCTTTCTCAATAGGTTTAAGTTGTACCTCTTCAGGCTTTTTCTCTTCAGGTGCCTTCTGTTTCGGTACAGATTTTAAAATTACTTCTTCGACAGGCTGTTCTTCTTTCGGTTTTCTCTTGCCAGTACGCCAATTGACATCTCTATGTGTTTCATCTTCTATTTTTTTCTCCTTAATTACGAGTCTTGAATCACCTATATCTTGTTCCGGTAAGCTATCTTCCCGTTGGCTTATTTCAACTATTTTTTCTTCTTTTTTTGTTAATTGCTTCGACTTTCGTCGTCTAGTTGAAGTTTCAGTTGGTAAATCAGTCTGCAGATTTTCTGAATCAGCAACCTTTAATATAACTGTATCTTCTACAGATGTTAGTGATTCTTCAATAACCAAAGTCTCTGGTTTTATCAATGAGCTTTTTCTTACCTGTTTTAATGTTACATCTTCTAATTGCTCTTTTTGTAGAGGTATTTTCTCTACTTTGGTTGGTCGCAATTTTATAGCTTCCTCAGTCCACGGCACACTTTGATTTGCTATTTTATCTTTTGTTTTAATGTCTTTCTTTTGATTAATAATTTCAGTATCAATTCCTTCGGTTACTTTTTCATCATCAACTTCTTCAGAAACTTTCTCTTCCTTTTTTATTTTATGCTTTGATTTTCTGCGTTGTGTAGTGTCCTCAAAGGGTGATTCTGTTTCTTGAATACTAGAATCTGTAACCTTTAGTATTACTGTATCTTCGACAGCTGTAAGTGATTCTTCAATAACTAGAGTTTCCGGCTTATGAACAGAATCTTTTCTTATTGGTTTTAAAGCCACATCTTGAATCTTCTCTTTTTCCACTAATATTTTTTCTACTTTAGTAGGCCTTAATTTTATTTCTTCTTGAGTCCAAGGTACATATTCTTTTGCAGATGCCTCTAAAGTTTTAATATCCTTCCTTTGTTTTAATATTTTCGTATTAACATATTCCTCCCCAGTTATTTCTGTTTGGCTTTCTTCTGTTTTATCTATCTCAAGGGTTGTTGAATCTTCCGTTGTAGATTTTCTATCTAAGTACTGGGGTTTTTTATCTTCACGTGGTTTTCGCCAATGAGCTGTTTTTAACTGCTCAGTCAGTTTTTTCTCAGTTATTTCTTTGTTATCTATGCTAAGTAAAGTACTATCTTCAGATATTACTTTTTGTTCTCTTGTTAAGTGTTCATCTCGAGGCTTACGCCAGTGCTTTGTTTCTATAATTTCTTCTTTAGTTATTTTAGTAGACTCAATTTGAGGTTGCTTTCTCCAGGGCACTTGACGGACATGCACATCTTCAACTTTCTTCAATTTTAAAATATTGCTTTCTTCGGTTGTTTGATGCAATACTCTACTTGTAATATTCTCGGATTCTTCAGATTGTACGACCGATGTGTCAACTTTTTGTTCTCGAACATATCGTGATTTTTGTTTAAGTGTTTCTGGAATTAAAACAGAGAATTATGTTAAAATAATAATTTAGTAAATATATAATTTAGTAAATATATTATTATAATTTATTATCTACATGCAGATTTCCATTAGTAGGCAAAGTGACAACATAGTAGATATTTTCTTACTTATTGAAAATATAAAATTTATAACCCTTGTATTTTATCTAAAGTTAAACGCGAATTTTTGTTAGTATGGGTGTATTGATTTTTGTTACTCTTTCACGAAAAAACTACTGAATGGATTTTAATGAAAATATACAATAATATAGCTTATAATATATAGATATTGTGAATTGTCCAAAATATAAGGATAAGTGTCTCAGTAAGTAGTACGTGGGTGGTGGTATCGCTCGTGTAGTGGCGTGCGCTGCTGCTGTTGCGCGTCAAAGCTACACGTGTCACGTATATAATGTATTTAAGTATAAAACTTGCAGTTGTATTCGCGTATTTTTACCATCTTATGGGTAAAAATAAGTGTTATGTTGTCAGTTGGTACATGAGGTTTCCAATTATACTACTCAGTTCTATCGACTTTTGATACCACAGTACTATTTAAATCTTGGTTTATTCAGTTGTTGAAAAGAACACTTTTATCAGATCTTTAAAATTTTAAGCTGTAAGCGTATTGGTTAATTTTTATAGAGAAGTGTTAAATAACGTTAAATAGTTTAAAAAAACGTAACGCATGGAGGTATGAAGTTGAGGTTCTAATTCAATGCAATCAAAAGATATGGCCGATTACGTTGATAGTCTAGGCATACTTTTAGGGTACTTCCCATTTATCATTCACATTTAGCATGAAGCATGGAGAAAATATGAAAACTGGAAATTTGTAGTCACATTACGATTAAAATATCTACTTTGGACTGTCCATCAAGACCCCTTTTTCTTTTCCTTTTTCTCAGTACCGCGTATAGGTACCAAATTAATATTATTATCAAACATTCGGGTCTGTAGTCAGTGAGAACTGCGAAAAGATCAAACTTTTACGTGAATGCATAAAACAGTTCCTACCGCCTATCAATCTAGAATTAAAACTAATTAGGCGTTTCCCCCATATTTACATAAAATTTAGCATGAATACTATAGCACAAACAGAGGGAAAAATCAGAAAACCAGAAATTAATAAATACCCCATGAAAATGATAGTTTTTCATTTCTACTACCTTGAATTTAATATCAAATACCGAATCTTACACCTTCTTAAAGCTGTTAAAAACAAATTGTCACGTGAATGCAATCAAAAGATACAGTTTATGCATATTTTGATACTCGCGAACAAATCTAATCGTATAAATTAAGCAAGAAACAAACACTTACGTCACATAATGTTAAATAAATAATCCTAAAAAGTGTAAAGATTCTTTTGCAGTTGGTAAACTGACTGTAACCTATGTCGATGTATAAAGACAACAATTTTCCGACGGCAAATATAAGTTAGTTTCAAATCATACGGAACTCAGTTCGCGAGTCCGACTCGAATTTTGCTGAAATTTTTGTCAATATTGCAGTGGCCTTCCTACATAATCCTCATCATTTTGAATATTAACGGCCGAAATTAATAATCAGTCCCAATCCGATTAACGATTGAATAGATCGCAATTGAATTTTCTATACACGAATTTGAATTTGTCTATTTTTTAATATTCTACAGATTACCTCATAGACAGAATGTAACCTAGAAGATATTTAAGACAACTTATTATCACCAACAGAAGTTTTTTTTAATGACAGTTAAAAGACAAACGAGTATGTCCTTTCTCAAGCTCGCGTCTATCTCTGTACCAAATTTCATTTCATCGAAATCGGTTAAGTGTTATAAGCGTGAAAGCATAACAGACAGACAGAGTTACTTTCGCATTTATAATATTAAACGAATTAGTAATTAAATAATTTTTTTTTTCGGTTTGTCTGTTTAACTACTACACGAATGTATTACTGCAAGTCTTACTTAAAATGACAAATTTAATCTACTATTTATATATGGCAACATTACTAATCAGCGCCTATCAAGTGAAGACTAATTCTAATAATAATCATACACACACCGACGACTTGCGAGATTTACATATTATGTATGTGTTCAAGCAATTAAAACATCGTGAGGAATCCTGCATTCCTGAGAGTTCCCTAAAGTTCTCTGTCGGTGGATGAAGCCTTCCAACTCGCACTTCTTTCATTCTAAGAAGTCCCGACTCAGCAGTTAGCCATTAATGACATCAATAAAATGTAAAACAATAATTTTTAGAATTTTATAAATTAAATATATTAAATGAGAGAAAAAAATTATTATATCGAATCTAAGCTAGGATTGTTTTTAAATGCTTTACTATATAGTATAAAAATTTTACTGAAAAAAATGCACCATATGTGTGTCACGGATTTGAGATGGAATTATGACGTAAATTCAAACGTATCCCGTAGTGTATAAATAGGTGAATATAGGTGTAGTGTTTACACTTTACATGTTTAAATAGGGTGGAGAAGTAAGTCAGTCGATTGTGAACCTCCGAGGAGAACGGATATACAAGATTTGCTTGTGAAGCTTTTGTTACTGTCTTTCTTGTTTTGTTACCTATAGGTATTCTTTTCTAGCAGACAGTTCGAATAGTGAAGAGAGCGTTCCTCAGATTCAGTCAGATAATAGTTTTTTAGTATCTAGTAGGATCTATAATATAAAACATTGTTGAGCTGATCTTGTAAGATGGCACATAATCAGGACAGTTCTGTCAGCAACCTGTTTTTTGGGGTTATTTAACTAAACCCTTGGTTCTCATCTAGCCACAAGTCTTTCATGTCTTAAAGAGTCCCTTAGTACAGTCCCTAAGGGTTATCTATATGAGATACGTCAACTGTATTATTGTGTTAGTCATATGTCATAGAAATGTTTTCAGAATTGAATACCTAATTCTCTCCCAATGGGAAGTTTATAATGATTTTAAAAATACCATATGTGTATACACACGCTAAAGCCACTTAGTGTTGCCATTTTTACCTAATTGGGGTAGCCCTTGGATTTCCCAAAAATCATAACATATTTTATATATGTATGTAACTACTTACTGCTGTTCATAACTAGCCGACCTAAGCGATTTAATCTATCATATAAGAGAGTGAGTCATGAGAGTCTGTCATATTAGAGAGTGTAGCGTAGCACCTATAATACAAGTCTAAATGAGCTGAAAGCTGAAGCTCATTGATGGTCCGCTCCTATGGGTCGTAGCGTGACGTTATATAGCCTATAGACTTCTTCGATAGAAGGGCTGTCCAACACTAGATTAATTTTCAATTCGAACTAGTAGTTCCTGAGATTAGCACGTTCAACAAACAAAATCATCAGCTTTATAATGTTAGTATACTAGAAATGGTGGTGACCCCCTTCTTTAATTTTTGTATTGTGATTGTTGTTTGTAAGACATCAGGGAATTCCTCAACATCAGATAGGATATAATATGAATACAATAGGAACGATGACAGTAATCAAGAATTGCTTAATCTGGATATTTACGTAACAAAATAAGATCCATATATTTATACTTTATAATATTTTCGAAACTATTAAATACAACAATCCACGATGGGCTAAACCCTGATGAAGCGGATGACATCACGACTCAGTAAACGTCTTTGTGTTTTGATGAACTTTAACTAACTGCATAATTTTTTTAAATATATTATTGCCTTGCATGTAACATTTTTAGAATGTAATATACAAATGTCTCGACTACACAAAAACGGCTGAATGGATTTCAGTATAATTTGGCACTTAGATACATTATAACCTGGAATAAAATATAGGATTCTTTTTATCCCAGAAAAAAATATACTTTCTGCGGGACAATGATAAAATATATTTATTGAACCCCTGAATATTTTAATATATAACAATATATTTAGAGCCGGAATGGGTCAATTAATTTCCTTTTTTTTTTTCTTAGTCATTTTTTTTGTTTATTTTCTTGATATAGTCTTTATCTTCATACTAGTCGACCCATCCCATCTTCGCCCGGGTGCAATTTAACACTTTAACGTGTATTTAGCCGTAACCGCTATTTGCCTGCATTTTAAATTTGTAATGTAAAATCTTCGAAAATATTCTTTTAAATTTCAAGCTGTAAAGGGCCATATTGATCTATATAAAATGCACAACGTATTTAAGGTACCTCATTGGATAAGAATTAATGCTGTATTGCTTAAAATCGCTTTGTAAATAAGCCATTATTTCTCGTAAAAAGTAAAGGATAAAAAATGGTTATTGTGGGTTATCTTTAAGAGATAGACATATACTATTGCGGAGTTTTTTGTAGACCTTTGTAAAGTGTACAATACTGTAGTACGTTATTTTGTTCTATCTCGTAGGTTACAGCCAGCGTTTCATCTAATGCTTTACGACATCACATTAAAAACCTCTAAAATTATCAGTGTTTCTCTAATATATTATGTATGTATTGTACATATAAACCTTCTTCTTGAAAACCGCATTAAAATCGGTTTCTTAGTTTTAAAGATTTAAGCATACATAGGGACAGACAGACAGACAGCGGGAAGCGACTTTGTTTTATACTATGTAGTGATAGCATAAAACAAAGTCGCTTCCCGCTGTCTGTACGCTTAGATCTTTTAGACTACGCAACGGATTTTAATGCTGTTTTCATAAATAGACAGAATGATTTAAGAGGAAGGTATATATTATTATAGAGAAGCGCGAAGCCAGGCCCTTGCGATTATTAATATAAATTTTAACTTTTGATTGAACTCCAAATGACAATAGGTCTGAGTATTTGATATTAATTTCATTACTCGTTGCTTTAATAATTTTTTTTTGTATATTTCGAACTCAGTCTCGTAGTCTATGTGAAAGGAGAGTTTACAGGGAGGGTAAGGATCAATTTATTAGTTTAAAAAAATCAGTAACCCAATTTCCTGAATCTGAATCTGAATAATCTTGAATTAAACACAAGCCAAACTGAAGAGCGAATTAATTAAAACAAACCGAATTTAGTCATCACAACGCTGAGTTAAAGTAAAGTGCTTTAATTACGACTCATTCACTTGAATACTTGATATTAAGAACAAATATGTAATCGCGATTATTTTACGACGCATGATACTTATATCATATTGAATTGAAAAGAAAAATAAAAATTAAATATTTTTTTGTTTTTAATAACTTTGAGTCTGACTTCCTAATGTCAAACTTACATAGCCTCCAATTTGTTTTAATGTATCAATTTAATGCAACCCACTGTTTTACTATTTATTAATAGACCAAGAAAGCAATTCAAAATCTATAATTCAAAATATTTTCGATGTTAAAATTCCAATTTTTACATTAAAACAGAAAACGAAAAAATTAATTATAAAGAGGAAAGATTTGTATTTTTGTATGTAACAAATAAACTTAAAAACTACTGGACCGATTTCAAAAATTCATTTACCGTTAAAAGCTACATTATCCTTGAGTAACACTGGCTATATTTATTACTAGAAAAAATTAGAGACCCTCACAAATTCTTACTAAAACCAACCCAAGGTGTAAAAAGTTAGCCAAAAAACATCTTTCATCGCATGCGCTGCGGAAAGTATTGATGATAGAACAAAAAAATGTTCTACAATATTATAGAACGTATCAATATCTACAGAAAACTCTGCAAGACCATATGTCCAACTATTGTAGTTATGTCACTATAACTACTTCTTTACATTTTAAAAATTGATAGAAATGCCTATTGAAATCAGACCACGTTGTCTATACCGTTATATTGATTCTTATCCAAATAAATTATTTTGTATTCAAGACTGTTTCAATACCTGTTAATTACTTTTTGAATTATTGAAATCGGGCATTCCAGTCAAAATATATTACAAAACAAAAAATATACCCCGACGGGCCGACGCCGTGTGGAGCGCCACGCAGCGCAGCGAGCAACGCGGCGATAGAGAGGGGGACGGAATGCGGGAACCAAAATGTTAAAAAAAATTATTGCGAAGCCGGGACGGGCCCCTAGTAATTTATAAAGATATATAAGAGCGAAGTAAGTGTGTGCGTTAGAGCTACATGTGTCACGTATATAATGTATGATGCAAATGTTTATCTATACTAATATTATAAAGAGGAAAGATTTGTATTTTTGTATTTTTGTATTTTTGTATGTAACGAATAAACATAAAAACTACTGGACCGATTTCAAAAATTCTTTCACCATTAGAAAGCTCCATTATCCCTGAGTAACATAGGCTATATTTATTACAAGAAAAAATTAGAGATCCTTAGGAAATCTCACGAAAACCAACCCAAGGTGCCAAAAAATTAGCCATAAAATATCTTTCATCGCATGCGCTGCAAAAAGTATTGATGATAGAACAAAAAAATGTTCTACAATATTATAGAACGTATCAATATCTACAAAAAAGTCCGCGAGACCATATGTCTAACTATTATAGTTACGTCACTATAACTACTTTTTTACATTTTAAAAGTTGATAAAAATGCCTATCAAAATCAGACCATGTTTTCTATAACTTTGTATTAATCCTTATCCAAATAAATTATTTCGTATTCAAGACTATTTCAATACCTGTAAATTACTTTTTGAATTATTAAAATCGGACTTTCCATTCAAAAGATATTACGAAATTAAAAATATCAATATAAACAAAAAATACACGACGACGCGACGGGCCAGTATAGCGACGCAGCGCAGCGAGTAAAGCGGCAAGAGAGGGGGCACCGAAATGCGGGAGGGTCAATATATTTTTAAAAATAATATTCCACCCGCGCGAAGCCGGGATGGGCCGCTAGTCTTAAATACCCTTACAGAAACATAACTCAACCCGCGACACCATATACCTATCGTTTATGTGGAAGCTGTTATCGCCAAAATAGTTTAATTGCACCTGGACGTAGCTGAGACGGGTTGACTAGTCCTTTAATATATTATTTGGAATTAAGTTTTCATAAATACTTTGCTAATATTTTATTTCTTATAGATTTCCCATAATTATGTGATATTATTCTGTGATCTATAAATATGAACTAGATATACAGTTTCATCTATACACTGGCGACTCCTGGGTCGACTATAAGTAGTTATAAATAGATATTGAAAGTAATAACATAGTGTGGGCATTAAGTAGTATTGGTATTCTATCTCTCGCTCATTCTGCAACACTATACCACACACTAATCATAACTGTTATAAAACTGACGATAACAATAACCAAAATGTCTGCCGTATATGTGAAACACAAATTTTTTTAAAAGTACCTATTTACTATAGAACCCAAAATTTCAAAAGGGTGACCTTTTGGTTGAGTTATTTTTTCATGGTTGGATGTTTTTTTTTTCAATAACTAAAATATTTTTGTTAAACCTGCTATATTAACTATAGACGTACCAAACAATTAATACTTCGCCTGCGCGGCAAGGGGAAGGGCCTCCCCTTCCCCTTGCCGTGTCATCAACGCACACTGACGATATATTATCTATTCTACTAACTTTTTATCCTGGAAAAATGTACAGTTCCTGTGGGATAGAGAAATTTTACTCACATACCTAAATAGATCAAAACGAAAACTTTTACACATATAGTTTGTAATCTGAATGATCATATAAGATACTACTTTATCACTAATCTCTGATATTAACTTCGTAAGTGATATAACTACAAGATACTACTTAACCCGAAACAAAATGTGAATCAGATATGAAAAAAAAAAGTTATACTCAGTTAAAGAAAATTCATAAAAATAAGATGTTTAGTTTTAGCCGGATTTTTTATTTTTGTTCATTTATCTTGCTATCATTCTAATTTAAAAAAATGTGGGCAAAATCGGTCCAGCATCCCTCAAGTTATGTTTCAAGTAACCAACAACATTTAGACCCCCACCTACGTAAAGCCCGCGATTGCGATATTTCTATTACTTGGTACGTCTACACTAGTACTAAATTTTACAAAACTTAGAGTTAGCAACACTGTTATTTGCGAGTAGTTCCTTTTATTTTATTTCAATTATAAACTCTGCCCCGATTGACTTGAGCCAGTTGTCAAACGGAGCTCGCCTGGTGACATTATGTTGGTCTTTGTGGAGGATTTAGTGAGTGTTTAAAATTATATTTCTAGAGTTTCGTCTAAAATATGTATTATTATTGTCTTTTGTGAATATAATTTTTTTATTTTAATGCTTTAGATATCTATACTAATATTATAAAGAAGTAAGATTTGTATTTTTGTATTTTTGTATGTAACGAATAAACATAAAAACTACTGGACCGATTTCAAAAATTCTTTCACCATTAGAAAGCTACATTATCCCTGAGTAACATAGGCTATATTTATTACAAAAAAAAATTAGAGATCCTTGGGAAATCTCACGAAAACCAACCCAAGGTGCCAAAAAATTTGCCATAAAATATCTTTCATCGCATGCGCTGCAAAAAGTATTGATGATAGAACAAAAAAATGTTCTACAATATTATAGAACGTATCAATATCTACAAAAAAGTCCGCGAGACCATATGTCCAACTATTATAGTTACGTCACTATAACTACTTTTTTACATTTTAAAAGTTGATAAAAATGCCTATCAAAATCAGACCATGTTTTCTATAACTTTGTATTAATCCTTATCCAAATAAATTATTTCGTATTCAAGACTATTTCAATACCTGTAAATTACTTTTTGAATTATTAAAATCAGACTTTCCATTCAAAAGATATTATTACGAAATTAAAAATATCAATACAAATAAAAAATACACGCCGACGCGACGGGCCAGTATAGCGACGCAGCGCAGCGAGTAAAGCGGCAAGAGAGGGGGCACCGAAATGCGGGAGGGCCAATATATTTTTAAAAATAATATTCCACCCGCGCGAAGCCGGGGTGGGCCGCTAGTATATGATATAAATATAATTATATGATATAAAAAATAACATTTCTTTAGATGACATGATCGAATTATCATGTTTATTGAATCGAAGTTCCTCAACGCGTCATGTAGAATAGAGAAAAGAATTTTTGGGCTTTCAGCTCTACTTTATGAGTTATTTCAACTCTTTTTTATCCCTTTTTTTTTGCTATAAAATGTAGCCTATGTTGTTTCCAAAGATCTAGTCTATCTCCTGGTTAATGATTTAAGCGTAAACTGGAATATAACGTGATAGAACTAAAATATAGATCAAAACTATTAAATTGATAAAAAAAATATTAAATTGATAATCTATATCAGTCATATCTATATAAAAAATACTTTTTTTATCGAAGTTCTCACATTCGCCTGTGACGTCATGAAGTCTGTCCGAGATCCGTCGGACCTCAAAATATCATTCGAGTATTATTTTCGTTTGTAATTGTTTGCGTACTTACGTAAGTAAGATTCATAAAAGGAGAGTTGTAATTGTGTCGAGTGTAGTAGTAGTAGTAGTAGTGTGTGTAGTCAATATATAACCTTTAGTGCGATAGATTACTGTCAGTCTCTCTGGCGTTGTTGTGTAATAAGATAGTGTTATAGTGTCGTCATTAAGGTCACCCTTTTTGAGGTCCACGTAAATTAACTTTAGTATATACTGTAGTTAGTGTTCGGACAGCAAAGGGGAACTTTACATCTTGGTCATAAGTCCAAGTGTAAGTACAGTAATGGGTATAATTCCTCTCTCAGTCTAAGATATAATTTTCGTTGTATTTATGTTTGGTACACGAAAAAAATTGGGGTTTTTAACAGTCATGCTTTAACATAAAAAAAAATATAAATTTGTAGGCGTATTTTAACCTGAGGCAACAAGTAATAAACAAAATAAAACATGAAAGAATGAATTTGTACATAAGTAATCAAATCAGCGTAAGTATTCCTGTCGCGCTTGTAATGAAATTATTTCTACAAACGCAATTTCAATGTCTTTGCTCATTTCTCTCATAATTTACTCATTTCTAGTTATATTTTTTTAATTATTCCTTCACATTTATGTTCCTTATTTTCATAATTTTTTTATAATTAACCCAAAAAAAATTAAAACATCGTCAAGAACAAAAAACGTTATATTTCTCGAGATATCTAAAACTTTTTATTACGGTTTTTCGTCTGATTAGAGAGAGAGAGATAGAGAAAGTGTGATAGTGTCGCACAAAGGGGACATATTGCTGTTTCCTTCAGTCACGAAAATTTAAAAATATCAACAATTAAGTAAATTCGTTTGTATTTGAATTTAAATACAATTACTTATATCGAAATAATTTTAAATAGAAAGTAATGAATATGTTGGATCCGAAATAATATAATTTTTTAATTAACATTTGTGACGTCGAAAAGTCTACTTTATAACTAAAGTGAGCTTTTTATTTTTTCACTTAAAACGGGACGCGGACAACGGGACGGGAGTCTTTCACACATCCACGAGTGAAAAGATAAATCAAAATTATACAAAATAATTTCTCCACGGGTATTTGTAACAAGTAAATCATAGTGACGACGATAGTCTCACCAAAAAAAGCAAATAATAAACATACAATCATAACGATATGGTAGGTGAAGTTATATGGTATCCCTAGTATGTTATAAAAAAAATTCTATGCAGTACAGATCGGCCTGTCTTGTTGCTGGCTACGTGGTAGATTACGCGCGGTCTCGGAAAACGGGACAGTTTTAAGTCCCGAAGGTTTCTTTCGGGACAACGGAACTGACTCGTTCAAAACGGGACGTATGGTCATATTAGTTATAACATCTTGTCAGTTGTCAAGTTGTCATACACTGTATTACGTAATCTATTGATGAGCGAAGGAGGATTACGCCTTTGTTTTAGAGTTTTAATTAAAATACTTCAGTATTAGTAGTACAAGTTATTTTTTACTATTTTATCTATGTATCTCATAAAAATACCTTTAACATTAATGGAAAAATAATGTAGTTTATGAGTCAATATCATAAATTCTGAAAAATTCGTCAATTAAACTCTGAATCAGCCTCTGAACGATATGGCTAGAAATCATAAGAATATTATTGTCCTAAATCTTTGGGTTTAACTTAATTACATCTGAATCATTTGTCCTTAAATTAATTAGCAAGAGACAGCGCAGTCACGTTACCTTCGTAACCATAAAAAATTTCCAAAACTCATAATCTTCTATATGATTTTATTACTGAGTAAGGATTTTTATTTGATACAAGTGTACAAAGTATCCCCAGATACACTACGGTCACGAGGCAACACTTATTAACTTGTAATATTTTTAAACTATTTAAAATGTACTTTTAAATAAACGACTCGATTTATTAACGTGCAATATAAATAAGCGAAATATTCATTCAACAACTTACGAAAAACATCTCCAACCACGCTAAAAACTTGTCGTTTTTTGTTTCACACACCCGCCATATTTAAACTATAAGATGTCTTTATGACACTTCATCTACTTGTACCATAGACTACCAATGTTACTAGTTTTAAATAGTGCTAGATTCACAACAAGTGTACCTCTTTCCTCATTTAATAAATACCTAAAGGTTTTTATGTACAAAGTAATCTCAGGAATTAATAATCCGATCTTAATGTTTTTTCAAGGTAATACTTTCTGTAATTTATTTAATTTTCGTGTAATAAATATAAATATATACTTACCTTTTAGTATATACTTGTAACTGGAACATGTGGATAGAAGCTATTATGCCCAAAACACAGTGCGTGTGCGCAACGCGAGTCGAGTCATAGATGTATGTGTGCACTCGGTGTGTTTTGCGCATCAAATTTATTGTATTACTTCCAAGTTTGTGTTGTGTATGGTGTAAAAGTTTCACTTTGCCTAATAATTATTGAAATACCTCTATTTTCATTCAAAGTTTTATAATCAACCCCTTAAAATATAAAAATTCCCACAAATCCCCCAGAATTATTAGTTAACATGAATCTATGGTTTCTAACAAACTTGTATTAGAGTAAAGTTAATTAACTGTTTAGTTACAACAGTAGCAAAGAAAAAACTATGGTAAATTAAAACTAAGTTCTCAATGGCATGAATAGAATAGAGATTTAGATAGAGTGCCAGTCGATGAGATAAAGCAACTGTAGTAACCTCGCCGTCCATCAACATTCAACACTCGATAGTCGATATCGAATAGCGCAGAAAGCAACAAGTTCACTCGAGTTAAGTCTCGCATTATCATCGTTTGATGGACAGTTACGGCTCTGGGTGTCAGTGCATTGTGAACAATAAATATCTTATCAAACGCATCTACTCGTAACTCTTCCACAACGATATTCTAACTACTTCTATATCGGGATGTTCTGCTATGCCGTGTTTGTGTGTAGAAAAATGCGAAATGATTAATTTATTGCATTTATTAAACATTTTTCACATAAAGGTAACATACAAATTTATTTCTAATAAATATATATTGTTATTAATTATGGATAGGTCAACTAAGAATATTAAGTCATAAAATACTGTCACGCCTATTAACTTAATACAATTAGGTGAAACATACAACACAATTTAATATTTAACAATATCGTGCGCTTAAAACAAACTAAGTTAAAGATCACTGTAACGTTAAACTATTAAAAATCTCATTCAATTCGGATTTGTACTTGCAGAAAACAAATTAGGTCACCAACATCGGCAGTGTTTGTCAAAACATAGAAACTGGCAAGGCAAGTAGTGCGTGCGAACTATAGAGGAGTGCTCGACGCCGCGCAAGCGACGCACTGCGCAGGCGCATCTCATATTGCTATTATTATGTACTACATGTTTCTTTGTAAGTTTAAGTTGACAGCGTAAGTTGAGTAACAGATCGACAAACGTCGCGCTCTCGAGAACGAACCACCCGGAGTCCGCGGCACCTACGTGGACTCAACCCGGACTCTACGCGGACCCTACGCGGCTACGTCAATGACGTGCGCGTATGACGTGACACTGACATGTTAGTCGTAGCTGTTAGGTGACAGATGACGGCAAACAAACCGCAGCCTGCGTGCGTGTTAGGGTTTCGGGGCGTCGAAGATGAAACTGATCGTTACAAACAATGAATGATACATGCTTGAGGATAAAGCTGAAGCCAGGACTTGACGCGTTACGAACACAACAATACATTCAAGTCCCACTTTCATTTACATTTCATCATTTATTATCCTAAATGAAACGGTGTACTTGATGAAGTCTGACGAGATCAATAGTTAAAAGGCGCCTGCAAGCCTTTCCTTCACATATAATATTTGCTTGCTTCTCATATAATATTTTTTAACAAATATTACTAGACACAAACTTTATATTTTTTAGTTGCGAATAAAACAGCGCTGTATATGAGGTAACCGCTTGACAGGTGACTTTTAATTATTACAGTGTAGATCTCAATAAAACACAAAAAGCGTGAAACAAATTTATCTTTTTACGGTTAATAATGCCAAATAAATCGTAAAGTATTTGCAGGTATATAGACGAGAGTATTGGGTGAAAAATACATTTGACGATACGCCATCAGACGCGTCCTGTGAGTCGCTTCTATCGCGCAATGTTCTACTTGATTTGATAAATACATTTAGTAAACATCGTAGCGGTAAAGCAAAACAAAACAGTCGTTGAAAATTTCGTATATCGTGTTAATCACATGTTACGTGTGTCCAAATGTACAAATGCTCCTCGGTAGACGGTCGCAGCTCCCTGGTGTCATCTGCTCGTGTTGCAGGGTTGGGTTGGGCTGAATAGGACTATTTACACAAAAAGCTTAAATGTACAGCAATGTTAGATGCAATTTCGCGTGTTCGACACCCGTTATCTCATTCCCATCTTTAAATACTTCCACGCCCTTATATTGAGATTACATTATACTTTTGATTGATGATAGATAAGTAATAGTTCATTTAAATTACGTTTTACACCCTAACCCTAAGATCTTTTTCCATAGAGAATACGTCCATCCAGGACATGCAAAGAAGATGTTTGAAAGAAAGAAAAAAGAAAGAATAATTTCATTGTGAACCTAGTAAGATGAGATTCAGATTTTAGTTAATAGGTTTACTTGAAAGTTGAAAAAATAAAAGGTGAAATATTGGGGCGCAAGAATAGTCAGAAGATCTAAACTTACTATGATGATTGAAATGACGGGTGTCGAATGTACTCGTATATACTACGAAGGTAAGTTTACGGTAGTCCACTAGCGAGTATGGTTAAATGCGCGTACAGCGATCGGATGGGGGGTCGCGTGGAACCTTTGTATTCTTTGGATGACGGTATCATGATTTGGACAACAGTGAAAAGCCATATGGTATATTAACAGTCTATGCGTCATATAATCAAGACTAGTTTTCGCGAGGTCTAGGAAGTGGGCGGGATCGTTACTGCGGGAACCGCTACGATTGTGTGATGCCGTTTATGTTTGTTTATCGCTTGTCAACTGAGTTAAGTTGTAGTTTTCACCCGATCTCATTGAGGTATAGAGATGAAACAAAGAAACACTACATTAATGGATTAAGAGTGCGCGACGCGAGCTCGCTGCCTGTATCTATGTCTTACTTTTGACGACTAGTTTTGCCGAGGTCTCGACTTGGCCCGCGGTAGTGGTGGCGCGGCAGGTGAAGATTCCGGTATCCTCTTCGTAGGTGTTTCCGATCAGCAGGACGGCGTTGTTTCCCTCGTGTATCATCTGGAAATAATTGTGCATATTAAATTGTGGGTTCTAATGTTGTCAATTACGACAGATAATCTAACTTTAACTTAGCGGACATCCCTTCTCTCTATAAAAAATATTACTAAAATATATAAACTAACTCTATATACAGTAGTTTTAAAAATTATTTAAATATACTTACTTGGAAATCAGGAGTTTCTGGTATTAAGGCGCCTTCTCGTAGCCATTGTATGGTCGGCTTAACTTTGCTGGTAATATGAGTCTTGAACTGAGCGGGCTGGCCTTCGTACACAACGATATCTCGCAGTGGTGTTAAGGTTGGCAAGTTGTCTGCTTGGTCTGGCTGTGTCACTTTTAATTTCGCGGCAACAGTCACGCGTCCGGCTGAATTATAAGCGACGCATTTATATTCACCCTCGTCTTCAGGGAACGCTTCAGATATGCGTAGAGTATAATCATCTGCAGTTCTAGACATTTGGAAGTATTTTGATGGTTTAATTAATTTATCGCCTTTATACCACTGTACAGTTGGCACTGGTTTTCCGACAATCTTACAACCAAATTCAATGGCTTGTCCTTCAGTTACAACTTTATCTTTTAATGGCTCCACAATTTCAGGAGGGGAGTTAGCTGCTTTGGTTTGAGGTTTTGGCTTATCCTTAGCAGCTGGGGCGTTCACTACGCATTCTGCGTCACAACGCGCTTCACCGGCACCGTTTATTGCCACACATTCATATTTTCCAGAATCTTGAGTAAAAGCTTCTAAAATGAGAAGAGTATATGTACCGTCTTCTTCCAAAATTTTGTTCCTAATATCTGGTTGTACTTTCTTTCCATTCTTTAACCAGTATACGTCTATGGGTTTTGTTCCTGTAACTTTAGTATCGAATCTCATTAACTGTCCAGCAGTGACATTTACATTTTGAGCTGTCAAAGTAAAGCTAGGTGGGATAACTCCCCCTCTGCCTTGTCGTTTACGTTCTTCAACAACTAAGTTAGCACTGCACTTGGCAGTACCACCTCTGTTTTCAGCAACAGCAGCAAAGACAGCAGAATCTTCAACAAACACTTGTCTTATGATTAAAATAGATTTCGTGCTGAAGGTGTGAATTTGGAAATCTGGAGAATTCTTGATTGGGAAATTCTCTCGGTACCATTTAATAGTCGGTAGTGGATCCCCATCAAATTCAACTTCAAATCGTGCTTGTTCATGTTCGAATGCACGGCATGGTTGCATTTTCTTGGTAAATACAGGTGGCGTACTAGGCTTGACAGGACCTTCGACTACTCTTTCCTGAGTTTGTCCTTTGTGTTCTACCTCAGTTGTTTCTGTAGATGTTATTTTACGAGTTATTTCAGTATCGCCAACTACCTCTTTTTGAATCTGTTTCTGTTTTGCAACATGCACTTCTTTGCCATGTACTGTCGACTCTGATGGACCTGGAGGAGTTTTCTTTTGTGTTTGCTTTTCGATGACAACTTCTTCAGTTTCACTGAAAATAATAAATTCCATTTAAATTGTTTTATAATTCACGCGATAATGTCTGTTATTTTTTATAATTTCAGCGTGACTCGGAATGGGAAAGCAAAGTGAAAATTATTTGTAACCGCCTTTGTTTGTACAATATTAATAGTCCGAACTTTGTGTGTACACTGTACATATATTCTACTTCTAATCGGGGTAACATATTTATTGTTGTTGTTTGTATAAAAAGTTCAAATACTCACAGATTATCTTCATATTTCTGAGCCATACTCCTAGCGACTGATGATGAGTTTGTAGCTTTGTCTCCAGGAATGGCATATTGATGAGTAGATTCCCTCAACCTACTTTCTTTGACAATTTGTTCATTTTCAAGTTCTTGAAGCTTATTATAATATTCTTCACCCTTCTTCTTCTTTACTGTTTGTTGCCATTCAGTTTCGGCATCCTTAACTAACTTTGGTTTTAATTCAGGTCTGTAGTCAATTCCACCCTGGCGTTGCATTGTATGTCGCTCTTCAAAGGTTTTTTCTAATTCTGTTTCACTGCGTTGATATTGTGTTGTTTCGTCATACCAAGCTGTATATTCAAAAGAAATGATTACGGGATGCTATTTGAAATTTTGGTACTCTATATTTAAATCTCAAACATACCTCTGCTAGAATCCGATGCTAAGGCGGTAGAAGCAGGTGATTAGCAGCACTCCTTCGCATGGGTCAAAGAGGATTTTAGGAAGCTGGGGGTCTTTGTGCTTAAGCGGTTGTGTGGAGTGTGCGTGATTTGTGGACGTGTGTTAGTGCAGCAGAATAATATAAGCTTTATTTTTTTCTTCTCAAAATCAAAGATAACTTATAAGCATAGAGAAGAGCGCCGTAAGCTTTGAATAACTGTCAACTGTGTTTTATTGATAAAGTGTAAATACTTACGCCTTGGTGCGTTTTTGAGAACACCTCTGTAATCATCGTGTCTCGGTATTACTTTCAACTCGGTCGTTGCAAGCGCCTCTCCTACAGAACTTCTGGCAATAACTTCAATTTTGCCAGTATCGTACTGCCTTGTTTTTGGTATGTCAAAGTGATACATGCCGTCGTATATCAATTTATATCTAGAACCCTGTAATTTGAAGAGCGTAAAACATGACGTTTGCAATTTTAGTATAAAAATTTGTGTGCTCCATCTGTATCGACAGAAAACACTGATATAATATTTAATGCATAAGCAAATTCCAAGCAGTGATGGCCCAATGGTTGAGACTTCAAGTCTTACTCGGGAGGTCCGAGTTCGTTCCTGGGCTGTCAGTCCTTGGCAGTCTGACTTTTCGGAGTTATGTGTGTTTTCAAGCAATTAAGTATCACTTGCTTTAACGGTTAAGGAAAACATCGTGAGGAAACCTGTAAAAGTTCTCAAAGGTGTGTGAAGTCTGCCAACCCGCACTGGGCCAGCGTGGTGGCCTATGGCCTAATACCCTCCTCATTCTGAGGTGGAGACCCGGCCCAGCAGTGGGCCATTGACGGGTCGTGATGAAGCAAATTCTAAGTTACAGATTGAAGAAATGTATGTAATGAAAGCTATATGCTAAAATATTTTTAGTTTATATCTTACGTTTACGATAGTGTTTCCATTTAAGAGCCACATCACACGTGGTTTTGGATGGCCTGTTACACGACAGCAGAACCGTGCCCATTCACCTTCTTCAACCGTTACTGGTTCTGGTTTACTTACGAATATTGGTGATGATCTTGGTTTAGTTTCCTCGACGTTTTGCTCAGGTACACTATTAATTAAAATAGTAAATAGTTATTACATACCACTAAATAAGGTCTGATAACATAGTTAATTCGTAGTGAAAGTGATCAAATCTTGTCAATAAACAAATACCATACACTAGACTGGTAGTTAGGATAGATATATATTATCTTAATTTAAAATCATTTACAAAATTGTAAAATAATCAGTAGAAACCGCAATAGCCCTAGATACGTAAAGACGTACGTATACTTATTAATAAATAAAATAAACTAAGTTAGCCTGAGTTACGTCAATGATTCTGCTACCCAATACAATACTTACACTTGCCAAGAAGCTTCCATTTCTCGTATTTTTTCAATACTCTTCATATGTTTGGGCAACTGAGAGTCATATACAATTCCTGGTTTACCGGCAGTCTTAATAACTGCTCTTGTTTCGTCCATTCCGTATAAGTTAGTAGCACGGCATAAATACTCTCCGCTATCTTCCGGATATACCCAACCAAAGTTCATCGCAACATATCCAAAGTCATAAATTGGCGTGAAACGATTTTCTAAAAATTACATATTTATAAGCTGAGCATAAATCATAGGTTAAAAAAATTATATAAAATTAAATTGAATATTTACTGTGCAACAGAGGTTTGCCATTGAAGAACCATTCGACTTTCATGTTCGGATCTCCAACAGGTGCCAACTGGCACTCAAATTTGGTTGTCTCCATTTCTACTAAAGTAGTTTGACTCTGAATTTGGGTCACGAATCTCGGCGGCTGCTTCTTATCAACGTCATATAGATCATCTTCAGTAAGGAATACTTCAGAAGTGTATTTCTTAATAGTTGCTTCCATCTGGGTTAATGCTTCTGATTTCTTCATGCCCTTAGGTACTTGGTTTTGTAAGATAATGTCAGGTAGTCCTGTTTAATGATAAGAAATAACTAAAGCATGTGAACACTGAGAATATTATGTTTATAATCGATTTAAATATATAACAAAAACTTATGAAATTATAATACTTACGCTTGCAAGATACAGTTGCTTTAGTGAAATCTTCTCCAAACTCGTTAACAGCTCGGCAAACGTATTCGCCGGAATCTTCAGAGTACACGTATAAAATGTCAAGAGACACGAAGCCCATGTCATATACTGTGCGGAATCTGTGTCCTGAGGGAAGAAGCTTGCCATTTCTGTACCACTCGATGCGTAGTTTAGGATCTTCCTTTGGTTCAACACGGCATTCAAACCGTACAGATTCAGATTCCTCAATAGTATGAGATTTGATTTGCGTAATAAATTTGGGAGGGGTGCTCACGACAGGTTCTTCTTTAGGAGCGTCACTTACGCGTCCACGTTCGAGTTCCTTTATTTTTTCACCGCTCATGCCCTGTGGTAATTGTGACTCTAAAATAATATCACGCTTAGTACTACAGGTGACCTTAGCAGTAGTAGTTGCAGAACCCCACTTGTTAGTTGCACGACAAGTATATTCACCAACATCTCTTGCATAAATATAATCAATGTCCATGGCAATGAATCCGAAATCATTAAGCATATGTACTCTAGAACCTGTTGCGAAAGGCCTGCCATTGTGGAACCAATCTATTCTCATTGTTGGGTCACCAACGGGCTCAACACGACAGTCAAAGTGTATAGGTCCACCTTCATTTATGTCAAGGTTATCCTTAATTTCAACAGTAAATCTAGGAGGATTTGGTTTCTCATCCTCAATGGTAATTTCTTCACGTTTGTGTAGGGTTTCTTCCAATCTTTGTATACTTTCTGTACCAGATTTAAATTGAGATGGAAGTTGGGGTTCAAGGATAATACCTTGTCTACCTTTGACTTGGAGTTTGCATGACACTGTTGCTTCACCGTGGCGATTAGTAGCCTTACAGGTATAAAGACCAGCATCACGTTGATATACTCCTCCAATCTCTAATATGACAAATCCAAAATCATTAATGGTCTTTACTCTTGATCCAGTCAAAAGAGCCTTTCCGTTGTGGAACCATTCAACTGTCATGCTTGAGTCGTTGATAGGAATCAATCGGCATTCGAAGTGAGCTGATGAATTTTCCGATAAGATGAGGTCAGGTGGTGTTGTTACAAACTCAGGTGGTTTTCCACTCTCAGCCTCTGGAGTTAAAGAATCGACAGTGCCAGAATAGCCCTCCAAAGCGGCAATTTTATCAATTGTGCCTTCCATACCTTTAGGTAGTTGAGATTCCAAAATAATGTTTCTCTTTCCTTGTACTTTCATGGTAGCTGTAGTTACTGCTTCACCATAATTATTATATGCTCTACAAAGATATTCTCCAGAATCCTCTGGGTAGGTTGGCGAAATTTCGAGGATGACAAATCCAAAATCACAGAAAGTTCTGAATCTTGAACCAGCTTTCAATGACTTTCCGTTCCAGTACCACTCCACCTAAGATATAATAATATATTGCTTATTACAGAATGTAATATTAATAAGCTACTACTAAAATAACTAAGTTGCAAACGTTATGTTTCTATTCTCTTTCTAAAATTTCAAGCGATAAGAGTTGACAAACCCTGTTGACATACTTGGTGCGTTCCACTAATCGTTCACAAATAACTTTAAGATGTACATAACTTTATTTGATACTGATAGAGATATATTAGTGGAAGCGAATGTTTCTGCAGAGGATGCTCAACGTATCGCCATAGTAAATATATACTGTGCCGGTACGTTGAGCATCCGCAAGTATCCGAGCATGTAAAATTAATTTGAGAAATTTAATTATAAATATAAAGAAATAAATATCAATGAATAAAAATATATACATAAATTAATTTAAACAATGATTATTGAAGTTTATTGATAAGACTTACAAATTATAACCTTAACCTTTTGAAACAATTGCTTTATAACTCGCAATTTGAATTGATTTCGTTAACGCTCAAAATGCTCAATAATACATTCCAATTAGGTTAACTATTATGACGAATAAATGGAACGGGAAGTGCGAACGCTCATTCTACATAATATGTTATTTTAATTTGATCACGTGATATATCTTTGACATATGTCATTCCCATACATTTTTAGGTTTTCTATATGCGTTAACAATAGTAAAATGTCAAATTGGCGAGGCCTCCAGATAGGGAATCGTTACGGTATTATGTCGATCGAGTTAACGAGAATATTACAAACAAAACTAAAACTATAATAATTCAGCATGATTTTACAAAAACATGCTTAATAAATTTACCTTTAAATTAGGATCATCAGTAGGAGTTAATCTGGCTTCAAAGTGTGCGTTTTCGCCTTCCCTGAGGTTTTCAATATTTGAAAGTGGCACTGTAAAGACAGGAGCCTTTCCGCGCTTTTCTTCTACTTCAGTGTCTTTTCTGCGAATCATAGAATCTTCCAATGTCTGCAATTTTTCCAATCCACCTTCCATGCCCTACAAATGTATTAGTGAAAAATCAAACAGTCGAATTTAAATTATAAATCAGAGTTTAAAAAAATTCATGCTTATACCATTCTCTTGCCATTCTTAACCTCAATATTCTAAGAATCAATAGCATCAGCAGTGCAACAAAGTATCTGTTGTACTGCTGATGCTGATAATAGTGATTCGTTACTATCAGATAGACTATCTCTCCATTTACACCATTTTAAGCATAAATAAAACCTACCCGCGGAAGTTGCGAGTCCAAAATCAAATTCTCCTTCGATGTACATTTTAGTGTAGCCTTTGTTGAATCACGACCCAATTTGTTAGTCGCGACACATTCGTATTCTCCAGAATTTTCTTCATAACAATACAAAATGTCCAAAATTACAATTCCAAAATCGTGGAACGTTCTGTATCTGTGTCCATGTGGTAACTTTTTACCATTGTAGAACCATTCCACCTTCAGGTCCGGATCATCCACTGGAACTAACCGAGCTTCAAAGTGAGCACTCTGTCCCTCTACCAGCTTAGTGACATCTTGTATTTGTGTAATAAACCTAGGTGGTTCTGCTGAAGCAGGAGCTGGTGCTTGTTGTTGCATTCCTTGTAAGCTCTCTAACTCTCTGATCTTGGCCAAGGAATCTGGCTGTAAGCTATCTGTGTATACTCCTCCTCTACCATAACAAGATATTGTAGCTTTAGTGAAATCTTCACCGTACTTATTATAAGCGCGGCATACGTATTCACCAGTGTCATGATTTTGAGTATAAGCTATGTCGAGTACTACAAAACCAAAATCAGAAATTGTTTTTATTCTATTGGAATGGCGGAGAGGTTGGCCGTTGTGATACCATTCAATTACCATCTCAGGGTCATCTACTGGGACAACAGTACATTCAAAGTGCGCAGACTGGCCATCCTTAAGACCTTCAATGTTTTGTATGTGTGTAGTGAATCTTGGTTTCTGACCTTTGCTTTTATCTACACACTCAAGTTTGACGCTTATTTCGGCCGTGCCCCATCTATTAGTAGCTCGGCAGGAGTATACACCGGAGTCAGATGTTTTTGTACCTAGAATTTCTAGCACCACCATTCCAAAGGCATACACTGTGCGTATTCTATGACTAGCCTCAATAGTTTTTCCGTT
Source organism: Limenitis camilla (assembly GCA_905147385.1). NCBI lineage: Eukaryota > Metazoa > Arthropoda > Insecta > Lepidoptera > Nymphalidae > Limenitis > Limenitis camilla. The sequence goes on from LR990224.1 coordinate 20,999,477, forward strand.
ATAGAACCATTCGATCACCATACTTTGATCGCCCGTGGGTATTAATGTTGCATCATAATGAGCAATTTGTCCTTCACTAATATCAGTTATGTCTTGGAATACTGTTACAAATTCTGGTGGCCTGCCAGTATCATCATCAGGCTTCTGTCCAGGTTCCCTATGAAGAGAATCTTCAAGATTTTGGATCTTCTCCAAACCTTCTTTACCCTTAGGATGTTGAGTTCTCTCAATAAGATTTTCCTTGCTAATACAGTAAATAGTTGAAGAAGTAAATGCTTCTCCTCTTTTATTGTATGCTTTACATGTATAAATTCCACTATCTCTTTCATACACATCTGTTAAATCGAGTGTAACGAAACCAAAATCACTCGAAAGCTTAAACCGTGACCCATGTTCTAAAACTTTACCATTGAAATACCATTCAATCTTCAAATTAGGATCATTCTTGGGTTCTACTTGACCTTCCAGGTGAAGAGGTTGTCCTTCAATCAGCTCATGCTCTGGTGCTACCGGTACAACCCATTCTGGCTTAGGATAGTCTGCTTCAGGAATCGACGGCCTTCGTCCTTTAGCTAGTCTAGCTTCTTCTGCTTGTTCAACTGCTTCTAAACCAGCTTTGCCTTGAGGATGTTGAGTATCTAGGTAAATATTTTTGTCTCCGGTACATCTTAAAGTTCCAGATGTAGTAGCAGATCCTTTGCTATTTGTGGCTTTACAGGTGTAAATACCAGAATCTTCTTCATAAGTATGCGTGATATCCAAAGACACATAACTAAAGTCATGAATACTCTTATATCTGGTTCCTGACGGCAAAAGTTTATTATTGAAGAACCATTCAATCTTAAGGGTTGGGTCTCTAGAAGGTTCAACATTACATTCAAAGTGAATATTATCGCCCTCTTTGCAAATTATATTATTCAGATGAGAAATAAATACAGGTGTCTCATAAACGGGCTCTGGAGACTCAGGTTTACCTGGTTTCGGTTGCTCTAGGGCTCCAATACGGTCTAAAGATTCTGGGTGAAGAGAATCACCAAGAAGCCAATGGCGGTCTTCAATCTTTATAGATGCTGTTGATACAGCCTCACCCATTAAGTTTGTTGCTTTGCAGGTGTAAATTCCTGAATCATCATATCTCAGTGAATTTATGGATAGTGTGACCAAACCAAAATCAAAGGCGCTTTTTAGCCTTGCTCCAGTGGTTAGTGATACTCCATTCTTAAACCATTCTATCCTCAAATTAGGATCTGTACGAGGTTCTACTTGAGCCTCCAAATAAACATGTTGCCCTTCAACGAGTTTGTCGTAACTCTTAAGATGAGTAGTGAATATGGGGGCCTGCTGTACACCTGTATCTATAAACATTTCTGGCACTTTATTCATTGCAGCTTCCTTCATTTGGATTTGTTGCCATGCTTCAGGCCTTTGAGCTTCATCAACAATTGTAGATTTTGTTTTAACTTTAAGGGAAGTAGAGGACACAGTACTTCCTGCATTATTAATAGCCTTGCACATATAAATGCCTTCATCTTGTGATACGACGGAATTAATGTCAAGCGTAACAAAACCAAAATCATGTGTTGTGCGGAAACGTGAACCTGTGAAAGGAAATATATAATTTGATTATAATAATTTCACTTATCAGGAGAAAACAAACTAAACAATGAAAAATTTAATTTTAACTTTACCATCAAATTATAATGTCATAATTTTTGTTAATTATAACATGACAATTAACTTACCCATTTTAAGTTCAACGCCATTAATGTACCATTCGAACCTCATACTAGGGTCACCGACAGGAACTACCCTAGCTTCATAATGAGCGTGTTGTCCTTCCCATAATTCTGTTGGTCCTGTGAGAACTTGAGTGAAGATCGGCTTCTCAAATTCACGTTCCGGCTCATCTGGCTTTCTAGGAACAGGTTCTTCTAACTTCTGAATTTTCTTCATGCCTTCAGGATGTTGGGTATCCATTTGGATTGATGCTTTAGCTATAAACATATAAGACATGTAATTTTTCGTAAATGATAAAATCCTACTCAATTACTTCAAAAAATCTATTACTAAAATATTACCAAGTTACACACTAATTCTTTTAAAACACAAATACCTTTAACTCTCTTAACTGCACATTCTTGGTATCAACGCGTCAGTAAAAAGACTCTAATACCAATGGTAATAACTAATTTCCATGACCGACCGTACTTACCATCAGGTAAATCGTCTGCTGGATTACTTTCTTTCTATCATACAAAAAAAATGTTAAATGGAAATTAATAATTTCAACTCACTTCTTATCCTCATTGCAGCTGTAGTAACTGCTTCACCGAGTAAATTGGATGCTCTGCACATATAGACACCTTCATCTTCATCTCGTACATGAGAAATAACCATGGATACATAACCAAAGTCATGAGTTTTAGTGATTCTGGAACTATCTTCAATAAGTTTTTCGTTTCTAAACCATTCTACCTTAAGAGTAGGATCTCCAACAGGGATCAGTCTACAATCAAAGTGGGCAGTTTGCCCTTCTTGAATGTTATCAATATTCTGAAGAGGTTGTGTAAATACAGGCCTTTGCCTTGTGACCGGCTCTGGAATTTCAGGCCTCTTAAATGGTTCCGCTGATTCTAACTCTCGGATTTTCTCTAGACCTTCTGGACGTTGAGATTCCGATATAATACTACCTTTTGCGGTTACTGTCATAGATATTGCAGAAGTACACTGACCAAGAGCATTAATAGCCTTCACAGAGTATTCTCCTGCATCTTCTGGGACACAGTGCTGAATATCTAATGACACGTAACCAAAATCAAAAGTGATATGGAACCGTGACGCAGATTGCAGTGCTTTTCCGTTATGGTAAAATTCAATACGTAAATTGGGATCATGCACAGGTTCGACTTGGCACTCAAAGTGAGCTGTTTGACCTTCATAAACGTGCGTTGTCCCCCTGAGTTCTGTAACGAATCTTGGAGGCGAAAGCTTGGGCTCTTCAACTTCTATTCTGGCAGTGTGGCCCTGTGCTTCCAACTGTCTTATTTTTTCGAGACCATTTGGATGTTGTGTATCTAAGATAATATTTCTGTGGCCTGCAATAATACGACATAATTTAAAAAAATCAAAAAAATATATGAGAAATAATAACAATAACTACAAGTTTAATTGGGCAATAGATATAAAATCAATCAGTGGTACAAAACTTACTTGCAACCTTCAACGTGCACGTATTAACTGCTTCTCCGAGTTTGTTAGTGGCTTTACACATATAAGTACCGGAGTCTTCTGCGTAAGAATATAATATATCCAACGCAACATATCCGAAGTCATGCGTTGTTCTAAATCTGTGGCCTGTTTTAATCTTCTTACCATTGAGGAACCATTCAATCTTGAGATCAGGATCATTAACTGGTTCTACTCTACATTCAAAGTGAGCGCGGTCACCTTCCTTAAGGTTTTCTAGGCTTGTTAGTGCTGTTAAGAATACAGGTCTCTGGCCTGGTTGCTCTTCTTCAATAGGTTTTGGTCTTTCATACTGTTCAAGTTCTTTAATCTTTCTCAATCGCTGTTCATCTAGAGTATCCAAGTAGAGAGATGCTTTGGCTGTAATTAATAAAATATTTAGTGAAACTCATCATACATTTATCATTTGTAACGTTAAAATTAATAGCAGTATTTATACAAGATTACTTAATCAAAGAGAACTAAATTGGAATGGTATGACATTGGTATATGAAAATATCTCATTTCCAGATAACGATTTTCTTCTAAGTTAAATTTTAACTACGTTTTACATTGATACTTACCATCTACGTTGACGGAGCTAGTTGTGACGGCTTCACCAACAGCATTAGTAGCCTTGCACATGTAAGTTCCAGAATCTTCGGAATATGCATACAAAACATCTAATGCAACATATCCAAAGTCGTAAGTAGATTTGAACCTATGACCTTGAGGAATTGGTCTTCCATTGCAATACCATTCCACACGCATTGTTGGATCATTGACTGGAGTTAGAGTAGCCTCGAGATGAACGGGTAGGCCTTCAGCTACATGGACGTTCTTGAGTGGCTTTCCAAATTGCGGTTTTTCAGCAATGAAACCATCATCACGAATCACACGCTTGTGTCTGCTATCGTCTTCAAGATACTGAATCTTTTCTAATGCGCTTTCATGTTGAGTGTCTCTTATGATAGATTCTTTAGCTATAATTTAAATAAAAATAAGTTATTATACTCTTTTAATCGTTTAAAACATCAAACAAAAGGTAATGCAGAGTAACGTTAAAATAAGTTTTAATGTTTTTTATGAAATCTCCGTAACTTTATAATGTATCCTTTATTTAACTATGTAAAATATATAATAAAAGCTATAATAATATCATCCGCTTCGCGAAGATACAAACTAGATAATATAAAATTTCAACTTACATTGTACACTTAAGTTGATTGATGATGTTGCCTGTCCTAAATTATTAATGACTTTACAGGTATATTCACCGGAGTCTTCACCATATACTGAAAGAATATCAAGAGCTGCAAATCCGAAGTCATAAGCTGTACGATAACGGTGGCCGCTCTGCAGCACTTTGCCATTGAAGTACCATTCTACTCTCATAGTGGGATCTGGGTAAGGCTCTATCCTACACTCATAGTGCGCACTTTGACCTTCCACCAGCTTAGATGGCCCATTCAGTTGAGTAATGAAACGGGGAGCTTGGTTGATTGCAACATCAATTTCTTCCTTACGTTGGTAACGGGAAGAATCTTCTAATTGTTGTATCTTTTGTAATGCAGCCTCATGTTGAGATTCCAATTGTAAAGAGGCTTTTGCTAAAAAATAGGTAATATTATGAGACATAATTTGTTAAAATATCCAGATAAATAAAACTTTTATATTCAAAACCGATTTAACGACTAGGTTTCTTTGTTTAAATTAAATTGAATTTAATGTTTGTCTTACATTGTACGAATAATGTAGAAGAGGTTACTGCTTCTCCTAATTCATTAATGGCACGGCATGTGTATGTGCCAGAGTCTTCGGGATTAACATATTTCATATTAAGGGCAACGTAGCCGAAATCGTGCATTGTAGTTATACGATTAGCTGAAAAGGAAAACAAAAATAAACATGGTAAAAACGAAAAAATGAAAGAATTTGTAATTTTTTTATAAATCAACAGTGTTAGGTAGAATCGGCTAGTAATAAATATTATAATAATTATTCAAATAAACTTACAGGCTTCAATAGCAACTCCATTACGCAACCATTCCACTCTCAATTTAGGATCACCAACAGGAATAAGTCTGGCTTCAAAATGTACTGCTTGATTCTCAGCTACTCTTATGTCTTTCATAGGCATAGTAAACATGGGAGCTTGTGTAATAAATTCGTCTTGAGTAGATTGCCTCTGATGCCTCGATGAGTCTTCCAGCTGATTCAGTCTCGATAGAGCACCTTCGTGTTGTGACTCTAGATAAATTGACTTCTTCGAATGAATAGTAGCAACACCAGAAGTAACGGCTTCACCTAGAGCATTAATAGCCCTGCAGGTATAAGTACCTGAGTCTTCGGGCAAACAAGACATGATGTCAAGTGCGACAAAACCAAAACTATTGGTTTCTGTAAATCTAGATCCACTCTTCAAAGGTTTGTTGTTATGATACCATTCTACTTTCATAGTAGCATCAGACACGGGGATCAGTCTGCATTCAAAGTGTGCTCTTTGACCTTCTTTGATATCAACATTTTTTAGCGATGTTGTAAAGATTGGTGCCTGGGTGGTTATTTCATCTACAAAGTCACTCCTTTGATATTTAGACCGATCTTCAAGAACTTGAATCTGTTCAAGACCAGCTTCATTTTGAGTAGCTCGAATAATATCGGCTGTCTCACGACATGTTAACCTACAACTAACTTCATCAGAACCGACAAGATTGACAGCTCTGCACGTATAAACACCAGAATCTTCCGCAATAAGATCAATTATATCTAAGGCCACATAACCAAAGTCATGAATTGGCCTAAATCTGTGGCCAATAGTAACTGGCTGTCCATTTTTAAACCATTCGACTTTTAAGTTTGGGTCAGTAACTGGTTCAAGTTTGCATTCAAAGTGGACATGATTACGTTCTTTAACGTTATCAATTGATTTTGGTTTCGTGACAAACCTGGGCTTTATGTTAATTGATTCGTCAATAACGTCGGTTTTCTTGTAACGTGATGCATCCTCCAAATACTGTATCTTTTCTAATCCTGAAGGATGTTGTGACTCAAAGATTAAATCTTTCTTCGCCACTACGCGTAACGCACACGATGTTACTGCTTCACCCAATTGATTTGTAGCTTGGCAGGTATAAACTCCAGAATCTTCTGGGTAGACACTCAAAAGATCTAAAGCCACATAATCAAATTCATAAGCTGGTCTAAATCGATGACCTGTTTTAATTGGTTTTCCATTACAGAACCATTCTACTTTCATGGTTGGATCTCCTACCGGTTGCAGTCGGCATTCCAAATGCACATTAGTTCCTTCAACTGTCTCAATGTTATGTAATGGTCTTACAAAGTGAGGAGCTTGCATCACTGTAATATCTTCCTGAACTTGCCTGGTTCGGCGAGCAGCGTCTTCTAAAATTTGAATTTGTTCAACTGCTTGTTCATTTTGTGTGTCAGTCAAAATGTCAGACCTTTCAATTACCCGAACCATCGCTGAAGTGTGTGCTGAGCCTAAGTGGTTGACTGCTCTCACGGTATATTCGCCTGAATCAGCTGAAGTTGCATGTATAATGTCTAAAGCTACAAAACCGAAATCATAGTAAGTTTTGAATCGAGATCCAACTGTTACTGCTCTTCCATTATGGAACCATTCCACTCTCATAGTTGGATCACCCATCGGTTCTAATCTACATTCAAGGTGAATATTTTTGCCTTCAGAAATTGGTTGTGGATCTGATAAAGGTTGTACAAAAACTGGTTTCGATTTTGAGATCTCTTCAATATGATACATCGGCTCTACGAATTTTGATTCTTCCATTTGCCGTGTTTTTTCATATAATCCGCGATGAATGCTCGATGTATCAATACTCGATCGAGCTAAAATAAGAAAAGAATTATAATTATAAAATAAACTTACCAACGAATAATTATTATAGTTTTATTGAAAAGTCTAAGTAAAATATTTTACTTACTTTCAACTACCATGGAAGCACTTAGTTGAGCCTCGCCGGAAGCATTACGCGCTACTACAGTATATACACCAGAATCCTCAGCCCGAACGTTAGTAATGTCTAACGCTACGTAGCCGAAATCGTGATATGTTTGAATACGATTAGCTGATTTTATTAGTTTTCCATTGAAATACCATTCAACAACCATTGTTAAGTCGCTTTGGGGCTCTACTCTTGCTTCAAAATGAGCACTTTGCCCTTCGACAATTTTATTTGTTCCTTTTAGGGGTCCCAGGAATCTTGGCTTTTGTGTTACTCTAACTTCTTCTTCTGTTCTTCTGGAATATTTACTAGAATCTTCTAAGTACTGAATCTTTTCTAATCCACCAGGATGTTGTGACTCAGCAATTATATCTTTCTTTGTGATAATTGTAAGATTTGCATTTGTAGTTGCTTGACCGAGTGCATTATAGGCTCGGCATGTATAATTACCTGCATCATGAATTGTAACAGATTTTATCGTTAACGCCACATAACCAAAGTTAAAGAATGTTGTGATTCTTGAACTAGCCTCTACTGGCCGTCCATCCTTCAACCATTCAACTCTTAGCGTAGAGTCGCCTACTGGTTCGAGACGGGCTTCAAAGTGAGCAAATCCGCCTTCTTTTATATTTATTTGATCTCTAATTGGTGTTTTAAATTCCGGTCGCTGTGTACTTTCTGGTATTTCTTGATAATACTTTTGGTGTTGTTGTTGTTGATAAGCTTCTAACTGTTCAGTTTTTTCGATATATCTTCGTTGTTCAGGTATACCGAGATCGCCAGTGACTGTACTTCTGGCTGCCACTCTTATCGAAGCGGTGCTAATGGCTTCGCCAAGCCTATTCACAGCCCTCACTGTATACGAACCTGCATCTTCAGCCCGTAGGTGCATGATGTTAAGGGAGACGTAGCCGAAGTTGAAGATTGCTGTGATTCGCGAGCTGGCTGTGATAGACTTGCCATCTTTGTACCATTCGACCCTCATTGTAGGATCACTAACAGGAGTTAGTTGCGCTTCAAAGTGGGCATTCCTACCTTCTTGTAACTCACCGAGATCTTGCAATAGTCTTATAAACTGTGGTTTTTGTGAAATTTGTTCTTCTACAGACTCTTGGTGTTGATATTTAGAATAATCTTCTAATTGTTGAATATATTGCAAGCTCTCTGGATGTTGACTCGTTCTTTCGATAGTTGCTCTCGGTGTAACTTGTAACATTGCTTTTGTTTCAGCCATACCTGTAGCACTCACTGCTCGGCAAGTGTATTCACCACTATCTTGGAAAGTAAGACTAAGCATATCTAAAGAAATGTATCCAAACCGGAATATTGAAGTAAATCTTGAACCTGCAAGGAAGTAAGAGAAAAATTATAAAAACCTCAAAATAAATTATTTGGTTTAAAATAGATATTCAGTAATTCTACTCACTTGCTTCTATACTTTGACCATTTTTCAACCACTCAATTTTCATCGTTGGGTCTCCAACCGGCTCTATCCTCGTTTCAAAGTGAATTTTACCACCTTCCATTTGAGTTACACTCTTAAGTGGTACAATGAACTGTGGAGGAGGGTAGACTCGGTCTTCTTCACCCGGAGGAACGTATGGTCGTGCTCTTTCCACGTGCCTCAAATATATAATTTCTGGTCCAGGAGCGGGTCTGTGATAAAAATAAATGTAATGAATAAACTAAATTGGTTACAAAACAAACTTATTGTTTGCGTAATAACTCAATATAATAATCATGTAATATTTACTTCAGTTTTAAGGTGACATTTTGGTTACTTACTCTGGCTCAATAATTTTTGTAGGCCGGGGTAAGTGCAGACGCTTTTGTTCAGGTGGAGGCTCTTTTGGTACTTCCACATAAAGCCTCGCCCGAGTGGCCGTGGAACCTGCGACATTCTGAGCGGTACACTGATACCATGCCGCATCCGACGCCTTGGCTCTAGGTATGTCTAATGTCGAGGCCCCACCTTCGGTATTAATTCGTAGCTCTGGATTGGGTATAATTGGAACACCGTCCTTGTGCCATGTGATTCGCGGTGTAGGTGTGCCGACTGCGCGTGCGTTCAATCTAACGGGCTCACCCTCACGCACATTTAAAGTATTAAAACGTTCAATGAATTTAGGAGCAACGACTTGCTCTTTTTCAATGACGTTAAGTCGACACTGGAAAGATGTTTCACCACTTTTATTTCGCGCTACGCACGTAACTACACCGCTATCACTAAGGTCGACGTTCGTAATCATAAGTGCATGATTACCAGATTCGTTTACTAATATCTTATGATTATAATCGTCTCGAATTTGTCTCTCGTTAATGAACCACGTGACTTCTGGATAAGGTCTGCCTGTGACGCGGCAATCGAATCGCGTCATTTTTCCTTCTGTGACATCTCTGTCTTGGCAAACTTTAACAAACTGCGGAGCAAGAGCTTTTTCACTTACTTCTATTCTTTCAGTCTCTACTTGTTGAGTATCAATTGTATACTGTGATTTTTGGTCTTGTACATATGTTTCTTGAGGAGATTCAACAGCAAGGTACGCTGATGTAACGATGCAACCATTGGGATTTTCGGCCAAGAGTGTGTAATGACCTGAATCAGACTTTTGTGTACTCCTTACCCTAAGAATCGTTTGATTATTAGTTGTGATTATATTGTGTTTATTTGAGTTCACTATTCTCTGTCCATTTTTAAACCACGTTACACGCGGTCTTGGGTTGCCAGACAATTGCACTTGGAATTGTGCATCAGCACCTTCTTGTAGCTTAGAATTTCTAGGTTTTTGTGATATTTTTGGTGGCGACACTGGTCCCAAAGTCTTATCAATCTCTGTACTAATTTGTATATCTGTTTCACCAATGTATCTTTTTGTAATAGTTTCCCTGAAAGACACTTCTCTTAAAAGTCTGTATTCAAATGTATCTACTTTAAAATCTTCAGTGGAAGAGAAGTCGGAACCATTTGTGTACGCGTACCTCTGAGACTGTCGCGATTGTTCAGAAGAATAACCCTGTGTTCCATAAGACTTATGTTCGACGCTCTCACTAACATGCCTATAGCTTTGTTGCTGAGAAGATTGTTGGGCGGGCACGGGGACACCTTCGGGTTGAATGTATACTGAACAAATTGCTTCTCCGTATTGGTTACGAGCGGTGCATGTGTATTCACCTTCGTCACCAGGTCCAATCTGTTTGATCAGTAGAGATACATCACCAGTTTGTTCATTGTAACTCATGCTGTATTTATTACATTCAACTAATGGGGCCTTCTTTCTGGTCCATGACACCACGGGTGTGGGGTTCCCCCTGAGTTTTCCTTCAAATTTGGCATTGCCACCCTGTGCAAATCTAGCATTTTTAAATATCTGCTCGAAAATCGGTGGAGAAGGATCTCCAGGTCTTCCTGAAGTGATGGGTAGGCGTTCGACGCCTGTGCTTTCCACTGTAACAAATAAATATTTTAAATTAATTTCGATTCTATTGTATTATTCATAAATTAAAATATTATAATAAACACCTTGCATTGTAATACAATTGATGTCGATCTAATGATATGTAAAGAAATAAAAAAAAAGTAAGTGTCAGAGTGTATTTCGAGTCCAGTCAGGTGTAAGTTGTTCGGAATGTAAGTAGATTATGATATTGATATATTCTGGAGGTAGCCAGCTGTGTTGCGGTATATTACCTACGGATCGTGGATGCGCGTGCGCGTGAGTCAGCGGTGACGAAGCGGTCGAGCTCTTTTCGCGCGTCTATTTTCGTGCGCACCACTCGGATCTTATTACGAACTCCATTTTGGTATGTGTACACATCTTACGTATTTGTTTCAGTTCTATTATACCCAATTTATATATACCATTTTTATGTATGAATGTCACTTAATTCATTATGAAGGGTTATGCCTATTCTGAGGATTTTTTCTGTTTATCCCAAATTAAGGCTAAGACACCATTTTGTGACGTAGTATAAAATCAATTCTCTCTTAACTAACAGAACATTAGCTTAAAAAATAATAAATAATTTTTCATATACAATATAGCAAGGATACGTTGTAATTATATTAATATTTCCCTCTTTTTTTACGACTGGGAAAATATAAGAAGATAAGAGAGTACGTTTATTTAAAATTGAAATACATTCGCGCTGCACAAAATAAACTACGAATATTAAGTACATCTTTTGAAACTCAATCTAGATAGAATGCTGAAATGTTGTGTCAATAGAATAATATACCCTGTTAGCTTATACTTATTTGAAGAACTTTTGTAATTATATTTTAAATCTGTACAAATAAAAATGAATCGCGTCTATGTATGTAAGCGCATAACTTCAGAGCGACTGCATCAAATCGGTTTATCCTTATTTGTTGTGTTAGTTTTTGTCAGGACAAGGTTTGTATAAAAGAAAGTGAGTGAGACAGAATAGTAAGCGAGTCAATGAGATGATGGTGTCCACAAATTCAACAGAAATAGTATATTCATAGTTGCGGGTGGCAGAGTATGAATGAATAAATTAGTGTGTGTATGTGAGTAAGTTAAAAGTTCGAATACACCTCAGCGAAGCAAGGGCGAGTCGACTAGTTTGCAATAAAAAAATATTGAGTTAAATAATCGATTAACTATCCTCTCTCAAGTTTTACCAGCATTTCATGTTGATCGGTGTAATTACTTTCGGAGTTCTTTACAGTCAAACATCGTGTCACGGGATTTAAATATATAAGTACACAATAAACAAACTGCAGGTATGACAAGTAATATGTAACGAATGGAACCTACAGTTATGTTATGTCGTATGTGAAAGGACCGGTTATTTGTCCATGGCCCGGGGAGTTGTTTTATATTATTTGTTAATTTTTAAATTCTTATTACTTATGAGAAAAATCTTTAAAAAAAACTGATTTAGATTATGTGACCTTAAGTTTGGAAATAAGACCTTTTGAACCAGTTTAATCTATACTTTGAGTATATATTTAGAAATATCTCGTATTAGTAATGGAAGATGGATATATACAAGCAAATGACAACTTGGCAGACACAGAAAGACCTATCAAAGGAGGAGACCTTCCATATCCCAAAAACATAATAATTGTATAACTTACAAAACATCGATTTCAAATGTTAATTGGCTCCAAAAATGGCAAAAATAACTCAGATATTGGTAAGTTTTATAAGCGATATCTTCTGGTCAAGGTCAAGGAAGCCGAAACCTTAAAAACTCGTTCCATGTATTTTATCTCCCTTTTAACCTGCGTATGGTAAGGTACTGATTTTATGGTGAGAGATTACTTGTAGGTAATAAAATTATGAAACCAATAAAGACAAATTTTTGCATGAACTATAAAATTTTATTAAGTGCTAATTACACAAAAATATTAACATTTTTGTCGTATAAAATAAGATTTTATTTTCAGACAAAAACAATACGATAACCTTTAAATTTTCGAGATATACGATATGTGACGTTATCGTGACAAAATGTATTATATTATATAATACATCTTTACCTATGTAGTAGTCTTGCTACAAGGATATTTGGTCGATGGCTAAAGGAGTCTCGTAATGAAAGTTGCGAGTAATGGAGGTATGAGATCGACCCAAAGAGGTTTCATCATTGAGATCATCATTTATTATTTTTTTCTGTCTATTTGTCTTTATATCGAAAGGTAAGCAAGGAACTAACCCCTCCTCCCGTGCTTACGTAAACATTAATATATTCATTTTCGCACTCATTCTGAGAAGCGATATATATCACTATGCAGACTTCCCTCCACCCCTTGCTCCTTAATGCCTACGTAATGCTTGAAGGGCCCCATTCTGATGTTAGGAAAAAAATTACTCAACGAAGCGAGGACTCGAAGAATATTATTAATATAAACGAGTTATTCGTACAGCTGTTGATATTCACAGGCGAACATGAATGTAAGAAAACAGCTATTTCCATGATTGCGTAGGAGTTGGCGCCCGCCCAACGCCAGTAGGTCGATCCTTATTTAAAATTATGAAACTCCTTAGCATGCTTGTGTGTAAATATAGAGGTAATCGATCGCTCTGTCTCGTTCTCGCCTCGCCGAATACATAAGACCACCAAAGAAGGATACAGATTAAGAAGCGTAAAACTTTAAAAAAACGTAGTTGTCGAAGAGAAGTCAGAAGAAGTTATGTCTCCAAATTCGAGTTAGGATTATATCAAAGGAATTTTGTTGTCTGGATCAAGCCAGGGGTCTTATAGTTGAAAGGAATCAAGTCAAATTCGTGCCACAAAGTGGAATATCATTGTCAATATCAAGCGTTATAGAGGTTACCAACCAAATAAGTTTTGTAGTTGACGTTGAACAGAGGACGACCACGTAGTCCTCAGACGACTGAGGCAAAAGGGCAACTTAGTAGAGATTAGGCAAAGAAAATTAGGCCAATCACGTAGTCCAAATCAAGCTAAAAGTGTGTGGGACACAGTGGAGTTACTTTCTCGAGATTTAACCAAAGGGGGTTTGAATGCTGAATCTCTAAGTTAAAATCGGGCTAGTCTAGTCAATAGCGTTTGATTGTTTGCGTTGATTGTTTCGCTTTGCAGTCAGTATTGTTAATATTACTATTTCTCAAGAAGTTACCCTATCAGTTTTTAAGTCAAAGTAATCAAAATACTTTTTAAAGTTAGGTTAGTTTTTGAGAAGTAGCACAAATGTTAACATTACACGTACAGACAAACCAATGGACATTCCTTAGTTAATGAATACGGTAATATAACGGAATAATAATTACAATTAATTTGTTACATATACAAAAAATTTAGACAATTTCTGTCTATCTTGTTTCTTAATTTGAAAACTTCATGGCTGATGCTTCTTATTACCGTTCACCTTCTTTGAAACTGTTTAAATTACTTTTTTATTCATAATATACTTTTTTAATATCTTGAATGAAAAATTCCATTAGCACACGAAATTAAATTTTGATAAAATTAAGGTTTCCAGCGCGAAATATTATATGAAATACCATTTCGTACGCGATTAGGTTCTTAAAATCACATTTATTTAAAGTCAAGGGTAGAAGTTAGATTGTTTTACTACTTATTTTATATTTATTGGTTATGTATTTCCCATGTATATTTAGATTTCATAACAAAATTAAGTTTAATATATTATGTAATTTCCAATTTAATTTTTTAAAAATCTATAATTTTTTTTAAATTATAGATTTTTAACAAGTAACACTAGTTGACCCGTCTCAGCTTCGCCCGTGTGCAATTCATCACGTGTATCATTATATTTTACGTTTTAATTTATATATGACTAACTCCCAAAGACATAACGGACACACGCTCGACATGCACTTCATCCCCACGTCGATAGATGGCGTACAAACACACTTATTTATTTGCTTTGTATTCATAAATAGCTTTTCGCGATAAAACATAGTTTATGTCCTTCAAATAAAATCAGATATATTAGTACCAAATTTCATCCAAATCGGTTAAGTGATTTAAAGGTGATTGCGTAACAGACAGACTCACCATCTATCCGTCAATTTTTTTGTGTAGTTTGTATTTTTAAGCGTTCCCTACGTTTCTTAAGTTACTTTCGAAATTATAATATCAATGAAATGATAATAATGAAGGTCGTCTCATTAATACAATAATAATTAAATTGTTATAACCTTCAAACCTTTATTGTATAATTCAATCGCCCTCGTTTCGCTCAGGTATTAACAGTAACCTATAGATTTCCATTTTACTTATAGAAAGTCCACTATTCATTAGTCATCACTATTTCAAACTAACAAACACTTCCACGTTTAGGATACCAATGGTTTTAGATTATGTATTGGTGCAAAACGATTGCCCTTATTATTAGTATGGCCGAATATTTGGTCATTATATGTGGCATTTGTATAATAAAAAAAATATGGTGGAAAAAATGGAAAAAGATAATTATTTAATTATGTAAGCCTCAGTAAGAATATTTTATATTTGTCATACAACCCTTGTTTCATCCACTACCTCACAAAAAAGCTCTACTCCAAGGTCCTGCCTATCTTTACACCAAAATGTATCAGTATAAGTTTAATAGTTTATACATAAAAAAACTATAAGAAGCGAGGGCGCGACAAATACTTATTTTTTGCCAATAATTAAAGTAATTAAGTTTCGTAAAGTTGCGACCTTATTTTTATCTTTTCCAGACCACAAACGATATGTGTACCTTATATATAACATGTAAGGCTTTAATTCGTCTGTCTGTTCATATCACGCTTCGTAGACCGTTTCGTCTTGACCCAGTCGCGCCATATGGTCGGTGGCCCTAGTTATATGAATCATAAAACTTTGACTTTGGTGTAATTATAGTTTCTTTTACTAGAAAAAGAGGAATAAAAAAAAAGAAAACGGTTACCATAATTACATTTATCGTTAAAGGATTCAAAAATGACGAATGCAAATGATTTTTATAATAACTTTTATTACTTATTTACCACCTTTGAAGATTTTGGGTTTGGCTTTACTGGTCCTGAAATCAGGGGAATAATACTACCATACCCTTTCTCTGGTTTAGCCTTAGTTTTTATATAACTTAAGGTAAGAAACGAAACAAAGTATATTATTAAATCAAAAAGATTTAATAATTTCATTCGGGAGTTTCACTCGCTTTATTTTGGATAATCCACACTTTATCATTATAAATTATAGTCTTTGTGTTATTTTGATGTGTAAGCTATATTATTGTAAAGTTTCATAAAAATCCATTCGGTAGTTTTAACGTGAAAGAGTAACAAACATACATCCATACATTCTTACAAACTTTCGCGTTTATAATATTAGTAGGATAAGTGTTGCTGATCTGCAGTTGTTAATGAATATTTTTAGATAGGGTCAAATTACCAATATGCGACTAGACCTGAGAATTTGGCCTGGAATTAAGAAAGCGTTATGAGCTCCATATCTCCTTGTTCGATCTACAGTTAATAATTAAAGTATACAGTTTCAATTTGGCGGAATATCGAATACCTGTTAGCAACACCGTTTATAAAGTGGTAGTAGCGGGTAGATCATTTTATATTATTTCAAGTATACTGATGTGAAGACAATATATAACCTTTAGTGCGATAGATTAGTCTCAGTCTCTCTGGTGTTTTCGTGCAGTGAACATGGAAGGTAGTGTTATAATGTCGTGGTTAAGGTTACCCTTCTCGAGGTCCACGTAAGTTTGCTTTATTATCTATTGTCGTTAGCGAGGTCGAGTGGTGGAGGTGACAGTTAATATATTATGAAAGAGCTCTTTAAACCTGCTCCTGGGTCTCAAGCCCTCAGTCTAAATTGCATGTGTATACGTATTGCTGTACAGTAATGAGTATCATTTCTCTCCATATCTATAGCATACCGTAGTATATAAAATTAGTAGTATATTTAAACTGTTTAATCACACAACTATGAATCATATATCTCTCGGTTAATATATAGTTTATGACACTCACAAATAATGTGGCTTTCTATTGGTAAAAGAATTTTCAATATCGGTTCAGTAGATCCAGAGATTACCCCCTACAACCTAATAAACTTTACCTCTTTATAATATTAGTATAGATAACTGATTCTTCCGTCTTATTGTAGTGATTATTTAGAAGTATTGCTTGACATATACTATACTTATCACTACAACTGATTCCTAGAGGAGAACTATTGTATGTTTATATAATAAGTACAAACTTCCAGCTGTCGACTTTAGATATTGAATGAGATTGCTTCTTTGTGATATTGAACAAGATTACTCAAATGATAAACGTGGTGATAAATATCGGGATAAATATGTGAATAACTTTCAGCCAGACGCAAAGCAAGAAAATTGTATAAAAATGAGACGAGAAATACAAGCAATTCTTCGTATATAATGGCGTAAATATGTTGCGTCGTCAACATTTCCTATTCCAGGAAAACGTTTGGATTATTTTTAAACATTCCCTTCCGCGTACAGATTAGGATTAGAATATAAGTATAACGTGTGAATCTGTGTGTCTGTCTATGACATGCGTAGTATTTTTGAAAAGTATTTTAATCGAGATGGTTCTTAACTATGTATTGTGAAGATCTGTTCACCCGTTTGAACACTATCCGCTCACTGCTAACTGCCTCATAATATTATATTGACAATTATAACAATCTTGTAACCATGGTAACACACTCACATTGCTTACACTGAGTACACATGAAACGGTATTTCTCGATACCTTTCTTTCGATATCAAGTATCAAATAGAGTATCAAGCTTTTTGAAAGTACGTAACAGTATATATTTTATCTATCATTTTATTAACGTCTTTATATTTTGTTTTCAACAATACAAAAGGATAAATATTGATTCTACTAAATCAAGGTTCAGTCGAAGGTTAGCTATTTTTTGTCTAATGTCCTTCAATATTTTAATTATACATACACAGCGAATTCTCCAAAATTCAGTCAAAAGTAAATTCAGACATTAATACGGACAGAGACAGATTATGCAACAGAATATGACGCTCGGTGCACGCAACATTAATTTATACTTTTACTCCAATTACACTGAATTAATCGACTTTCCACAGATATGAATAAACATATTCAAAGATAAAAGCTTATATATTAAGTAACAACTCACTCTTTTTCTCTATAATTCATTCTAGACACAAATCCTACTGTCCTATTAATATTATAAACTAGACAACCCGGCCCCGCTTCGATAAGGTATACATATATGTCATTCAAATGTTATTAATTTGCAGTGGACCCCACCATCTCATAACCTGTATTTGTCTTATTCATTTTTTCTTTTTTATAAACCTTATCCTGACAATAACGAAAACAACAAATAAAAAATTATCCAATTCGGTAGTCCTAATGAAGTTATGAGTTTTACTTTAGAACTACTCGACTGATTTCAAAAATTCTTTTACCGTTAGAAAGCTACATTATCCCTGAGTAACATAGGCTATATTTATTGCTAGAAAAAAATAGAGATCCTCTGAAATCGTTACTAAAACCACCGAAGGTGTAAAAAAATTAGCCGTAAAATGTCTTTCATCGCATGCGCTGCGGAAAGTATTGTTGATAGAACAAAAAAATGTTCTACAATATTATAAAAC
Organism: Limenitis camilla; assembly: GCA_905147385.1. Classification (NCBI taxonomy): domain Eukaryota; kingdom Metazoa; phylum Arthropoda; class Insecta; order Lepidoptera; family Nymphalidae; genus Limenitis; species Limenitis camilla. The sequence continues at coordinate 21,017,798 of LR990224.1, forward strand.
GTATCAATATCTACAAAAAACTTTGCGAGATCATATGTCCATCTATTGTAGTTATGTCACTATAAACAACTTCTTTATATTTTAAGATGATAGAAATGCCTATCAAAATCAGACCATGTTATTAATACCTTTGTATTAATTCTTATCCAAATATATTATTTCGTATTTAAGACTGTTTCAATACCTGTTGATTACTTAGAGAGGACATTACGCATTACAACATTACCCTACGCAGTGAACATTGAATATTTTTTTCATAGCACATTTTTATATTCCAGATAAAAAGTTCTTTCAGAACTGCTTATAAATTATTTTATTCAATCCTTACTGTTTAATTTTTAAAGTATTCTCACACTTTTTTTACAGTAAGTACTAGTTGACCCGGCAAACGTTGTTTTGCCATATAAATGATTAAACGACATCCGAGTGTAGCTCCGCTCCTATGGGTCGTAGCGTGATGATATATAGCCTATAGCCTTCCTCGATAAATGGGCTATCTAACACTGAAAGAATTGTTCAAATCGGACCAGTAGTTCCTGAGATTTGCGCGTTCAAACAAACAAACTCTTAAGCTTTATATATCTTATTATATAAAATTCTCGTGTCACAATGTTAGTTACCATACTCTTCCAAAACGGCTTGACCGATTTTTATGAAATTTTATATGCATACTCAGTAGGTCTGAGAATCGGCTACTATCTATTTTTCACCCCCCTAAGTGAAAAGGGGGGCCTATCACAAATTTATATGGTAAAACAACGTTTGCCGGGTCAGCTAGTTAGTATATAAGATTATCAAAAGTTCTTTTCAGAACTTACGTGCGAAGCCAGGACGGGCAGCTATATTTATATGTATATCCGTATGATATCCTAGAATAGGCAAACATCCTGAGGGACAGAACCCAATTATTTATCTTAAAACAGGTTACATTATTTAAATGAAAAATTGTGTGAAATCAGAGCTCCTGTAGAAAAGAGATAGAAAATTTCTGGGATTTGTTTTTAGATTACAAAAACATTAAAACAAGATAATTTATATCGATATTGTTTTTTACTCTTTGGGTGTTATAATTAAGTGCTCACCATGTGTTATGTCTGTCCCAGTTTAGCGCCATTACCGACATGAATATATGAGATATACAGAATCTCTCTCAGTCAAAACTGTCAGAATTTCGTAAAAATTCGCTTTTATAAAAAAATATTTAATTTAATTGCTAAACAAGAAATAAATACAATATAAGATACAATCGTCATGGCCTCTAAATAGATATTAGATCCCATTTGATGGAGACTTTTTCTGCGTCCGTTAGCTGGTCCTTACACCAGTTATATATAAGTTAATGACCATAAATGACAGGTCTGTTATAGTGATGTTGCAGTTTCAATAACGGTAAGAGAAATCTACGGTAAGAGTAACTGCGACAGACGCACGTAACGAATTATATGATTAGATATGAAAATATGATTATAACTTTTTTATAGCTTTAGAAATAATGTGTGGTTTTATCTATTTAATGATCTTTTAAAGAAACTTAATATAGTGTTTGATATGAAACATTATCTTATATTAATATATAAAGCTGAAGATTTTGTTTGTTTGAACGCGCTAATCTCAGGAACTACTGGTTCGATTTGAACAATTCTTTCAGTGTTAGATAGCCCATTTATCGAGGAAGGCTATTGGCTATATATCATCACGCTAAGACCAATAGAAGCGGAGCTACACGTGGACGAAGTCTCGTGGGTCGACTAGTTATAAATTTTTTTTAATACTGAAAACATAATTTATTTCTTATATAATATAAACAGTCACAAGAACAGTCTTCTTCGTTCATTCGGCTTCGTATGCATTTTTACCAAAAACATTATGGACCATATATGGTTTCGCATGCATTCAGATGTTTTTTCTTTTCTTTGCAGCAATGAACCCTTCCCCCCTTACCGCATATAACGCCTTCTATGACTTTAAAAGATAATTTTTTTTTAAATTGATTAATGATTGCTTTTTCGCGACCACCGTTGAATCCTTATATATCATTAAACGTCTCACGAATATTTTCTGTCTCCATAATGTTTTGGGGAAAATGCATACGAAGCCAAATATGGCAATATCGAAATAATGCTCAAAAACAAACAAAAACAAGAATAATGTCGAAAGGACAACTATTTCTTATTCAAGTATATAATTATATAAATATTATATTTTGGGATTTTGTACTTGCCGGTTTATTGTTTTTTTTCTTTAATGAAATAAGCACTAATTAATTGCACTCTAAAGGTCTGATATGCTGAACATAACCTCCAATATTACTTAGACACACACAATAAAGAAATGGTGTATAAGGATTCAACGTTAATTGCGAAAAAGCAATGATTTAATCAACTCAAAAAAAATTAACTTTTAAAGCCATATAAGGCGTTGTATGCAGTAAGTTAATGTGTGTGTGAGTAAGTCACTTATTTACAATTAATCTGAAACCAATTCTGATGTTTCCGCGGTGTCGTAGGAAGTTGCAATGTTCAAGCGTTTCAATTTCTGCGTTATTTCACAAGATCATAACAAGCATAATTTTCATTTCAAAATTCACCCCGAAGGGTTGGTTATAATATGCCGCTACAACGTAACAAGGTAAATAGATCAACTTACGCTGGCCTTAATTGAGTACGACCGTGATTGCATTTCAGGTCGTATTTAACTTCATTTTCAGGGAAAATTGTTGCCGTGCGAGGCTGATGGAGGTAAAACTAATTATTGCCATAGCAAAGTTACCTATTTGCCTGAAACGCTTCTACCACTAAACGTGTTATGGTTATCGGAAAAAGTTTAGAGATAATTAAAAATAAAGTAACCTTTAAATCATTTACTCACATTCTAACTCGCTTACGTAATTAATTACTGAACCATTCGTTCACTCAACCTTTCACTGACTCACTTAATCTTTTCGTCCACCTATTCACTCAAGTTCAAACTCACATAGCTATTATTACTCACTCGAGCTGAATCACTCACACGTTCAATTCAATTAATTGAGAAAATATGGTTTAGTCTTCTTTAACTTTTTAAAATCTAATAAATAATAATAATAAATTAACAACAAGTGTCAAATTAATGTTATATATCCGATGCTTTAAGAAAAGATAATGTCAAAGACCATACAGCCTTGTCAGACGTAATGTATTTTCCAAGTTGTATTAAATTCAGATTAAATTGGCATTTTGACATTTATATATTTATTATTTTTCATACTTTCCCTACCATTCAGCACAAAAATATCGTCAAATTATATACAACTAGTCAACCCGCCCGGCTCCGCTCGTGTGTAATTTACGATGTATTTAGGTTTAATTATCAACATCAACATAATTTATACATGACTGACTCACAAAGACTTAAATTGTCACACAGCTCGACATGCACTTCATCCCCTATTTCAACCCCTACATGCCTTTTTTCGCGATAATATGTAGTGTATGTCCTATTCCAAGTTCCAGTCTGTTTCTGTACCGAATTTCATATAAACGGATTCAGTGTTTTAAGCGCTAATTATAACATTAATTAATTATTATTAATCTTATAGTAATATATAAAGCTGAAGAGTTTGTTTGAACGCGCTAATCTCAGGGACTACTGATCCGAAGTGAAAAATTCTTTCACTGTTGGATAGCCCATTTATCGAGGAAGGCTATAGGCTATATATCATCACGCTACGATCAATAGGAGCGGAGCTACACGCGGACGAAGTCGCGCGGGTCGACGAAGTCAATGGTTTTCAATTACGATATTGTGTAGACAATCTGGCAGTGTTCATTAAATCAGGATAAAAAGTAGCCTACGTGTTAATTCTTTCTTTTGCGTGATTAGGTAACAAATATCCAAACATACAATTTTCATAATTATAATATTAGTAAGAAATAATATTACGTAGGTAGGTCCTGTGGGAACAATTGTCTGTGTCATAAAATACGTGAGAGTAAGTCTTTCAGTGAATGGGTTGGGTTGTGTGAGTGATTTGCAGCGTAAGTCGGACAAAGTTGCGTGCAAATGATAGTATACAAAATAATATAATAAGTCATGTATCTGTATATCAAAATAGATAATATAATGAATAATTAGAAGGTCGGCGTGTGCATCCAGGCTGGTTACTGGTTCCACAGAGTGCACTCATAACGTCTAACTGTAGTACGACGCGGTCCTTGCCCTCATAGAACATTATCTTACCGTTTAGTGGTTTACGCGTATGTATGTTCTGTGGTTCTATCCATTCACTGGAAAATACTGTCTAAACTTGCAATAGATCTGTCTCTTTTCAGCTTGCAATAATTACTAGCTTTGAAGTTATGGTAAACATAAAACAGGCAATTCGCGAAATCTCAATTCATTAATATTGTCAAAAAATTTCGACCGAATTTCAAACTCAAAATTCTTAGTCAAAAACACATCGATCGAATATTTTAAATACATATCTCAAAATTAATACTAAAGGAGTAATTGGTTTCATATCCTTCAAGTTTTTATCCGCAACAAGGTGTTTATATCCTTCTCGATGGTTCCATCTCTCTCTACAATAAACTTCTTTAAAAATGGTACGGTATTAATAAAACTACCAACTTTCATGGTGTCAAAAGTCGAAATTCCGGATAGGCAAACATGTATTTTTAAATATATTAATATTGTGTATATCCAGAAGTATTATTTAGTGTTCGTTTTATTATAATTGATATTGTCAGTAAAAAGTTATTTGAATTTAAAATTAAAGTTAATTATTGGTTAAGTGTTTATAAAGAGGAAACCCGCACCGAAGAGAAGCGTTAAAGTGGCTGTATCTTTTAAAATACAACATTTACAGACACCACAAACATTTTAAATAATTCTTAAAATGTATAGCTTTATATACATTATAGTCTGGGTAAAATACAGCTCGACGAAACTGCATAAATTAGGTGAAAAGTTAAAAAAACATTGTATGAGTAATACAAAACAGAATTCAGGTCAAGTCATAATTGTGCTAAAAATACTGGAATTGTAAGTATGAGTAGGGTAACCATGTTATGACAACTCTGGACATTATCCAGCTTTATATTTCTAAAGTTTTGAAAAATGTTCGTAAATTATTATATTACAAAAATATATATTGAATATAAGTATATATGATTTAAATAAAAGCATTAATCAGTAATTTTTTGTAAAATCATAATATTTGTTAAGAAGGGGCATGTTCCTAAGGGTTGTCAACTTCGTAAATATTAACCTAAAACTGTTGTACTAAAACGTAAGTTAAATTACAGCTAATTATATAAAATATTGTAATTTTCCGTTCTTAGTAAAAGTTGTAAAATTGTTGTGTGTTTGAGTTTGTAATGATTTAATTAATTGATAAAATAAGAAAAGTATTAAAAAAACTGGGATGACTTCCATAGCTCTATTACAACGCCATCCAGCTGGAGGACTAATTGTGAAAATAAACTATACACTCATACTGAAGAAATAAATAAACGTAACAAAAGTTTAAATGTACAGTTATTTAGGTATAATATCTTTAAATTTTAAAATTAATGAATAACCTATGTAGTTTATATACAGTGTGGCTTTCAATCAGTAAAAGAACTATCACGATTGGTCCAGCAGTTCCAGAGATAACTTTCAACAAACAAACTTTACATGTAAAAAATGTACTTTGTATAGTTTGTCAGAGTCACACAAACATATCATTTATATTTAATCTACAAACAATCTAAGTGCAATGAAAAGTAGATATTTTCCATTATCTGTGCAGTTCCCACTATAGAAATAGAAACTCTGTAATTATCTAGTAAAAAGTGCACCAACAGACACGCAGATTACTTTGCTTTTTATTTCTACTTCACTGAGCATTATTAACTTGTGCTTTTAAAGTTTTCTTTCCACGTTGTGGTAATTATTTAATTATTGCCGTAGTATATAAAATTGTCTTTTTTATATAACACTAGGTGTCCCATCCTCGCTTCGCTGAGGTGTATTCAAACCGTTTACTTATTTATTGATTCAGACTATACCACCCGCAACTATATATATACTATTTCCCTACTATTTTCGTTAATTTTTTTAAGTATTACACTGATTTGCCATGGACTCCACCATCTCACTCGCTGTATTCTATCTCACTCACTTTTTCTTTTATACAAAAAAAAAGAATTATCCGATTTGATGCAATCGCTCTGAAGTTAGGTTTTATTTATATAGAAGATTTATGGACACCCTACGTTGCTTACATCATTCGAAAATAACGGTTCTATATCAGTAAAAGAATTTTAAATTTTTATCAAAAATTCAGTAAACATATTTATAATCTTTACATTTAAAGTTTTATTATTAAAGATTTATTCGGAAATGATTTTAAAATTTACATGTTATATTTAATTTAAATGTTATATTTTTTTTTAAATTGACAAATCAAAATTTTTTTTTTTGTTTACAGTCTAAAATATTAGAAATGTAATTGAAATTTTTTTATAAAAATACAATATTTTAAATTTAATTTTATGAATTGAAAATTTGATCAGAAAACACGAAATCTTTATTATATTTAAATTAAAAAATTTTTGCTATTGATTGGATGGCTTCATACATTTTTTTTTCTCAAGTAGAAGATGGATGACCGTATCCATGCTCTATGGTAATAAAACTATGAATAACTGACGGAAGCACCAATTTTTTTATTATTCAATAGTTATGTTATCTGTGTCAGCGGTAAATGGAATCACTTTCAGTATCTATTAAATACTTTTTGTAATATCAATCCAATAGTTTTACGTCTGTGAGTCACGCATGTTGTGTTTTCATGTTACATAGTTGTTTGAACAATTGGTGGTTGTGTTGCGTTGATCTTAACTGTTATAGTTAAATTGACCCACTACATTACAATACACTCCTGATTGTTTAATAAAATAACCTTGAAATGCCTAATTTGAGTACTTAAAAAGATTTACCTACCACTTTACATTTTTTAAGACTTGACCCTTATCTTTCCACAAATCAGCGATTAATAAGTGTAACTCTTGACGACCCTGTCTCACCTCAGCGGAGCGCGGAAAGTTATTGTATACGATCGTCAATGTTGTGTGGCATAAGTGAAAATATAATTTTCTCCGTACTCAAGTGTAGCCTGTATTTATATTTTTTGTTATATTCGTAACGAGACACGCAACTCTATCTTATAGTACTCGTAGTACTGTAATTAAACACTAATTATAATTATCAATAATTAAGTAAGTAAATTAAGTTTAAATTGTTTGTTGACCATCGAGAGTGACCTCCTTTTGAGATTTAACCCTCGAATGGTAACATACTTATTGAGACCGTATATGGTTTTGCGCCTTACAAGTAAACAAGTTATGCATTCGCGTTGCCTTAGCGGAGAGATAGAGTATCGGGTTTAAGCTCCGTCACTCCATCACTCCGCTATTATAAAACAATTCGCCAGAACGTGTAGTGAGATCATTATATAAAATAACAAGTGAAAAATAATGAGAGCGCATTCCTGAGTCCCGGCAGCGCCCACGCGAACCCAAGAATAGCCTCACTACACGCTCGGAAAAGCTCTGCACAGATTAGCTTCGGCTTGGGTTTCCTGCCTTAAATAACGTAACGTCGCGATGGCACACCAACTACATAACCAAGTTAGAGTAAGTTAGTAGGGCTCACCTTGCTGCGTGAGCATCTGCGTGTAATGCTCGGTTCGCTGCACTCGTTGCTCGATCTGCTCGCGCCGCTCGGATCGCTCCCACCTGGATTTCTCCATGTTGCACAATAAAAAACTCTCACTCGACGCTTTAAGTCCTTAAGTACACTATAACGTTCACGGGTTCATTTAGTTCAAGTCATTATAACCCAATACCAACGAGCAAGACGTCGGTCGATTGCGAATAGTTGGCGGATAGTGCGGTGCTGCGCAGGAGTGGAGCGCGGCGCGGCGCGGGGGTGCGCCACAAGCGTTACCGAAATACGACGTTATTTTGAGAACGTGCCCCCTCTGCGTCTGCGCACCTCCCGCTCACATCCCGCTCGCCTCCCACTAACCTCCCGCCAACTCCTGCTTGCCTCTGCTCTACACCCTCACACCAGCTCGTGATATCACCTGGAAAATTATGACATGGTGTTAACATAACTGATTGAAGACACGATATTTATTAAGCTACACAATTCTGAAATACTGAATATTTATAATACATTGTATATTTTTAGTTACTGTACATAACACGATACTTTACTATTAACAATATAAATAGGTGAATTTCTTATAAAAGTATTATTTTTTTATTAATTTAAAGAATAATAATAAATATTGATAGAATTTAATATTTCGATTTGATTATATGCATGTAGAAAATAATACATAGAGAATTAATATCGGATAGAAGTTTTAAAAATGTCATGTAGAATTTAAAAAAAATTTGCACATATTCTTTATCTAATAAATACCATAAACGTTATGTAAACAAATAAAGCAACATCTAGAGGTTACTTTCTCTGAAAGATTACTTTTAACCTGATTACATTAAATTCAAGACTTTTACAAAAGTACTTTTGACTAGTAAATATAGGTCAGTCAGTCAGTTTGTTTGAAGCTACCACCAGCTCGGAAAGCAGTTATCTGTTTAGAAGAGCTGATTGCTAGTTCAGAAATTGCTCTTTTCAGGATAGCTACGTTTTGATTTCTCAATTAAATCCTAAGTAAACTAAATTACCACTCAGAAGAGCGAAAGCGGGTGGCTAATATAATGATTGGACAATTGCAAGTAGTTTGTTATTCCCGTCCCAAATACGTCAGGATTAAGCTACTACGAGTAGAGGCACATATACAAAAAATATAATAGTTTAGTAATCATTTGAGTTTTTTAATGTTTTAAAAACTAACCGTCCCACTCTAGCTTTTTGAATGAAAAAACATTAAGATTAAAATAACTTTTCTCGTGAAATTATCATCTAAATCAAAATGTCTATAAGTTAGACTTGCATGAATAAAAATTTAAAAGCTTTCGCATTAAAATGTACAACGGATAGACAAAATTATATGTATATACTTTAGATATTGTTGTCAGGAGACCCAAAACAATATTTATTTTACAGACAAAACAAACATACAGACAGCCCAACTGATATTAAATGGGTACCCCTCACCCATTTGAGGTGGAGGTTTGAAGTGAACCCGTAGCATTAATGGAACGAGAGGGATGCGGTAATTTCAGACAACATACAGCGCGACCGGGCTCTTGGTGGTAGGATTTAAATGGTAATGGTCGCAAGCCAGAGGAGAAAAGATTCCCTACCAAGGCGTGCTGTGTTAACAAATCATTATTTTTGTCATGACAATAATATTTCTAATTAGTCATTACTCTTCTACCCACTTGTCGAAACGAGGGCGGTATTTTAAAATAAAACAATGTTATTTTATTCCTGAAAATGTGTCATCAAAAATGTAATTGAATCATATCTGAGCACTCACTGAGGGCAGCAGCAACGGCAACGTGACGCATAATTGCAGCTATTTTTGACAACGCGAGGGGTGCTTCGAGGGGGGTGGTAGGGTTACCATAATACAAAATCAAAATTTTACTTTTACTGAGTATTAATTTTTTTATCTACTGCCATACCCATCCCTTCCCTGAGGGTATTTTTAATCCTGTATAAGTAATCCCGTAGAAATTTAAAAAATGACAATTGTACCTGCCTAGTTTAGGTTGTGTAGAAATACAATATAAACATTTTTTTTTCAGCTTCCGCTTAAATTTAAAAAATAATTGTAATTTATGTTTTGATAAATATCTAAAACAATCAGTGTACATAGTATTTAGGTTTTTGTATTACATTTATATTACGATCATTTCAAAACGAAAATGCATTGAAATTAGTCAATCCGTTCTCGAGACATTCTTACATATATTTATTAACTAGCCGACCTGCGCGACTTCGTTCGCGTGTTGCTCCGCTCCTATGAGTCATAGCGAGATGTTAAATAGCCTAAGTTACTCCTTGTTACACCAGCTATCTACCAGTGAAAGTTCCGTCAAAATCGGTCCAACCATTTCAGAGATTAGCCGGAACAAACAGACAGACAGACAGAAAAATAATAGTAAAAAATGTTGTTTTGGTATATATACCGTGTATACATCCATATGCACTTAGTAAAAAGCGGTTATATTAATATTACAAACAAACACTTCAATTTTATTTATTTGTATGGTTATTTTATACTTTTCTAAAATATTTTTCAAAAAAAAAATGGCAATTAGTTTTGTAACAGGAAGATTTTTTTTTGTATATTTCTAGGCCAAGGAAACTGTAGAATATTTAATATTAAACTTGATACCTCCACGGATTCCTGAAAAGAACCTCAAAAATGATATTAAATTTATTTTTAACTAGCGGGCCCGCGCGACTTCGTTCACGTGTTGCTCCGCTCCTATGGGTCGTAGCGAGATGTTAAATAGCATAAGTTACTCCTAGTTACATCAGCTATCTGCCAATGAAAGTCCCGTCTAAATCGGTCCAGCTATTGCATCCATATGATGTGCATATGCACTCAGTAAAAAGCGGTTATTTTAATATTACAAACAGACACTCCAATTTTATTTATTAAAAAGTATGGATTAATTGTAACATTGGCAACAACAATTTGAGTAGCATCCTGTTGTTTATGATGTTGGTATAATTGATATGAGTAAAATTTTTTACATTCTAGAATGCTGGACAAGTGATAAACAACAATCGGAATCATGATAGAATCATTTATTATTGCATCGCATGTAATCTAGACGTAACGCTTAAGGACTGAATCTAAAGTATAACCTCAGGGGGATACAGTTAGTCTGCGCATAGACTACAACTCCTTTTTAATTAATAGTTTTTATAAAAATTACTGGTCACCCTCGCATTTATTACCAGTTTCGCATGGCATCACCGATATCTTCGTTGCATTCTGTTAATGGCGTGTATTCGCTCAACCAAATTACTCAATCAAATGAACATTTAAATTACTTTTTTGTATTTATTTGAGTGAAAAAAAGCATTCTGTTCATGTTTTACTCGGTAGGTCGGAATACGATACCCCACACAGGCACACACCTCTGACTCTGAGTTATATGTGTACAATTAAATATCACTTGCTTTAACGGTGAAGGAAAACATCGTGAGGAAACCTGCACTCCTGAGAGTTCCCTAAACTTCTCCCTCAGTGTTTGGTTTCAATTACAAACGAAGTGTTAATTAAAAAGTATCAATGTCTAGCAGTATGACGGCTTGACTAAAATATCCACCTGGGGTTATAAGAATCCTGCTAGAACACTCGCGATGTAAGCATAATGATTCTGTCGTGACGGCGTATTTATTTTGCAATCCGTACTTCTTCGATTGATATTTATCAGTTGTCCAACATTCAAGATCAATGCTACCAACATCATAATTAACAGGATGCTATTCAACTTATTATTTGTTAGTGTTTCCAACATAATAATTAACAATATGTTACCGAAAATATATAATACTAGGTTCGTGAAATACTTACATATATTTGTAATGATTGAAGAAAACTTATTTTGAACAACTTTTTTATTATATATTTTGTATGTACTTATATATTATAAGTTTTAGGCGTTGATCATTGTAATTATAATAATATAAATTATTCAAAAACTGTATCGTCTTTCGGGTTTGTGGCTGCTCAAGTATTGGAATAAACACAATAAAATAAATAGATACTATGCCTAAACTCGCTCAGTTTTTATTTCTTACAAACTCATACTCATTTATTATTAGCTTGTAGTCAGTTCACAACCCTGGGCTAATAATTAATTGATTACAATCTCTTAAAGAACACAGAAGGGAACTTTTTGAAAACAAACAATGGCATCAAAGTTAGTTTCTAAAACAATAAATAAAATTGTAATTTAAAATGCGTGTCTTGAAATTGTTGCCAAAACGTGTGTTGGTGAAATGTTTATCAGCTGTTTGTATATAAATAAATATAATTTTTTTTAGTTTACTAAACACATATATGTCGGAAACAAATTGAAAGGAATGGCCTATAATATGAACTACGGGCTCAATGCGGTCAAGATATAACTAAACGTTACGATCTCTTACTATTATGTCAGGAATCCAAGCAGTGGCTTGGAATTGTGACCAAGGTGTAGGCTTAAAGAAGTCTTTTAATAGAGTTTCACTGTTTAAGCCTAAGATTAGACTAACATAAACTTAACCTAACACATGACTAACCTAACCTAAAACTAACTCACACCTCCGACATATATTTCAATATATTGTTATTAAATAAAACAGTGCAGGTATTTACGCCAGTAAACATATTTTATTATTATCGCGTAGGAACTCTGATTTTTTCCCGAATAATAAGTAGCCTGTGTTAATGCAAGTTATAAATTATGTGTGCCAACTTTCACATTTATAATACTAGTATAAAGTAAAATTTTTACAGACCATGGACCGTATCTAAGCAAATATACAAATTTAGTCATTCTACTGTACAGTCAACTTTCATATTTGGTTTTATTGGTTTGGTTTTATACATTTTCGATTTGATGTGAGTCTGTACAACAATACATAACAGTGACGATGGATTTGATCATATACACACAACATATCAAATGATTTTAACATATTAATCTGTATAAATAAAAATGAATCTCCTCTATGTATGTAAGCGCATAACTTCAAAACGACTGCACTACTAGTCTAGTCAACAAGTACTTTTGAGGTCGAAACTTTTTCTATTTCTCCAAAAATTATGATTTAGGTGTCATTCGATTCAGAATGGCATGTAGAAACTTTTTTTTAAATTAAAGAGCTGCTCACAATAAAAATTTTATATAATTAATTTTATATATTTAAAATAGCAATAAAAAATTTCGGACCGAGGATTATTGTTCATTGATCGAACCTGTAGGCGCCTGAATTTCTTCGCTTCTTAATTTTCATATTTAATAAGTTAAAATAATATTTATTGATTAAATGTCCAAAGAGGCGTGGCTTGCGCAAGCCGGAGTACCCGTGTTCTGGCGTATTTTCAACCCTCTGGGAAAATTACAAATATTAATCTTACAGTTCCAAGAGTACGGACTTTTCATTGGGAAATTTCCTGCTCTCTTTGAACCTGTTTTCAAATTTCAAAAATCTTAAATAGTTTTCGAGATATTTGCAAAAAACCAAACCCCCTTTTTTTAAATAATTGTTTATAACTTTGCAATTTTTGCTAGCGGCTAGAATTATCTGATTTATAGCGGCTAGACTATAAATCAGATAATTCTTTTGTTGCTGTGATAGTTATTCTCAGGACAGGTTTGTTGTGAGTGAAGAAGTGAACGTGAACGAGTCAGTCATATGGTGGGGTCCACTGCAAATCAGTGACATACTACGTATATAGAATAGAAATTCAACGGAAATAGCATATACATATGTAGTTGCGGGTGGTGGAGTATGAATGAATAAACAGATTGAATACACCTTAGCAAAGCGAGGGCTGGTCTTCTAGTATTTCATGACTGTCGGTTACTATTTCTCCTGTATATACACAAATCATCTAATTTGTCGATCAGGCTGAAACAATTTAGATAGTTGGCGTCGACCCAGCTATAAGACTCTAGCGCCTTTGATGTTTCAACAATACTTTCAGTCAAATATTTATGTACATATGTTACTAGGTTACCCGCCCTTGCTTCGTTGAGCTGAAACATGTGTAAATGACGATTTTAATCAATCTTATAATGTATAGACCTGCAGCCATTCAAGTTTCATTAAAACAAATCCCGCGCCAGCTCAAATACATGTTTAGGGTGTGAGTGAGACTCCCGAAATCGAATCTCTCCCGACTCCCGATTTTAATTTAAAAACTTCAGATTAATGTGAAAAACAATTTTATTGTTATGTGTGAGAATAAACTATTATAGAATTTTAAGATGTTATACCTAATGTTAATTAATAAAAAGAAGAGAGAGAAAGTTGTAGTCTATACGCAGACTAACAGTATGACGGCTTGACAATATCCTCCTGGGGTTATACTTTAGACTAAGAGCTTCAGAGTTACTCCTAGAATACTCGAGATGTAATCCATGATTATTCTGTCGTGGCGGCGTATTTATTTTGCATCAGTTGGCCAACATTCAAGTAACAGGATGCTACTCATATTAGTCGTACCAACATCAAGATCAAGTAACAGGATGCTACTCATATCAGTCGTACCAACATCAAGATCAAGTAACAGGATGCTACTCATATCAGTCGTACCAACATCAAGATCAAGTAACAGGATGCTACTCATATTAGTCGTACCAACATCAAGATCAATTTACAGGATGCTACTTATATTAGTCGTACCAACATCAAGATCAAGTAACAGGATGCTACTCATATCATTCGTACCAACATTAAGATCAAGTAACAGGATGCTACTCATATCAGTCGTACCAACATCAAGATCAAGTAACAGGATGCTACTCATATCAGTCGTACCAACATCAAGATCAAGTAACAGGATGCTACTCATATTAGTCGTACCAACATCAAGATCAAGTAACAGGATGCTACTCATATCAGTCGTACCAACATCAAGATCAAGTAACAGGATGCTACTCATATCAGTCGTACCAACATTAAGATCAAGTAACAGGATGCTACTCATATCAGTCGTACCAACATCAAGATCACGTAACAGGATGCTACTCATATCAGTCGTACCAACATCAAGATCAAGTTACAGGATGCTACTCATATCAGTCGTACCAACATTAAGATCAAGTAACAGGATGCTACTCATATCAGTCGTACCAACATCAAGATCAAGTAACAGGATGCTACTTATATTAGTCGTACCAACATCAAGATCAAGTAACAGGATGCTACTCATATCAGTCGTACCAACATCAAGATCAAGTAACAGGATGCTACTCATATCAGTCGTACCAACATCAAGATCACGTAACAGGATGCTACTCATATCAGTCGTACCAACATCAAGATCAAGTTACAGGATGCTACTCATATCAGTCGTACCAACATTAAGATCCAGTAACAGGATGCTACTCATATCAGTCGTACCAACATCAAGATCAAGTAACAGGATGCTACTCATATCAGTCGTACCAACATCAAGATCAAGTAACAGGATGCTACTCATATCAGTCGAACCAACATCAAGATCAAGTTACAGGATGCTACTCATATCAGCCGTACCAACATCAAGATCAATTAACAGGATGCTACTCATATCAGTCGAACCAACATCAAGATTAAGCAACAGGATGCTACTCATATCAGTCGTACCAACATCAAGATTAAGCAACAGGATGCTACTCCTCATATCAGTCGAATCTCAATTTTAGACGATTTTCAACTTGTCGACTAGACTAGTGATACGCCTAGGATAATTTAGTTATCTAAAATGTACACATTTTATTATACGTATAGATATGAAAGAGACAGACAGAATATAGTTTTATAACGTCGTTAACTCTGACAATGACCACAAGATGCGGTGCCAAATCGAAAAAGTGTTGATGATCACATTCTGCCGGATCGGTTAAGTCATTTCCTCTAAATATCCGATGCAAGGTGAAATGTTTGTTTTTCTGACTAAACTAGAAGCTAGAAACCATTTTTATTAACGGAAATAAATAACGGATGTTCATATCTTCTTTGTTTAGATGAAGTATTAATGTCATTATCATAAGACCTTGGACTTGTAACATCACACTTGTAAGTTGATTTTTTTTTTAATTACGTTTATTGTCACGTTTATATCAGCACCCGGTGCTGTTTGCTTTTTTATGCTGTCTTAGACTGCGATTTCACTAGCTATGTGCGAGGAATTGATTCACTCAGAGCGAGGCTAGGTTTACATCCTCGCAGAGGTCTGGGGGAAAAGTAGTCATATGCGTCCCGAGTCTGACAGAGGTCCCACTATGATTTTTATAGAGGGATCCGTTGACAATGGCCTCATTAACAAAGGTCCCTACTTATAGGAATATACTGTTTCTATTACTAGTATTACTTAATGTACTGTTAATTATGATGTTGGCAACACTTATAATTTGAGTAGCATCCTGTTACTTGATCTTGACGTTGGTACGGTTGATATGGGTAACATCCTGTTACTTGAATGTTGGCCAACTGATAAACACAAACCAAGGAAGTGGGGATTGCAAAATAAATACGCCATGACGACAGAATAATCATGGATTACATCTAAAACATTCAGGCGTTCAATAAACATTTAATTATTAGTCCCACGGGAACTATGAATTATTTCGGGATAAAAACTACTTCATATTGAGTAGGTATATGTATAAAATGGCGTTCAGACCTTATTCATCGAAATGCTATGAAATTTTCTATGAAAACGAATTTTCTAGAATAGCAAAGTAACCAGAAAAGTATTTTACCCATTAGTGAGGTAAAAGAAATCAAAATTTGACATTTAGTAGTCAAACTCAAAACCGGACCGATGTTATTATAATATACCTATGTAGCGTAAGTAGGCGTAGGTAAGCCTAACCTTGGGTTTAGGTAGTGGAGGCGAGTGTTTCAATTGAATGAAAGGATCCTTTAGGCCTACATGTTGGCCACAAATCCAATGCACTGCTTAGGTTAGTCTTACAATTGTAAGAGATGATAATATATATGTTGCGTTTACCCAATACTCCATTCAATATCCCCCCTTGTAGTGTTTTTCGTTTCGATATACCCCCTCTCCTCTTCACTTCTCATCATTGTAATGTAAAGTTCACATTATGATTCAACCTAAAAGAACGTATTTATCTAAAAATAACCAAGCACACGGCAACTGAAATAACATGAAAAATATTTGTAATTGTACGTGTGTTTGTTGGCCACTAGTGGGCGTTGCTCAGGTAAGTATCGCGGTAGCGGTAGGTGAGTATTAATAAGCAAGCTATATTAATACGGACGAGAATTCTGGACCGCATCGTGTTACATCTGTGTTCTGCGACATTATATGAAACAAGCATTCACATTCTAAACACTATATTTTAATATTACTTTTTAGAAGTACTTTTGACAATTAGTTTGTCCAATATTTTTTTAAGTTTGCAACCCGCCATTATTATTTAACTATATTTTTTTAGCTATCTCACTAAATAAATCACATCAATCTACACCGCTCGTTCATTACAGTATAAATGAAGAACAAACCAACAAACATCTATATCAATTTTCTCTCTCTACATGGAAGATATTAAGAAACTAATGCGAGAGGTCTCAAAATAATCGTTTTCAAATATATATTCATCTCTTTGTATCTATATCCGCATATCACGCAAAAAAGTTAGTATCATTTAAAAATATTTTGACCCAACGAAGCTAGAAATAAATTAATTTTAATGTAACTTTGTCATCAGAATACTCATTCGGACACAGTGACGCAGATCATAATCACGCTCAAGAATAAACTTCGGCTGAAATTCGCGAAATTACTTTAAAATATACATCGCTCAACAATCTGTATCATTCGTGCTAAAAATAATATTGTTGAAGTTTTAACCTATTTACTATCTACCTCCTTTGCAAAAATTGGTACATCATGATACATGTGAAGAAATATATATTTTTTTATCTATATATACTGGTCTGCAAAAGAAGGGATAGCAGTTTTTAAATTCTATTTTCTCCTAAACTATTAAATTTAGAGACTTGAAATAAAAAACAACAATTAGCATTTACCCGCGAGGAACATCTTGTAAGAGCAGAGCAACCCAGCACCCCCTTGGTGGTAGGGGATCTGTTCCCCGACTGGCTTGCGAACACCAGCATGCGAATCCGACCGCCAAGTGTCTCTGTGGTGTCGTGTCGCCGTAGTGGTCGAGCCGCACAAGGGCTAGACTTACCCCCTCCCTCTCCCATCCCATTAATGCTGCGGATCTAGTGGACTCTGGGCTCTTGCTCAGGGTCCACTGAATCCGCATCAAAATCCGCACAAAACGAGAGTGTTTTGCCGATGTCCATGGGCGATGGTGGCCACTTACCATCAGGTGGACCAGATGGTCTCGTTTGCACCGTATCTATTATAAAAAAATAAATAAAATAAGTTAACTATTTTCACTGAATGGCAAAAGCTTAAAACAACCTGAAAAAGGTGTTTGTAGTCTTGAGCGTATCGCTCACTAGGCCGCCTGTACAGGTTGTCAAAATTGAGTTTTTATATAACAAAACTAAATTTTATACATAATGTTATCGTTACGTATATGAGTGTTATACCTTTTTTGCAGGCCAGTTTATATACAAGCGTCAGTAGGTGAGTGGTTCAGGCGTTGGATTCCCGATTGATAAGTAATGGGTTTAAATCCCACTCATTAGACTACTAACGTGGTCCACGCCTAAAAAACCTTATAGCTTACTTGGAGGGGTTAAGAATACTAGTTGCATGCAATCTAAGCTGTAAGTAATCTTTAAAAAAAACATAGAATGCAGTTTTTGTAACGTGATGGGTACGTTAAAATCGGTGAACCAATTTGTTTGTGATATACAGATACTTTAGAAGGATGATTAAATGATAGGATACTTCATATTAAAGCACCGTTTTCGTGTAAAAAAAAAGTTAAAATTGTAGGTAAAAATTTATATTTTCTTATTTATTTCACGTATTCTTCTTCTTAACATATAAACATTATTATTAAAATTTTTATGTCCTTATCTAACCACCGTAAATTGTTACTTATATAGTTTTTTTTTTTTTGACAGAAGAACTCGTATTACTAATTTAAACGAACTTTATTTAAAAATATGTAATAAGATATAAATTTATATATAGCATAATTAGTAACATACGTATTAAATATAAATAAATCTCTTATTACAGAGCAACACATGTTTATTTTCGTCAAACTTCAAACTTACTTTCAAAAATAATATTTTGTTAACTATGACAGTTAAATAAAGCTTTATAAAAACTGAATACGTTAATCCCTATTTTTTATCATTTCACTATATACAAGTAATTGTGAAATAAGGACAGACAGACACACTTTCGCACATAATATTAGGATGCATTAACAACAGGAGATATAAAAATCCAGTGCATGTCGATGTTAGCTTGCCAGGTCATCTGTGGGTGGTCGATATTTTGGGCGAAAAACAGAAAAACACGCCACCCACCACCCCCCACCGCACGACCACCCGCTACCGTGAGTAACGTTTGCGCAATATCACCTGTGATTGTATTTTTAAACAGACACACATACAAAATATATCATTGATTCTCTGAAGGTGGTGTCAATATAGAACAGGGTTTGTTTGTCTATTCGCGATAAACTCAAAAAGTATTGAACATATTTTCATGCGGTTTTCACTAATAGACAGAGTGATTCAAGAAGAAGGTTTATACGTATAATACATACATAATATAGTAGAGAAACACTGATAATTTTAGAGGTCACATTTTTTGCGCTCACATTGCAAACTCTGGCTGAACCCTTCGAGATAGATCAAAATAATGTACTACAGTATTGTACACTTTAAAAAGTTCTACAAAAAAATCCGCGATGGTATATGTCTATCTCTTTGGGATAACCCACAATAACCATTTTTTATCCTTTTCTTTTTTCGAGAAATAATGACTTATTTACGAAGCGATTTTAAACAATATAGCATTAATCCTTATCCAATTAAGTACCTTTAATACATTGTGCATTTAATATAGATCAATATGGCCCTTTACAGCATGAAATTTAAATGAATATTTTCGAAGATATTACAGATTTGAAATGCAGGGACATAGCGGTTACGGCTAACTACGCGTGTTAAATTGAATCCGGGCCGAAACGAATGTAATTATATTTGTCTCTTTCTAACACTTAATATAATAAGGTTTATAACTGTTTTTATTCTTTCCTCTTCTTTTCGGAAAACCTAAGTACTGCCTAGGTAAGAGAAACATTGGCTTACATAAAGCGTGACTGTAAGGCAATAAGTTCATAAATAATCTGATTCTCTTCAACAAATGGTTTCCGTCGAACAAAAATATATTGTTTAAACATTCCAGGATTAGCGAATGTTTAGATTTTAATTGTTTGTTTTATTTTAAATTAATGGGAATTTTAATGGCTAGAATGATATTTCGCATATGCAGCAAATGCAATTTAAAAAGAAATGTTCTTACCTAACATTTTTATATAAATTGTACACATTTGCTTACAAGTGAATCTATACATATTTCTATAGCACATACTACTGGACCTGCGTGACTTCGTCCGCGTAGAAATATAATAGTATATATAAAAATATTTTTAATATATATAAAAATATTTTTCGGGTGCCCCTTTCTGGAGATACTGATGTCTGAAATATAGATAGAACGCAACCGTTACCTTTTTCTCTTAATATGTTAAATTAAGTATACGAAAGGTGCTTTTTTTTTCAGGATAAATAGTAGCTAAGTTATTCGACCTTATAAAGTATCTGTGTATCAAATTTCATTGAAATCGGTTCTGTCATTTTAACGTGATAATAGGACACACTTTTTTATTATCTTCTTTTACATAAAAATCTCGTGTTTGTTATCGAACTCCTCTGAAATGGCTTAACAGATTTTTATGAAATTTTTTGTGTATATTTGTTAAGTTTGAGAATAGATAATATGCTATTTTTCATACCTCTAAGTGATAAGGATTACCCTTTAGAAATAATTTATTTCGCAAAACAGCTGATCTGCAGCTGGTAAGGTAGTGTTAATTAAATAAGAGAGTCTATACGCAGAGCTTCAGCGTTACTGCTAGAATTAGTGTTGCCCAAACGCAAGAACAAGACGAGACTTAGCCAGTCTTGGTCTTGGTCTTGCGCCAATACACCTGGTCTTGGTCTTGGTCTTGGTCTTGCGCTCCCAGTCTTGGTCTTGGTCTTGGTCTTGCAGCAAGAGTCTTGCAAGTCTTGCAATTACCTATTAGTCTATTACTATTTATTAAAGTTTACTTTAAATCCTAGAAAAACGTATTAGAATTGGAACATTGTGAGCTTGAATGAATATAGCCATAGTAAAGATCAAGCAGATTAATAAATAACTGAAGATTTGATAAGAAATTCGAAAAATCAACTGACCTATATGTCGTTTTCCATGGAAGTAACTGTTTCTTAATAAACATTTATGATTTATAAGCTTACATTTGCTAAAACATGTAAAAAACAAATTAATTACAATAACTTGACTGTATTTTAAAGAACAATACTTATCTGTCTAAAAAGAGATTGAACCCTCAACTTATAAGAAATTTAATAAAAGAGTTTTACGATTTATCATTTATTTGAATAAAAAATAAAATACAACACAAATCAACAGCTTTATCATTAGGTTATGATACTTTATATCAATTTTTTTGACCAAGAATTAATACAAAGTAACCATCTGGCTGACTCATCACTTAACCTATTTCTATGTTTTCTAATTACTAATGATGCTTTAGAAAATAACCTCTCAGCAGGTACTGAAGTTGCAGGTATTGAGAGAAAATCACGGGCCATTTTCGATAAAATCGGATACTCTGTCTCATGCGTCCTCCACCAATCTAAAATGTCTTCCGAGCTGGCAGTTCTTGGTTTTCTCAGGGACTCCTCCAACTCGTCTATCACTAAGCCTTGAAGACAAGATCCAGATGACGTCGAGGGACATTCATAGAGTTTATCAAAGTCTATTACGTCTTCATCTTCATCACATACTTCATTTTTTTTTTCTGGTAATTCCAGAGATTTGTTCAGTGAGTGTAGACTTTTATATTCTTCATAAAGTTCCTTGAACTTGCGCAGACTTTCTGTTTTAAGTTGCTTCCCCCACATTGTCAGGTCAAAAGTCTGAGCCTTATGCCTTGGGTCTAAAATTAAAGAAGTACAATAAATCCAGTTGCTCTTCTTGTAATGTTTAAGCATTTTGTCTCGAGCTGCTTGGAAAGCTAGAATGAGCCTTTCATCCACTTCAGATCGATTAGGTTTCTCATCTAACTGTTTTACCATGGATTCAATTTTATCTAGCAAGAGATTGAATGATACAATGACTAGCGGTAATGTAACATATTTGTCTCCACCAAGTTTTGTACTTAAAAGTTTAAAGTTTATTAGAAATTTATGTAATTTTTCGAGTACCTGCCATTCATTAGCTGTGATTTGAAAATCATTTAATTCGGTGACAGAACTGCACAATATGTCAATGCCCGCTCTCACTTTTAAACCAAATCCAATCATATCATGTGTGGAATTCCATCTCGTTGGACAGTCAAGAATGGCATTTAGATTTGATGGCACGCCAGCTGCTTCACAAGCAGACTGAAACTTCTTCTTGACTATCTCACTTCTTTTTATTTTACTGGAAATACTGCGTAACTTTGTTACAGATGTACGCGAGTCAGCAATATTTGGTGCAGATTCTTCATCTTCCTCATCCTCAGTTTCGTCTGCATAGTCTTCGTACTGCTGATCTTGCGCGTTAGTGTCAGACTCACAGTGTAATGCTAAGGTCTTTAATAAATCTTGTACACCAAGGTTTAAAATGTGAGCAAAGCACCGGAAATGTTGATTGTCTGAATCAAAGTGTGGCGGCAGCTGTTTGCCCAGTTCATACATAAATTTGGTATTTGCAGTTGCGTTGTCGACCGTGATACCTTGTATTTTATCAATTATGCCATATTCCAATAAACATTCATGGAAAATCGTTGCAATATCTTCCCCAGTATGTCGACCGCGTGATGGTATAAAATCAAGAACTACAGATTGATACTTCCATTCGTTGTCTATATAATGAATAGTAACCCCGTAGTAACTCCTACCAGCAATTGACGTCCACCCATCAATGGTAAAAGACATTTTAGATGATAATTGTTGAAGTCGTTCCTTGAGATTCAATTGGAGCTCTTCAAATCGCTCTTTGACTTTCCTTCTAAGTGTAGACCTTTTAGGAAACACCATATTAGGGCAAATACGTCGAAAATATACTTGTGTAGCTTCGTCATCGAAAAATGAGAAGGGAAGATATTTTTTCACCACCCAATCAACTGTAGCTGTCGTGATGTTGTCACTGCTGTTTTCCGACTTAAACAAAACAATAAATCTTGTATTATTATTTAAAACATACTAGGTTTGAGCGTATAAGAGGAGGAGGTTTGTTGTTGTTAAATCGAGAAAATCGTTAAATTGATATTTGTTATATTAAGGTTGCACTGTACTGTAATTTACCAAAATAAAGTACTTAGTTGTTACTGGCCGATTAAATGAAAATATGGGTGTTTATGAAAAATATTTAAGACGATAATTACATACTTAATATGTCGCACCCCTAGATGAAAACACCACTAACTCAAAAATACACTGATAGAAGGATTTTTTTGTACCTAATAAGATTTGTTACCAGTTAAGAAATGATTTGTTAGAGAGAAGACTCCTAATAAATATTTATTAGCAGATAATAATTCATTTGTTAGCGGATATTTTTTACTGCCAACAAAATATTTATTAGTATGTAATAAATGATTTATTGACATATAAAAAATAATTTATTAATATTCAAAAAATCCCTTGAACATTACGTTCATTGTTCTATTTATTAAAATTACAGAGAATTAGAAATTTTGTGAAACGAATAAAGTTAAAATATAATAAATAATGAATTGATTAATAGTATATAATTCATTTTTTTATGACAACGGTAAACATTTAAAATTAAAATAATCACTATTATAATCGATACGTTGGTATTCGTATACGAGTCAATAAATCAAATTTCTTTGAGATATTACATAAGAGCCATCTGACGATACATGAATTTTTAACGGTTTAAAATATTCATCGAAAATTGATAGGATAAAGTTTTCTGGATCGTTTGTTTTCGGTAATATTAATTGATAGCTTTTTATATGGGGATTGAGTCCAATAGTTACACATTTTTTGGAAGAAATATGAATAGTTTTGCCATCAGATATAATTGCAGTAATAAAACCAAATACATGATTATTCTCAGAGTCATTGGAAACGTGGAAGGCATACGATGGCTATTATATATACATACAAAGCTACGCATGAGTGCCGCCATCTATCAACAATGACCACAAATAAAATATTTGTTAACCGTAAACAAATCTTATTTGGTGGAAATAAATATTTTTTTCAATACATTAAAGCTTTTTAACAGTAAAAAAATTTTTGTTTTAATAAAAAAGCGATTTAATTAATCCTAAAAAGTGTTGGTAACAGTAAAAAAATATTTCTTCCATCCAAAAAGATACCTTAAAAAGTTTGTAATAAATTGATTTATTACTCCCAAAAAAATCCTTCTATCAGTGTACTTACGTAAGTTAATGGCGTTTTTGAAAGTATCGCATGAATAGCTACGCGGAGTTAAAATTCTTTTAACTGTTAAATAAATATTCTTACCTGTCCACTTCTTCCAGCGGTTACTAAAAAGCTTGTGATATCTCCACTGAATTTTGGTTTAACAGGAAGAAATATTTCTGATTCCTTTTTATGGAAAGATATTAGATGTTTCCTTAAGCCTGAAGTGTTTCTGTTTTTCATTTTTATTTCAATCTTTGTATGTTGGCACAATTTACAGAAGGCAGTTTGGGATGCATGAATTATTTCGAAAAATTCCTCAAATTTGCTTTTGGGTCTTTTAGATCTGTGACTCAAACTCTCGTTACTCGGACTAGAATAATTTGAATCTTCGTCACTCATATTAAATTGTACACGTGATACGTTTCTAGAAAACAACGAGAATTAGTAAAAACAATTATTAAGTTAGACTCGAAGCACAGCTCAATTGGAAATGACTGGAATTAAAATAATTCCTTTATTTATAGTACGTTTCCTTGCTTTCTACCGCGCCGCCTCGCCACGTGCCGGCTCTATGATAAGGATGCCGCCGCAAATCAAACAATAATATAAAGCGTGTAAAAAAATTCGAAATTATTTTGCATGAGTATACCTACGCCCTATGGCGGCAATCAAATAGTGTCAAATGTTATGATTTCGGCGTGGCGGCAACGATTGTTTTAGATTTCAAAAGAAGCCGCCGGCGCGTGTATCATAACCATGTACTTCCGAAAAGCGGCAAATTTCTTTGAGAAGTAAGTACAAAACCTTTGATGCCGCATTATCAAAGTGCCGATGGTTAAAAAGTTTGATTTTAATAATTTTTTTATTCGCTATGTTTATGGTATTAGTCGTAATGCGCATAGGTCCAGTTTTTCATATTCTTTGATACAGTTTTTTGCGTCTCATAGAATTCCTAAGCGTACCTACCTATACACCGAACTGTTACACCTAACTACTCAGTGAAATAGCTCTAAGTCCTAGCTGCAAGACGCAAGAGTCTTGCAGGCTATGTCTTGTTCTTGCTCAAGTCTTGCACGGTTAGTCTTGGTCTTGGTCTTGCTAAAAATACGCGGTCTTGTTCTTGGTCTTGGTCTTGCAAAAACGCAAGAACAAGACCAAGACTGCAAGACCAAGACTGAATTTGGGCAACACTAGCTAGAATACTCGCGATGTAATCCATAATTATTCTGTCGTGACGGCGTATTTATTTTGCAATCCCTACTGCTTATTCGATTGATGTTTATCAGTTGTACAACATTTGACAAAGTAAAAATGCTACCAACATCATACATAAATAACTCAAATTATTAGTGTTGCCAAAAAATCTATATAAACAACTCGAATTAATATCTGCTATAATTATTACACAAAAATAAAATTGTTTTTTTTAAAATCTTTTCCATAATGACGATACTTGGTTTGCTTGAACAACAAACTACAATATTTATGTTGTGTGTTTATGTCTCGTACACTAATTCCGTTTCTAATTGAGGTGACTATAAAAACATTTGCCAAACACTAAGCTCCAATAGTTTAGTGGTTACTCTTCACTTATAGTTTCAAAGTCGAGTAAATAAATCACTACACTAATCACTACATAGTATAAAACAAAGTCGCTTCCCGCTGTCTTTCTGTCTATATGTCCCTATGTATGCTTAGAGATCTTTAAAACTAAGGAACGGATTTTGATGCGGTTTTTTTTAATAGCTAGAGTGATTCAAGACGAAGGTTTATATGTACAATACATACATAATATTGTAGAGGTACACTGATAATTTTAGAGGTTTCTAATGTGATGTCGAAAATAAACACATTTTTGCGCTTACATTGCAAACGCTGACTGAACCCTATGAGATACATCAAAATAATGTACTACTGTATTGTACACCTTAAAAAGGTCTACCAAAAACTCCGTGATGGTATATAACCATTTTTAGCCTTTACTTTTTACTAGAAAAAACGGCTTATTTACGAAGCGATTTTAAGCAATTAGAGCATTAACCCTTATCCAATGAGGTACCTTAAATACTTTGTGCATTTAATATAGATCAATATGGCCCTTTACAACATGTAATTTAAATTAATATTTTCGAAGATATTAGAGATTTAAAATGCAGGGACATAGCGGTTACACGGCGTGTGCCTATGAAAACATGTTTGTGTTGTCTAATGACAAAAAAACTGGGAACGTTGTATATAAAGACATTATGTAGTATATTTAGTATCAACATTGCACCAATAGCAATAGTCTTATTAGCATAATTTGTTAATATATCGAATGTAGAAGTTCTGCGACGCGTTAACCAAAAACATTGACTTTTCGAGATTCTTAAGAAGAGAAGCATATATCTCGGTCATGTGTTTAAACATGAGAGATAAAAACTACAACTCATTATGATGGGAATTAGAAGAAGATGGGAAATAGAAGTATTTGAAGAAGAATAAGACTACTCATGCTACATACAGAGGGACCTGCTGGTGTCTCATTTACGGATGATCACATTGTTAGTTGCCTCATTTATAGAGATGCCTTCTTTAATAGCCACATTTCTAGAGGATCTGACAGTTGTCTAAATTTCAATAATTGTTTCATTGAAAGGATCTGCCAGTTGCATCAATTACGGAAAATCCTGCTGTCCATTATCTCATTTAAAGATGGCCTTATTTACAATCATTTTTATTGTTATTATTAATTTTCCTACTTATATAGGTCACTAATTATTTCCAGTGATAAAGGTAATTTATTGCAAGAGTATCGGATCCTCATTGTAATTAACACTAACAGCGGTTTGTAATATATCCAGTGTCTTCCTAAAAGTTAATCGATGATAAAAATGTCGGTAGATCGAAGTCGAGACCGAGTCGATGGAAAAACAAGTATACGTGATACAAGACACAAGTTGTTTTCAGAAACGCAAGGAAACATGGCCGAAATTATGTAAAAATAACAAACTGTCTTGTGACGTTCGACCGTTAGCATCCTCTATTTCTGGAGATGAAGAATGTTGATTACGTTTAAATGTAAACTACAAAATGTTTACTAGCGACCTGCCCCGACATTTCACAGGTAGTAACCACCTAAAGCATTTTATGCCTTCATGTATTCCACAATAATTATTTTGTCATATCTAAAAAGGGAATTAGGCAAAAACCCTCAGGCGGTGCGACTGGAGCCGACATTTCTAACAATTATCATCTTATTTAAAGAAATTTACACAAAACCCTTACAATTTATACACCAAATCCGTTGGTAGTTTTTGAGTTTATCTCGAACAGAAAGATAAGATCTGTTATCAAATAAATGAACTGATTTGGTTTAATATAATGCACAAACTGTGTCTTCAATGTTGTGATATAATGGATTTTAATAACTAAATCTCATTAAAAAAGTCTTTAAAATAAATATATTTAAAACTTAAAATCAAACCACTCCTTATTTATCTAATGATTGTAAAGTTATAACAAATATTACAACGAAAAGGAAGTAATAAGTTAATGGACATCTTAAATATCCATTCACTATTTGCGAAATAGCTTTTATTTATAAAAGAACTCTTCTAATTTATTTTTAATCAAAGAAAGTGTTTTCTATACTAATGTTACAAAGAGATAAAATTTGTGAGGTTGTAGGGGGTAATCTCTGGATCTACTGAACCGATTTTGAAAATTATTTTACCAATAGAAAGCCACATTATTTGTGAGTGTCATAAGCTATATATTAATCCGAAAAATGAAAAGACTTTTTAGTGGTAGTCGGATTTGCTGTAGTAAGCCAGAGAGAGAACGGTCGAACGAAAACGTTTTTTACGGACGCTGCCTTAACGATGAGAGATATATGATTAATAGTTGTGTGAGTGATGAGTGAGCAGTTTGAATAAACCTCAGCGAAGCGAGAGCTTCTAATAATTTTATATACAGAATACATTGTATTATATGAATAAACAGAAAATATTTCAACATTTAAGGGACAAAAGAAGTGAAAATTATTTTGGATTCTGATTTTTCAAAAAAGTAGTCTTGGTACACGAACGCAGACAGAGTTACCGTAGTATTCATCATCACCAGAACCCATTAATGACCCACTGCTGAGCCCGGTCTCCTCAGAATGAGGTGGGGGTCAGGCCATAGTCAACCACGCTAGCACATTGCGGGTTGGCATACTTCACACACGGACAGAGAACTTTAGGGAACTCTCAGGAGTGCGGGTTTCCTCACGATGTTTTCCTTCACCGTTACAGCAAGTGATATTTAATTACTTAAAACACACATAACTCAAAAAAGTCAGAGGTGTGTGTCTGCCTCGAACTCGAACTCGTACGTATATTTGTGTAAATATGTATAAAAGATTAAATCGACCGACAAAAAGATACCTTTTATGTTAATATATGTCGGAGCATAGTAAAAGATTATCGATTAATCGAATCGTTATCGTTGTCTATGGCGTTGGAGTGGGGTAGTATTCACTTCCGTTGTTTTGACAGTATCTACCCTCGACCCTTTATATGCGATCGACAGTCTAACTGAAGTCTTAGTCGTGCGCGGTCTCTCAAGAAGTGAACATCTAAGTAGTGCTAGTGCTAGTGATAGTGTCAAGTGCAGTGTAGTGTGGAAGTGCTGTCCAACTAAGGTCACGTAAGTCCTTACAATTTAATTGCCACGTGGTTAAGTAAACACAATGTAGCCTTAGGTTAGGTTAGCCTTGTGTTAGATTCGGTTTATGTGCGTTTAACCTTGGGTTTAAATAGAGAGCCCAGCAGTGGAGGCGAGTGTTGTAATTACTTGGATATCCTTAAGCCTACACCTTGGTCACAAGTCCAAGGCACTGCTTAGGTTTCTCTCGTAATTGTAGGAGATCATATTTGATCATTTATCGGTTCAGTAGGAGTATCTACGTTGCGTTTACCCAATATTCCATTCAATACCATCACCCTCTTTTAGTGTTCCCCAATATTCCCCATCTTCCTCCTTCCATTTCCTTTCACATGGTTTTAAAATCCCCGACATATATATATATATAATTTTTCCACAATTAAAATTCTCTGTTCACACTGAATACAAAAGAGAATTTGGGATGTCAAAGGTCTTACAGGTCTTTGTTTTGGTTATTTCAATACCTTGAGGGCTAAGGGAGTTTCCATAGCGATTACATAAATATTTATTAATTTTGTGAAATCAAAATTAGGACGAAGTTTTCATTACTTTGTTTTCAAAGATGGAGGGGTTAGAAAGCAAGTGTAAGCTATACTTCTATATAAATGATCTTCAATTTTTAGTTTTTGAAAACGTCCTATATTAACAAGAAAATGGGTTAATTTATGGATGGTCATTTACACACACATAAATTTAAAAAAATAAGTAGGTATTCAATTAGTTATTTCTCCTTAACTACCATTATCAATTTAGACACAGAGTTACTGCTTGATTTCTCATCTTTTTAGGGTTCCGTACCTTAAAAAGGAAAAAGGAACCTTTATAGGATCACTTCGTTGTCCGTCTGTCTAAACCCTTTTTCTCACGATCGCGTGGAGGTATCAAGTTGAAATTAATATCAAATACCCAAACCTGCGGGGACCGCAAACAATCAAACTTCTAAGTCCACGCATTGAAAAGATATAACCATTAATGTGGTCACTCATATAATTATAAGGTACTTCCCAATGACCTAACGTCGTGAAATTTAGCTCGAAATAAGGTCTCATAGCACAAATAAAGGATAAAATTAATAAACTGTATTTTTTTCTACAGCATTAGAAAATTAACTTTTTTTGTCTGTCACGCAAGACCCTTTTTCTCAGAAAAACGTGAAGATATCAAGTTGAAATTTATACAAAATATTCTAATCTCTAGTTCCTCAAATATGTAAAAATATCAAACTGCTAAGTCAATTTAATGAAAACCCGCAGCCGCTTTTATCTCATGTATTGTAATTTTGATTTTCGAGATAAATCAAAATTCCCAGGTTTTGTGCAAAAAAAAAATTTTTTTTTGTGAAAATCCTAAAAATGCCAATTTTTTGTTGCATCACGAAAAAAATTATATTTTATAAATTTACATTATTTGAAGAATGCGTCAAAACCTAAATTTATAAAATATTTCATCAAGTTGAAATTAATACTAAACATGTGAGTCTATAATATCTTGAAGCTGTGAAAAAATCAAACTTCTAAATGCAAGGAATCAATAAATATAGCCATTTATAATGAAGTCATAATAAGTAGTTTTTCTATAGGGCATTCCACATGATATGCTGACTTAAAAAAAGTCGATGTTTGCGATTTTACTAATATTCGAATATGTTATACAATATATCCCCTCCCCTCGATACAGATACAAAATATCTTGACCGTTTTAACTCTAGTTAACGAGTTTAATTTTATGAATTGAAATTTAAAAACTTTAAATAAATTTATTCTAAGAAAGAAAGAAATAATTTGTAATCTAAAATGTATTTTAAAAAGATTATTTGGTAAATTATAAATTCCGTTAAATAATTTATTATTTTTTTTATTTTTAGACTGAGGAATAAGGTTTAAAGTCAGGTGCATCTTCCATTTACTCAAATTTTCAAGAACTTCAAAGCTTAAGTTCATCAGGCCTTAAATCTGTGCCGCGGACGTTTATATTTATAACATATTCGAATGTTAGTAAAATCGCAAACATGAACGTTTGTGTCGTTTCGTGTGAAATGAATCTAAAGCTGATGATATGACATGTTTTTAAATGACAAGTTGTAAAATATTTTAATTGACTCCAAAAAAAGAAGGAAGCTATATGTAATACAATTATATTTTATTGATATATGTTCACCGACTTTAAAATTATTTTAGTGAAATTATTTTTTATTGCATTTTTTTTTTAAATGTTTTATCATATTTTCTCATATTCTTTTTGCAAGTAATTATAAATATGTCAATTGAAATATGCATTACTTATGTCGGGAATAAATGCGCACCAAAACTATTTTTGATAATATTTTAACACGCACACGAAAATCAAAATTTGATAATGTTTGTCCCTTTATTGAAATTGTACGGAACCCTCATAACGCGAGTTCCACACTCGCACTTGGCCGAATTATTTTATATTTAAAAATGAATTCCTATTTCCCTTGGTCACGGTATCACGCGGTAACAGCTGGACCGATTTCTCTAATTATTATTTTGTTATGTTTGTTACTATAAGGAGAAGGATCTTATGTTAAAAAAAAATTAAGGAATCGGGAAGAAAATTCTAAAACTTAAGAAAACTTAACGACCATATTAACTTTTCTAATGTAGGCTTTTAACAGCCAATCTGTGAATAAACGCTGACACTGAAGATTGTTTTTAATTTAAATATTTCTCAATATATAAGACCTAGAAGAAGTTCACGCTGTTTGTTTTACAAAATAAAAGCTTTATTTAAATTATAAGGAACAACAACATTTCATTTAAAGTATTGCCCATCACCAGCGACCACTTTCCCCCATCTTTCTGGCAGTATATGAATTCCGCGTTCGAAAAAAGACATGTCTTTTGAGGCTATCCAAGAATCGATCCATATTCAGCTTCTTCATAAGAATTTAAGCGCTGATCAGCTAGGCCATATGCCATCGAGCGGAACAGGTGAAAATCAGAAGGATACCCCCTTCTGATTTTCACCTATTCCGCTCCGATGAATACAGCGGGTGGGGTAGAACTTCCCACTGAAGCATTTCCAGATTTTCACTGATTTTGCAAAATGAGGCCGAGCGTTTTATCGTGTCTGTGGTCGTATAGCGGCTGTTTCTCTTTTAACGCTCGCAATCTCAATTAAACGCATCAATTGAAGTCTATTCTCGCTACGACCCATAGGAGCGGAAGCAACACGCGAACGAAGTCGCGCGGGTCGGCTAGTGATTTAAAAATAATGATGGCGGCGTATTTATTTGTGTATCTCTGTCATCTTTTCGTTGGCACAAATGATACAGTTGTGCAGACTTCGAAAGTAAAATGCCACTCAAATCAATGTTGCCAACATCATAACTAACACTATTACTACTGGAGATATATTCCTTTTTTTTAAGTGGGTTAAAAACTGGAATTTTTCTGTAAGAATGTTACAATTGGAATATTGCCCCTTCAAGCTGGCAACGTTTCAAGACGATTTGCGTTGTTCCTCCTCCTCCTCGGATATTTATTATACCAACTATTTGTGGAGTGAGGAGACAGTTATGCTCTACAGCATCAGTAAAAATGGAAACTCCAGCCTTCTCACTTTCACTCCATAGGCTTGATTAGGACTGAACTAGTATTTCCTTTTACTATTATCCCATCCTGTGTAGTTAAGGAGATTACTAGTTTTTGCAATAGAACCACTTAAACCTAAATATTGTTTTCTTTTATATCTTTTTTAAGAAGGAGATTTATCTATTTATTAATTTTTGAAAAAACATATGTTTGTTTTTTCAAAAATTTAAATTATATTAAGTCGCTAAGTAATTTTTATTTTTACACAGACAGATAAACACCTACAGGTTCTGCTAGATAATAAAATACGTTTAAAACAAAAAAATAACATAATATGGTACTTATTTGAATCTAATCTTTAGTTCATAAGTATTAATATGACACGATTATGAAATAGTATATTTCGTACTGAGTACAAAGAGATGCTTTTTCTTACTAAACGGAGGAGGAAGCAAATTTATTGAGTCGTAGTAATGGATTGTCGAGATAGGGTTGACATTTACTAGTCGAACTGCACTGGCTTCGCACGTGTGCAATTTTCTACTAGTAATTCTTAAATTAAAAAAAAAATATATTTTCAATAGATCGCTATACTAAAAGTCCGGGTTATTAAAAATATTATATTATTATCCTACAGGAATGTTTCCGGGATAAAAAGTAGTATATATGTTAATCTAGATTATTGACTATCTGTGTGTCAAATTTCATTGAAATCCGTTCAGCCGTTTTTGCGTAATCAAGTAACAAACTTACAAACATCTAGAAGTATAAGTAAAAGTGATAAAAACATCAACATCATGATATTTACTGTGTTATTCTGACTTCGAATTGTAATTTCAGTAAATAATTATTTGTCGTATCAAAATGGATTTTCTTGAATGAAAGCTTTCGTAAATCCAAAACTCATTATTCACCTCAGTATACAATTATAAATCTTACATTTTACTGCCATTGGCGAGATAAAGTGTAATGTAAATAACATACATAAACAAGCATATTTAAATACTTCATCTATATACGTATACTAGTCGACCCTTGCGACTTCGTCTGCGTATATCTCCGCTCCTATTGGTCGTAGCGTGATGATATATAGCCTACAGCCTTTCTCGATAAATGGGCTATCTAACACTGGAAGAATTGTTCAAATTGGACCAGTAGTTCCTGAGATTAGCGCGTTGAAACAAACAAACCTATAAATAATTCTATAAATATACTAGTCAACACGTCCCGGCTTCACCCCGGTGCAATTTTTTAGGTTTAATTTTACATTTTAACTCTCATCATTACACTGTTAAATATATATATGACGAACTCCTATACAAAATTATATCCCCTATTAACAAAACTACTAACAGACTAACTCAAAAAGACAAACGATCACACAGCTCAATATGCACTTCATGTTTGAAATCCGTTTCATCTCTGTACCAAATTTCATTAAAATCAGTTCAGTAGTTTAAGCGTGAAAGCATATATCATAGTTAGTTACTATCGCATTTAAAATATAAAAAATAATTGGGATAACTACTTATAGTTGACCGAAATAATTTCTGAGTGATCGAACCATATTAACTTATATTAATAATGTTAATGATGTTGGCAACATTAATTTGAGTAGCCTGTTATTTATGATGTAGGATTAGATTGGAGTGGGGATTGCAAAAAATAAATACGCCGTCACGACAGACAGGGCCGAATTAGACTATGTTGGGGCCCTTTGGGAATACAATTTTTTTTCATTATGTTCTGCTTTATTAATCAAATATATTATAATAATGCAATATGTTATTAATGATATTAGTATGTATACTGCTATTTTTTTATTGCGATTACGATAATAATTTCTTTCAAGATTTCTGTTGAGCTAAATCTTCTATTAAATCCTCAAACTCAATTTTCCGAAGAAATCACTTTCTATGCTCATAATTGACAAATTACTTAGCCGTTCTTGTTACATTGTGGTTCGCAATTCATTTTTATTCTCTTACGATGAGGAAAAGTTGAAAAAAAAACAAATAAGTAACTTGAAAATATACATTATAGACTTTAGATTATAAACATAAATGGTAAGTTATAATGGTGTTCGAATCACTCCAATTATTCATATAAATGTATTGATTTGAATAAATCTTGAAATGAACGTCGTTCGTGCAACGAGAAAAGTGCAATGCGCCCGACCATAATATTTTGATTTTTTTTTAATTGTACATTAGATGCAAACGAGCAGATGGTAAGTAGCCACCATCGCCCATGGACATCGGCACAACAAGAGTTACCCTCATGTTTTGCCGATGCGTTACATCCTCGAAGATAGAGTGGGGAGGGGGAGAGAAGAAAAATATGCTGCGGTTTCAGCAGACCCTGACCACAGCCTAGAGTCCACTAGATCCACAGCATCAATAGGATGGGAGAGGGAGGGGGTAAGTCTGACCCACATACGGCTCGACCGGAACGCGTCTGTGACACTTGGCGGAATGGTCGCAAGCCATCCGTCCCCTCACGGGTGTTAGGGGACAGGTTAGAATACTATTGTAAATGTGAGAGAAATTGTCGGTCCTTCGGGGCTCTCTGAGTATGGGGGCCCTGGGCACTGGCCCCGAGTAAAGAAGCCCCCCGGCGCTGAAGGGCGCTGTATCTAATACTCTCGGTCTGTATATAGACTACAACCCATTTAATTAACAGTATATTATATATCCTATTATAATAATAGGTCCGTACGGATAAAACCCACACGTCGTAGGTGTTTGAATCTTTCTCAGAAAACTCCGAATCATCGCAAACATATTTTCTCAGCTGAAAATAACACTTACAAATAAAAGATTGCCTTCAGATAAATATACAATCTTTCGATCGTTATTCTTATAATAAACATGGAAAGGTCGAGTGATGTAACAGAAACCATTCTCCGTTATATCTGATGATTAACTGCCCCTGAAGCTCAAGGTGGAACACCTGGTCCTACCCGAAGCTCAGGAACTGTCAAAAATTACAATAAATTTAAAGCTGAAATTAGAGGTCGTTCACGACGTAAACACAATTTTTACAATTATCAACCCCCTGTCCCTCATGTCAGAAAAAGTTCTATCCCCCACGTCATCAAAAATTAGCAAAGCATGTCTTTCCTCCCCATTAGTAATTACGTAATACTTGAATGGCGCCAAAGTATCTTTGAATATTTATATATTTAAACCTACAATCTATTATTTTTATTTTACTCGAATACGGCGAAAAGGTAGGAATGATTTTGGCAATCTATTTGTATCTATGTATGTATATATGTTCCACTCTAACGCCTAAACTACTGAACCAATTTTCATGGAATGGGGTGTCAATAGATTCGTATATAATGGCGCGAGTGGCATAGGCTATACGAAATTTATGATTTTTTATGACGGAATTTAAACCTTAGTTTGGTATCAAAGGAAAGCTTAAAATACGGCCGAACAGTTCGCGCTGTCCACTCGTTTCAGTTATTTACTCGTTTAAGCAAATAAAAACCAACATTACGTTACAATATGAGATTATAAAGGTTATCCCGATTGGGAAACAGAAAACTATTAAATAAAATATTTATGTACTAATATAAATGTTTATTACTATTTCATACCATTTTATTCTTCATATTTAATACCATTTATTCCATTGTATCTATTTCTGTTCAATTCTAGCCTATTCCTTTAACATTATCTTTTTATTACTTTTTTTTTTTTTATATATATTTTTTTTTCTATTTATTATAATATATTGAATCGCTTTTTAGAGTTCGGTGGTACCTTGGGTCACTCCGTTGTGCGCGTGCAGGTATCAAGTTGAAATTAATGTCAAATATAAAACAGGAATATTAAATAGATTATGATTAATTTGACATGCATGTATGTTATCAAGTTGAAATTAACTTTAAACACATACTATTAATTTAGTATACAATACGCGCCAAACATCTTCTGCGCCGAGGTACCAAATACTTGAAGATCTAAAAAAAGCCTGAGTACAATAATGATTTTTGACGCCCCTGTCCACAATTAATGGTACGTGAGCCAGTGACAGATTTTCATGACCTAGACCCTCCAAGCGAAAATTCGTGAAATGCATAAGGAGTTAATATTATGACATTTTTGTTACATGGTGAAGCAGCCAGCTGATGTATATTCCACCACGTTATGGTAAGCTGACTTTATTTTTCCTTTAAGATACTAGGTGAACTGTAATCCAACAAATTTTCAAAGGGGAGGAAATTAAAGAAAAAACCAATTTTTTCGACATGTTTGGAAGGCTGCCACTGCTCGCCCCACCCACGGAATCGCAGCTGGTGGTCACGAGTAATCATAATATATATTCCTTATGCAGTATACGAATTTTCGCTCGAGAGGAAATGATTGACCGAATTTGAATCTGGCTCCCGTACCATAAGAATTTAAATAATCTGACCTTCATTCGCGTGCTCTTTGGACCACGTTTATTTATTTTAGACCTTGCACATATGGACGACGTGTTAATATCAAATTACTCAGGATTAACTAAATTAAGTAATAATATATATCAGTATTTTTTAATGTGTTAAAAAGTTTGTCCCTTAATTCAAATTATACGGAACCCTCAGTACGCGAGTCCTACTCTCACTGAACCAATTCCATTTCTGTATCATACTCTATTTAATTTCATTACATTCTAAAGGAAATATTTTCAATCCTATATGTAACTGACCCACCCTCGCTTCACGAAGTACGATGTGTAGTAAAAAACATTTTTCTTTGTTTAAAATAACCTCTAATTATTATTTGAATAGGAGAAAAATATGAAGTACTCTATTGAGATACGTGAAACATGTCGGTATGAAAGAGAAAACATACGGGAGTAAATTCGACGTTATGATTATTAAATGGCATTTTTATGAAGGAACTAGCATGGCGCCTTCTATAAGTTACATCATACTCGACACGAATCTCATAATTTTCCCTCCGTCCTTCCTAGTCACCCTTTAATTTCACGCCACATAATTATTCCTAAATTGTAATAGTCCGCCTTTGTACAGTTTAATTTATTTGTGCAAAAAGAATAAACAAATATGACTAATCGATTTTATTTATTCTAAATTATTCAATTAAATCAGAATAAAGGTAAATACTATTAGAATAAAATAATATATTTTTTAATAGATTAAGTTATTTATTAACATAGGTAAAACTATCTCGACGCCAATGCTTGAGGCAATTACTTTACAATTACAAATATATTCACAGGTACAGAAGAAATATATATGTCGGAAACTAAAATAAAAAGGATATACAATATTTCAATAAGCATCGTATCTTCACAACGGATGACCTATCATGAAAGCTACGGGCGCAATACGGTTAGGATATAATTAATCGTTACGATCTCGCACTATTCTGACAAGATCTATTATGACAGGAACCCAAGCAGTGCCTTGGACTTGTGACCAAGAAAAGGAAGGCTTCTTAAGGACTTCTGTATGCAATTACGACACTCGCCTCCGCTGCTTAGTATCACTGTCTAATCTTAAGCCTACCTAACCTAGTTAGACTAACATAAACCTAACCTAACACAAGGCTAACCTAAACCTCCACCTCCGACATATATTTAAAAAACTGCATCAAAGTAGCTCCATTGCTTTGTTACCTATGACACACATAAAGTCACACAAAGCACACAGAGAACACTCATAAAACAAACATACACATATAAGTGACACAGATGACACATAAGGCACCGATAACTCATACATATACAAAAGAAACATAGACAAGCGCAAAGAAAAAATAACAAGTAGACACACAGATAAACAAAGATGCAGACACACATGTTAAAAATATAACACCCGTCACATTTTTGTCGGGAGTTATAAAAGAATCTACCCTTAAGTATAAGACTGTCAAAAACCCTTCATATTTTTAAAAAATCCGTAAAAGAACATTATCTTCTCGCTGAACGACGATGACTCAGATCATAAGAATGACATTTATTATCTAATTTGTGTATTTATATATATTAATTAATAGTACATTGTTTTTTCGAATATTTATTAGTTTATTGTTAACATATATATGTCGGAGCATAGTAAAAGATTATCGATTAATCGAATCGTTATCGTTGTCTATGGCGTTGGAGTGGGGTAGTAGTCACTTCCGTTGTTTTGACAGTCTCTACCCTCGACCCTTTATATGCGATCGACAGTCTAACTGAAGTCTTAGTCGTGCGCGGTCTCTCAAGAAGTGAACATCATCTAATTAGTGCTAGTGATAGTGATAGTGTCAAGTGCAGTATAGTGTGGAAGTGCTTTCCAACTAAGGTCACGTAAGTCCTTACAATGTAATTGCCACGTGGTTAAGTAAACACAATGTTAGGTTAGGTTAGCCTTGTGTTAGATTCGGTTTATGTGCGTTTAACTTTGGGTTTAAACAGAGAGCCTGAGCAGTGGAGGTGAGTGTCGTAATTACTTAAAGGAATTCCTTAAGCCTACACCTTGGTCACAAGTCCAAGGCACTGCTTAGGTTTCTCTCGTAATTGTTAGAGATCATATTTGATCATTTATCGGTTCAGTAGAAGTATCTGCGTTGCGTTCACCCAATATTCCATTCAATACCATCACCCCCTTGTAGTGTTCCCCAATATTCCCCATCTTCCTCCTTCCATCTCCTTTCACAACGTTTTAAAATCCCCGACATATATTATAATATTTATAGTATTTATACAAGTAAAATGTTTATGTATTAGGTTGTAATTATTTGTATGTAGTTTATGGTTGCACCACCCTATACCCATCTCGTTAAAGTTTTCCTAACCTAAAGATAGTCTGGAAGAGATGGCTAATAAGCCATAAGGCCGCCTTTTGTGTGACACTGTTTTTTTTTTGTAGCTTTTATTGTATGTGTTCTTGTATGTGGTGTGCAATAAAGAGTTAAATAAATAAATAATAAGAATGACAAACGTTATTCAAACGATTCTTGCGCTCGTATGTTTCCAATCTAAATATAACTCAAAAAATAGTACAGCGTCCAAGCTCAAATGAATTATGAACGATATCAACAGCAATTAGGACGCCGAACTAAATATTAGGAATGCCTCAAATACAATGACTGACTGACTGACTATATACTAAATAGCTTGGTGGATCTGCGCCAAAACAATAAATGCTTCACCGACTGCTGTATTGTGTCTATCTGTTAGCTATATCTACTAAAAGCCACTCATACACTCGTTACACTTACTCGTCATTCAGTCAAATTATCTCTGTGCATCTGCTATAATTTCTATTCTATATTGCGTAGTATGTCACTGATTTAATCAGTGGACGCCACCATCTCACCGACTCGCTCACTCTTCTGTCTCACACACTCACACAAACCTCATCCTGACAATAAAGAACGCATGGCGCATAAAGCATTACGTTAGCCGAACTGATTTGAATGCAATTTTATTATAAATTAACACATAGGGTACTTTTTATCCCGGAAAAGGTACCGTCGGTGATAGCAGGTTAGGGTAGTATAATAAAGCGGAAGCTAAAAATTTTGTCTCAAAGCCAAGTGAAGGGGCGCTTTCGTAGGTATATTTACACTTGAGGGGACGGGTTAGAATACAATTCCCCTCTGTCGCTGGGAGAGCATCTCTTAAGAGCCGAGTAACTCAGCACCCCCTTGGTGGTAGGGCATCTGTTCCCCGACAGGCTTGTAACCACCAGCATGCGAATTCGACCGCCAAGTGACATCGACGCGTTCCGGCCGAGCAGCATGTGGGCCAGATCTACCCCTCCCTCTCCCATCCCATTTCTGCTGCGGTGCACACCGGCTTCTTGCTCTATCTTCGAGGCGGCAACTCAGCGACAAAACAAGAGATACCCTCTAGTTTTGTCGATGTACATGGTCGCCCGGTGGCCACTTTCCATCAGGTGGACCGTCTGCTTGTTTGTCCCTTATGTGTCATAAAAAAACCCTTATTAGAAATTTGGCTCATTTATTAAAGTACCTTAGTTTATCTAGATTATACTTCTACGCGCACGAAGTCATGCGGGTCTACTCGACGTTATCTTTATCATTTAGTTACTGCTAGAGGAGTCACATTATTTTTAAGATGGATATCAAAAAAAATATTTGTAACAATGGAAACAAGATTCAACAAGTTGCCATCTTTTTTAAAAATAATTTAGGATTATTTAAAATAAAATACGATAGTAACACATATTGTAAGTTTAGGAAAACAAATGTTAGCAT
Organism: Limenitis camilla; assembly: GCA_905147385.1. Taxonomy (NCBI): domain Eukaryota; kingdom Metazoa; phylum Arthropoda; class Insecta; order Lepidoptera; family Nymphalidae; genus Limenitis; species Limenitis camilla. The sequence goes on from LR990224.1 coordinate 21,058,581, forward strand.
AGTTTGGTTCTAGTTATCTAGAATTTTGAAAATATTTAATTTGATAGATTTCGATACAGTGTTTTTTCGAATTGCATATTGACAATATATAACCTGCACAATCATAAAACAGAATACATTCTAACTATTAATAAAAAATCACTTACCTGGGATCACACGTCTATTTATCTTCGACCACACCTCTGTCTGTGTCACACTTCAGCCAATTAACTCGAATTTTTTCCTACTACCTCCACATTACAATTTTTTATTTTTTTATTTTTATAACTATTTCTACATTTGATTCATTTTTATTCATATAAATTAATAACATTATCAGAAGTTATAAAATTTATTAAAATTATTATTATGGATTAAAATTACTCTTATTTGGAAATGTTGAATTTTAGATTTATATTTCTGGTTAAAGTTCCAACATAACTATAATATAGATATACATTATTTAAAATAATATATTTTATGATAACAACAAAGTATGCAAAAATAACTCATTTTATTTAATAAACCCAAAAAAAATCTAAATGTTTTTAGTTAATAACTATTAAATTAAAAAAAAATTAATAACCTTCGATAGAAAACAAATAACATAAATATAAAAACATCAGTCAATACAGACTTAACATATATTCATAAAATGCAAAAAAATGAGAGATAAAATATATACTGTTACGTACTTCGGAAAATCTCGATACTCGATTCTATTCGATACTTGATATCGAATGAAAGGTATCGAGAAATACCGTTTCATGTGTACTCAGTGTAAGCTATGTGAGTGTGTTGCCATGGTTACAAGATTGTTATAATTGTCTATATATTAATAAGGCAGCTCTCAAATCAGCAATGAGCTGATTTTTTCTATATATTTTATGTTTCTATAGTTATCTAACCGATGCCTCACAGACTAATTCCAACGTGTGCTCGCTTCGCTGGGATATATTATTATTGTCCACTCACTCCCTCACACTATCGAAAATTGCATGTTATACAGAGATAGATATACAGGGGTAGACGACGACATCAACTTCTCTGAATCTGATAAAATATTAATTATTTACTTATTTGTACTTACATAAATAGGATTTATACAATAAATATCAAAACAAAAGTTTTGATGTTTGCCTTCTACCTTGCCTAACCTACGGATGTCAAACTTGGAAGTATACATCAAAAATAAAAAGCAAAATCACTACCTTACCCAATATAAAAAAAATGCATAAAATTTGCCACACCAAAATCAGAGAAACCACCAAAGCGACGGATGCTCTGATCTACGCTAAAAAACTAAAATGGAAGTGGGCTGGGCACGTGGCGAGGCTAAAGGACGAGACGTGGACCAGCAGAGCAACAACGTGGAAGGGTCCAAACGGCAAACGTCTCAAAGGCAGACCCCACACAAGATGGGCAGACGAGTTGATAAAAGGAGGTCTTCACCTTAACTTGAGAAGGGGTTCATGCAAATTAACAAATTTTCATATTAATATTTAATCGTTTTGTAACATAACAGTAAAATTGTAAAAATAACGTCATTTATTTTCTTTTTTAATTTTTCTTTAAATCATTGTATTCAACTTTTCATGAAATAAAAGGTGTTTTTTTAGAGGAAAAGGTTTTTGTACATAGAAAGGAGAGAAGAAACAAATATATGTTATTGTAAGTAACTTGCAAACAGTAGTATAATTATATCATGAAGCGTCAGTAGGTCAGTGGTTCAGGCGTTGGATTCACGATCAATAGGTAGTTGATTAGTATCCCAGTCATTTGACTACTGACGTGGGTAACACAAGTACTTCGCTTATTGGGTGGGGTTAAGGAATACAAGTAGTATGTGATCTCTCTATAACCGATTTTGATAATTCTTTTACCGATCGAAAGCTAAATCCTTTCCGGGTAACATAGGCTATGTGGTGTTGCCATAAATATAATAATTAAAAAGATATGATCATTTAAGTGACATGAAGTTTTACTGCTAGAAAGCTACACTATGCTAGAGATATTCTTTTAATTATCTTGTTTAACGGCTCTGGGTACTAGCCCTTTTGATAGTAGTTGTCATGTAGTGTTGCCACAAATATTGTGATTAATTTGAATAAAGGTAGTAATCTCGGGAAGCTACACTATCCCAATAGTAGTGTTGCCATATTATATTATATAGGTAATCAGATGCCCATTTTGTTCGTACTAATCACCGATTTTAAAAATTATTTAACTGATAAATATCTACACTATCCAAGTCTCTGTTCTCCTATCCTCTTTCTCGCTCTCTTCTTTCTTTCATTCTTTTTTGCTGTCAATATGGATAAGAGTATGCATGTTCACGTATAACTTCAAAACGACTGCACCAAATTGGATAATTCTTTCTCTGTTGTATTTGTTGTTCTAAGAGCAAAGTTTGTGAGTGAGTGAGTGAGACAAAAGAGTGAGCAAGACAGCGAGATTATAGAATAGACTTCGCATTATAGAATAGAAATCAATGAAGGAACAAGTGAAGGGATGTGTGCGAGCGAGGTGGTCAAGAGAGTAAGGCTGAGTTTCATGCGAGTGAGTCAAATGAAGCGATTCTATTGGTACTTAACAAACACATCCCTAATAGACTTATTAGAAAGCAAACAGTGAGAGTCGTATGTAACATTTGCATTACATTTACATTGATTGGTTTGTCTGTCTGTTATACTTTCGCTTTGATTACTTTTGACCCGCGCGTATTTGTTCGCGTGCTGCTCCGCTCCTATGGGTCGTAGCGAGATGTTAAATAGCCTAAGTTACTCCTTGTTACATCAGCTATTTGCCAGTGAAAGCCCCATTAAAATCGGTCCAGCCATTTTAGAGATTAGCCGGAACAAACAGACAGGCAGACAAAAATTGTAAAAAAAAAATATTGTTTTGGTATATGTGGTGTGTGCGTGTATACATCCATATGCACTTAATAAAAAGCGATTATTTTAAAATTACAAACAGACAAACCAATTTTATTTATTTGTGTGGACTAGCGGCCCGTGCCGGCTTTGCACGGGTGGACGTTTAATACACCGGCGCGTCGGCATTTGTTGTTTATATTGACACTTTTAATTTCGTAATATCTTTTGAATGGAATGTCCGATTTAAATAATTCAAAAAGTAATCAACAGGTATTGAAACTGTCTTAAATACGAAATTAATTTGGATAAGAATTAATACAAAGGTATGTATTACATGGTCTGACTTTGATAGGCATTTCTATCAACTATTGAAATGTAAAAAAGTAGTTACAGTGACATAACTACAATAGTTGAACATATGGTCTCGCGGAGTTTCTTGTAGATATTGATACGATCTATAATATTGTAGAACATTTTTTGTTCTATCATCAATACTTTCCTCAGCGCATGCGATGAGACATTTTACGGCTAATTTTTTTATACCTTGGGTTGGTTTTAGTAAGAATTTCAGAGGATCTCTAATTTTTTCTAGTAATAAATATAGTCTATGTTACTTATAATATTAATGTACATATATATATATATATATATATTAGTCGACTCGGGAAACATCGTCCACGAAATTTAAATTAGGTATAATTATGTGTACAATATTTTCAGCTTCACTTTCGTCATCTTCATCCATTCCATTCTCTCCCACGGGAACGGTCCTTTATTTGAGATAAAAAGTACCCTATGTTTTAATCCATCTTTTAAAGTATTCGAGTATTAAGTTACATTCAAATCGGTTCTGCCGCTTTAACGTGAAACCTGTACAAATACGGTAATACTATGATTTTGTTATATGTGTTGTTAATAGTTTGTTATGACGTTGGCAATACTAATTTGAGTAGCAAGCTGTTATTTATGACGTTGGTAGCATTGAATTCAGTAGCACTTGTACTTACTCGAATGTTGGGCAACTGATAAACACCAATCGAAGAAGTAGGGATTGCTAAATAAATACGTTGTCACGACAGAATAATGGGGATGGTATTACCTATTATACTCTGACTGTAGGTTCACTCACTTTTTATATATATATATATATATCGGAGGTGTGAGTTAGGTTAGCCTAGTGTTAGGTTAGGTTTATGTTAGTCTAATCTTAGGCTTAAACAGTGAAACTAAGCAGTGGAGGTGAGTGTTGTAATTACTTAAAGGGAAGCCTGCCTACACCTTGCTCACAAGTCCAAGGCACTGCTTGGGTTCCTGTCATAATAGAGATCGTAACGTTTAGTTATATCCTGACCGTGTCGCGCCCGTATAGCTTTTGAGATAGGGCATCCATCTATATCCTTTTTAATTAGTTTCCGACATATATATAAAAGAAAAAGTGAGTGAGACAGAAGAGTGAGCGAGTTAGTGAGATACTACGCAGAAATTAATGACTATAGTGAGTGAATGAATGATTTTGATACAATTCAGCGAGGCGAGGGCGGATCGGCTAGTGGTTACTAAACGACATTAATATGGTGGATGGTTAAAATGACTGTAGACTGTTTAATTGATTATAAGGAGTTCATTGACCTCATATATTATGAACAACCCCATATTAGATGTAATTTAAATAATATGTAATAGTAAAAATATATGAATACTAGCTGTGCCCGCGACTTCTTCTGCGTGGAATAGTGTCTTTCTTTATTGTATTTAACACTCTTGAGGGTAAAACTTTTACAAACTTATTTATATATATATATGGAATCAATCTGCCTAAACAATAAGTTCCAAGCTTCTAGCTCTAAAAATGACGATACTTCCATACAACTTTTTATCCCCCCCTTTCAACCCCTTACAACACTTTTTTTGCATTGAAAAGTAGCCTATGTCTGTCTTTCTCAGGCTCTAAACTATCTGTATACCAAATTTCATTACAGTAGTTTTGGCGTTAAAGCGCGACAGACAGACAGAATTATTTTCGCATTTATAATATTAATAATAAAAAAAATGTTTTTTAGTAAGTAGTAGTTTAGTAGTAGATGAGTTTGATATCTTGAAAATAGAGTTGGCGCATGGGAGGGGGGCTCCCCTTTACCATTTAAAATACATTGAAAAAATCTTCCTTTATTTTCATTGTATTGTAAATCGAGAAAACATTTTTTTTCTAATTTTCCTTTTCGTTATCTTGTAGGTAATTAAATTCTCTACATAAAAGGTCAATTTCATTTTTCCGCTAAAACACATAGGAAAAAAGTTACAGGGCTTTAAGTAATCCTGTACACCGCAGTAACACTCAAACGACAATATTAACATGTAATCTAGATGGAAGCCGAGCAGTGCCTGGATTATAACCTCAACCTCGCTACCAAATAATAAATTACATTACTCGCCTAGCACCACGCCACAAATCAACACTACACCTATTAGACTAAACTCAATCCTATCGGAACGAAAACTCGAAATAATTTCATTTCATTTGTTTGAACGCGCTAATCTCAGAAACTAATGGTCCGATTTGAAAAATTCTTTCAGTGTTAGATAGCCCATTTATCGAGGAAGGCTATAGGCTATATATTATCACATTGCGACCCATAGGAGCGAAGCATCACGCGGTCGAAGTCGCGTCTGTCGACTAGTATAAGTATAAAAATCCGTAAGATGATTAGTTTAGATCAGATTCGACCTAGATCTGCTGGAGCCACGCCAGCGAGCAGCGCCTCCAAGGTGACTTTGCACAGGAAACGTTATTATCAATAATCCTTATAATAAACTAGATTGTATTATTAATATTCGTATACGTTTAGTTTCAAAAACACACTAAACAAAGTCGAATTCTACGATATCTCTATAGAAATGGAACCAGTGATGTGTTGACCTGTCTGTCGCGCTTTCAGGCCATAACTACTGAACCGATTTAAATGAAATTTGGTACACAGATAGGCCTGAAAAAGCACAAAGGCTACTTTTCAATACCAACAATTTTATTATTTTTTTTTTACAATTTTTGTCTGTCTGTTTGTTCCGGCCAATCTCTGAAATGGCTGGACTGATTTTGACAGGACTTTCACTGGCAGATAGGTGATGTAACAAGGAGTAACTTAGGCTATTTAACATCTCGCTACGACCCATAGGAGTGGAGCAACACGCGGACGAAATCACGCGGGTCGGCTAGTCCACACTATTATATAGAGAAAAGATTTGATTTTTTGTTTTGTTTGTTGCGAATAGGCTCTAAAACTACTGAACTGTTTTTGATAATTCTTGCACTGAAAGAAAGCTATATCCTTTTCGGGTAACATAAGCTATGTGATGTTGCCATAAATATTATAATTAAAAAGGTATGGCGATTTAAGTGCCATAAAATAGTTATTTCGCAAGAATAAGTAAATATTTTTGGAGTCACAAATCCCATTTTAAAAATTCTTTTACAGATATAAATCTATCTCTCTTTCATTTTTATCTTTCTCTCTTTACTCCCCCCTTTTATGCTTTCTTCCATGCTATTTAAATCTAAACTAATAATAAGAAGAACTTTTGATTTAATTTGTCGTCCATAGGTGATTGCATCATCGACATAATTTGTATATCGTGCACTTCACCCCCTTTCTGAAACTGTAATTTATCTCTGAACCAAATTTCATCAAAATCGGTACAGTGATTAAAGCGTGATTGTGTAACAGACAAGACAGACCTATCCGTCAATAGATGGCGTAAATAGTTTATTAAACCGATTTAAATGAAACTTGGTATACAGAGCCTAAGAAAGGACATAGGCTACTTTTCAAAGCGAAAAAAGGGTTGTAAGGGTTTGAAAGGGGGGGATGAAACGTTGTATGGAAGTATCGTATGTGTCTTATTTGTAGAATAATTAGCCTAAATAATTAAAAATGCTGCCCAAAGACACTATTTCATGCGGACGAAGTCACCGGCACAGCTAGTTGTATAATAAAGTATTAGTTTTTATGATTTTTTAATTAGGAAATTATTTGAATTTTCCTCAAGCTGTAATCTATCTCTGAACCAAATTTCATCAAAATCGGTACAGTGATTAAAGCGTGATTGTATAACAGACTACACAGACCATCTATCCATCAATAGATGGCGTAAGGAGTACATTAAACCGCAGTTTAGTTTGTTCGGTTTATATTCTTAAGTATTACCTACGTTTCTTAAGAGACACTTGATTATCTACTTTCTATTGTGCATTGAAATATCATTGATTTGACTTGTCGTCCATACTATTATAGGTGAATGTTTTTCTAACTTTACAAAGGGGAACCATTTTCCTCGCTAATGGAAAGCTTTAATCTAAAGCAGCTTATTTCATTTCCATTTTGTACTCCATTATTTCCTATTTGGCTTTAAAATTTCATAACTTTTCATTTATTAAAATCCTCGCTGTTTATATGCAAATGTACCTATTTGTTGTTTGTTGGTTTATCCTACTAACATGCTGTAACTTATAACGAATATTCGGCTATTTCGATATTTGATCAAATCAAATTAAATCAAATCATTCATTTGCCCTCTAAACAGCGTACAAATATTTAGATAAATAAACGCGAAAGTTTGTAAGGATGTACGTTTGTTACTCTTTCACGAAAAAACTACTGAATGGATTTTGATGAAACTTTACAATAATATAGCTTACACATCAGAATAACACATAGGCTATAATTTGTGAATTATCCAAAACATATAGGGTGTGAAAACGCGGGGCGCATCTAGTTTTCTAACTAGGCGCCACATAATTCGCAGCATTTAACAACAAAAATGGCGACAATGTTGATAACATTATTTGATACGGATAGAGATTTATTAGTGGAAGTGAATGTTTCTAGTAGTAATTTTAGTTTCAATTTAATTATAAATATAAAAAGATTAATCAATTAAAAATATGAATGTAAATTAATTTAAACAAAGGCCGTTCATTTATTACGTAAGACGATTTAGGGGCGGAGAGGGGTCGACCATGTCTTATTTTTTCTTAAAAGGGAGTCTCGATAGTTCTTACGTAAGCTCACAATGCGAAAAGTAAAAATTATACTTTGAAAAAGCGCGGACACAAACACGAGTGACGAGGTTCGCTCGGATCGATTGCGTTTTGAGACATTAGTCTTACGTAATAAATGAACGACCCCATAGTTATTGAAGTTTATTTTTAAAACTTACAAATTAAACCTTAACTTCTTGAAACTATTGCTTTATAACTCGCCATTTGAATTATTTTTGTTAATTGCGTTCCACTCCATTCCACTTGGGTTAACAAAAACGTAGGTTTTTCACGTTTATTATTCGCTAAATAATAAACGTGAAACCGAAGGTCGTGATCGTGGTCGCTGTGAACGCTAAGTGGAAAGCACCCTATTTAACATTTTGAAAGCAAACACAAATTTATTATTTTTTGTACACAGTTAGTTTTTTAATAAAATATTATTAAAAAATGTTATGTTATCAAATATTATTTTTGTCATTTTTGTCTGTTTATTTGTGGCCGCGTCACGATAACCGGATACTTTATACCTCAATTAAAAAAATAGGAAATTTTTTATCCCGGAAAAACGCACAATTACTGTGTGATTGAGTGATTTTAGTGATAATATACAGCTGAAGGGATATGAGCAAAATAATGAACTAGTTTGTAGCTTGAATCAACAAATAGGATACATTTATCCTAATGTCGGAGTTCCTGTGGGATCTAAAGACTTTATTCGTGCAAGAATAACAAATATGAAAGTAATGAAATTTGGTACAAATATAATTTATCTTAGAACAAACTCAGCAGTCATCTGAGTCGACTAGTTTCTAATATAATCAAATTAAGTTTCTGTTGACTTATGTAAGTTTTGTTGTAATCTTCTAAATGTATACATTACTAAAAACTGTTTCGATTACAAACAGACATACAGACGGCGTTAAACATTAACATTTCATGCTCTATTATCATTAATTACTAGCAGCTCCAGTATAAAGGCAAAGAGACTGCATAATCGACGCCTGAATGCAAACTTGCAAAGCGCCGGCGCTATGAATAATATATTGACAGTGTTGTTCCAACTTTATACTCCAAGAGCCCTCGCTAACCAGACCTAAGTTACAATATACAGAATGTTACAAATGGGGCCTCATAACGAGTCCATTCACAATATTTAAGAACCGTAGTAACGCTGTTTAATATATTCCAATAAAATAAAAAAATATTATTATGTTAGCAACACTGTTTATAAAGTCGTAGTATCGGGTAGATCATTTTATATTATTTCAAGTATACCGACGTGAAGACAATATATAACCTTTAGTGCGATAGATTAGTCTCAGTCTCTCTGGTGTTTTCGTGCAGTGAACATGGAAGGTAGTGTTATAGTGTCGTGATTAAGGTTACCCTTCTCGAGGTCCACGTAAGTTTACTTTATTATCTATTGTCGTTAGCGAGGTCGAGTGGTGGAGGTGAGAGTTAATATATTATGAAAGAGCTCTTTAAACCTGCTCCTGGGTCTCAAGCCCTCAGTCTAAATTGCATGTGTATACGTAGCTGTACAGTAATGGGTATCATATTTCTCTCGTGTCTATAGCAATTATTGTCATTGATGCGCAAACCCTATTTCAGTAATATTAGAGAGTAAACTACGCAGAATTGCTACGTCAAACGCCTCTTCGAATTCCGTTTGTTTCCGAAGGAACTCGCAGAAGTTCCTTCTGGGTGCAAAATCGGAGGGTATCGATTGTCATCACGAAGAATTCGCCAAACAGCAACATGGTTTAAAGAGCCGGTAGAATGTAGTCGTCTTGACATGTTCAGAAATCACTGGTACGAAGGAAGGCGTCGCTGTTCAGTAGGGGGTTCTACCATCGATAAATCATTGCCGATACAGTTCGCGAGCACGATTTAAATTGCTATCATATCGTAATATTCCGAGTTAGAAAGCATCGTTATTTTGCAAAAAAAATTTTATAATGTACTTGAGTCCTTGTATTGAGGTTGCAAAAATAATTGAATGAAAAATAGATAAAACATTAAAGTAGACAATTATTAGGTAAAATAGGTACGTAGGGCTTTCTGTTAAATAATCTGGTTCCCTGACATGACAGCTTACTAGGGTTGACAATATTTTTGGCTTAGATAATTATTTATATTTTTACGGGGTATTTTGTAACACCTTGTATAATCTAAAACATTTGGAAGGACATTGCCATGAATCACTAATTCAATATCTTACAGTTTTGAGCATGGAAACATGTAAATATTTTACTATTAATTTCGTAATTTTTATGATATCCTGTCTTTATTATATTATTTAAATTATATATAATTACTAGCTGACCCAGCAAACGTTGTTTTGCCATATAAATTTTAAAAAAATTGGTGTGGGCCACCCTTATCACTTAGGGGTATAAAAATAAATGTTGACTGATTCTCAGGCTTACCTATCTACATAAAATTTCATAAAAATTTTGGTAACAATCACCGCGACATGAGAATTTTATATATTAGAGAATAAATTAAATTATTCAGATTTTATACTCTATAGCCAGAGGTATATTATACGTAGTTTCGTATTTCAAGACTCGTGTATTCTACCGCCATCTGCCAGACGGCTAGTGCAACCATTGGTAGTAAGTTATGAAAACTTTTCCTGGCTTTAGACTCAATTCTCTTTATATTAGTTTCCGCCTCGTCCGAAAGATGTCACTTCACCCAAAATATACAAACCGCTCACAATTTCCATTGCCAAAATATTTTGTTAAATCTGTAACAAGTAAAAATAATTTTCTGTTTCAGTGACGTACCGCCGATCAACAAACTCTATGTATTCTCAACAGTTAGCTTTTGATTTCATCATTACCCGTCAATCATTAATGATAAACCATCAATATAAGATGAGCGCGCGTTAGGCGACCGTCTGAGTTATTCCCAGCTCGCGGGGTGTGCGGGGAGTAGCGGGGGCGGGGCGGTGCGCGGGCGCAGGCTCAGTGTGGCGCGCGCGGCCGCCGCCATGGGCAACCAATCCTCCGCACACTCGCATAGGGCCAGGAAGAACGTCCACTGGAAGTCAGCAGGTGATTATGACACCCTCAGACTCACACATCACGCACCCCCCGCCAGGAGCACGCCCACACGCGCGCGTGACAGACGCTCACCGACGCCCCAGCCTACACAGCTATTTTTAAAAAGACCGCTCGCTACGAGCGTGGCACACCAAAACAAAGCCCTGGGTTCTTGTACAATTACACGAGCTTTATTAGCGACGTAATATTGATTTATTGTCTCAAGACACAATAATACATATACTAGACACTGAACTCGCTTCGATGCCCTAATTACCAATCGTATGTTTTCTAATTCCAGGGCGGCCGGCAGTGCCGGGCAAGCCGGATATCATCCCGATCTTATCGGACGACGAGCCCAACGCGATAACATTGAAATGGGCCCCGCCGGCGCACGACGGAGGAGCACCACTGCGTGGTTATCAAGTGGAGTGCAACCGGCTCGGTTCGGTGGACTGGGTCCGCACTGCGCCACCTGTCGTGCTTCGACCTGAACTTCTACTAACGGGGCTCGAGCCTCCACATCGTTATCAGTTTCGAGTTGCGGCTATTAATGCCGTGGGTCGATCCGACTACAGCGAACTCTCCGACGTGCTGACCGTCAGTTCAGATGGCGCCGCTCAGCACCCGCCACTATTCCTGCAACACCTCGAAGATGTAATCACTTTAGAAAATGATAAGACAGAGTTCCGTGTAACGTTTTCAGGATCTCCCGCTCCTACGATAGCGTGGTTTAAGGATGATTACGAGATATTTAGCAGCAGAAGAACGGCAATATCCACAACTGAATCCTCCAGCGTCCTCGTTTTCCATCAAACTTTACCGAGTGATGAAGGTGAAATTAAATGCACTGCCACCAACCGTGCCGGTCACGCCGTCAGTAGAGCCAGGCTGTCGCTGGAATCCGCCCCTAAGCTGCGCTACCCGAGACAGTACGAAGATGGATTATTATACGAAATAAACGAAACAGTATTTCTGAAGACGACCATAGTGGGAAAACCTACGCCAGTTATAGAATGGCGACACGACGGGCAAACGATAGCTGTCGATGACCGTGTTCAAATATCAAATACTCCAAAATTTTCAATGTTAAAGATAAATTCCGCGCGACGAAGTGACCGAGGAGAGTACCAGGTCCATGCAAGGAATAATATAGGAGAAGATACTGCATCTTTCCTCGTGACCATTACTGCTCCACCTGACCCGCCTAGAAACGTGTCAGTGACAAGACAAGTCGACAAATCCGTCACTTTGGATTGGGAAGCGCCTGAGGATGACGGTGGGTGCCGTATCGGTAACTACGTGATTGAATATTACCGAAGTGGCTGGAATGTGTGGCTCAAAGCTACCACGAGCCGTAAGACAAATGTTACACTATTCGATCTAATCGAAGGAAGCGAATATCGGTTTCGCGTAAAAGCTGAAAGTCCATATGGAATGAGTGCACCGAGTGTTGAATCTGCTCCAGTCAAAATTCCTGGTAGAGCGGTGGACATGGAATTTTTAGCCGTGGAATCTCGCATTATAAACGAAGTGTTGACTAAAGAGGAAGGGGCAGTGCCAGTTTCTCCTGCACCTAGACGCAAACGACAAGCTGCTCTTCAATCTCCATCTGCCGTCCCAGTGGCTGCATCACCAGTTCCTCTTAGGAAACAGAAAAGAGTTTCAGCTTCTAATGAGGGTACGAGCAACGAGTTCATGCTGGTGCTATATCCAGAGAACAACAAATCTGAAAACAAAACCGGTGAGTATTTAATCTATTTATTTTTAAAACAATTTTTATATTGACAAGACTATCTATATCTATATTCGCTATCGCTTCGCTGAGATCGAGTGGATTTCTGTGCCCTTGATAACTATTTATTTATATTTGTTATAAAGTGTTGGTGTAAATTTCAAGTTAAAGTGATATTTTTCCTTCCCTTGTTAATTTAATTTAGCCATCCCCGTTTACCCTTTCAGGGATAAAATTTCGTGAAATCTCTCCTCAGTGAGATAGTCTTTATCTCATCAGTACTTTAAGTCACAAAAAGAAACTTCTGCCAAAATGTTAAGAGATAATTTTGACAACTTTAAACTTTTTTTGAAAACTTTACTGAGATAAAGAAATGTATTATATAAATTCTTGTTGCGAATTTTCACTAAAAATATTTATAAAATGTGTTTCTTACCTGTTAATGCAAAAGCGAATTAATACGCTTTTACTTCGGCATCGAGTAAACAAAAAAAAACAGCTAAGTATTGGCGAATATTTCACTAAATTATTCTTCCAACCAGAACTTTTATTTTACGTGAAATATTAAATGATTATCATTAACGTTTTTACGTTGAATGTTTGTGATTCAACAATTTAAAAATTTCTAAACAGATTTCAACGAAATTTATACACTACTAGCTGTGTCCCACGGTTTCACCCGCTATATTTTGGATAATTTACACTATATCATTATAAATTATAGCCTATGTGTTATTCTGATGTATAAGCTATATTATTGTAAAGTTTCATCAAAATCCATCTAGTAGTTTTTGCGTGAAAGAGTAACAAACATCCATAGATTCTTACAAGCCTTCGCGTTTATAATTTTAGTAGGGTAACCCAGCCTCGCTTCGCTGAGGTCTATTCACACTGTTAACTCACTCACTCTACCCGCAACTATGAATCATATATCTCTCATCGTTAAGGCAGCGTTCGTAACAAACGTTTTTGTTCGACCGTTCTCTCTCCGACTTACTGCAGCAAATCCGACTACCATGAAAAAGTCTTTTCATTTTTCGGGTTAATATATAGTCTATGACACTCACAAATAATGTGGCTTTCTATTGGTAAAAGAATTTTCAAAATCGGTTCAGTAGATCCAGAGATTACCCCCTACAACATCAGAAACTCGCAAACTTTACCTCTTTATAATATTAGTATAGAATCTATACTATAGAACCAAGATATGTAGGACACTTTTTTACCTAAGTAAAATTCGCAGACAAATGTCTGTCATAATAGTTCTAGTGGATATTTGGAAACATACGGAATCATTTTATAGCTAAAATGTGTTGAAGTTATTTGGCCTACTGCTATTATTACGCTGACGCCTAAAATATAACGTAAAATCGTATCCGCAGTTAACCACAACGAACAAACAAGAAAATGCAAGCTTTTGTATATCATTGAATATATTGTTTGTATTCAGCGAATTTCTATATCCTTTAAGAATAAAATCGTGATGAATCTTAAGTATTATTCTGTGAAGGTTCTTGGCCCAAAATAAAGTCATATCAAAATCAATAATCTTAAAGAAAAATTACATCAAAATTAATTTAGCAATTTACTAAATGATAATGACGTAACAAAATGTTTCGTCGATCAAAATTTAAGTTTACGTTCAAAGTTATATTTTTATTTATATATAGTGACCTAACGTGATTGTCTTATATTGGCAGCATGATTAAATTCTTAAACAGCTATGTGGAAATTGTATGGCATCATTAAATTACGCAAGCGACATGTCTGTTTACTTTTAGATGAATTAGTAAATGTTTTGATTGGATGTAAAACTTTCGTGATATTAATTACTTATAGCCAATATTTTAGACAGCAATTTTAACTGAACTTGCGAAATCTTAAAATAGTTCTTATAATATCATAAAATTTGTTTGTGCTCTAATTTTCAGAGAAGAGAAAGTCGTTTCAATTAGACCTGGAAGATGCCTTATCACCACCACCCATCTCGCTGTCCGCACCAGAACTCAGCTCACGATGTGTCATGCCCTTCAAAGCACTTCGCAATGCAGTGAGTTCAACGGAATTACTCCATGAACGAGCCATGGCAAGATTCTACAAAGCTGTCGCCATGAAAGAAGAACAAACAAAAAGTAAAGAAGAAAAACCACTTCGACACGAACCCAATCACATTCCGTTTAACAACACAAATAGCTTCGATCGAAACGATGAAAACGATTTACCAAAAATAAATGAAAGTCAATATAAGCCTAAATCACTTGATATATTTACGAAGTCGGAATCCTTGGAAGCTAAAGAGAAAAAAATTTCAACAGCCCCTCGCCAAGATTCAGATACATCAGATAAATGGCAACATATGTCTTTCGATGAGGACTACACCGCTAGTACTGTTTCTAGTGACGGAGAATATTCAGAGGAAGAAGACGATAGTCTGGTAGCTGAGGATGAAGCGAGAGAAAACCAATTAATGGACGAAGAAGAAACATATAATCCAAGAAATAAGGTAACGAGACCATCTCCTGTAAAAGAATCCTTAGAAGAGGAAGAGGAACCTGAGGAATCGGAACCTATTATACTATCGCCTCTACCAGACCCTAACTTTGTACCAAAACCAATTCTAAAGAGAAGAGAGGCAGATATCGCAGAAAAAAATATACAATCAAAAATTACGAAACAAGAAAAGTACTTTCCGACGAAACAGAAAAAAGAGGATAAAATTAATATATTTAAGAAAATTACTAAGCAAAAACCTTTTGGTTTTCCAAAAATACTTAACAAGAAAGAAAATGATAAATCGGAAGAAGAACCACAAATCATTGAGGAAAAATCTGTAAAGAAAGTTGAAAATACAGACGACAAATTTGGAGACGAAGGCCGAACTGTAATCGATTACTACGGTAATATTGTTAAAGAATATGGTAGCCAAAAGAAATCAAATCCGCCTCTGTACCTTAATACCGAAGAATTAAAACATGTAGCCGAACAACAATCAGAGAAAGAAGATACAAAAGAGAATCAAATAGTAGAATCAAAGAAAAAAATCATTAAAAAGTCAGAGATAAAAACGAATTCAATTAAACCAAAAAGCAAGCCAACTACTAATAAGCAAAAAACAAAACCACAAAAAGTGGACAAACTGATGATCCCAAATGAAACTAAATCAAAAGTTCCACCTAATATACAAAATAAGACACAAAAACCACAAATGAGTCAGTCAAAGAGTGCTTTAGACACACAAGTCCTTCTGAAAACAACAGAACGAGCAACTGTTGTCATACCCATTGACTATAAAAAATTAGAAGAAAGAGCCAAAGTTAACGTCAGATCAGCGATAGATTACACTGTAGACGTGTGCCTCCTACTATTGGCTTTCTGGGTCTATTTCTTTAAAGATGAGAGATTGGCCATTCCATTTCTAATCCTCATTATCTACCGTCAGGTACAAGAGACTATATTGCAGAATATCCCTGAATGGATAAACCGCCACACGCCCCAATGGTTAAAAAAGAAAACTTCTTGACTATTCCCAAAAGACAATGTGCGATTATTTGATTGTTGTGAATTGTGTGTTGTGCGATATCGTGAAATACTTAACTAAAATATTATAATGCAAAGTTTTTATATGTCTTGTCAAACATTATAAAATTTTAACAAAAAATCTATTAAGCAACGATGAACTGAGACGTTAGTAATTCATTTTGAAAATTTGTTTTAACTAAATTTAAAGTGTATAAAAAAGTTAAATATGTTCGATTATAAATATGGCTATAGATGTGTTAGGTTTATATCACAATTTAAATTACCTAAGTCTGACTGTGTTCCGCACATTCCTCCGCGAAGAGTTCACGACCCAAAACTTTGCGCTATCCGAGACAAGGGTTTAGTGCTTGGTATATATTACAATGAAAATGTAAAAGGCGAAGGCGCGATATTAACCGCAAGTGCTCAAAATTATGATAAAAAGTGCGGAGGAAAACTTTGGAATCAATTAAAGTTAACCCCCATACCCCGATTAGGAGAGTATAGAGTATTTTACGATTTAGACAGTACATACGGATACGTCGCAGTCGCCGGCCTTGGCACTGAATGTTTGAGATTCAATAGTATTGAGCAGTTAGATGAGAGTAAAGAAGCAATAAGAATAGCAGCAGGTCTGGGTACTCAAGTTCTACAAAAATTTAAGCCCTCTCTAATTCACGTAGAATCATTTGGTAACGCGGAGGCAGCCGCAGAAGGAGCAACACTATCTACGTGGAAATTTCAAGAATATAGATATCACACGAGCACACAAATAGTTCCAAAAGCAAAAGTAGAGCTTTTCGATGACTGTGACTTTGAAGGATGGAAAATTGGCACACTAAAAGCTGAATCTCAGAACTTAGCTCGATTTCTTCAAGAAATGCCTCCTAATCATCTTAATCCAACATCTTTCGCTAAAATTGCGGTAGATCTTTTATGCGAATTAGATATAAATGTCGAAGTAAAAACTCAGGGTTGGGCAGCCAGTCATGAAATGGGTGGATTCGTAGCCGTAGGCAAATCATCGGTACAGCCTCCGCTTTACGTAGAGATCAGTTATTTTGGAGCAGATGAAAGTACTCGCCCTATTGTTCTCATCGGTAAGGGTGTTACATTTGACAGTGGAAGCATTGACCTTAAGCCACTTAAAGATTTACAGTATATGAAGGGAGATATGGCGGGGGCGGCTTGTGTTCTCGCTATAACTCGTGCAGCTGCTTTACTGAAACTGCCTATAAATATTCGGGGTATTCTCCCATTATGTGAATTGATGCCGAGTGGAAAAAGTCCAAAATTCGGTGACGTTGTATCCAGCGCCAACGGGAAATCTATTCACATACGACTGCCATCACGAGAAGGACGTCTGTTAATAGCTGATAGTTTAGTATACGCCAGGAATTATTGGCCTAAATTAATTCTCGATATAGGAACGATGTCTAAGGAGCTGCTTTACACTTTAGGAGGAGCGGCGTGCGCGTGTTACACGAATTCTGACGAATTGTTTTGTTATGTAGAAGCTGCAAGTAGTCAGACAGGAGACAGAGTGTGGAGGATGCCGTTGTGGAAGTTCTACGAGGAGCGCGTGAAGGATTGCAGTACAGCTGACATAGCAAACACTGCGCTTAACGAATTTGGAGATTCCCCGAACTGCGCTGCTTTTCTTAAACAATTTGTATGTGACAGCAAATGGATCCACCTGGATACCTACAACGTGGCATACACGAAAGGTTTAGATTTCCCGTATCTACAACGAGGAATGACCGGACGACCCACCAGGACTGTCATAGAACTGATGTACCAATTACTAGCTAATTCTAAATTGTGATTTCTAAATAATAAACACATTTATCAATTATTGTATTTGCTGTATAATAAATTTGCTAACAATTATTTTGTTTTATTTTTATTTCTACATTACATATCATCAATGCATCGTGTAACACAAAGTCGTGCACATTTCTTGAATTTTTCAACTAAAAGTTCACATTTGAGGGATTCATAACCATAATCATTAAAACACTTTACAATATCTTCTCTTTCTTCAATACAAGATTCATTTTGAACACTAAGACAGCTATCAATGTTGTCCAACATTCGATCTAGTAAACGAATACCATCAGTCATTTCTGTATATTGATTATTTATTTTTATTATATTCTCTTCATTACTTTTGAAACCAAGAAATTTTTTTAAAATTATGAAAATATTCATTACTGTAAATTTTGTTGGAAAGATAATAATAAATCTAGTTGGCCTTGACATAACGACTTCCATAATAAAGCACAAAGCTACCCGAATCACTCTACTAGCCGACCCGCGCACCTTGTTCGCGTGTTGCTCCGCTCCTATGGGTCGTAGCGAGATGCTAAGTAGCCTAAGTTACTCCTTGCTACATCAGCTATCTGCCAGTGAAAATCCAGTAAGACGGCTTACTAATTCTTACGGATAATAATTCTGTCGTGACGGCGTATTTATTTTCTAATCCCTACTGCTTCTATTTATTTTTATCAGTTGTCCAATTCAATTCTACCAACATCATAAATAGCAGGATGTTACTCAAATTAGTGTTGCCAATATTATAATTAACAAAGTTATTTACTTTATTGACAATGAAGTTACTTTTATGAGAATGAAACAAATTTTAATAACATATTAAATATACTATGTAAAGATTAGCATGCTATATTTCCTCACTAAATCAGAATGTAACTTAACGTCGCGACGTATGAATCCAATTCTTAATTGAAATAAAATTATATATTATACTTTTATCTACTCCCATACTTTAAATCCTCTGTAAAAGATTCTGACGCAGTTAGCTTATTGCCAACATTCAAACACCCAATGTCCTAATAACCATTATATCATCCAAACGGATCGTATAATGTACTGAATTTCATAATAACACTCGAATCCCATCTGCGCAAAGAGTTTACTCAACAGACAGACACATTCTTACTGCTCGATGCGTGGTCTGTATGAATTTTTAAAAAAATCAGCCATTCACGCGCGTTTCACTATCTAGAACGACGTGCGTCGTAAAGTAACATATTATTTTATGACGTACGTCTTTCTTTGTTATTTTATTGTTATTTACAAAAAAAATGAGCGATTACCTTCCAACATTAAAGAACATATTGAAGTGAATTATAATAACTGCACTTACAACTGCGTAACACTCAGTAGTGGATGACGTCAAGTCACTAGGAGTGGCTGTCTGTGGAGTGTTAATGTTGCCAGTAAGCTGTTTCAGAATCTTTTATAGAGGATTTAATGATGGGTGTAGATAGTCTTGTATGCACTATTGATAATTAGGATACTATTATCACATGAGTGTTTAAATACCCCTTATTATAACTGTTATAGAGGAAACATTTTAATTTAAAAAAAAAACAACATTTTTTTGCTTTTTTTATTGTTCTAATATGGCATCAAATGACTACCTACATCAGCTACTGAGAAGATAAAATTTCAAAGTCTTTATGGCACTGATTTCTTAATCACTAAGAATATTTGGCATTTTAATCACTAATTTACAGATACTTAAATATTAAGTACAGAATCATTAATCCATTAGTGACTGGCTCTAAACAACAGTCTACGATTTCCCCAGACTGTCCTAGTTAATAAAAATCGTGTTTAACTAATATATCAGAAGAGAGATAGTCTAAGAAGAGAGATTTTCTAATATCAAATATGACTTTAAATTCTAATACTAAGATCGCATTAGGACCAAGCTGAGGCCTGCGGCCTGCAACTACTGTCTAAGTGCTATATTCAATATAATGATACTAATAATGATTAAAGTTTTACAATTCATCCGTAAAGGTAATGTCAGGTTGTGGCTCAATAATCTCAGAATCCTCCGTGTCGCTTATATACCCCTTCTGGCCGGTGTAGTGGGTGGGGTATATAATCGGCGGTTGAGCGGAGAGTGCTCTGAGGGCGCGAACAGGGAAAATAGACTTCCATCGATTACTGAAACACAGTTTTATTTATTTATTTTAACAAATATTAACTAAAATAAAACAAACTAATTTAATCTTTTAAACTTAAGGATATATGTGTTTGCACATGATAGGAATTGTGTATGTGCATATAAGTGGGGGTGGTGAAACTTTGTATGAAAATCTGTTATTTTCAAATCCATTGAAGTTTAACTAATGTTAATATATATTTTTTTTAATACTAGAGCGTTAACACAAATTTAAAAAATATATTTAAGTAATTTGGTGGTAAGAGGTCCCACTTTTGCCTTCCCCTGCTGGGTTATAAATATAAAATCTACTATTTTAATGACCTCTTTTATTGGATATTAATAAAAAAAAAGGCCTAGGTGTGTGTGTAACACTTACATTGGGTGAGAATCGAACATCATGGGGAGGAACTCATCAACTGGCACCAAGTTACTCAATGGTTTCGCATTAATCAGCTTTTGAGCACCATTATACGTCAGAATATAACCCAGGGTCCAGTATGAGTACAGAGGTTTCACCAGGCTATCCGAAATCCTTATCTCATTAGCCTCCAGGATTTTACGACCTAAATATCTGAAAATAATATAACATTGCAACACTTGAAACATATTAATTACATTTCAACTAAAATTTTAAAAAGTTTAAATACTTACAAGAGATCAAATTTAAATCTTTTAGCCTCTAGCAAGACACGATCCAGTTTGCGCAGGAAAAATGGGGTGAAGTACACATCATCCTCTAATATCATTGTCATGTTATAGTTATTTTCAATAATCTGTAAAAAAGTTTTTGTGTATATTGAGCTTGTTCAGACTTGGCAGAGAAACTGAACATCGATGTTTCACTTTTGAAAATATCGATGTTTTTATGAGCGATGCCTAATCAATATTTACATTTAGTTTCTGAAGTTGACTATATTTTTTTAATATAAATAATTTTTTCATTATTATTTAAATAAAATTAAAAAACATGCAATTATTTTTTCCCCCTTTGTTTATTAATGTTAATAAATTATTTTAAAAAAAGAACTAATGAACTTATAGAACCAACATACTGAAAGAGTACTAGTACTCTTCACCATTGGATAACAAACTAAATTGAGCTCTCTCATTCGTGACCGACTATTCAATTCAAACTGCTAGATCTTAGCAAAGTATTGTAATACAAAAAAAATTACCTTATTCCAAAGAGTGTAGTGACTCATAAAACATCCAATTTCTCCTGCATTCATTTTCCTAAAAAATAAAAAATATACAGAATGTGAAACAAAACTAAATACTGCAAAATGCGCCATTTGCCTTACCTGTCAGAACGGGGGTCCCGGTAATGAGGCATCAGGGTGATTTTATTTTCATTCAAGTAGTCATCGCTGAGGTCTCTAAAAAATAATAAAATATTCCATTATATTTTATTAATTAAGTGAATTTTTATATAGTCCTACGGCCAAAATCTAAGATCTTTAGATTATGGACTGTAAATATAGTATTTAAATTTCAATCCGAAATATATCTAGTGATTTTTTTTGGATATTAATGACTCCATCCACTAATGGAGTGGGAGGAGATGAAGAGAATCTAAATATAGTAATAATCTTTAAGCTTGTTTGAGAAAGGCTCTTTTTAAATACATATCATGTCAGAGAGAGGAAAACAGAGAGATATAGAAAAAAAAAGAACCAAAACATGTTTATAATCACAAAGTTTCCGATTGACAGTTCCTAACTATCATGTTCTCGTGCAGTACCGTCCTAAAGTTATGCCAGAGAACGAGTAAAGCCTGAGGGTGGTAGTTAGCAATATTAGTATCATAAGTATATATAGTATTAACTTGGTACTGACTTGCCATCTACTGCAGCAAACACCTCAACATCCATTCCCAGTTCTTTAAAACTTTGCTGCATGAGTACTTTTCTTTCCGTGCGCCTTTCAAGATTAATCATAAATATCTTATCCATGCCAAGTTTGGAAGGTTTGGGATAACGTAAAAACCTTTTCAGCTTCTTATGAACGGGAAGAATTAATTTTCGGCTCAGCGCTTTTAACTTTATATTTGTTGTTCTTTCCGCTTCTTTCTTGGCATCCGAAATTCCTGGTACAGGCGCTGTGACGTAACCGTAATGTTCTTTATTGGATAGAATCAGCGGTATACCTAGGAAATTTATTGGATGGTTAGAGTAAAATGTATGAATGGACGAAAGACCAAGGAATGTTAAAACGAATTTACCATGATTTTTGGCGGTAACGGAAAAAACAACAATATCGTCTGGCTGTCCATCATAACCTTGAGCCTTTTCGGGATCGTAAGCAAGAAGAGAAGATTTTTTATGTGCCAAATTAATGAGCACAGCCGAATGGACAAGCGGCACCACATGTTCACTTACAAGACGACGAGCAACAATTTGCTCATAATTTTCTGTGCTCAAGTAAGTGTATTGCTTTGTCATGCCGTGCCTAAAACAAGGGAAATACTTGATAAGTATTCTCTATGGTAAATTTTCCATATAAACATAAAAACGAATACATTAATCTTTGGGAGGATTTAACCAACAAACTATCTGATCATACATGCAAAATATTAATTTAAGTTTTTAATATGACTTGTGACGTCATAAGCAAAACATGCGCTTTTAAACCGTATTGTGAATATTGTTAATGGGATTTATGAAATTAGTATAATAAAATGAAAATTTGATGAAATATTCAAGCATATAATAGAAAGTTGTTACTTTTATATTCATAGTAATTATATTTAAGACATTTTCAATTGTATCATATAGTAAAATCCTCACCAATCGGCTTGAGCCCTATCTCAGACATCAGTACCATCATCAGTCTGGTTGCAAATATTGCAGCAGTCGTCCCTAAAAGGCAACTCATAGTTTAGTTCACAAATCAACTACAACTACAGCACAAACATTACACTACCACTACCCCCCTATTACCCAAAATATGAGTGAATCAATATATTTACTTATATTTTTACTTAGGGACTCAAAGTAAACGTTTAAAGTTTACGGAGGCACTATTCGCGATGACATGAGGGTAGAATGGAATTACGATATTATAACGTTTGATTAATAACACGACTTTATAGTTCTTGGATTTCTTTTTGTGAAAGGAGACTCGATATGACCACATTAGGCGCTGAAAAATAGCATCAAAATGATTTGTAGGTAATATCCTGAGTTTATTTACAATAAAAACGAATTGTTTACAAAGCATTGACTTATGGAATCACATTCAGCACTTAATCGTGTCTGAGGTAAACAAGATCCAATTCCACATTAGTCTTTAGAGAGTAGATTATTACTTAATCAGTTCAACTATTATAAGTTTAACGCGCCCACCATAATAGACCGAATTTGGTGCGCGTTTTTTATTTGAAAGGTAATTTAATCGAGATGGTTCTTAGGTATGTATTGTGAAGATCTGGTCACCCATCTGGTGGTGGTTGGAGACTATCAGCTCATTGCTCACTTGAGATAGTCAACTTTCCAAGTTCGTTTGATTTCCAATTAAATGTGATGTCACTTCGGTGGTAATTTTAGTACTTGGCAACCTTGAGAAGATGTTACAGCATTAAGTAGTCTGCTCTGTATCCAACTCCTCAGTTGGAACCTCCCACCTTACAAATTGGGAAATGACAGACACGTCATACTAAGCGGACGTTACACAAACACACTACCTCCTTATGACGTATGTATGTATTTATTTTAATTATAACACTGCATATTAAATAAAAATAAAATTGTACGTAATAAATAGAATATTTCGTCCGCTACTTTTTTTCAAATCCTTTAATGACTATTCTGCGGTAGGTAGGGGGGTCACCTTAGGGGTAGCTAATTATCATTATTGTTCTGAATGATATTTTCATAGGTACTGTTAACGAATCTGTATTTAGGTTTCGTGCCCACAAAGATAAAGGGACGACATCTTCTTCACTCAACTCCCGAAAATTGCCGAAGGTGTCATGAATCATATTGGTTACTATGATAATAATAATAGCCTATTATTCAGATCACAATTCACATATACAGTAACAGCTTTCAAAGTTGTACGCAATATGTTGTGTCTGCTTGCCCATGTAGGGTAAAGGCCTCCTCCAATCTGTGCCACATGCATCTGCTTAAAGCGGTTCGCGTCCAGGTTCCACCCGCGATGGCCTTAATGTCGTCCACCCACGTTTTTGTAGGCCTACCACGTATTCTTTTTCTATTTATTGAAAACCAATGTATTAACTTTTTACTCCATTTATCCTTTTCTATGAATGGAAAAAATTATTGGAAACGGGTCGTTAGGCTGCGTTTCCATCAGAGATGAGCGAAGATGTCTAGCGAAGGGTGTGTATTGTACATATACCAAATTTTTTAACTTCATATACATCACATACTGCAACGATGTGTAAAATTGTTAGTTTAACCAAATATAAAATATATTTATATGTGCAAACGTTGGACATATGTTTTGTGAACTTTGTAAAAGACTTGGTGTCTGATAATTAAGTAATAACCTAAGAAAGATAAAAGTATAAGGATTTTCAATTAGTCCGGTTAGTCCAGTATTTACTGCACTCCAATAAGTATTCATTTTATAAGAAAGAAGATAGAGAGTAAAAGTCGTTTGCTAAGCAGTGATGGATTGAGAATGTTAAGGCCCTCGACTCCCATGTAACACCAATGTATAGGCAGTTAAAATCTGTCTGGGAGTAAAGCCTTTCAAAGTGTTATGCACAAGGGAAAATATTAATTATAATACGACAATATGGTTAGCATAAACATAAAGATGATGTTGATGAATCAAGATGCAAAGCACTATATTTCAATTTAGGATTCCCCCCAAAGCAAAACTTTGTTAGTAGGTAATTGTAGATTTAATTGTAATCTGAAAATCTACATAAACAATTATTTCAAATTTTTATTAAAACAATTACTTGCCCAGTTTGAAATTTAATTACTTTTTGAATAACTTCAAAAACAGACTATACGACGGCCTATATACAGACGACCCTTGTCTGTCATAAAAAAAAACTTAGATGACCGCAATTCTTGCTGCATAAACTTACCAGAAGTTAGAGTAATAGTCATCAGAATCTAACATGGGAGCAGTCACTACCTCATCAATGTGTATCAATCTGTGCAGTACCCTTCGGTTTACCAATACAACATCAGCATCCAGCATCTAAAAGCAAAAACATAGTATGTAACTAAACAGAAAGCGTAGAAAGACTGATTGACCTAGATAACAAAACCATTTAGTCTTGATCGGTATCAGAATAAGGATAATGATGATATAAAGGAACTCACGAATATGTATTCAGACAAAATGTTCCTAGCATAATCTAATGCCTCTTGTCGCAGTCTATTAACATGTTGATGTCTGATCGGTGTCCAGGAAGTTCTGTTCATCTCATCTGCATGGTAGGGAACTGATTTTCTAAGGGTTATGTTGAAGTCAAAATATCCGTCAATGTATCTCTGCTGCCAGTTCTCTAGAATGTTTACAGTGTCATCCGAATTGTAGTCTGAGTATATCCTAAAAAAAACGATAATTTTTATACATTTGGGAAATATACAATATTTAAAATCTTAAAACTTAATACACAAGATATAACACAAAAATCAATAAATTATTTTACTAAACATAGTCCTAACTAATATTACAAATGCGAAAGTAACTCTGTTTATCTGCCTGTCGCGCATTCACGCTAAAAGTACTGAATCGATTTCAATAAAATTTATTATACATAAGTCTAGAGCCAAAGAAAGGATAGGCTATTTTTAATGCGAAAAAAGGGTTGTAAGGATGCTGTATGGAAGTATAGACACTTTTAGAGCTAGAAGCTTAAAACTTATTGTTTAGTATGTTGATTCGATATAAATAAATATTAGGGTGGGTCAAAAAATTTTATTTTTTGACCCACCCTTATTTACCATGAAAACATCGTCTGAGTTGACGAAAAAAAAATTCCGGTAAATTTTGAGCCCTTGCTGTTAATGTTAGTATAGTAATAAATCATTTTTTTTAAATAATGATAAAAACATTTATTGTTCGAAAAAAAGAAAATTTTACAATAAACTACTTAAAAACTTAACAATCTCAATCAATAAAAACTTAAAAGTCTTAAAGTAATTTTTTCCATTTGATTTCCATGATTCGCTCCAAGTATTTAAAGCAATATTATAATTGATGTCCTTAAATTGTCACTCTGTAATTGTATAGTTTTTCATTATATGAAAAGAGAGAGAGCGAGAAAAAGTTATAAAAAGAAAAATGATAGAAGAAGAAAAGCGACAGATAATAAAAGAGGTAGGAGAAAATAAATAAAAGAGACTTCTCCCTCGGACAGAGCAAAAATAAAATTGAACAGACAAAGAGTGAGAGAGATAATCGAAAGACATCACAAAATGATCATTCTGAACAGAGATTAAGATAAATTTTTAAGAGAAAAAAGAGAGATGATGAGAGAGAATGATAATATAAAAGAGGAAGAGAGGCATATATGGCAACACTAAATCACCTTGAGAAACTCTTCAATTTAAAAAATGTCCAAGTTATGGCACTTAAATGGCCATATCTTTTTAATTATATATTTATGGCAACACCATATAGCCTATGTTACCCAGTAAGGATGTAGCTTTCTATCGGTGAAAGAATTTGTAAAATTGGTTCAGCAATTTTTGAGCCTATTCGCAACAAACAAATATATAAACAACCAAATCTTTCCTCTTTATATAATAGTGTAGATGTAAATAATGTAGGTAGAACTCAAACTTAATATCAACGGTGCATAGAATGAACAACTAAGTAGTTTGACCACATAAACTATGAACTTAAAATAAATTATTATTTTAATAGAACAATCAATTTTGTAGTTATTTACAAGTTCAGTGTAGTATCTAAACTAGACTTAGCCTGTATTTTAGAATACTAGTTTTTTCCTAACATTAAAATTGATGATCAAAGTTAACTAAAATTACATTTTAAATAAGTAGTTCTAAATTTAGTATTACGATGTAATATTGCAATGTTTTATTTTTTATTTTATTTAGCTTTGTTTTATTTTATTACCTCTACCTGTTTTTATTTGGCGTAAGATATTGTATTTTTACCTATACTTTATTATTTATTATTTACTTTTTTACTTTTTTTTTTTTTTTTTTTTTTTTTACTTTAGTTTTTTATTATTTATTTAATCTATAATAGTTACCATTAACCATTTGAAATTAAACTAAAAAGTAACGAATTTAAAAGTTAACACTATGTAAGAAAATATTATTGAAACAGTTTGTATTAACCGAGGGCACAAAGATCTACCTTACCACTGACAATCTTATTCAAAAAAAGTAAGTCACTCATTTGCCTATGTAAAAACATTGATATAGCTACTGGCACGTAAGTATAGGTTTGACCTTAAATGCTCTCACGCCATTGGTTCTTATGCGACGTTTCAAAGCGGATTGAAATGCCAATATGGCATGCATCACATTCACAATGCGCAACTTTCTCCCACTACTTTTGCTCAGACCTAAAGTTAGCTGCCGCCTACTATACATATTACCCTATCCAGAAAACAATTGTTTTCAGAATAACCATTTCTGTA
Organism: Limenitis camilla; assembly: GCA_905147385.1. Classification (NCBI taxonomy): domain Eukaryota; kingdom Metazoa; phylum Arthropoda; class Insecta; order Lepidoptera; family Nymphalidae; genus Limenitis; species Limenitis camilla. Next base: position 21,086,357 of record LR990224.1, read on the forward strand.
TGCAAATAATTTTGGCATTTGGCAGTAAAAGCATACATTCAACCATTTTGAGCAACAATTTTTTTAGAGCACAGCAAAGCATTTGGAAGCAACACTCAGTAAAAAATAATTTTGCCTAATTTAAAAAAAGTAAACATGTAACAATATTCAAACATATGATTTGTAAATAGCTTATTGTTTAAAGTTAAATAGAAATAAGTGGTGGCAAAAGCACATAACCACTTTCATTATATTTTTCACAAGCTTTACCCGCAACTTCGTTTGCGATATTGAGGTATGTAGTTATATTAGACTACAGTAGATCGTCTGTAGACATATTTAACAATTTTATGAGGTACTCATACTAACTTTGCACCCCCATTTTACCCCCTTAGGGTGTGAATTTTCAAAAATCCTTTCTTATTCCCTACGTTATAAAAGGAATAAAAAATTTCAAGTTTCTAACCCTGTGGAAAAAATATAGTTTAGACCCTGCGTTGGTATGTCAGTCAATCAGCTTCTCCTTTTATATATATAAATAATATATATAGATTTAATAACTTATGAACTAATGTCATACTAATTAACCCCAATAAAATATGTATATAATAACCACGATGTAGTATGAACGCTGAAGACGTGGCCCACTTCTAACACTCAGAGGGGTAAAGAAATACTCAGTAGTATGTGCATCCATATTGCTAGCATTCTAACGTAATTCGCCATTTTGTAGTGGCAGCCATCTTGGATTTGAAATATGTCATAGTGTATATTATTCTACTACACAAGCCCTTTTATTTGATAACTTTATTGAGGAAGTAGTGAAAAAATATTTAATTCGTCATTTAGTAGTGGCAGCCATCTTAGATTTTAAATATGTCATAGTGTATATTATTCTACTAGACAAGAACTTTCATTTAGATATTGAAGGAATTGTGGAAAAAATATTTGATTCGCCATTTTGTAGTGGCAGCCATCTTGGATTTAAAATTTATCATAGTGTATATTATTCTACTAGACAAGACCTTTCATTTGATAACTATATTGGGAGTTGTGAAAAAAATATTTGATTCGCCATTTTGTAGTGGCGGCCATATTGGATATGAAAATTATCTTATGCATATTATTCTACTAAACAAAACCTTTCATTTGATAACTATATTGAGGGAGTTGTGAAAAAATATTTAATTCGCCATTTTGTAGTGGCAGCCATCTTGGATTTGAAATTTATCATAATGTGTAGTATTCTACTAGTCAAGCTCTTTTATTTGATACCCATATTGGAGTTGTGAATAAAATGTAATCAGCTATATTGAGGAGAGGCCATCTTGGACCGATTCTCATGAAACATAGCTAAGAACACTCCTAATTCAACTTTCAAACAAAAAAGAAATCTAATTCGGTTCAACCGTTCAGGAGCTACAATGCCACGGACACAAACAGAGACCTCAAACTTATAACATCCCATCAATTTTGTGTCAGGGGTTATTATTTCTATGACCTCTCAGTAAATATTATTTACACAATATTTTAAACTGTAAGCGAATGTACGGTTATCTTATATTGTCCCGATAAAAATATTTTATAGAGATAAACAAACTAGCACACATTAACTTCCTGTATTGTAACGTGTAAGCTATAAACAAATGTCGATAAATACGTCATTTTTGTAATTATAATATACTAGTCGACTCGTCCTGGCTTCGCCCAAATGCAGTTTACTATGTATTTAACATTACATTTAAGTCACCACTTTATCCCCACCTCGATAGATGGAGTAATTGCACAATCATTTATTTATTTTGTATTCTTAAGATTTATTTTCGACAAAACATGTCCTTCCTCAAGCTCTACTTTATCTCTGCATCATAATTCATCAAAATCGGTTTACTAATTTAAGCCCGATTGTGTAACAGACAGACACCATCTATTTGTCAATAGATGGAGTAAGCAGTTATTAAATTGCAGTTTAGTTTGTAGTCTTAAGTATTACCTATGTTTCTTGAGAGTTAATTTCGATATTATAATATAAGTTAGGAAGTTAGGATGATGGCCTGTCTGTTTGTTTGAAGCTAGGGATGAAACGATACCGTTGAGGTCATCAAGTACCGATACTTACTCAGTATTAATTAAAAAGCTTCAATCAAATAGTTCTTGGAAAATTTATAGTAATAACCATAACAAGTACTAGAATTCTTAATTGATAAAAACAAAATTACAAGAATTTATCAAAAAAAAATTGTTTTCGTAGTGCTTCCCAAAAATATTAATTTTTCCAAATATTTGTATGTTAGGCCATTTTTGGAAGCTGGAAGTGACTGGTGCACTAGCTTTGGAAAATGTTTCACAAGGTACAGAGGTACCATACTGATATGAGTACTTTGGACCGATACCTACTCAATACTTAATTTCAATGTATCAATACTAAAAGTACATGATATCGGAGGAAAGTATTGAATATGTATATATATAATAAGCTACTTCTAGTTCAAAAGTTAAACTCAGAAGCTGCTCATCAATGTAATATGTACTTATACTTTTGATTGGTAAAATGTGCACAGCCAATAAAAAATATTCTCTATTATCTCTAAATTTGCATTATTGGTTGTTAGGCTGGTAATCCAAAATTATATAATAGGATGTTATAATATGAAAAAACCGGAAGCAAAACTCGTTCGCCTAGGCAATCTATACTAATGTTATAAAGAGGGAAAAATTTGTATTTTGGCATGTAACAAATAAATAAAAACTACTGGACCAATATCAAAAATTCTTTTGGCGGCATAAAGCTACATTATTCCTGAGTAACATAGGCTATATTTATTGCTAGATAAAATTAGAGATCCTCAGAAATTCTTACTAAAACCAACCCAAGGTGCAAAAAAATTAGCCATAAAATGTCTTCATCACATGTGCTCCGGACAGTTTTGATAGAACACAAAATGTTCTACAATATTATCGAAGGTATCAACATCTACAAAAAAACTAGACCATACGTCCAACTATTGTAGTTATGTCACTATAATTACTTTTTTTAAATTTTAAGAGTTAATAGAAAAGCCTATCAAAATTAGACCATGTTTTCCGTACCATGTATTAATTCTTATCCAAATAAATTATTTTGTGTTCAAAACAGTTTTAATACCTGTTGATTACTTTTTGAATTATTAGTCGGGCATTCCATTAAAAAATTATTACGAATTTAAAAATGTTATATAATCAAAAAACACGCCTGAGAGGAGGCACCGAAATGTGGGAGAGCCAAAATGTTTATGAAAAGTTATCCACCCGTGCGAAGTCAGCTAGTATTATATAAAGAAGAAAATGGTTTAATGCTTTGGTTATTCTTCAACTTAAGATCTCGTCGCCATTTCGTCCGTTAATTTATAAAGCACATAGTTCGCTTTCGATGTAAGTATTGATTTTCTGCATGCATTAGTCGAGCATGCTCAACAGCCTTTGAAACTCAATAAGGTGACTAAATTAATCAAAATTCGAGAGATGTATTACTTTTTAAGACCTAAGACCTAGCCACAGCTTTACGCTCAGTATTACTAAACTGTCCTAGGTACACGACAAACGCGGTAATGAGACGTCAAATAGTGGCGTAAGTGAGTAGCGACGAGCGACGGGTATGATGCCAAGCGAGTAGTGGAGCATTTTGCGTTAAGAAGTTTTAACCAAAACGCTACACTCTCACGGCGTGGTCGGGCGCACAGCAACATCATATTATTTTAATTAAATCATTCTTAAAATAAAAAAGTCAGATAAAATTGATTTATTATTATATTTATATTCAACATTATACATTTTTTATTTTTAAAGCCGCGTCTGCGCAGCGCATACGTTCGCCATCTCATCCCATCTAGTAAGAGCGATTAACTCAGCACCCTATTCTTTGTAGGGGAGCTGTTGACACGTTCCCGTCGCGCCGCATTTGGGCCAGACTTACGCCCTCCCTCTCCCATCCCAATAATGCTGCGGTTCCAGCTCAGGATACACTTAAAACGCAGTATTTTTTTTCTATGCTCCCTCTTGCTAGCCGAACTCATGCATCAAGGCATCAACGCAAAAGGAAAACATTTTACAAAAAAAAATATATAAAAAAAATATAAAACCTGAACATGGTTTTAAATCTCGTTGCCAAGTTGTAATATCAACATAAGTTATTAATTCGCCATAAGGGCAAATCGAAGAATTTGTTTGCTTTCAATACAGTTTTTTAAGCGTATGTACATTGGTCGAGGCATGCGCAAAACCCATTACTTAATAAGGTGACCTATTTAAATGGATCAATACCTAGTATGAAATATGCGCCACTATTTACTTACCACAAAATTATTCTGTTCCTAGGATAATCCAGCTGATTTAAAGCAGTCAAAAAATAAGGTAAAACATGTTCCTTGTTCCTGATCAGCATAGCGATGACGATTTTAGGCTTCTGCTTACCGTATATCATTCTTTCACGGCATGAAGTGTATACAATGAAAAGCACTGTTAGTAACAGTATTTTTTTTAGGTGTATTGCCATTATTAAGGATATGGCTTCCTTGTTAAGCACAAATTTATGTAGCTTGCACACAGACGCGGCCGATTAGGTACACGCTTCAAATGCAAATGGCGACTAAACAAAATTCAAAATCAATAAACGTTCGGGCTAGGGATGTGGCCGTTTTTCTAATTCGGAATGAACAGTCGATTCAATAAATCGGTTTTTAGCTCCGCATTAAACTCAGACATTTATTACTTACTATTTTTAGTATATGTAGTGTAAATTTAGTATATCTATACTCATACTTATTAGATAGCCCATTTAATGAGGAAGGCTATAGGCTATTTAACATTACGTTACGACCCATAGGAGCGGTGCATCACGCGGACCGATTAGTATAATATATAAAGCTGAAGTTTGTTTTTTCAGTGTTATATCATAACGCTAAGACTCTTTTGTTTTTTTATACTGTATGGGGACAAACGAGTAGGAGGCCCATCTGATGGGGTCACCAATTCACTATCGCCTATGAGCATTAGCGTGCCGTAACACGCGTTTTAAATAACATATTATATTTGTAAATATTTTATTTCTATATTCATTTTTAATCGATTAATTGAAAATCGTTTTAAATTACATACATTTTACAAAATCGAATTGAGCTTAAAACACAACCTTTTCCCCAGTGTGGCCAGATCAGCTTCTCGTTCTGCAAATATTCCCAATACGTAAATTCCTCATAGCAGATTTTATTTTGGGTTATTTTTTGGAAATAAGTTTCACTAAAACTACTTTCTGAATATAGACTAATTATCACATCCCTTTTTTTATTAAAATATCTTAATTTTTTTAACATTATTTAAATATGAAAGTAATTTTTTAATGTAAAGTAAAATACTTTATAACTAAAAATAATGATTAAATTAATGTCAAATAAAAGGCAAATTTATTTAAGTAATTTTTTATAGTTTATTTTAGTAAGTATTAAACAAAATTAAGTCTTAAATAACTAGCTTTTAATTAGTTTCACCTGCGCTACAGTTGTTTATATTTGTAATAAATGTTGAAAGTTAAATTTTAGCCAATTTTCCAGTTGCCTATTTAGCTGAAATTGGATATTATTATGCCATGGAGCTGATTACTATGCAACCCTGTGTGGTGCCTGACAGAGATCACTAATTTAGCAATAAGATCGACTATTATGCCAATATATTAGTGCATTTTATATTAATGTATCAATATTTAATAAATTTCCTAGATTTATCCTTTATGTCTTTTTAATAACCACTAATATGTTTGTTATTAAAATTTTAACACTCATTGAACATCAAACCGACAAAAATGTATACAAGGTATAAGCAAAATAGCAAAGTTGTAAATCAACCTCCTCCATTGTAAATCTACTTCCTTCTCCTCCTCCTCATTCTTCTTAAATTTTTTTCCAAACCGCTGAACCATTTGATTTCTTTCCTAGATATGATACGTTTCTTTTTCACACGACGAATAGTTCTCATAAGCCACTCTATTTTTTTTTTAGTCAGCTCTTTTCTATTTTCCATGAATGACATCAATGTGCGCCAAGCCGCCGGGCGCCAGGGATTCAGGTGAAGACTTTTCTTAGCCAATAACAACGCCCTTGACTTCTTACCCTTGAGTTTGCTCACATGAACAGCTGTTGAAAAGAATTCTTCAGAATACTTGCTATTTTCATGATCACGAGTTAAACGTAGACCTTTTTGGACAAAATGAGCCGCCTTCTTGGTTTTCACCTTACTTTGCATCCGATAAGATCTGGCCGTTGCTCTTTTGGTACAACTACGTGCCATCTTCATTAGATTAATGCTTGAATTTATACAACGCCAAGCCATTATATACAACAATTTAATATCACGAGGATTACATTTAAGGCATTTATTTAGCACGTCTATTTCTTCATCTTCATTTTTTTTACTCACATACTTCATACACATATATTTAAGAAAAATAACATGTGCACTATATTCAGCATGTTTGTTATACCTCTTTAATTCCCTTAGAGCCAATGTGGACAAACTCTGGTCAGAATGCATAAACCCTAATGAGCATATTCCAAATAAACTATATGGATTTGGGTTACTTTGCGATATTTGCACCCCACGAAACAATAATGTTTTAGCACTGTCCAGACCTTTAAGCCTGTACGCAATGCCTGCCATGGCAACTAGGACCTCTGCCTTATCATCATCTTTATTACAGAGCCAATGCAGGGCGGTTTCATATGCAGTGTATGCTTCCTTGTATTTCTTTTTTCTGTAGAGAGCCAGAGCCAAACCACAGGCAGAATCTAGGCTTGCTTCAGTAACAGCTTCATACGTCTTCACGGCTTTGTTGTATTCACCCAGTTTGAAATACACTCTGCCAATATTTATGAGGATTATGTTCTTTTTGTCGTCACCCGCATATTGACAAGCAATCTTATAAGATTTTAAAGCTGAACGAAGGAGTCCATGTCTTTCTTGAAAATAACCAAGATAATTAGAAGCACAAACATTGCTTGGTGTTTTTGCAGTGACCCACACTAATAAATCAATGGCTAATGTTATTCCAAATATAGATTCCACAAAATATATTGCACCAGGGGTAGGTTTTCGATCATAAATTTTTAATACTCTACACATCCAATCACAAAATGCAATAGCACTTTCAGGATGATTACCTAGACAATTTGCATGTCTGAACAAGTCCATTGCTTCTTGTTCACGAATTGCTTCAGCACATAAACCTTGGCCAAACCAACTTTTTTGGTAGGTGACTAATGTACACTGACCCAAGGAAAAGCAGTGATTAGCTATTAAATACTTGTTTACTTTAACATAAAGGAATCCTAAGTTACACCATATTTTTGGAACTGAGGTTTTTGTTGTACGTTGAAGGCCTTTAAGAAAGCAATGTTGAGCTAAAGCATATCTTTTCAATATAAAACTTATTTTGCCAAGTAAATTCCAGTTTTTCCAAGGTCCAGGTTTCAATTTAACATTATCCACAGCCAGTTGAAATGCAATTTTACAGTTGGTTATGTCTCGTGTAGCAAAATAATATTTTAAATATCCTAATGCTAAATTATATGATGTTTTGTGTCCTTTTTGTTTTGCCACTTTCGAATAAATAGCAAATGCAAACTGAAACACATCACATTTTTCCTTTCTTACAATTTCTTCGCTTTCACCAGTACTTGGGAGTTTTATGTATGCAAAGATGTACTTGTCGGGAAGTTTTGTTATGAACATTAGTGCCTTTGCTAAATAACTCCAAAGGCACATAAACTTCTTTTTTATTGATATCGCTTTCAATGAATAGTCTATAGCCTTCTGTGCACAATCTCTGGCACAACCATACAGGTGGTTAGATAATTTTTTGTTTGCAATCTTTAGCCATGCTCGTGCCATTCCCTTTAAAGCATTAATAGCTTTGGGATCTAGTTTCAGTACTTTCTCAAATGATAATATCGCTTTGTCATGATATGTCAATAACGTTTGAACATAGCCAATTTTGGTAAGGCAGTGTACTGTTCTGTTTGGATCCTCAGTCATGGCTTTAGCGTAAGTTCCTCGTGCTGACTTATAGGACCCTCGACCATAATAGGCATCTGCTAAACACTCGTAGGCGGTTGCACTACGAAGTTCGGTTTTAATAACATTTTGGAATTGAATTACGGCGTTATCCCATACCCTGTGATTACTATAAATAATCCCCAAGCGGAAACATATCCAAGGATAACGTAAATATAAATCTTGATAAGCTTTATATAACATAGAAAAATTACGATTAGTAAAGTTCAATTCAATGTAGACATCACTCAAATTTAATAAAATATTACCATCTATGTTATTGAGAATGTAAGCTCGTCCATAACATTTTCTTGCAGTTCGATAATCATATTTAATTTTATGAAAATACATTCCTAAGTAAAGGAATGTGTATGCATGGTCCCGGTTCAGTTGAGCCGCCTTTATCAAATAAGTAAAGCTTGTATAATATTCTTGTAATTCCCAATACGATTTGCCGATAAAAAATAAATTTAATGGGTAATCAGTATCTTTCTCTAGTAAAGTTATTGCTTCATGGTATTTTTTTTGCTTCATGAGTATGAGAGCTTGAAGCTGTAAATCATGTTTTGTTGCTTGTAAGTTTTTCATTATATCCCCGGCATCTTCATCATTCTCAATGTAACATCTTGCTAATATTGCTTGTTCATTATCATCTAAAGATGTACAGGGAATATACTTAGAAATTGATAGAGCTTCCTTCCATTTTTCTTGCTCGACAAGTGATTTAAACCAATGTTTTCTTAATGATAGATTAAAATCTACATCTTTAAGCATGTTTAAAAAGTTTCTCGCTATTTTTTCAGCCGACTGCCATTTTTTTAATTTAAATGCACACTTTAATAAAAATTCCGTGACAATGGTGTCAGGTTTCCGATAGTTTATCAACCCTACGCATTGTTTAAAAGCATTGTCACACAGCCCTTTTTCATATAAAACCATACTTTTCAAAAGTACACTATATTTTTGGTCTTTACATTCTCTTGTTAAGTCATATACATATTGTTCAACATCTAAATTAAAAAATGACTCATGTTCTATAAAATTCGTGCATAGGTGTCTACAAATATATTCACGAAATGCATTTGATTGAAAATATTTTAATTCGGTTAGCTCTATGAATGCCTTAACCAAATCTTTTTTCTGTAATATTACTTTAGCCAGCAACGTTTTTGTTGGGAAATCATCTTCATCTTTTCTTAACATATCTTTCAAATGATCTGCTATACTTGGGATATCCTCTTCTTTGCATACTACATCTGATCTCAGAAGTTCTAATAACTGTTTCTCTGCAGCATCCTGGTATTTTTCATGTTCTTTATCAACCACATACCGTAAAATGATACTAACAGATTCGTTGTTCTTTAGAGAGCAGCCTAACTGACCAACCTTATTTATAGTTTCCAAAATTTTTTGTTCATCTTTTTCGAACAGTAAAATGTTGTTATAAGCATTAAAAACTTTAGCTTTATTTTCAATATCTTCTTGTCTCTCATAGTAATTGGCTAATCCTTGCCAAGCAAGTGGAAGATTTGGTTTAAAAGAAATAGCTCTTAGAAATGCTATTGGAGCCTTTTCAGCATCTTGTAACGATTTGCCAAGTAAGACTAGAGCTAAATAATTCTTTTTATCTTTATGTAAAATATTTTTACATAACTCTTGAGCCTCCTTTAATTTGTTATCATCTATTAATTTTCGTGCTTCTTTTAACATTGATTTAACATCAGCCATCTGTAACAGAAAAAATATTTCAAAAATCCATTAGTGATTTACTAATCCAAAGAGCTTATAAAATTTTATATATTTTTTCAAAATTTTTAGAAACTATAACTAAAAATTGAAAATATTTTAATCCACACAAAGTTTGAAGATTAATTTGCATAATTTTTAAAAATTCATATCAAGCAGTAACAATACCTTTTTTTAAAAAAATGGATTTGATCAAGATCTTATTATATTAATAGTAATAATAAAATTGGATTGAAAATAATATTTTATTAATTTAGCTAGGTTAGATTTTTATCGAATTATTAAATATTTTATGAAAATGTCATTCAAAATAGGAATTTACACTATAGCCAATATAATAATTTCTTTAAATGTGTCACATAAGAATATTTTAGTACCAAGGAAATGGCCCGAATTTCCCTCTTCTGCAGAAGTCAACCAACTGAGGGTTCCATACTTGAATTAAGCGACAAAACTTAACTTTGAAATCGGAAAACTGTAGCCTCCATACATCAACATTGGTGACAGTCAGTTTAACAATTGAAATAATTTTTATATATATATACTCTTAATAATACTTTGATAAGCCGAGTGACCGAGGTGCGAGACTTAGGTATATATTTGGATAGTAAACTTTTATTCAAGTCTCATATTAATTAAATTGTAGCCAAAGCTTACCGCTTATTGGGTTTTGTGATACAATTCAAAAACGTGCAAACCATTATATTTCTATATTATAGCTTTGTTAGATCGACCTTAGAATACTAGGTTCTACAGTCTGAAATCCTATGTATAATGTCCATATTGACACATTAGAAAAGATTTAACGCAAATTTTGTAAATATCTGAACTTCAATGCAATCAACTTGGCACATCATATCTTCCAGTAACGTCTATAGTCTATATATATATATATATATATATATATATATATATAATAGAAGAATAGAGAGAGATATAGCGTTCTTATTTAAATTACTATAGAATGAAATCGATTCACCATATCTTCTAACCCAAATTAAACTGAGATGTCCCAAAGCATACACGCGTAATAAATCCTTGTTCCACGTTCCTAATACCAACCTACAATACTAAATTTGTTGATATTGATTTTAGTGTTTATACAAACCGTAAATTAAAAAATTATTGCGCAATAGCATTAGAAATTAGCTTGATTTTTGTGTGTTATATTTTGTTTTAGTGTCTCTCTACTTTATTTTAATTTTAATTGTGTCTGCTACCTTTATTTATGCATAATTTATATTTGGAAACTTGATTGGTTTATGTATTGGATGATGATTTATTTTTAAGAATTGTTGTACTGGTTGTTTCCTTAATAACATAAAAATAAAAAATGAATAAATAAACATATTATACATTAGGATTCCTTTAGTATCGAAATATGCACAAACGGCCACATCTGTTGATTACGTTTATATATATATAAATTTTATATAGATTGAAGAATTGTTCCAGGTACCAGGAAACATTTTGGAAATTATGATTATAGTCAAAATAACATCATAAATAGTATAAACGGCTGTATCTATTAATTGCTAAGAAATTTGATTTTTTCACAGCTTCAAGAGAATATAGACTTACATGTTTAATATTAATTTCAACTTGATAACTTCTTGCATCATTTAAATAATGGGTCATAATAACCTACAGATATAAAAGATATTTTTTTCGTGTTGTAACTACAAGATTCCAGTTTTTATTTTTATTTATTTATTTAGGAAACATACAGTTACCCAATACATTTACAAAAAAAAACTTAGATATAACATAAACCAGCAGAGTTTTCACAGATAAATATATAACATTGAACACAAAACACCTTAACATAAGAAATAAATTAAATATGTTATGTAAAAAATTAGGTTAATTTATAGAGTAATTTAATAAAAAAAAGGATTAATGAAATATATTACTGAGTTAGTCCGTCGCAAACGACATAATCGGTGTGATCTCTTTCTTAAATTTAGTTATTTTACAAGCGGGTATATCTAAATCAGTAAACAAATAAAAATTAAAAACTGGAAAATTGAAGTTAAATTTTTTCTGTATTTTTTTCTATAACTACTAGTGTTATAAGATCCTTTTTCTTGCTTAAAAAAATGTTTGTTGGTTAAAGAGGTTAAAGAGAACCGCCTCTGAGGAATTTCAAATCCAAAATAGCAATAATTGAAGCATATATAGATGGCTAATATCTTTTCATTACTTAGAAGTTTGATTTTTTGCATGCTTCAAGGGTGCGCAGGTCTGATAATTTGATATTAATTTTAACTTGATACCTCTACACGTCTCTTAGAAAAATGTCTTGACGGACAGGCCAGACGCAACGAGTGCGGAACCCTAATAATGGTGCGTCAAACAAACTTAAAATGACATCAAACATCAGTAATCTGGTAAATAGTCAATATTGAAAATGTGAAATATATGTTTTTCATTCGCAACCATGGTTTTACATTATTTATATACACTTTTGGTATATAATAAATATACAATTTTGCTAGAACTTAAATATTTAAGGAATTAAAAATAAAAGTTACAAAAATAAAAATTTGTGATACACAATAACATGTCAAAAAATACGTCAGTTTGTCAACATTTTTAGTAAGTTTTAGTAAGTTCCAAGGTTTCATACCTTAAAAGGAAAAAACAAATAATAGTTTAAAAAAAAACTAAAAAATGAGGCTATTTTTTAGTTTTTTAAACTATTATTTTTTAAATAATTAAAATTTGATACATTATGTTTAACAATATGCAGGGGGATGTTTTAAGACGATATAAAAAAATTGACAACAAAAACGAGACGGACACAATGTTAAATTTTGGAATGTTGTATATGTTTATTATATGATAGTGAACTTATAAGGGAGGCTTGGTGTGGAGAATATCAATGAATTATTTAATTTTTCATTCGTCCTGAAAGACATCAGTAACAAGAGTGGTGTCGTTGAACAGGTGCTAAAACACGCTATTCAACGATATAAGAACGAGAAAAATCGGATAAAGTAATATTACTATTGTCTACTAAAAACTTGATTTTTGAACCAAATTTTGTTAAAACTTAACCATTTTACTGAAGATTTCTATAAATTTTACTATAAAACGGGGGTGAAAACTACTTTAGAATATAGGGGGATGATGTACGTATAAGATAGGGAAAGTATGACACATAAGTATAAAGTGTCTTGACACAAACACGGGTCTCAGGAAAACAAAAAATCGGTAATCCTGATTATCCTAGTAAGGATAACGGATTAAAGTGTTTAAAATATTGAATTGTCATCAATCCTTAATAAGTATGCCAAATTTCGAGATAATCAGACGTTTTGTAGGGGCTCAAAATCATGTTCAAAGATTCCGTTACATACATACTAACATACGTATGAAGCTAATAAGAGCGTATTAAAAAAGGAACATTGATAGGATCACTTTGTTATCAGTCTGTCTGTCAAGACCCTTTTTCTCAGGAACGCGTGGAGGTATCAATTTGAAATTTGAGGTATTAATTTTACATAACACAAGCCTGCGGTCCCTTACGGCTGGCAAAAAATCAATCTTCTATGTCCACACATTGAAAAGATATGACCGTTAATGGGGTTACTAGCAGCAAGCAAGATCTCTTACACAAGGATAAAATTAAAAAACAAGTTTCTTGATTTTTGGCAAGAAACAAAATTCTTCGGGTTTCTCTTGGTCTAGGAACATGATTTTTAGAAAAAGCAAAATCTTATAGCATTAGTATGAGAAAAATCCGGAAACCAGAAATTTGTTCTTACATCACAAAAAAATTATATTTTATATATTTAGATTAAATTGCCTTATGTGAGGAATATGTGAAGCTATATTAAAGATAAAATTAATATTAAACATGTAAGTCTATAGTCTCTTGAAACTTTGAATAAACTGCTGGGTCTACCCCTCAGAATTAGAAGGGTATTGGGCTACAGTCCACCACGCTGGCCCAGTGTGGGTTGGCAGACTCACACACCCACAGAAATCACTAACAATATGTTCCTTTTAAGCAAGTGATATTTAATTGTCTAAAACACACAACTCAGTAATGTCAGAGTTGCATATACAGGATCCAACCTTGTGACATTATTAAATATTCTATTTACTTAGTACAGTTCAGATTCCAATTATGTATAAAGAAAAGGAATTTTTATTGAAAAAATTGATAATGTTTAATTCCCTATCAAATAAAATTCATTATTGCTGTCAGTAAATGCTAGAAGGCCCAGGAAAGGACTGAATTCTAGTAGTTGCCGACAAAATCTAGCTATTAGTTTAACAAAATTGTAGCTGTAACTTATGTTTCTTATTTAATTTTAGCAATGGACAATGGTATTTTAGTTTTACAATTGATCTATCAAAAAAAAAATTATTAGAGCTATCATTGACTTCTTGCATTACTTTTATTCACCTTCAAAGTTGAATATAGTTAATTTACATTCTAGGGGAGGAATTTTATTTAAGTTTAGTAATAAATTCAAGTCAATAGATGTAGCTTTTGTCCCCCATATGGCGTTTCTCGCCCCGAATAATAGCATCGCCAAGACATGCTGTTAAGGGCAGCTGACACCCCTAAATAAAAAGCAAATGTAGCTGGCCGGCTATATTCTTGGCCCTAAAGGTTACAGGAGAGCATCTCGTAAGAGCCTAGTAACCATGCACCCTTTGGTGATATGGGATCTGTTCCTCGGCTGGCTTGCGACCACCAGCATGCAAATCCGACCGCCAAGTATCATAGACGCGTTCCATTCGAGCCGGATGTGGGCCAGACTGCTTAGATGGCCAGATTTACTGAATCTAGTGGACTCTGGGCTCTCTATCTTCGAGGATGCAACACTTCGGCAAAACAAGCCGTTGCCCATGGGCGATGGTGATCACTTACTATAAGGTGCACAGTCTGCTCGTTTGCACCTTATCACCATAAAAAAAATACTATTATTGTGGCCATACGTGCCAGCACCGTTTTCCTAATCACGAGAAATTTATTGCGTATTACCTATTTTTTTTTAATTTAAGCAAATATTGGTACCAACGAAATGTAGGGTTATGGTTACATGAGACCTTCAAATTTCATCACCGTTGATTTACATGCTACAAATATTGTTCTTTTTTATTTAAATCAGTCTCCAATATTGGACGTCCGACAATGTTCCGTTTTGAGTAAAAATAAAATGGTGACTACTATTATCCAAGTCCCGTGTATGTAGGTTCGGCAGTTTCGGCTGTGCGGTGATGATACGTCAGACAACCTGCTTCTTTATATTATATGCGTAATAAAATAACAAAATAGATTCTTACTTACTTTTTAGGACATATGCTGAATATTCACTCATATTACAGAAACACGATTAGTTAAAAGAATCAGAGAGAATCGCAATTTGATTACCAGTGTGGCCATTTGCCATTTATCTCTTAAACAAAGACGATGCTCTTAAAGTTGCAAACGGTCTGATTGAATCGATGAATCTGAAAAATCGATTTTTAGATCTAAATTTGGCAGTCGATTTTGTAAGGCAACATTTGATTTTGTAAGACAAAAAAATACAGTTTTAAAATACTTATGGTCGATATAATTAAGGTTTTGATCATATGAAATGATATATAGATAATAAGAAGGCATCGAATCACTATTCCTTTGGTTGTCGTCGAACAAAATATTTTTTTTCTTTGTTTTTATTTCATAATGGAAAAGGCAAAGGTATAGCTATCTTAAGTTGGCGGGGGAAAATGAATTTATAAATTTTTTTGCTAATTCGTTTGTTCGATTAAATTTATCGTTTGTTCGTTGTTCATTTTTTCGGGCTACGCGGACTATTTAAATCTCATCCAACAACAACAAAATAATAATAATATCAATCATAATAATAGTAAAGATTATGAGTGCTTTCTCTTACTATCTGTATCAATTTATTATTTGAAGAACTAACATTACGGCGATGTCTTAAGTAACTTTTAAAATAACTTTAGCACTTCGAACTCACTCATATGCCTAATGCCGTCTTTTTCCCACATGTCATTCATCGAAGTTTTGATGTAGATTCGCAACAATATGTTATCACCTCTTGCCCCTTCTCCTAGTAGAAAGAGTAAGCTCTCCGTAACTCCACTATCTTTGCATGTATTCGATCGCGAACTGCGCCAAACTCTGATCACAACATCTAAAATATAATCATGTTAAAATATCGATATATTTTTTTCGTTTGCCCATCCCTACCTTATTATATAATATTTCTTGGTTAGCTTGGAGAAATATTTGATAAAAGTGGCGGGAAAATTAAAAATACTTTATTAAGATTATTTAAACCATTATATGGGATTTTTTACGTAATAAAATTATCTTGTTTGGCATTTTATATAATCAAATTATCGACGAGTATAAAACTTTCTTACACACTAGACTATCCGGAAAGCAAGAGAAGAACTTATCACTGAGCAAAGTAGAAAATGATGAATCTAATAGTCAAGCACTTTATCTAATGCACAGTTAAGTAAAACACAGAAATAACAAAATATTTTAGCAATTACTCTTCAACATTATAAACAGGATTCATTAAATCCTTATAGTATCTTGCAAAGACTCAGAAACTACTGAAACGATTGTGATAATCCTTTCACCAATAGAAACCTTCTTCCTTTCCGAGTACATTGTTAAATCTATACTAATATATAAAGCTGAAGAGTTTGATTATTTACTTGAACGCGCTAATCTCAGGAACTAATGGTCTTATTTGAAAAATTCTTACAGTGTTAGATAGCCCTTTCATCGAGGAGTGCTATATATCATCATGCTAAGACCAATAGCATCACGAGGACGATCTCACACAGGTCGACTAGTATATTATAATTAAAAAAACACGGCCATATTATTTAAACAGAAGGTAATTTCAGTTAAATGTTTCACTTGAAGACACTGTTCACTTTAGTCTTATATAAACATAGAAAAAAATTAAAAATAGATACATATCATATAATAAATGGTGGGTAAATAAAACAAAATATCTTTCAATACTTTTGTATATTTCTTTCACATCGATTAATTTGTTCTAGACAGACAGACATTGTGGGGACATGGTCGCTTCGATCCTAAATACTAAAACAATATATTCCGATTGAACAGCATCGTTTATATAATTCCTTATATATCTATCTTATACTAATATATAAAGCTGAAGAGTTTGTTTGTTTGCTTGAACAAGCTAATCTCAAGAACTACTGGTCCAATTTGAAAGATTCTTTCAGAGTTAGATAGCCCATTCATCGAGGAAAGGTCGACTAGTAATTACATAAATATACTAAGTTATCTAACGAGAAGGACAAGGATATACACAGGAAATAGATCCTAATTATATCTGCCCGAAGCTTATTGTAATTTTCAAAATGGCTACATTCACATGTTTTTGGGCAAAATATTAAATATAATTATAATTGACATGTTTAGAGTAAAAAATAGTCAAATTAGTGAATTCATGAAGTCAGTATTATTATATATCCAGAATATAATAAATAAAAAAATAAATATAGCAACATAATTTCGTTTGACGATAGTGTTGCCATAACCTGTAGATTTGTATAAAAATAATATTAGCACAGCTATTTTAATATATTATTTTTATGTCCCTTAATCTTTATTGTACACCACAAACAATTTAAATATATAAACGATACACAAACATACAGTGGGGGGTCTTATGACTAAGTAACCATTTCTTCTAGACAACCCAGACTTGAAAAGAGAAGGTGGTTGAAACAACGTACACATCAGTCATAAATTTTACATCAAATACGGTTTTAATATATTAAAAAAAAATCTGAAACTGACATTTTTCTAACATTGTGACGTTTTTCATATACTTGAAATACTTTTTACGAAATATTTTGACATCAACAAATTATGTCATCATCTATAAATGAATGTGACAAACTATTCTCACTATGGCAACACTGAACTGATGATGCGTAATAGAAAATCTGATGATATAACTTTTAACACAAGTCCTTAGTTCCTATGTACAAATATAGTAGTGGAACCAGTGATGGACAGGGAACAAACAATCGGGTCCCCTAATTCTTTTTAAATTAGAGAGTTGTCCATTAAAAACGTGACTAACGTGATTGTGTCAAAAAAACTTAGTAATGAAATCATAAAAATATTTTATTTAAATAAATTATTTTGGAAAGGGTAGTATTTAACTGCAAATCAAAAAATCTTTCTTTTTTATTAAAAAAATAATCCGTATCCTAATCAAAATACTGATTGCACAGCAAAATAGTTTTCTCAAAATATTATAATCTAAGCAACAATTTAGTATGTGGCTCATTGATATTTATTTAACAGTGCAAATTTTTTATGAATGCATATCTACTAATAACTAGTGCACAATACATTTTTTTTTAAACATGTTCAATTTTTTTATCGTACCCTGCAGATTATAAATTTATTTAATTTTTTACAGCGATAAAAGTTGTGTGTTTACATAACCAAATCAGTAACATTTTAAGATATAACAAGGGCCAGTATACGTTCCTCCTGGGTGGATGGAACCTAACCTAACCCATATTTTAAGAACAGAACAGGGGACAGTTTATTATTGTTAAGCAAGTTTTAAAATGGTTATTGAGAAACATGTTGCAAGAATAGTTATATTGTTACAAGTGTGAGTATTAGGTATGTACGCTCGGGTGAATTTGCTGCAATTAGTATATTTTATATGAAAATCATATTTTTGCACATTAAACAACTTTTTTGTGGCGCATTTGAGGAAAAATATAATACACTGTTGATGTATATTTTCTAATTATTTCTAGTACTAGTTTTATTAAGCAATTGGTTTATTTGCAGTGAAATAATTTATTTGACGAAAACATTATTTAATTGATTAATATAATTGATTGGCGATAAGTTCTTTGATGTGCATTTAAAAACATCCCTTTTGGAAATACGTATTTTAAATACAAAATTAAAAGCTATTTTGTATTTGAATACATTTTATAAACTATTTTGCGTAAATGCAATAAAATGTAAAGTTTTACAATATAACATGTTAATTCAAAATTAGATGTAAAAACTTAATACTGCTGAAGTAAAACTATATATATAAAATCCGTGACTCGATGTTTGTCAGTGGTAAATTTTCTCTCTTAGTTAAAGTAACTTGTCACAACATTTAATCTTCTACGTCGATACTACTTCACTTCTTTTTAAGTAAGTTCAACAAAACCTCATTTATTCCTCAAAATTTACAAGCGTAGTGTTCTCATAGTATAATATAGAGTCCGATTTTTTACTTTCGGTAGGCGGAATGCAAAATGGTGGGGGGTGTGACCAGAAGCCGTTCTCCGTGCACACGATCGAGGATTCCCCTAAAATCTCGTAACCATCTTCGCAGGAGTAAATAATCAAGAAACCTACGGGATACTTGGAATCCTTTGACGACGTGGTGAGGAGACGGCCTTTTTCAGGCACGAGAGGATCCGGACAGTATATAGCTGTAAGTAGATGAGAACAAGAAATTAAAACATCATCCCACATTTGCTACTGTACAAATAAAAATATTAATAAGAAAAACAATTAAATTTACTTTAGGTAATATTGTAAATGAAAGTCTGCTCTTAACGGCCAAAATTAAAAACCAATCTCAATCTAACAACGTCCAAATACAAATTTGTTATAAACCAAAATATTTGAATAATAGAAATCAACAGAATTTTTTTTATCGCATTAAATTCGGCCGTCGGATTAGTATTAAAAGTAACCGACACTTCGTGTAACACATTAATATTCATATATTTTTTTTATTTACTATATACTCGTAATAATACCGAATTTCAGCTCAGTCAGCTATCAGTAAATAAGCGAATAAGCTTATAAAATAATATAATGTCTGAAATTAGTATGTTTGTACATTGAAGTGATAGAAATACTAAATGGCATTAGTGTGCAAAGATGGTCTTTTGCCTTTTGTGGTCCCTATATTGATCTCACGAATGCTATGACAACGGTTTTTGGGCCAGATCTACCCCTTCATCTCCCATTCCATTACTGCTGCGGTTCCAATGAACACCGGGTTATTGCTCGGGGTTTATAGAAACCGCAGCAGTCTTCTCTTCGTTGCCCCTCCTCACTCTATCTTTGAGGCGGCAACGCATCGACAAAACAAGAGATACGCTCTCTAATTTTGTCGATGTCCATGGGCGACGGTGGCTACTTTCCATGAGGTGGACTGTCTGCTCGTTTGTCCATTATCTATCATAAAAAAATGGTACTCACGAACGCATCTAGGCACGTCGCCGCTCCAGCTACCGTCCGGCTCACACTCAAGTCCAGGAGCACCCACAAGGCGATAGCCCCACGCGCAGGCAAACACGGCTCGTCCTCCAAGCGAGGAGTTGTACTCCACCACGCTGAGCGCTCCGCCTCCGCGCAGCACCGGACAAAAAGTTTCAATACAACTAGGTGGCTGAGATGACCAACGCCCTAAACACAAACAAATATTACAACAATCTTTCTTTATTCTGTAATCTGACTTTAGTTTGAGGCTCTAAATGAAACTATTTTCCTTTTCATCGAATCATAGACACTATTGTCTCCTGTAGTGTTGATGTCCCTGAACAGTGGCCACTTACCATTGGGAATGGGGTGGGCCGTCTACTCGTTTGCCTCTTGTCATAAAAGATAACTTATTTTGTTTATTACAGAACTACTTGAATAATAAGAATGCTTGGAATCTCTCATGCTATACAATTTGTGTAAATGTAAAAATGGCTTTTTGATGCGAGCAACTGTTGAGTTTGTGGCCAACTCCACTCAACAGAAAACAGCTTTCTGCTAGTGGTTGTAGCTCGTGGTACCCGCGTGACGCGTATATAAAAGCGTATGTGGGCATGGGTACTGACCATCACCCATGCAGTTAACAACAGCAGAGCCGTTGAGTTGGTAACCTGGCTGGCAGCTGAAATGAACTGCATTTCCCAGCCGAGTTCCTTGCGCGGACTGATGTACGTGGGGTGATAAGACGGTAATCGGCGGACATACTATGTCTGGAAATATACAAATCATATATTTAAAAAAATTAGGTTTTTTGGCCCTTGATTTGAAAGCAGTTTCGAATAATTTTATGTTTATGAACAATAAACAGTTATATCTAGTATGAAGATATAAAAAAAAGTAAATAGCCATGCAAATATGACTCACTAACAACTTTAATGGCCACAGTGTTGGTGCTGCCAGTGGGGGAGGTACAAGTGTAGATGTCGGTGTCGCGGGAGGAAACGTGTGGTATTCTCAGTCTGTAGTTGAGGTCCGTCTCGCCGGTGTTGCTGGCCCAGGCTGAAACCAAAGGTACATGAGTTGTTATAGATGCACAGTTCCACACTTATTGAGCGCACTTCTCACGAAACACTATTTCCATCGCTTTTCGTCGCGCTACACTTCACAATATTTCATTACTACTACTAGGCACCACTTTCTCTCCACTACGATATCTCTTCGAACTCACCTCTTCACTCTCGTAGTAATAGACTGACCTGCAATCCTCCGTACTACCCTTTTATATAGGTTTTCATATAGAAACTTCTCGCAAGTTGAATCTAGTAATTTAAAAAAACAATATTCTGACGACTCCTGGAAAGCTCTAGAGTTATACCCATCTCAGTGGAACTCATAAATTTGCCTGATGCCATCCTTTTCTTAAACTAAACTAACTTCTTTAATTAAACTTCTGGCGAACGACATCTTGCCGTCTCTCTCGGTTTATCTTGCCATCTTTTTCTATTTTGACATTTTCCAGTCCAAAATAAAGCTTGGAAAAAGCTAACGAATTGTTTTGATGTTGATTGGTTAATTGCGCCAATGCGAAACTGGGGGAAGTTACTAGTAATGTTATAATAACATAAAATGCATGTAACAATACCATGTTGTTTGTATCTTTTATGGTGAAGGTTTTTATTGTATCTACGTTGTTGGAAGTAATCACAAGATGGCGCTGCTGTAAAATTTCTCTTATGTCGCAGTGAAATTATAAAATTATTTAGATTATAAACAGTTAACGGATCGGAAATAAATGATTGAGTTGACAACAGAACATGTGTACTAGGTTGGAATCAAGATCTCCAAACGCATCCTCGTATGTCTCTGGTGAGAACTTACAATCAATTATTAGTGAATTAGTCAATCTGATCAAGATCGTATTTATATTTATTCTACCGAGTACTAACAAGCATAACGTGTGTAAGATTGAGTCCAGCTCCAGTAGGGTCTTCCTTGATATCTGGGCCAGATACAGTCCAGCCAGATCGTGCTACCTGGGAACACGTACAGTTCTCCACTCAGATCTACAATGGCTGAGCCGGTTGCTTCTATGTACTGGATTGTCGGTGGAGCCCCATCTAGTAAGAAACATGAAATATAATATATAGTACGTATATAGGAAAAATAAAATGGATGTGACACAGAACAGTGAATAAACTATATATATATATATATAATGAGAAGCTGACTGACTTAATGACTGATATAACAACGCGAGGCCTAAACTATAAGGGTTACAAACCATGAGAGGGTAAAACGGAGGTTAGTGTGAAACTTTGCCGTTTTACATACCTCGCACTGTAAAAAAGTTATCAGACCTCATATAGAGCCAAGTTTCTACCTCTACAACCCCTCACTTCACGAGCTTTACACCTTCAATATATGATGTGACTGTATTTTTGGGGTCTATTGCTTGTACATCATAGGTGGTTCATAGCCCACATCTTTGTTTTCTTTCATGACTGGATTACTGTTTATAAGTAAGCGTTTATAAGTAAGTAAGTGTACGTGAAACAACATAGCAATACAAATTTCAGCTTGAATAGAACTTCAGGAAGTACCCTAAAAATTTTGTTTATCATCAGTGAGGCAGTGACAAAACACTATTGACTTTTATTATATCCCGAGAATTTTCTTTAAATTCAAACACAAAATATTTTATTTAAATAGACTTTTTACAAAATACTTTTAACAAGTCAAAATTGGTCAGTCAGTCTGTTCATCTGAAGCTACCACCAGTTCGGAAAGCAGTTTCCTAATGAATAGAACTGGCAACAAACTCAACAGTTGCTCGCATCAAAATGCCATTGTTTACATCAATCTGTCTGTGTTCTGTTACAAAGGTATAATCATTCAGCTGAGCATCAACGTCATTTCGATTCCAAGCTTTGTCATCCTATACGCAGTACTAATCTTTATTTACTAAGAAATTTTTTGTATTTGAGTTTTAAATGCGTGGAACCTTATAATAGATGTGAACACCAAGCTCCATGAAACAATTACTCTCTTTGTGGAGACGATAGTATGGCGTTACAAGTTTATTTTTATTTCTAGTATTTATATTGTATGTGTCACTATGTTTAGAAAATAAAGTAATGTTTTGCTTAATGTATAAAATGTTACAATAAATGTATTGTGACGGCGCTGTAAGAATACCTATTTTATTAAAAACATCTCGAAGGGAATCTCTAGCTCTTAGATTGTAAATGACACGAACTGCTCTTTTTTGAAGAATAAAAATGGATTACATAATACTATGAAAGTAACTAACCCAACTAAACCAAGTTTCATAAAAGGTACTAGAGCCCTTGCGATTCGGTTGAGTCGACTTGGCGATGGCACTACCGCGTCCTCGTCACTTCGTAGAAACCTAGCGAATCGACTTATTAGGTATAGTACAACTAATAAATAATTACCAGTATAATTAGTGATAACCGATGTGGGGACACATCTCGGCAGCTTCGAAGACCAGACTCCGTTCTCGCAGCGCAGTCTGCTCTCTCCTGTCAGCTTGTAGAGGCCAAAGTGTTTGCATCTTGTCACTATTTCCGAGCCGTGGGGGTAGTATGTATCGGTCTGTTAGGAATCATGCTGTTATTATTCAATATTACTAGCTACTCGCCAAGACTTCTACCGAAGCAACTTGCCCATAATACTGTGATGTCATATCTCTCTTTGGCATACAAAAGTGTAAGTAATTAAAAAAAAAAAGCAAAAGCGTGCTTAAAATGTTTGACCAAATTAATGTGTGTTAGCTTAAAGTTTAATCACATTATTAGCATGTCAGCGCGTGTGACACTAAGGGTTCCACTAGTGTAACACTAAGCGAGGCTAGGCTAGGCTTGCTCATCTCTGGTGGAAAAGGAGACTTAATCTGGTGCTATGTCCACTATTGACTATACTAACTAAACTCAACTTCTGATCTAGACTACCTCCGCTATGCAGGAATCGCAGGTAGGTATTACAATCCTAACTAATATTATAAATGCGAAGGTTACTCTGTCTATCTAGAGGTCGAAGGTTTGAAGAGATTGGGCACTTCTTGATTGGTCGGCCCGACACCAACATGCTCCGACCCGACATAGCTTTATATTAATCCAGACCGAGACAAGAGCGATGCGCGATGCCAGCGTATAATAATTTCATTTGATGTATTTACTATATTTAAGACGCAAAAAACAAGTGTTCTTCTGTTTATTTATCCTAAAGATTGGGGTTGGACTCCACTATTTATATTAGAGTAGCGACGTCATATTTAAAGGCCATAAAAAAACGTTCTTACACATGCATATGTACTAAGTAGTAATGAAAGTTGCGGCGGGGTGCGCGGGCGGGTTCGGTGATCACGACACTAGCACGCCTACATGGAAGCGTGCGTGTGCACACAACACATGCGCAAAGATATCGGCTCGAGTCCAGCGGGAGACTTGCTGCAGATGTGTGCGGTACAAATTCATAGAATGCTGCGTCTACTGGTGTCAGTGTCGGGCCGGTGCCGGTATCGTGTCGGGTCGGGCAATCAAGAAACATTCGAGCTGTGTGACAGTTCGTATCTCATCAACAGGTGATGCATGCCCTGCTGGAGGATAACTTGTGCCAAGTTGGGACAATAATGTTTTCAAATTCAAAATATTCTTCCTGTCTATTGTGATTCTTGGCTTATGGATTGGAATGAGATTAACTATTAATTAAAGTGCGTTTAAGTTAAAGAAAATTGGGACGAGGAGATGTAAAAAGAATTTTTGGGTTATTCAAATCACTAAAATTTTGTTTATGGTAAAGACGTACTCTAAAAGAATGAACAACACTTTAGAAGCTACGATCTGGGTATGGATGTATTTGTGTATATTGTGAGTATATAATATATATTTAAGGCAATTAGATTTGTTACTTATTATTAACCAACACCCAATAACCACCACCAAACTAATATCAATATGAATAACTAACCATTGTAGCTCGATGCTCTCATTCTGTAATTTATAATAATTATTAATATTATACATTAATTTAATTAAATAGGGTTGCCACATTATATTTTTTTGTTTGGGTTATAAAACTTTTTAATAAAAATAATTTTTAATGTTTATCCGAAATTAATAATCTAACTCATCTAAAATCTTTGGATTGAAAATAGGAACACCCCCCATACATAGTTGGCCTACGAGAGGGACAGCATATTATCATAAAGGAAACTGACGAACACTCCAGGATATAGCAAACATTTTAAGAAGAATTAATTATAATTCCCTCTAAACCAAACCAATGTTGCCAACGCTGTAATAATACCCCCCATTGAAGGTACTCGAGCATGCACTCTGTGTGTTCTGTGCAGCGAGGTGCTAAAGTTTTGTTTTGAATTTACAATACTAATCTTTAAGCCACAGATTTTGGATTGAGGTTGAATGTTAAGTTCGGGTCTAGAGGTATTATCAGTATACATCTGAATGATGAAGGTGTTTCTTTCTATGAGTACTTAATTTATAAAGATAAAATAAAATACTTACATGAATAGAATAATTCTTAAAGCTGGCCTCCAATAGGGGATCCTCGTTGTGGAAGAGACACTCACGAAGTATTGGTGTAAATCTGCCATCTGGAATTTTTTTTACCTATTATTGCAAATTAATAATAATATTCACACTGGAAAATATTAAAAAATATATTGTGAATTTTACGTTTACAATTTCAATCAGTAATGATGTTAGTAAGATGATTCATGTTAATATTCAACTGACTTTAAAAAAAATTGACTTCAAACTCTTTATCCTCCAATATACAATAATTGATATTTTTGAAGTCGGTCTCAGATGTGTAGAGAGATAGAATAGTAGACTCCAAAAATAACAATTGTTGTATACTAACTAACCCGTCCTCGCTTCGCTAAGGTGTATTAAATACAGGTAAAAGTTTTAGCATCTTTCACCATTTAACTTTCCCTAGACTACCACAAATAATTCAAAACCAAAATTAGCCAAATTGGTTCAGTCCTTCTCAAGTTTTAGTGAGACTCATCATCACGACCCGTCAATGGCCCACTGCTGCGCCGGGTCTCCTCCTCAGAATGAGGAGGGTATTAGGCCATAGTCCACCTCGCTGGCCCAGTGCGGCTTGGCAGACTTCACACACCTTTGAGAACTTTTAGGGAACTCTCAGGAGTGCAGGATTCCTCACGATGTTTTCCTTCATCGTTAAAGCAAGTGATATTTAATTGCTAAAAACACACATAACTCAGAGTCCTGTCCAGGATAGAACTCGGACCTCCCTAGGAAGACTTGAAGTCTCAACCACTGGGCCATCACTGCTTTTTTTAACGAACAGCAATTCATATTAAATGTTTATGGGATCAAAGAGCGACTATTCTGCATCAAATTAAAAAAGAAGAATCACGTAAATCGGAACATAAATCACAACGTAATCGGTGCATCTTACGATTCCGAATTTTTGAAGTCGGTTAAAAAGTTCATTCGTCATTACTACCAATTCTTTTATTGCCGAATTTTTTCTTATTCTTATAATTTGTTTATTATTTGAAGAATGACTGCAGTTTTACTCACTGAGGTTATCTATTGTGTTCAAATCGAAATTAATAACCAAACTCAATCTATAATCTTTGGATTATGAATTAAGTGGACTATCCAAATTCGATTTCAAATTTGTAACATATTTTCTATTTCAAAATGGAGGATTTTTGATTACTGAGAAAGATTATTAATTTCGGCCGTTTGGATGTTTTTAAATATTTGAATTTGATATATTATATATTCATATTGGTGTAATTTTATAGACTCACTCAAATGCTTTAGATTTACAATTAGACCCTCATAAGTTTTGTACTTACTTGGTGTCGGCGAACAAAGAGGCCCCACCCAGTTGCCATCAACACATTTTATCTTGCAAATCTGCCGCTCGTTTTTGGGGCCAATCAGTCCAGGAAATTTGACCTGTACATATTAATTTATATTATCTATATCATAGTGTTGTTTTAAAAAGAAAATAACATTATGTCTTATAATTTTATTAAAGCAGTTCATTACTAACCTCAGATATTTTTCCGAAGTCTGATCTAAATCTTCGAATGTCCAGTTTATCATCAGCAGTCGTTACATCCGGTAGAGAACATTTGTAGTCATCTAAAAAAAAAGAGTACTTTGCTAAAATATTTACACTACTCAAAGGAAATAATCAACAATTTTTTAAAAGTAAAATTTGTAATCTATGTTAAACATAAGAAATATATCCTAAATAAAATACAATTCCAGCATTAGCATTTGAGCAGGGTAGAGCAACAATATGAGCTCCCAGATGTGAAATACAAGTGATACCTGCATTGCCATATCTAAACACCTCATTGCTGTTCAATGATAATAGTCTTTGGTACAACATGACACCTCGGTTGACTGCTTCACTCACTCTACCCCTTTAGTGCTGGTAATATATAACTTTAAACTTCTCTTTATTATGGCTGGTGTGCAACAGAAGAGTCACATAATTTAGGCATTGTTGATTATTTTAAATTAGCTGCTATGATGTGAACAATTTCCTTTACAGTACAATAATGTAAGAAAACAAAAAGGATATTAAATAATATCAACCATTGTCCATTACTCATTGCAGTGATTTAATTTTCAGTACTTTATTCAAATTGTTCTTCATCTCAACCTTTAGGAGCACAACACAAAGGGAGCTTGCATCGGTGAAGCTATTTTGAACTGTTGAATATAAAAAAAGGCAATCAATTTTCCACACCATTATATAAAGAGGAAAGATTTGATTGTATGTTGACTCAAAACCAACTGAACTGATTTCCATAATACTTTCACCTGTAGAAAGCTACATCCCTTAACATAGGCTATGTGGTGTTGACATAAATATTCTAATTAATAAGATACGACTATTTAAGTGTGCCATAATGGATATTTTGTTTGGTGATATGATTTTGAAGGTGAGGTAACTAATGCCAATTCGGTACTTTCATGACTTGACTTGACTTAAGTCCACTCGTAACACAAGGATTTATATTGGAGGTTTAAGAATATAAGGAGCTTGTTACCAAAATTGGAAGTTTTTTAAGAAAATAAATCCATGAACAATCTTTGTATAAATTTTGTAAGCCATCCAGCCAGCAGAGACCTTGAATTCACAAAGTGGCTCCTGTATCCCATTTGCACAAACCAATGTATATTATTGATTTCCCGGTGCAATATTCTAAAAATAACCGCAGCTCCTATCTGTATACAATCATGTACGTAGTAAACGATACCTAGAGCGACCATAAAGTCCGGTTTGAACGGGACAGTCCCTATATTTGGCTGTCTGTACCTTTGTACCGAAACAAATAAAAAGAAACA
Organism: Limenitis camilla; assembly: GCA_905147385.1. Taxonomy (NCBI): domain Eukaryota; kingdom Metazoa; phylum Arthropoda; class Insecta; order Lepidoptera; family Nymphalidae; genus Limenitis; species Limenitis camilla. The sequence continues at coordinate 21,114,824 of LR990224.1, forward strand.
TATTTGGTGATAATTGGATTGATTGATTTTGTCTAATAGCAAATAATATTACTAAGCATATATGGTACTCCACCTACAAAATAATTGTTCTAATAATAATTAATTTTCATAATCCTACGCAAGCCAGGGATTGTCCTTGGGTGCTAATAGAATATAATGCATACAGGGATCACAAATTAAATTGTCTAAAGGGCCTCTACGGTTGGTTACAGCTCCTTCCACGCCTTCCAAAGATTCAGGTCACTTTTGACCCGTGAATTGAAAAAAACAGTTTTTATCATCACCAATGATTTGTCTGCTACAAATGCTTGAATAGGAAGTGTTAGGTCTAATACTCTATATCATTATCTGTTTAATCATGGTTGTCTAAAAGTTAGTCAAATTTTATTTAATTCAAAAATAGAAAACCTGACCTGAGATGAGCGCAAGAAAGAAGTCCTCTCCTGTCCTGTTTATGTGAAAAATATAATGGTCATTCTACAACGTTGGTACTTACCTGAGGTCACTGGGGATAAGGTATGCTTGACATGACAATACACGACTGTAGCGAAAAAAACAATTAAAATGAATTTATTCATTTTGAAATATAAACGCACTCATTACAATTGAAACTTTTAATAGAATGAAGTATTGAAATAGCGATATTCAGCACAACAATTCGTATCGTTATCAGACGGCAAAGCAAAGATAATAAGTCATAGGCATGTGAAAAAGTGTCGACATATCGATATTTTTAATTCAATATATCGATACTTTTAGCCGATATATTTTTATCTGTATATCGCTACAAATTATCCTATATTGAAAAATGTATGAAAAACGATATATACTTTTTATTTATCTAACTAAAGCCACTCGAATTAAAAACCGTGAAGGATAGGAATGAACGGAAAAAAGTAACTGTATAAGGAGCAATTTTTTTACTTTCGCTACCGTACAGATACTGGTAAATAATGTATTAGATGTTGAGCTAAATAGAAAAAAACACTATTATTTTAAAAACTCAAAATCTTTGGAAAAAACCGATTTATCGATATTTTAATAAATATTGATATTTTTTTTCCCTTCCGACATCCTTAATATGTCAATTGTTAAATCGGCCTGTTTTTCGATATATCGATATTTTCAAATATGGGAGTTTGACAAACAAATCGATATAAAATGATTAACACAATTTATAATCCAATATATTTATTAAACAAATGTGATTATAATATATATCATTTTATATTTAATAAACATTTCTAACCAATTATTTTATAAACTACTAGTATTGTAGTAAATATAACGTGTGGGAGTGGGATTCAAACCTATGATTTTTCGTATAAGGGCCTAATATATAAGGGCCCCTAAACCATACTTGAAACGTTTATTAGTCGTCACTGAAGAGTGGCGGTGTCCACTCCTTCACTTCTCCACAATTAATCAGAAACATCTTCCGTTTGCGACATACAGGAACAGCCGCTAGTTTGCGCGGCTTTTTCTCATCTTTTCCTGAACCAGGTATTTTCATGTTCCACAGTCGTTCTGTAACATAATGGAGAAGTTTCATGATATTTTTAACAATTTAATACGATTGAAATATAGATCGAAACTAATATACCCGTGAAAACATTTTTGAATTCCGTCAATCAATCATTGAGAAACATATTGTTTAAGTTTACATATTTTAGCGCGGAACGATTGTGGGCCTATGACGTCATTTCACCTATAGTCGCACCAGAGCGCTTGCGCTGCTTGTTTTACGTAAAACAAAACGATAATTTACCTAACATTGTAATGTACCTAAAAATATATACGAAGTGATGGAGTTTATCTGTTCAAATCCGTCCTATGTTGGTGTTGTAAGCATATTTTTTGGCCTCAGCCATTATAATAATAAACAAACACGACGCAAGCGGCGCAAACAACAGCATACCAATGAGTGTATACTTCTAAGTGCATACGTATGCGCGCACGTCGACTAGGTGAAGTGACGTCACACGCGGGGCTGCCGAATGAAACGAAATTATTATTACAGCCGCAACTTTAAAGTCGCAACTTTTTTATTTGTGGACATATTTTAATGATTCTTTCAATTTTTGTTCAATTTTACTTTCATATTTACAATTATTATATTTAAAAAATTGGAATTTTTTGCAAATCTTTATGATTGTAGTCTGGGTATAAAAACTCTCTGTTTTTTAAGTATAAAATGTGTATGGCTTCTCTTATTCGAATTTTAATTTCAATTCTAATAAGAGAAGCCATACGTAAATCAATTGAGTTTTAATTAAGATTGTTATCAGAAGACAGTTGTAACAACATATTGAGAACTGCTGATAAACAGTATGGTGAAGATACACTCGTAGTAAAATTCTCACCTAATTGTATTTGAACATCTTTGACTTCCACCCTGGGTGCATTCTTGCTTTTAGCCAATAAGCAGGCTTCATAGAGAGTAGTATCTATAAAGTTATCGGCCGTTTTAAGCAGCATATCTTCAACCTCCTTACCCAACTGCATTGTGGGGTCCACCTCCTTTACTAGCTTTTGTAGTCGAGACCGACTGAGGAGCTGCAGAGCAAAGTGTTAGTCACAAATCTGAAGTATAGTTCAGTCAAACCTTTACTATGATTGATATATTGCACAATTTATACAGTGTCACTGCGTAAATAGGACAATTCGTAATAATTTATCATTTTAAATATTGGTTGGTAATTTAAAATGTTTATTTCTATATGATATACCTGTAAATGAGGCTACTAATAGTAGAGCTCTGCGTTTCATTGTTTATAACTCAGTTATTCTAATATTACTGTACCAATTAATGTGTTTAAATATAATTGCAATTTAAATAAGGTCAGAATGAATGTTCATTGAATACCAGTGGCGGCCTTAGGAGGCGGCGAGCAGGGCGACCGCCCGGGGCCTCGAGCTTTAAAAAGCCTCGCATAAGGGCCAAAGTAATATAATTTATATGTATTAGAAAGTAAAATCAAACTGCTATTTTATGTTGTCACATTGACCTTGATCGAAATTGTTAAAATCGTCCATATCTTTCGTTCTAAAATATTTTTCCAATTATTACCTCAAATTAACGCTCTTACGATGTTATCTTTGAAATGATTAACATTAACTGTTGAATACAATGCAATACAATAAATATCAGCAGAACTGCATCCCCAGTGTGCGCATGCTGCATTTTGTGCATCAAACGTGTAAAAGCTTTAGGTTTAGGGAAAAGTGAATTATTGAAATAAAGTTAGTTTTCTATATGCAACAAAACATACATATAATTTGAGTGAACGAATTACCTGTGTAGTCTGATCACCACCATCTTGGTGTACCTTTGATGCGTCCTGTTGGGAGTGTGTGCTCATCGGACTGTGCTGCGAGTGTGAAGGCGAGCGTTGCACCGACGCGGATCCCACCCGGTCATCTTTTATGGGAACGTTTATAAACTGTATTTTGTACCCTTGAGGCGGGTTATGAGTCATTATCAAGTAAATATTAAACCTAAATAACAGAAATACTTTTTATAAATGGGTGATTTACTATAAACAAGCACGAAACGTTATATTTTATTAGCGTCAGCCACAGAATTGAGATTATTGATTAATTTAGGCATGCAAACGATAACATTGATGATTTAAAAACCGATACATCAGCGGCAAAATGTAAAACATCGACATCGGTTAATTATTTCGCTCGTGATCAGCAATCCGACGACACATGTTTTGATTACTTTGAAATATATCGTCGTTTTATTTTTACTATGGTATATAGCGGTAGAGTTTTATTGAATAATTCGAATCCTTCATGAATAATTTTAATCGAATCATTTATATTACAAGAGAGAAAAGTTGAACCATCACAGCAAAAACAATAATAATTAATAACAATATAGGAAGGCAGTACGACTATGGGAATAGGTTAATTCTTCGAAAAAAGAGCATAATTTTTTTTCTTCGTCAATTCTTGTTAAAATTTAATAACATCGAGGCATTGTTTTTATGAGTGATGTTTTATATAACATCGATGTCAATCATTGAAACAACGATTTTAGTGAAATATCAATGCTGAAATCAAAAATATCGATATTAACGATGTAAATATTGCATTGTCCTACGGCTACCGGCTCGTACGTATAGGTTTGATCTTGAGTGGGCAGAAATAACTACTTGGGCCTTTTAACGGTGTTGCTCCGCTCCTATGGGTCGTAGCGAGATGTTAAATAGCCTAAGTTACTCCTTGTTACATCAGCTATCCGCCAGTGGAAGTCCCGTCAAAATCACTCCCACCATTTCAGAGATTAGCCGGAACAAACAGACAGATTTGTAAAAGTGTTGTTTACATCCATATGCACTTAGTAAAAAGCGGTTATTTTAATATTACAAACAGACACTCCAATTTTATTGATTTGTTTGGATTCAAAATCGATGACAGTTCTAACGCGTTTTCATCTTATCAGCGTTTATCTCATTTTTTAAGTTAGCTATGAAGGCTTTTAACGCAACTGGAAAGACCCAATTATGATGCTGTAATCGACTGAAAATCTTGTGTGTTTGTGACGTTTTTGGGGATAATCTCTGGATCTACTGAACCGATTTTAAAAATTCTTTCACCAATAGAAAGCCACATTATTTGTGAGTGTCATAGGCTATATTTCATCCCCATATTCCTACGGGAACGGGAACAGCGAGAGTGAAACCGCGTGGGACTGCTAGTAATAAATAAACACGTAATAGACAAAATATGAATGCTTTGCTTTAATCACAAATAAATCTTTTATCGCGATTCGCGGCCTCTTTGTACTTCTCGTCCGTAAATATGTATCAACCATTTGCCGTCGACGAATTTAAATATTTTGCATCGCTTTTTCTAGGAGGGGGCACCAGGCTTTCTGGGGGGCCGTGCCCACCCCTGATAGCTACGGCAATTTGTATTGGACAATAGATTATAGCAATTCAGCCGTTCTCGAGTTTTTGCGAGACTACTCGTAACAAACGTTTTTATACACAAGCTCTCCGTCAATTGTATTTCAGATACACGACAACTTTCACAAGATATAAAATGATAATCTATGACTTACGCTTCAGTTTCAGACCTATTTAATTCTGTTATCTGCATAAACGCTTCACATAGTCTGTCTTTTAGCTCTGGCAGCGGATTGATTGGAATACGTCGATTGACGTATACTGAAGCCTACAACAAATCTAATTGTTATTTAAACAAGATTCCGTAATGTGGCCTTCCTATCCCACACACACACTTCACGGCTTTAGTAGATAATAAAACCAAATATAAATTAAATCGAATAAATATGCAAAACGATACATATTTGAAGTTAAGTAACTATGCCTTGCGTTCCACTAAGCGATCTCCCGTTCCACTTTTGTCCGTTTCTAGCGTTAACGTTGATAATTCAAACGGCGAGTTATAAATCAATAGTTTCAAGAGGTTAAGTTTATGATTATTGGTTAAATTTATTTATATTCATATTTTTTATTGATTTTTTTTAATATTTATAATTTAATTGAAACTAAAATTAATTTTATATAAATATGCGCTACAGAAACATTCACGTCCACTTATAAATGTCTATCCGTATCAAATAAAGTTATTTACATCGACGCCATTTTTGTTGTTTTAAAAATGGCGCCAATTTTGCAACCACAGATCACTAATTTTGCAACGCTCACCACGACCTGCGATTTGACATGGGTTGTCGTGAGCTTCGAGTGAGCACAAGTCATGACGTTTTCGCCGCGACCACAACGCCCGCGATCGTCAAGTGGAACAGCTAAAAGAGCGTTTGGATCGTTGAGATCGCTTAGTGATCATTTTGACATTTGACAAATCAAAGACACAATAGTTGTTGCCATGCGTAAATTTTTTTCTTTGTCGTTATTTCATTTTAGGTATACTCACTGACTTCTCAATAAATATATGTACAAGATTAATTTGAAACTTACCGCAAAACTGCTATTAATCTCCTCCGGAGCGGCAAGTGTAACTGTAAACAGTTCGTTACAGATTTCATAGTGAGACTTATTGTTAACTGTGTTTATTTCACACACAAATGTCTTGCTAAAATGTATGAAGCGCACTGAGGTTTCTGTTCTCTCTTTATAAACGCCCGATACTACGCATCGATAATATTAGACATTTGTCCTGAAACAAATGAATTAAACAATTTTTCAGGTACAACATGTTGTCATTAACTTAGCATTTATTCTAGAAATATTCATACATCGCCCACTACGTTTTGTGACGAAAAAAGGCTTAAAGGGTTTGAACTAAGGGATGAAGAAGCTGTGAAAATTAAACCTGTGCATCCGGGAGGAGCCGGGGCGAGTTGACCAGATTTTTTAAAATATTTTGACGTACTTATTAAAATAATTTCTTTTATCTTCTTTAATTGTTCATAACTTTTGCAATATTTTATACACGCTTTTGGCACATTTTTCTAGGGGTCATTTCGGACCCAATAAGCTATCACACATAATTTTAAGAGCAGTATCTCTATTTTAGACCATTTTCAACTAATATAAGCTTTTGAATTGAACGATAATAATAATACAAAAACATGCAACAACAAGAAAACATAATTTAGAATTATCTAAATTATAACTAAACTCACATCATGCTTCAAAACATCGATGGTGAACGTTTCATGGTCATGAATGGTTGGTGCGAGTTGTGTTAGAACCCCCACAATAGCATGTCGGCTTTTGTATAACTTCTTAAATTCGAAGTCCCACAACTTATGAACTGGGTTGAGAGCGTTCCGAGAGTGAAGTTTTCAAATGTTATTGAGACTCACTCACAACAGCACGCCTACTACCAAAAAAAAAATCTTAGGTGTTTCGCCATGATGGATTTAGAATGACGTCACACTACAACATTTTACCTTAATTGGTTGAAGGTATTTGCTTTAAAATTGAGTTGTAAGAATCTATCCGAGCAAACATACAATCATACATACATACGTCGCAAGTTAAATAAAAGCTTGTAAAATTGTAACTTGTTGCAATGTTATGTACATAAGATATTCTAGAAAACCTTAAGTGAGGGCAAAACTTTAACACCAATAGAAGCCAAAACTTGAAATATAGGCCATATTTCATTCAAATTGTATGGCATAAAAATTGTTCAAAATGTTTTAGCCCAACGACACTACATGTTAGTAGGCGGGTCGATTAGTACAAAATATAATTAACATTACTTACGTGTTAATGTGCAGCTAAGGCTCAAAGAACATTTATTTTGTAAAACATACGGACTTTGTTTCTGTTTGGATCATAGTGAGCGAAATACAAAGATACAAATTGTTGAACAATATTATTTGTTCTCATATCTGGTGTCACCATGAAATTCCTGCGGAATGGTAACATAAAGCCATGGTTGTTTAACTTTACGCCATCCTGTAACATATAAACTTGAGTCACTCTGCGAGGTATAGTGTATTTTAGAAATTCATTAACTCCAATGGCCGAAATTAATAATCAATCTCAATCCATTCACACTACATCTTAAAACTAGACTAAAAAAAGCGCAATATCTACACTAAATACTATATTAGTGGTTAAGTTATAGTGGTTTCTCTATCTGTCTTAGTTAAAGTATAAGCAGCTGTGCTTTATAAAGTCAATAAAAAATATCCCCCTTAGGATTCATAGAAATCTTGAATCTTTAAATATGAATTCGAAGCCTTCTACTGTATTTCCAAGTGTACATAAATCCGATGGATTCAGACTGCTTCCCTTTACGAAATCGTCTAAGTATGATCGAGCCAGTTCAGTGACACAATTAGAGTCCGACAGTGCACATTTAGTAGAGGTTGAATCGGCTAAAATGTAAACATACGAGTAGCATTAGGCTGCATTTCCTTCAGAGTTGAGCTAGGACGCGTAGCGAGGGATGTGTTTGTTAGGAACCAAAAAACTCATCCCTCGCTACGCGTCCTCGCTTATCTCTAGTTAGATAATAAAAGTTAACGACAACAATAAACAACAATACAATATAGCATATTACACATTTGTTTATTTAATACATACAATAAAATCGAACAATTTTTTGTGCTGGCATCACGTTAAAACGGCTGAACCAGTCTTGGGCCTAGTCGGTCACCAATGAGAGCGCTCTTTTTAGTTCGCAATCCAATAGCGAACTAGTTCGCTCTTTTAGTTCGTTAGTTCTTTTTTTAAATAATTTAGTAAAAATAGTAAATAAAGGAATACAACGATATTCTCAAAAGTGAAACATCGATATTAGAATTATTTATTAACAATATATTGATATTTCTATCTCCATTTAAATATATATTTTTATTTCTTACACGTTTATTTTTATAGAAAACACGTAGTCAAGTATGAATGAAACATAAGCATCCCTAGAAGTAAATAATTCGATTAAAAGTATAGGATTTAAAAAGAACTAAGAGCGAGATCGTCGACGAACTAGTTCGTATAGTTCACCTAAAGGAGAGCTCTTTTGAACTAGGTCGTTCGTGAACTACCCAAGACTAGGCCGAACCAATTTGAACGAAATTTGGTACACAGATACTTTAGAAAGTGGAATAACTACAAGGTACTTTTTATCGCGTAAGAAACACCGTTCCCGCGGGATAGAAGCTTTAGGTGGTATAATAAAGGCTTAAGTGAATTACTTACACAATAAACTAATTAAATAATTAAGTTAAAATACCATATTTAATGGGTCCGATGGAAAGCATGACACTAGTCATCTGATAATTACTGCAGACCCTAATTAACAAATAATATCTAAAAACTAAGGTATTGAAAACAGATCGATCAAGTTGTGGCACTTAAAATAACTTAATACTTACCAATTCTGTTAATCTGGGAAATATCTGGCATATTTCTTTAATAAACGGAATCGGCTCCATATTCGCACAAACCGGGTTCCCATGAATCCAAAACTTTTCAATTCTATTGTTCATTCTGTATAAATTCGAGGGAGATGGAATTTATAAAAAGAAATAGTATTATTCGCCCCACAGATTGTACAAACACACGAGCCGAGCAGCGCTGGCATCGAGGTTACAACACTAAACTATCCTTAATATCATGCGAGTAGCACTACTTTAGACAATGTTTACTATGCCAAACCGTTCTATTGACTGCCTCGAATCTATTGAGACAGACAGCGAATATTCTCTCAGTGGTTGAGGCGTTGGATTTGCGATCGAAAGTAGTGGACTACTTACACAAGCTTTGTTGGAGGGGTTAAGAAATACTATAAGTAGTATGTGATCCATACTGCTAGTATACTTATAAAAAAATCTTGAATTATTATTAACTATAAGTTAACAAATTTTATAGGGTTTTATAAATCAAGAATCCTAAGGTAAATAAACAAGTGAGATCTAGACTTGGAACTAAAGGGATCCATACTTACGTTACGTACGAACACTTTATTGTACTTACATTATTATCACTAAGGTTTACTCGTATGAGATCTCTGCTAAAAAAGTTTAATACCTCTGATGGTATGTGGCTGAAATTGGAATTACATTATAACTAACAAATTAATGTTATACCATAGAGGTAAATTAATTTTCTTAAAGAGCTCTACGTACCTCAAATTCTTGTTGCTTAAGTTCAAGATTCGTGTGTCTTTTCCCATCCTTATCATGAGACTTTTGAAACATGCTAACAGTGATAATTTGTAGAAATGTACTTTCTTTTCGATGAATTCTAAAAATAAAATAAATTGAAATATAAAAATGAATAATTATTTTGTTTTAAAATTGTTCTTAACTGTTTTACCCGTGAAGGGACGGGTTAGAAAACTGTACTCCTCTGCCACTGGGAGAGCATCATGTACGAGCCGAGTAACCCGGCACCCCTTGGTGGTAGGGGATCTTTTCCCCGATTCACGTGCTGTTGTTCGCAAACGGGTCTTTTCCCCGACCCGTTTGCGAACAACAGCACGTGAATCCAACCGCCAAGTGTTATAAACGCGTTTCGCGCGTTCTCCCCATCCCATCTCAATAATGCTGCGGATCTAGTGGACTCTGGGCTCTTAGTCAGGGTCGACTGCAACCGTTCTTTTTTTACACCGCTCCGCTCCTATGGGTCGATATGTTAAATGTTCTAAGTTACTCCTTGTTACATCACCTATCTGCCAGTGAAAGTCTTGTCAAATCGGTCCAGCCATTTCAGAGATTAGCCAGAACAAACAGACAGTCAAAAATTGTAAAAAAAAAATGTTGGTATATCTACCGTGTGCGTGTATACATCCATATGCAATTAGTAGAATGCGGTTATTTGGTCACACCAATTTAATTTATTTGTATGGATAAGATTTACTTACCATTATTTTATAAAATGAATGTGTAGCATCTTCAATTTCTGTAACTAAACAATGTTCGATGTATTCGATAAAAGCTTGTCAAAGTCAAAAGTCAAAATTTTTTATTCAATATTGGAATTTACATTCTCTTATTGAACGTCGGAATCTACCCACCCTTTCGGAAACGACCTAACCCAGACCTGAGAAGAATGGGCGCAAGAAACTCAGCGGGACTATTTCTTTTGGATATTTTACTTTTTAACTTTGATTTTTTTTAAACGCCAATTTTTATAACAAATATATTTATATATTGAGAAAACCTGGAGCGATCGCATCATTCCCAAGGCGTGACATCTTCCAAAAAATCTTTAATGTTATAATAGCCTTTGTCACACAAACGTTTTTTAACTAACTTTTTAAATTTTCCTATAGAACAATTTTGAACGTTTTCTGAGATCCTGTTGTAGCAGCATACACATCGCCCAACAAAAGAATTACTAATTCTACTCAATCGAGTAGTAGGAATAACAAGTTTGTGTTTGTTCCTAGTATTGATGTCATGCAAGTCACTATTTCTATTAAAATCATTAATATTTTTACGTACATACATAACATTTTCAAAAATATATTGTGAAGCAACAGTCAATATACTAATTTCTTTAATTTATCTTTTAAAGATATTTTAGGGCCGAGACCATAGCTTGCGCGAATAGCTCTCTTCTGCAGTACAAAAATCGTGTTTATGTCGGCTGCGTTACCCCAAAGTAGAATGCTATAAGACATTATACTATGGAAGTAGCTAAAGTAAACTAAACGAGCCGTGTCTATATCAGTTAATTGGCGTATTTTCTTAACCGCGTATGCTGCAGAACTGAGTCTATTGGCCAATCTCTCAATATGGGGGCCCCATTGTAATTTAGAATCGACAGTAATGCCCAAAAATACGGTAGATTCCACCGGTTCCAACTCCTCTCCATTTATAAATACACCAGTCTCTATTTTTTTAACATTAGGTGTCGTAAATTTTATATATTTAGTTTTCTTACTATTTAACATTAGATTATTAGCACTGAACCAATGTACAATATCAGAGAGAGCATTGTTTACATCGTCATATTCAGTTTGATAGCGTTTCACTTTAAATATTAGTGAAGTGTCATCAGCAAACAATACTATCTTGTTCTTTTTTTCTACAAGGTTTGGCAGGTCGTTTATATAAATGAGGAAGAGAAATGGTCCAAGAATAGAACCCTGGGAGACCCCCATATCCAGACGAACCCCAGGAGATCTCTTGCCATTCACGTCAACCCTTTGAACCCTATTGTTTAGATTCGAGGAGTTCATAAGGTCGAGCGCAGTTCCTTTGATGCCATAGTGGCGTAGCTTTCTGACGTTCAGAGTCGCATGATGTACACAATCGAAGGCCTTAGATAAGTCACAGAATATTCCATGGAGAAGTCTCTGTGAATTAAAACGAATTAACATTTGGTTTAAAATTAGTTTTTCAAAAATTTTACTAAGCGTTGGCAATACTAAGATGGGTCGAAAATTATTTGGATCAGTTATACATCCAGATTTAAATATAGGCGTTAATTTACTATGCTTCATCGGGTCAGGAAACACGCCACGTTTAATACAAGTATTGAAAATAGTAGCTAGATACGGTGCAATGGCATCAATAATGGAGTTAATTATTTTAACAGACTTGTGTAGTTGTTCCTCTTGTCATTAGGAACTTTCTGTAGTTGTATAATTGATGCATCTTAGTTGCATTTATGATAATTCACAAAAGTAGGTATCAATATTGAATATACTACTTGTAAGCAAATTCAATTGCCTATATCTAACCGATCAATATTATCTGTTATTAAACATATCTTATTGTTATTAAACAAACATAAAGCAGTGCTACCAACTCAAAAATATTTCCCCCTAAAGCCTAAATCAAAAACCACATTAAGTATTCTTAATTATTTAAATAATAATCATAGATTATAAATAATAATTAAATAATTTCATATTTGTGTTAGATAAGGTGCAAATGATCAGAGTTTCCACCTGATGGTAAGTGGCCACCATAGCCGGTCCCCCATGGACATTGACAAAACAACAGATACCCTCGTTTTGTCGACGCGTTGCATCCTCAAAGATAGAGTGGGGAGGGGAGTGAAGAAAAAATGCTGCGTTTCAACGCACTCTGAGCAAGAGCCCAGAGTCGACCAAATCCACAGCATTAACGGGACGGGAGAGGGAGGGGGTATGTCTAGCCCACATGCGACTCGACCGGAATCTATGACACTTGGCGGTCGGATTCGCATGCTGGTGGTCGCAAGCCAGTCCCAGCGGCAGAAGGGGATAGTATTCTAACCCGTCCCCTCACAGATAAAATTCATTATTTAATACTTCCAATATATATTAGGGGTTAAAGTATGAAATTGCCGATTTGCACTGAAAAATTGAAATTCGTTTTTTTTTTAAATTAACATATTTATTTAATCAAAATAATTACCATTATTATCTATACATTGCTGCTGTCTGAGAGGAAGGTCATTTATGCCTTTGCGATAGAACTCTGGTGATCGAGATTCGACAAACTGTGTGAAAGCATTTTGTACTGCCTCATGAGAAGAAAACTTTTTATCACGTAGAAAATTGTCCAAATCACGAAAAAAATGGTAGTCCATTGGAGCAAGGTCTGGCGAAGACGGAGGGTGACGAATGGTTTCTAATTGCAGTTCCTGTAGAGGTAAAACGGTTTTTCGTGATGTATGAGGAGGTCTCGCGTTATCATGGAGCAATAATGGTGAAGATCAATTCATGAGTCGGGGCTGTTTCACTGCTAGTTTTGCTATCGTGGTTTGGAGTTCGGCACAGTAGACATCTGCCGTTATTGCTCCACCAGATCAGAGAAAGCTATACCTAGTGAATCAGCTTCCACCATCACTTTGAATTCATTGTTCACCTTCAAATCAAAGTTTCCATCACGAAAGCGTTTAAACCAAAACCCACGGTGCGTTCATTAGCAGTCCCCTCTCCAAACGCAACATTGATATTGCGAGCTATTTCTGCCGCGTTAGTTCTGCGTCGAAACTTGTATTCAAAAATCACTCGAATTTTCGAAGTACCTATCTTTCTTGTCTAAGCTGAACAAAAAAAAACCATTGAAAGTCGATAATCGAATATTGCACATTTCTTAAAAGAAGAACTGCATAGGTACCATGTGAAAAAATTTTCACTCAAAAATCTCATACCATGAAAGTTCTATGTCAATTAGCTAAAGTACCTATGACAATAAAACGGCAATTTCATACTTTGACCCCTATTATTTATTTCGTTCTTTTAAATGGTTATGGACGTAGCGTAGTTGACAAAGCGAACCATTTTAACAAGACTAAAAAAATGTTACACCTTCCTTTTGTTTGATTTGTTTGACACATTCAGGCCGTGTTTCGTTATAACTCCATGACGACATCAATCGACGACTTGTTTTTCTTTTTGTACTGTAACCACGAGCTGCCGAGGTACAGTGCTCAGTTCTGTATAGTTAGCAGATGAATATAACAATTCTCATTTATTATTTTTGGTTATATTTTGGGAATTATTTATGCAATTTAATGCCACAATTATTATAATTTATGACATTATATTTTGTTAATAACAAATTAATATCTGTTCAGCGTAAAGTTAGCAGAACTCGATTTGAAATTCATTTTTTTACTCCCTAACCAACTGGAAATCATTTAGGAAACGCGTAGCTATGGTTGATATAAATTGCGAATTCAACACTTTATTTGTTATGTGTGTTTCATCGACTACAGTAAGGCTTTCGACTGCGTCAATTGGCAAAGCCTTTGGAAGGTACTTTCCGAATTACCGAAAGTGCCGAAACATCTAACTGCTCTGCTTTAGTTTTTGTACGCTAATGATCAAGGTATGGTCAGGATAAACCGAGCAATCTCGAAACCATTTCCGTTTAAAAAAGGGGTCAGACAAGGCTGTATTCTATCCCCCATTTTGTTTAACATCTATGGAGAGTATATCATGTGACGCGTTTGTGAAAATTGGAAGGGAGAAGTTTTAGTTGGCGGGGCTAAGGTTACAAACCTGCACTATGCCGATGATACCACACTATTTGCATGCAATTGAAAAGAAGATTGGAGCGAATTAGCAGCGAAATGGGGCTTCTTAACAGAGCGAAAACCAAAGTAATGGTGGTGGAACGCAGTACGTCTCTTACCATGACCATCATATTTAGGCTCCGTCATAACCAATAACGGGTCATGCAAGAAAGACATCAGAAGATGAATTGGCATGGCGAAGAACGCTATGTCCCAGCTGGATCGGATATGGAACGACCGAAGGATCTCGAGGAAAACGAAGAAACGGCTTGTCACCACCCTTGTTTTTTCTATCTTTTTATATGGAGATGGAAAGATGCTCGGAATTCATTGGACTGAACATCGAACCAATGAGTCCACCTTAACTGAACTCAATGTTACTATGAGGCTCAGCGCCACATGCTTGCGCAGAAGTTTCGATTTCTTTGGCCACATTGCCAGGAAGAAATACGACAACCTCGAAAAGCTGCTGATAACCAGCACGATGGACGGGAAGAGACCCAGAGGCGGTAGCCCAACTCGCTGGTCTGACAAGATCCGTTCCACATTAAATATCTCGATCTGTGATGCTTTACACGCTGCAGAAGATAGAGGGAAATGGCGAAAGATAGTCCAGGAGAAAGTTATTCGGAGAGGCGACGACCCTCAGCATTGAGGATAAACGACGCTAGGAGGAGGTATGTGTCAATTGATGGTAGTTTGTTATTGATTCGTTTTTTTTTTTAGTTTTTCCCTAATACTTCGCTATCCGCCTCTCCAACTTGAAGCACGGCAACGACAATTGTTCTGTATATCGATTTATTAATTATTCATTATTCTGTACATAAATTGTCTCAATATTGCTGCGACCAATCACCGCTGCCCACGGACTCCTGCAACAATTGGAGAATTACAGAAGCGTTGCCGGACTTTAAGGTGGAGATATACGCGAGTTTTGAAGGTCCCCATGTCGTAATGTTCCGGATATACCGCCGAAGGTTATAAGTTTATTGTGCGTGGAATAAAAGTTCTAGAAAAACGCACTGTTGAGGCACGCCACACATCCAGATGATGAGAATAATATTTAAGTCTATGGCGTGCAGTGCGGTCGTAGAATTCGGCGGCAGGGATCAAATGGAAAAGCTCTTCGGAACACTCCCATCTCAATAACAAGGGGAAAGGAAAAGGAAAGATTTTTCGTCGAGAGAGAAAATCCGTAAAAATAGTCCTTTGTCGTAGCCCCTGGTTTTCCTTTTTTGTTTGTGTTTATTTTAACGAGAAATGAATCTAGTGTGCATTATATCGATGCGAGATGACTTAATGCACGCGCAGGGGAATATTCTCTCGGCCCGGCCTGTGGTTATTCTATTCCACACATATGCTGCTGCTGGTTCTTTTCTCCCTCCAGGCGTGTTGTTGTATTAGGGATTATGCACGAACACAATATGAGAACAAGCGGACTGTATTACTAGTATTTGTTATGAACGGCAGCACGTCGTCCTTTTAGATCGTATGTTCGTTGTAGAATGAAATATGAAATATTGAATACTGAATACTAAGAACGAGTTGCGTTGTAATCATATCACATCACCTTCTCCGCCAATCAGAGCGCACGGTTCGGTCGCCCCGAAGATGAGGTCACAGACAATATCAAGTAGTGAAGCAATCTCTATAATTTATATTTTTAAGTATTGAAAATAATTCTAAATTGTGTTGTACATATAAATATAAGAATTAAACAAAAAACAAAAGAAAACTCTGTTCTGGTACGGATCACATATATTTATTCCAAAGTAAAACAAACAGTTACTTATAACATGCATATAAAACAAATTTAAGTTATACAAACCAACCAAGTTTTCACAACTTATAAAACCTAAACATAATTTACACCAGACCGTGTACAAATAAAAACAATTTAAAGGCTCGATAGAAAGATAGATGGATCGTCTAGCTGTCTAAGGCTTCGATCGTACATATTCTACCCACTTTAGACGTGCATTTGGATCTATCCAGCTTACACGTCATGTAAAGCCTTTGGCTGTGTCTTTTTTTTAATCTTCATCTTCCGTTTGCGAGCTAAAGGGACAGCCGCTCGTTTGCGCGGCTTTTTCTCATCTTTTCCGTTCCGAGTAGGAGAACCGCTCAATGATACGAAACGCTGAACGTAACGCTTAAGTGTGTGCCCCAGCAAGTACCTTAACGCCATGAAGCGTCACGCTCAATCGGGGAGACGTTTAACCACCAATGCCTTCGTGGGTTGTTGCTGCTGTGGTGGCGGCTGCTAAGCGGTTTGCGGTGCTGATGGCGGGGGTGTTGGTGGGCGTTTAATAGTATTAAAATATGCCGTAGAAACATCCGAGATACTCGTCTGTGGATCAAGCTGGGCGCGGTCGTGAAGTCGCGGGTCGCGCAGAGTGTAAACCGGAGTGATCGGCGTCGGGCAGTGGCGCTTCGGGTCTTCGTTGGAGTTCGAGTCGGATTCCGTCTGACAGCGGTACGACGTGAGAGCTGGGTCGGTGCGGGGGAAACTGCAGTATATTCTGATATCAGAATAAAAACAGCCGATTTAAATGAATGAAGTAACCGAAATTATGTAATTACTCTCACTGTTTGTCTTAGGTTAGGTTAACATAAGGCTAACGCATTATTACGGAGGGTTATGTGGGGCTCGGCCCTGCGCTGCCGCAACTGACGCTGCAGGGGAATACCCACTAAAATCAACGGTACCCTCTTCCACCTTAGTGTGACGCCGCGGGAAAGCTTTCGCAATCAACCGTGACGCCTTGGCGTTCGATACACGTGGGCTCGACGGCACGGGTCCGCAGAGGCATCACCCTCGCGTTCCCTCTCCGCGGCCTCCTTAAGCGAGATAACATTCTCGCAAAAGTAGACCGTGGCAGACCAGCATCTCTTGCTATCGAGCATGGCTTTCACCACACCTGCTAGAGAGTGGTCTCCACCTAGGACCGCCGTTAGATCCAAGCATTGGGGTTTCCACGCAAGACAAACTGCCAGAGTGTGATGCGACGTGTCTATCGCCGCACCACATCCATAGCACGCTGGCGTCGCCTTCCTCCGGGCACCCTGATGCAGGTCCTTACCAAACTAAAATAAGGTTTTGTTAACATATCTAAATACAATATAGGGACTCACAATAAATAAAATGTCACACGTCACATGATCCTTAGTCCGAGAAGTCCAATATCCGTGATATAGCTACACACTATTTGTTACACTTCAGCTCCAGGTGATGTTCACTCAAAGAGACTTGTCGAGAGACTAATGTGTACTGCGTCAGTCGGGATCGGGAATATACTCTGGCAAATGAAAGCGTGACCTGAAAAAACGCGGCAAATTCACAAAAAATCTACATGTGGTAACACTAACTATAGCAGGAAAAAATCTTTTGATACTACACTTTGTTCACTGTAGCATGGTGCGGATGGCAGATGAACGTGGATGAAGTTTTGTATTATTTTCCGATAAAATGTATGGCGGATAATATTTTAATTGACAGAGGGGTACCGTCCACTTAGGAATCTCCACGCGAGGTTTGTTTTCGTAATTTGGTTTTGTTTACTATATTTAAGGCGACGCGCGCGGCACGGCGGCAGTAGTGTTAGATATTTGGTTAGATACGCCGCCGGCGGAGGCGGTCGTGCGACGGTCGTATTATTGAGAGCGGCGCTCGTGCGCGGTGTGCACAATGTTGATCTCTTTATTGTTGATCAATTTTTTACTAAAACCAAATTAAAAAAGTTGCGATTAATTTAATAAAAATTCATTAGTGGTTAAACTTGCCA
This sequence comes from Limenitis camilla, assembly GCA_905147385.1. Lineage (NCBI taxonomy): Eukaryota > Metazoa > Arthropoda > Insecta > Lepidoptera > Nymphalidae > Limenitis > Limenitis camilla. The sequence continues at coordinate 21,133,029 of LR990224.1, forward strand.
CCCACACCATGCTAAAGTGGACAAAGTGTAGTACAACATTTTAGATGAATTTATGAAATTATAACAATTTCTTAAAGTATTTTATCCAAATAATTTTTATTACATATTTATATCTGAACAGCTCGTAGGGCAATAGATGAATTTAATCATTATTGAATTGATTCATGCGTTACTTTGCGGGGATTCATGAACAAGAAATCAAGACGATCCAAATTCTTCAAAGTTTCAACTTTTTGTACAATATTACTGACTCCTTGTACTTCCTGCAGATTATCTGCAAACAAAATATGAGAAAAGGCCACATTAAATTGTAAATATATTTTTTATCAGCCAAATAAAAAGCTTTCGTTTGCCAGAGTATATAAAGGGACTAGACAATGATAGCAATGACCCTCCACTAATGGGTCCCTATTAATCGATAATCTTTTACTCGTTTAAAACTGTTAAAAATCGTTGAATATTAAAATGACGCGACGAAAGTGATAATTAGTTTTCTTTATTATTATCCGAAATAAATCAACAAAACCGAAATAATACGCATTTAAAATGTTTCTTTCTAATAATTTCATCATCACGACCCTTCAATGGCCCACTGCTGAGCCGGGTCTTCTCCTTAGAATGAGGAGGGTATTAGGCCATAGTCCACCACGCTGGCCCAGTGCGAACTTGATGGAACTTTATGGAACTCTCAGGAGTGCAGATTTTTTCACGATGTTTTCCTTCACCGTTAAAGCAAGTGATATTTAAATGCTTAAAACACACATAAGTCAAAGTCAGAGGTGTGTGCCCAAGATTTCTCTTACAAGTTTCACAGGACTTGAAGTCTCAACCACTGGGCCATCACTGCATCTGTCTAATAATTTAACCAAGGTAAAAACATGATTTGATGTGGACACCCACATCGGCCTGGCAACACCGTCAAGTACATTGCGTCCAAAGAGTATAATAAACATAGGGAGGCTCTTATTTTTCTAAAAATAATATTATCATTTATTGTTGCTTTTAACTTTGGTGGTTACGTGCGTTTGCTGTATAATCAATTGGGATTTCTACAGCCTTTAGTGTCTTCGTCTGAAGGTAAGTACTTTTAACAAATATCGACATGTTTCATTATTTAGGTACTATGTTATATATATAGTACAGTCAATGTGATAAATATAAAAATTAACAAACATATTTGCTCTATCAGAGAATCTGCGGAGTTACACTAGCCCGTCGCGTCGTCATGTATTTTTTGTTTATATTGATCTTTTTATTTTCGTAATATCTTTTGAATGGAATGATTTTAATAATTCAAAAAGTTATTTACAGGTATTGAAACTGTCTTGAATACAAAATAATTTATTAGGATAAGAATTAATAAAACAGTATGGATAACATGGATTTTGATAGGCATTTCTATTAATTTTTTAAAATGTAGTTCTTTATTTTATACATAACTACAATAGTAATACACATGGACTCGCAAAGTTTTTTGTAGATATTGATAGGATCTATAATATTGTAGAACATTTAATAAATATAGCCTATGTTATGCAGTGATAACTCACTTATCAAAAATATAAATAAGTAAGTTTCCAATGGTAAAAGAATTTTTGAAATCGGTCCAGTAGTTTTTAAGTTTATTTGTTACATACAAAAATACAAATCTTTCCTATTTATAATATTAGTATGGATAGAGACACAGGAGAACTAGCTCTCTCTGCGTATAAAAAAATCACATCATACTTATCGCTTAAGCAGTGATAGCCCAATGGTTGAGACTTCAATGTCTTACTCAGGAGGTCCAAGTTCTATCCTGGACACGCACCTCTGACTTTTCCAAGTTATATTTTTAAGCAATTAAATGTCACTTGCTTTAACGGTGAAAGAAAACATCTTGATCTTAGGGTCTTAGAATTGTTTTTATACACTTTCAATTAAGTAGATTTTTTGCATGATAATTAAAATAAAAAATAATGTTCTTCATCTCTTGTCTTCAAAACTTGAAAGGATTGAAATAACAGATGTGTAATATAAACGGTTGTATCTTTTGGATTCATTTTAAAGTTTGATTGTATCATAACGCAACATTAGTTTAAATGCAAAGAGCTTTATCAAGACAATCAGCCAACTCTATTCAACCGATATGTGAATGAGTTGATAGGCAAGCTTAAAAGTTCTAGAATCGGCTGTTACAAAGACAGAGTTTGTGACAATAATATTAGTTATATGGACTGAGAAAACTGATGACCGTCTGTGAGGCTTATAGGGAAAGGTACGGATTAGTATATAATGCCAAGAAAAGTATGATAATGGTCTTTGAGGCCGGAGGTAAAATAACAACAGTACCACCTTTTTTCATAAATGGAAAGGTTTTTTAATTTTTAATATCTTGGACATATATTAACTTCCGACCTCAGTGACAACACTGATACTGATAGGGAACGAAAAGTGTTATCAGTGAGAGCGAATATGGGATCATGCAAATGAAATCGAATCGTCAAGATTACCTTGTTGGGATTGCCACGTTTTTGTAGTGCATCAGGGATGTTTGCAGAGGCCCATGTAGACTGTTTTTTCGCCACAATGAGAAAAAGCGTAGGCTGCGGAGCAGCTCCCATAGCATCCTTGAGATGATTGCAAGTCGTTTAGACTGTGTATGCGTGAATCACTTTTCTAATGGATTGACGCGGAAATGATTTTTACATACATTAATTTTAAGTAAAACTATTATTATATAAGATTATGATAAACTAACATAAAATATATGCTATTGTGTACAAAAAGTTGAGTCTAAATTACTTGAATAAACATTATTTATTATTATTCAGCTCTCAGCATTTTGTTGTAGTATGACAACATATTACAACTCTCAGCGTTGTAGCATGAGTGGATGTATTTATTAACTATAACAACTAAAGATAGTTTAAGTACTGTAACACCGCCCCGTGTCGGGATCGATTTAATAAATATAAAGGTCGCAACTTCTTTTATATCTTTCTTTATTTACTTTAATAATATAATATTTTACATTATAATCCGTTAAATAATACACACTCTGAACTACGTCTTTCCCTAATTCTAATTTTTTTTAATATTAATGTTTATATATAACAGTTATTAACAGAACTACACAATACTAAGCATTAATAAACTATTAAATACAAATAGATTACGCTCAATTTTTGATATTAATTACAATTAATAAAACTTGAAAAATATTTAAAATCTTAATTATTATTAATCATAAATCATGTATCAAATCAATTAGATAATATCTTCCTCCCTGATCCCTAAGTATAACACTGCCCAACAGCCAAGGCAGCACTGATGAGATAGTTCAAAATTGACCTACGGACAAAAAATTAATGTACTAAACATTAAATTACAAAACAACAACTTTTTTTAAATTACAGTCACTTAATAATAAAAGATGTTCCTTATTCATTATTAAAATTTAAAAATAACCTTCAGTTAAATACCATTTTCCTAAAACTGATTTCAGAATTCAGCACGGGTGTCCCATCAGCACATTGTCCTGAAAAGAAATTAGCCCTCATTTAACTGTACATTAACCTAAAGTTACATAATCGTTTATATTAAGATTTATTAACAGTAAAATCTATATGTGAATATATATACATACCATATTTTGAAGTATAAAGCAACATACCTCCAACACATGCTCGTCTGTTAATTTAGAAGCATTCTTATGCTTCCTAGATGACAATCATCCTTGTAGATTTCAACTATATCAAGCCATCGAGCTCTCTTGTCATTTAGAATCAAATCTTTATTGAGAAAATTATTCCAGATGCCTTTTATTAAATGGGATGGATCATAAATTATATGTTAGATTTTGTTAGCTGTAATATAAATATAATATTAATAAATTTAAATACATATGGGAATAAAATTATTGTGTCAATCTTATGTTTATTAGAAAAATAATTATTATTTTTCTTTGGCAATTATACTTCAGTATAAATATTACAATACTAATAGATTAGTTTTTATTAATATTGTTATATTTATATTATTACAGTATGCAGACACAAACAGTTAACTATAAAATATAAACTCACTACACTACATCTACAAAATACTCACATCCTGGTTGGACATTCAGCAATTGTAATCACTTACGGTCATTCTGGAAACTTCTCAAGCAACTTTGAAATATTGATCCTTGATCACAAATCAAAGACATCGGCATCAAACCAGTTTGAGTTACTGAATCTACTACATTCTTCATACACCTTTGAGAACATGGAGAACTCTCAGGGGTGCAGGCTCCTCACGATGTTTTCCTTCACCGTTATAGCAAGTGATATTTAATTTCTTAAAACACACAACTCAGAAAAGTCAAACTTGGACATCCCGAGTAAGACATTGAAGTCTCAATGCTTTATTTACAAAAAATGGTAAATATTTTGATAAAATACACATATAGATAATTAATATTCATCAGATGTATAGAAATTCATTTAAGATGATAAAAAGAAAATGTTGAATAGAATAAAATTTATATTGAATTTATTTAAACGTTAGTATAAGTCATCAAAATCATTAAACATATGCCAGCCCTCCTTCGCTTTGCTATTGTCATATTGATTAATATGTTCCAATGATTTATATTAATTAGGTCATGATAATATTATATCATCTGACATAGATGTAACAAATACAAAAGTGGTTTTTTAAACTAAAACCAGTTTAAAAAACACCTTAGCCTGATACTCTATTACAATATCTATAACTTAAAATATTAAAAAATGTTAACTATATTAGAATGTCATTCTTTGGATCATCGCATATGTATGATCATGAAGACTATTGTTATACAAAACATGTGTAGACAAAGTTACAAAATAAAAATAATCATTAATCCTACTAATATTTAAAGCTGAACTCGCTAATCTCAGGGACTACTGGTCCGATTTGAAAAATTCTTTCAGTGTTAGATAGCCCATTTATCAAGGAAGGCTATATATCATCACGCTAAGACCCATAGGAGCGGAGCTATACTCGGATCGACTAGTATTATAATTAAAAACAATAGAATAAATAAATAGATTGATTTTAACAGATTTGGAAATGGTAAATTAGACTATAGTATATTACCTTAATCTACATCAAGTTTTTGATTTAAAGTACCTGAATAATAACATATTTAATTATCTTTAACAGTAGTATACTCAAATATAATCATTATACACTTGACAAAACTAAGAAACTATGTAAAAAAAATATTACAAATACTAACTAATTGAATATTTCTGGCCGGGCTGCTTAGATCTGATTTCTTCCATCTATACTATTATACAAAGAGGAAAGATTTGATTGTTTGTATGTTTGTTGCGAATAGGCTCGAAAAGTACTGAACCGATTTTGAAAATTCTTTCACCGATAGGAAGCTACATCCTTTCCGAGTAACATAGGCTATGTGTGGTGTTGCCATAAATACTCTAATTAAAAAGATATGGCCATTTAAGTGCCATAAGGTGGTCAATTTGTAAATTGAAGATCTCAGGAACTACAAATCCGATTTAAAAAATTCTTTCACTGATAGAAAACTACACTATTCGTGAGTGACAAAAGTGATTTAGTGTTGCCACATACATTTTTTAAATTATAGAATATGGCCATTTTGTTGTTTCTAATCCGATTTTAAAAATTCTTTCACTGTTAGAAAACTACACTATTCGTGTGATTTAGTATTGCCAATTGCCATATACATTTTTTAATTAATAGAACATTGACAGAATTACCGAGACGAAAACAATTCTTGTGGCGGCTAAAACTAAACTCGTTGTAAATAAAGTTGTTATGACCTTTAGTTAAATTTTCCATTGTCATTGAAATGTAATGTACAGCCGGCAATTCGTTTTTGATACAATAATAATTTTTCTGCTAATATAAAAATACAATGTCAGCCAAGTGCGAGTGTGGAACTCGCGCTCTGAGGGAAATTTTGATTTTCGTGTGCGGGTGTTTTTATATAATTAAACGTCTTCTATGTGCTTATGTTTACAATCAATGCAACGGTGCGTACGTAACGGAGGTATATTAAAAAAATAGCTGTGTCCCGCGGTTTCACCCGCTATATTTTGGATAATTCACACTATCATTATAAATTATAGCCTATGTGTTATTCTGATGTGTAAGGTATATTATTGTAAAGTTTCATCAAACTCCATTCAGTAGTTTTTGCGTGAAAGAGTAACAAACATACATTCTTACAAACGTTCGCGTTTATAATATTAGTAGGATACTTATATATTTTTTTTATGGTACATAATGTCAAACGAGCAGATGTTCCACTTGATGGTAAGTGGCCACCATCGCCCATGGACATCGGCAAAACACTTTCGTTTTGTCGATGCGTTGCATCCTCGAAGATAGAGTGGGGAGGGGGAGCTAAAGCCCAGAGTCCCCTAGATCCGCAGTGTTACCGGGATGGGAGAGGGAGGGGATAAGTCTGGCCCACATGCGGCTCGGCCGGAACGCGTCTATGACACTTGGCGGTCGGATTCGCATGCTGGTGGTCGCAAGCCCGTCGGGGAACAGATCCCCTACCACCAAGTGGGTGCTGGGTTACTGGGCTCTTATGAGATGCTCTCCCAGCGGCAGAGATTTTTGACCTCCCCTCCACCTTCGTGAGATTTCGTAAGATTTTCTTGAACTTCCTCTCCTAATCGCACGCGAGATTCATCAAAATTTATGTTTTGACTGCAAGAGTGTTGGATTGAGAAAAAAAATAACGTACTTTTATTAAAAAAAATAATTTGAAAAATGATTTGAAAAGCTCACGAAGACGCGTCCGCAGTCTGACGTCTGATGACTGGTCGATACTGATTTTGTGTTTATAAGCGCATCACATTTTTTATAGTATAAAATAGTTATGTCTTTCGATAATTTTTAAGTTTAGTTATTTCACAATACTATGCACTTAAAAATAATCGATCATTTTCGAGGGAAAAAGACTATTTAAAATAATGTGATGAGTGAAAGATACTTTTCCAAAATACATATAAACGAGCGTAGAATCTATCTATATATCAGTTTAAATATTAAATCCCTTATAACTTGAGCTCTGCTAGACTGGACTCATTTTAATTTTTCTTGAAAACCAGAATTGTTAAAGGACATGAAAATCTAATCAGGACGCAGCACAGGTCTGACTACTCGATATCGGTCGATACTAAGTTGGTGTTCACGAGCGCCGTCTCGGTATATGTGACAAATCACATATGTATTACACACTTTTTCGCCCTGAATGCGGCATCTACTATGTAGTTATGATCTGTGGGTTCATTTTACTCTGAACAGACGACAACTATGAAATTTGAAAATTTAAGAAATCGAAAAAAATGGTCAATAAGGTATGAAGTAAGGCATCTCGTCTGAAATGAATTAAATAGAATTTGAAAGTAAGTAATCTTTTGTATATAAAATTATTCTTAAAAATATATTTAAATTTAATAAACCTAAAGTTAACCAGTTTAAAATATAAAAATATGTCGTATCAGTATCGAAGGCAGGTATAACATATTCGAATATTACTAAAAGCGCAAAAATCCACTTCTTTCATGTACGCATATGTGGAATCCCCTATAGAAAAATTACCTGTGACTACTACAGTATAAATGGCCATATTATTAGTTACTTGCACTTAGAAGTTTGGTTTTTCACAGCTTGAAAAAGACACCATACAGACTGACGGACAATGAAGTAATCCCAAAGGGATTAATTTTGTTCTTTTAAGGTTCCCTAAAAACCAAGTACTATTCCCAAATTAGGTCAACTACGCTGGATGATTTGATGTATAAGATTTTAACATTATAACAATAAAGATGAGTAAAAAAACCAATCATCATAACATGTACAAAGTAAGTATAGCTACAGCCCACCGAGGGGGTGGGGGTTAGCATTTGAAACTGCGCGCGCAATTGTCCTTCTAAAAAAGTCTTCCATATTGATTATATATGTGCTTACAGCTACCAGCCAACCACGCCCGGGCCGGTGATCAGTTGCGTGTCGGTCGAGGTATTGCTTGTTCGTGTGTCTTTAAATTTTATAAATTCTAATCTCATCTCAAGTCGGGCCGCGGTTACAGCGTAAGTTAAATCAAGTATTTAACAAATAGCCATAACTTTAATAATGTGAGTGTCTTTCAATTCATTTTGGACTCAAGTCCGAAGTTTTCGTAGGCAGATTCTAGTTTTTAAAAACCAGAATTGAAAACGATATTATTGTTTTCTTTATGTATGCATTAATGTAAAGCAAACAACCTATTCTATATCTATTAAAATACATTTATAGACAAGGGCGTTGCCAGGGTGGGAGGGGGTGGTGAGAGAGGAGTAGGGGCAGATGCCTCCTGCGCGGCCCGGGCCATCGATTTTCTTTCGGCCTTGGCTCTTATTGTATTCGAATACTCTATATCATTTAAAGGACAGGGCGGTGCCTCTTAATGGGTAGGTACTGGAACTTGAGGCTTGAGGCACTGGACGTTGAGGAGTTGGCGACGTTATGGGAGTTAAGGGTGCGGTCGCGGCGTGCCTACGTAATTATAAATTTAATAATATAAAACACCTCGGAAATACATCTATCTGGCCGTCTTAGATGTTTATGCAATACAATAAGCATCATGTAATGTAATTAAACCAATTGATTCGGTTTAGGAAGTAGGTAAGGAGAGAGGAACTTGTAACAACACCAAGCACCGACCTCGTTGTTTTCTTGTATTTAAAACTCAAATTGTTCCAATGATCCAACCGATTGATTGTTCTAATTATTTGTAGATCCCAAAGACAAGATGTTTGCTGGTCCGAGCGTTAGTACACCACCGATGAAGCTGATGGATGTGGTGGAATCTGATGATATAGGCGCCCTCGAAGTCGAATTTGTGAACAATGAAATCAGTTGTATCCCATGCAAAAATTTTTTAAATGGGTATTGTGAAGAGGGGATCACTTGCAAATATTTTCACAGATACAAACTTGGAGTGTATGCATTCTGCCATAAATATCAATACTCGAGATGCTCAGTTCCCCAGTGCAAATATGTTCATGCATCTCTGTATGAGCAGCAGATGTACTACAGGACTGGTAAATTCACCTGGAAGCCACAGCCGCATGTGCCGAGATCAGCCCTGAATGCCGTGGCTGAGTCTTCATTGGCTCGTCTGACCAGGAATCCAGTGCCGGTAACCCTGCAGCCTGGTAAACATTGTTTTTAAATATTAATAACAATAACAATTGTTACACCTTGGTAGATTGCTTTGATGTTTTTAAACAGTATTGACTTTACGTATATTCCAAATAACTTCAAAATTAATATGTAGAAGAAAAACAAACGTTTGTCTAGTAAACTTTTATTTGCAACTAAAATACATTAACAATTAATAGAAGTGGGTATTGACCCAACAATTAATAGATATGATATGTAATCTTTCATTTTATATTTTTGCAGATGTCCCTTGGTTGCCGATTTCTACTCCTAATCGCCCAGTGCCGATGTGAGTAATGCGCATATCTTGTTGATGTTCCTAATTCATAAGTATGATTACAATAAATAAATGTTTAGGTTGGACGTGGCGGACTACCCTCTTCCAGTCACTCCGCCGGATATGGCGCCGGTAGTGACTACGGAGCGCTCGTGGTCCAGCTGGCCTTGGATGTCGACAATGTTCCGGGCTCCCAAGAGGCCCCGGTCAAATACGGATGAAGGTGAAGGTGAGTTCCCGAGACGTTAATAATGAATGACCAGCTAATGTGCACTTCACCATATGCTTTCTTCTGCAGCTTCCACCTCCAGCGGGGATTCTGCTAAAAGGTGCGCCGGTTGCGACACCCACATCGAGTAATCTGGTCCATCATTGAGAGTACCATGTAAGACGCGGAGACGATGAACTAAGAAGAGAGGAATTCGTTACCTTAATTTATACCGCATCTATTTATAACATGTTATCGGATACAAAAGCGTACATCGCACAAAACTGTATCATTTATCTTTAGTTAACCTGTTTAATATGTTTGTTTGGTTATTATTTTTATATACATTGGTTAAAAAATAATAATAAAAATTGTGGTGAAAAATGTTAAGGTCACATCGTATGGTACTCGATCAATGTATGATTAGATTCCAACATTATACCTACTCATGACACTGTTATATGTGTGTAGGATGTAGTCTTCAATTTCTTGTAGTATTCTCTCTATGGCGTAGGACACTGTAGTCACACTGTAATCGACCATTTAATGATTTCAGACACGATTAAGGTTTTTTTTCCAAATTACAAGCCTTCCGCATTAAAAATAATTTGTCGACTAATATATTGTTAGAGTTAATTTGGTTCAAGTTTCGCGAAGGCTTTGATTACTGGTTGCGTTGCATTTAAAACATTTTCTCGATTAATAAATAAGTCTAAAAATTTTGATATTTATGGATAGCCTCCAGATAGCTACGATTTATTGTAACAACTTTTTGATGTTCTCAATGTCGTCATACATAATATACTTAATCAAATAAAATTATGAGTTTTATTTTATCCAGCTAAAACGCCTAATGGTAGTGACGATATTAAATAGTATTCTATCATTTAATTGATGTAGCCTCTGTCACCCCATCTGGGTCTCGGGGTCCCGCCAAGACATGTCGCGCGAAGCGGAAGGGCACTACAACCTTTTCTCGAAGCGGTTCATTGTTTGTTTAACCCTCGTTTAAAACTTGGCAACTTTTTGACAGTGCTAGTGTTAGCAACACCGTTTATAAAGTATTAGCGGGTCATTTTATATTATGTCAAGTACACCGACGTGAAGACAGTATATAACCTTTAGTGCGATAGATTAGTCTCGGTCTGTCTGGTGTTGAGTTCCACGTAAGTTTACTTTATTATCTATTGTAGTTAGCGAGGTCGATCGATATGAATATATATTGTAAATTGCATTGGATTAACGTTCTGAAAAAAATTACTAATGTTTCGAAAAGTCGACGATATCTTAAACTTAGTTTAATCATACTCGAATACACAACTTAACAATTTACATTTTATCATGCATACACTCCTCGATTTAAACAATTTTCTAATTTATAAAACTATAATACAAACATTGTCAAATCGCAATATCATGATGAGCATTTTAACTAGTTGTTATATAATAACATCTCAGTAATCTCTGCATATGAATAGGTTTCGATTAAATCTTCACCTTGATGTTTTTTATATAAGAGTCCTTTACGTACCCTTCAAGTAACGAAGTACTCTTTTTGCTTGAATCTATAAACTATTAGTAGGTTTGTCTAAGAATTGAGATAAATAAGATGTAGCATCAGCTATGTCTGGTCTTGAAATTGTTGCTGTGAACCTATCAACTGTCGATAAAGTATATTATTTAAAATGTCTTCATTTTTATTTATTTGGTAACCTTTTATCACAGGTGTGTTGCAATATGCGTTGCCGCCTCGAAGATAGTGAGGAGGGAGAGCGAAGAGAAGACTGCTGCATTTTCAATGAACCCTGAGCAAGAACCCGGTGTTCATTAGAATCGCAACAGTAATGGGAGGGGCAGATCTGGTCCACATGCGGCTCGGATGTCGGATTCGCATACTGGTCGCAAGCCAGTCAGGGAACAGATCCCCTACCACCAAGGGGATGCTGGGTTACTCGGCTCTTATGAGATGCTGTCTCAGCGGCAGAGGGGAATTGAATTCTAAACCGTCCCCTCACGGTAGATAATTATATTAATTTTAGTTAAACATTAAAATGTATTTATTTTATTTCAATTGAACATTAGAATTTTAAATATCTCTCATATACTCATTGTTATACATTAAGTTTTTAGTAATAAAAATTAATTTTAAAATGTTTTTAATTTATCTCTCCTCCTACATGAAAACTAAATTTATATTTAATGAAGTACAACATTTATTGAATTTATCATTGCCTCTATATCTGTGCTCAGCACGCTTACTATTTTTAAAAGTTTTTGCTAGTTCAATAGCCTCTCTATTGTCCATGTACAGAATACATTTCAAATCACTTACACAAGCACATTTATTTTTTAAACTTTTACTATTAAAGTCCTTATACAGTCCTTTTATATTAATTAAATCACAAATGCTCATAGTCGCTGCCACATACTCAGATTCAGCAGTAGATAAAGCAACACAATGTTATTGCTCCACTTATACTTTTTGTGTCAATTGCATTCAAAGCCCAATCTGCATCTGAATAGGTTTCAATTAAGTCTTCACCTTGATGTATTTTATACGAGTCCTTTAGATATAGTACCCTTCAAGTAACGGAGTACTTTTTTGCTTGAATCCACAAGCATTTTTTTTATTATATAATGGGATTACTCTTGACCCCAGTCTAGCTCTTCATAGTCATTAGTAGGTTTGTCTAAGAATTGAGACAAATAAGATGTAGCATAAGCTATGTCTAGTCTTGAAATTGTTGCTGTGTTGCAATATTACAATCTGTCATATTAAACTATTCTAGCAACCTATCTATTTCACCTTTTTGCATTATTTTTAAATGTCTTTTTCTCTGTATATTTCACATTAATCAACAATAACCAACCATTATCATTTGCTGTGCTCTGCCATCTAATTTATTAGGTTTAGGTAATGTAACTCACCAAGCTTTTGAACCAAATACTCTTGGCTAATTCAATTTATTTTCACCATACCATTCAACAATGGTGTGTTTCCATTCAAAGATTTTGTTGGACTTAACTCATAATTTGAACACATTAAAGCTTCTCCCCATAACTCTAGGTAAATTTGTTTCAGATAATTAGTTCTCACCTTATCCATTAATGTTTTATTCATGCGGAGGTGCGCCTGGACTTGTGTATTGGATAAATATTCCTTTACATTCACATAATAATTTATTTGAAGGAAATTCACTTATCAACAACAATCTGAAACTTTTTGCTTTATAACCAAACCGTGTCATAATACATTTTATGAAATTTAAAATATTTTGTTCTGCCTCATTCTTATTTTACAATTTTACCAATATATAATGGGAATAATCACCTGGAAATATTTTTCTCCATTTATACCCATAGGTGTTGTCGGTCCACATATGTCTGAATGAATTAAATCTCCTATTTGTTTACTACTTTTCTTTGAATATAATAATTCTATACAACTTATACATTTCTTATTTGATGTAGGTAAATTTAATATTTTTAAGCCTTTATAATTTAAACACTTAAGTCGTCTATGCCATAAATCATCACTTTCTTTCACTAAATTGGCATTTTCAAATTCCCATAATAATTCAATATAAATGATTTATTTTAAAACCTCTCATATATATATTTTTATTTATCACATTTCTGTTAGTAAACTCGACATGGTAACCCTAAATTATGTTCCAAATTTTCTACAATGCTTTTTCTAAATTTTCTTCAAATGCTTCAATATCAATAGAATAATTTTTATTTGTGCATACTAATAATAATTTCTTTTTCATAGTTAAACTATCTCCATTTGCTATTTTAACTGATATTGGATTTTCTAAAGTTTCAATATTTTTCATACAAAATTTGTTGTAACCTGTTGTGATTTTTAGCCCCGAGTCTAAATACAATGTATTATTGTTAATAACTGTCAAAGCTGTATATGTCCTTTTTGTCATAATTTGGTCTTGGGAAGTTACTTCCCTTTGAGAATAAGTTCTTCGGTATGTACCTCTTGATGGCCTTCTATTATTATTATGATGAAAATGTTTTTTATTTTTACTATTATGATGAAAATTTTATTGATTCGATGTTGCAGCAAAAGTAAGTTCTTTATTATTATTTCCTCGTCTAATAATCTAGATTTCACACATTCTAGTGATATATCTGTATAAATTGTTTCTATAGCCGTAATAACATTCTCACAGTCTTCATTTAACGATATTAACAAATGGCAAATTCAAAGTGTTCGAGCTTTCATTACTTCTTAATTTTGAGGATAAAATTTTTCTTTTAAATCTTATTTTTGTAAATACACTTTTTCTTTGAAAAACTTTTAATTTTTCGATCATGCATCGTGCAGTTACGACATCTTTTAATAAATGTTTATCCGTGATATTTTTCTCGTTAATCGCTGTATCTAATACTTATTTTAACTGGCTTTTACACGAAATAACTAGTTGTTATAATTCTCACTTGAGAGTTAAGATATATTGACGGCCGACTGCATTTTCTGAACGTTTTTCTTTATATTTTATTAGCCCATAACCTCTGTAGGAAAATAAACTTAGTTTTAGTTATACAAATTACGAAGGTCACAGCCGGGAGAGTCAAAAAAAATACTATTTACTTAAGAAACTTTAATGTATCTTAATTACATATTAAAATTACTTATAATTAGAAAAGACATCTTTAATCGATGTGAGATTAAAGAGTGGAAAAAAACGGGAATCAGCTTGTACGGGCTGCAATTGCCCGAATAGGTGTCAGCAATTCTTTTGTGGCGTTGCCGCATGAACGTCTATGACACCGTCGGGCTTCGCCTTACACCGATATGTAACTTACACGAATACACATCTTTACAATAATGTTTTTGTTTACAATTTACATGGCAGGAGAACATAGATATTTTTGTTAATCATAGTGTTATAGAAGAATGAGCATAGACTATATTTACTCTATAAAATAAAAGTTGCCACACAATACTTTTATCATGTCCACAGAATGAAAGACCAAAGATTATATACACTACACAGGAAAGATTGTAGTCTTGGGTAGTTCGCGAACGACCTAGTCCAAAAGAGCCCTCCTTTAGGTGAACTATACGAACTAGATCGTCGATGACCTCGCTCTTTTTATTTCTTGCATTTTTCTAAATCGAATTATTTACTTCTAGGGATGATTATATTTCATCCATATAGAACAGATAGAAAAAACGTAGTCAAGCTACGTGTTTTCTATCAAATAAATCTATATATACTTATTATATATTTAAATGGTGATAGAAATATCAAAATATTGTTCATAAACATCGATATTTCTAACATCGATGTTTCACTGTGTCAACTGAACGAACAATCAATTTTTAAGTTCGAATTAAAAATAAAAAAAATTTAAGTGGTCAGTAGTCGCAGCAGCTGCCACCGGCAGATTAACCTTTCCCGTCCCGGGATTGCAAAAATCAGGAAGATACACTACATACACGACCTTGGCTTTTTGTGTATCTGAGTGGCACACCACCCATTGCTCAATGTTGTACCACGGGTTTTGGAATTGGAATCTCTTCCTTAACTGGTCGAGTTCCTCCCCCTAGTATCGTGGCACTAGCACAGTTCCTTTCACCCTTTTAGGGATTTGTGACTGACGTTTTACCACCAGCCTGGTCCCCTGGCTGGGTGAGTCAATTTTTGTGATGGCGTTCGTGAGCCATTCTTTAGCGAAGACATCCACACACCACAACTTGAGCACGTTCGCACTAAAGAAAGCCATACCTCTGAAAGCTGAGGCACGTGGAGGAGGTTCGTTAGACGCCTCTCCCTTGCCATAGATGTAATCATCAAGGGCGTCCTCCATTGCTCCCTCGACAGAGGCGGCCTGCTCCTCCGTCGTCATCTTAAACGACTTTGTGACATTCGCCACACAGAGGTCATTGACTCGTGAGTGCGTCTGCATAATTGACAGAGCCCGGTCCTTGGGGAGCTTCGACTCCCTTGGCGATGTCGTACCGCTCAGGCGTTCCCTTTTTTAAGGGTTTTGCCAATTTGCCAGCTCGTTTAACTCTATAGCGAGAGACTTATCGTGATGCCGAATCACTTGTAGTGTTGGAGGATCCAGAGGCCCGTTCAGCTGGCGCTACTCTAGCAGCTGTAATAGCGTTTGGAGTTTGCGTTTCGCCTACTTGAGCAACGCGCGTCTTAGTGGCCGCTTCAGCGACCGATGGTTGCTTACTCTCTTTTCCCTCCGACTTTTGCAATCTACGAGTCTTTGCTCTAGATTGTAAACGAACCTGCTTATTTGGGGGTTTTGTTTAAGGAGTTTCTTGTCCTTGTTCTGTTTTGAGATGACCTTCCACACCGGTACTCCTGTAGAGGAGGTTGACGGAATGGGATCTCATAACGTACTTAAGTCAACCTATCGACACTAAGTTTGTGGGCGCTTCCAAGATTGCAGCCATTGTGTCCTGGGATGATCGCCTTGGAAGAAAGGGTAATAATTATGACAGTCTATGTGTGAATTTTCCACTGCAGCGCCTAAACTACTAAACTGATTTTAATGAACGACATAGACTATATAAATATTACCATTATTTTATATGACGGAATTTAAACCAGATTACCTTGGAAGGTCATTGGTCAATGAAAACGAAATGATAATTGCAGCATATTTATTGGATCGCTTTATGGAAACGAGACATTTTTATATACTTGATACAATGAGGGCGCAGTACTACTACAACAATAATTTAAATTGACAAATATACAAAAATATAAATAGGTAAATAAATGATAATTACGATACACACAGATAATGCTCATTACAATAGTCGTATTGAACGAGAGGTAAGCACACCGCGCGCCGCACTAGTAAGCCAAGTGCACGAGCATCAAATGAACTTACGCTTATTATATACAATATATCACTGCAAAGTAAATACAACACTCAACTCAATAAAATATCAGCTATGTAATTACGTTACATAAATATTTTTAAAGCTTATAAATGTATTATCAGTTACTGGTTTGTTTGTTTGTTGGTGCGGGACTAGTACGATGCAAACAGGGCACACTTGTACACAATACGTATCGAAATTTGTCTAATTGCCTAGGGCACTCCGTCCTACGTCCTCCGCCCTCACTGCCGAACTTAACATATGGTGCTGAAGCTTCAACCATGTAAGTTAATGTAAGTAAGGGATCGATACTTAAATTACTTTGTTATGGCACGTTACGTTGCCTTTTTTGTCTTATTTATTAGGGTCTTGTCACTTTCCCATCAAAATAAATGCTTCTTATAATACCTCTAATTCTGTCTTGATCTCTTTATCGTATTTTCATCAATAATCAGTGTTAATCAATCAAAAGCATCACCAACTACATACTTCAGCAACAGTTGGAGTTAATCGGAAACATTCACATACATAACCAGTGTCCTCACATTAGCTAACTATTGCTCGTCCAAGTAGGCTCAAATCATTGTTAAAATGTTACAAACTTCTCTATTACTATATAATAGTCGTAACTATACTTTTACTGTGATGGGTTCATGAGACTGTTGCATTTCGATTTATTAGTTTTCAGTACTTTTGTAGTATAGCAAAATACATTGGTCACGACACAAGTCGAGAGTGAGGACGTCGAAACTAGCTAACGTTGCAAGTTGGCAACCAAATTAGAAGCAGAAGATATATTGATGTATTGTTGATTTTTTTAAATATTTAGTTCAGAAATATTAAATATCGAAATATCACAATGAAAAAGAAATTTGTTCAAAACTTTGAAGAGCAATAGAAACTTAAAAATATAGTTTTATTTATTTTGAAATTGTTTTGTTAACCAATCTAAAACCAATTTTGCAAATTTCAAAAAGTATTGCGTTAAGAAAAGCCAAAATAAATTAGGGACACCCTAATGTACATCTCTGACCGCACAACACTAAATATAAATAAGCTTTAATCTTACAACTAATAATCCTTTTAAACTATATTATAAATAAATTTGCACCATAAAACATTTTAAAACTGAAACCAGTATAGATAATTTCGAGCGACACTAACCTTACTCTCTATCGTGATGCAGCATGAGCATATCACTCGTCTCTCCTACCTACCCCCCTACCTACTCCCTAATAAAGATTCTAAAAACAATATTTGGTGATTACATCTCGTACGTTACAGGTAAATGAGATTGAGAGTTGCGCGCCCACACGCCTACCCACCCTTCCGACCCGCCCCGCCTCTCCTCGCTCCCGCCGCTACACACGCTGAACGCACTACACGTGCACGTCCTCGGGCTTGGCGGAGGTGCACACGTACACATAGTCGCAGTCGGAGGGCGGGCGCGGGCGCGGGCGGGGACGGCGTCGGGGCGCGGCGCGGCGCTAGGCGGGCGCCACCTGCCACACGATGAGGTGGCTGCGCGCGGCACGCTCGGCCAGCGAGCTGTTCCCGCTCGAGGACCCGTCTTCCGCCACTACCACGCTGTCCTCCATCTCTGAGTCCGCTGCAACATAACATCGACAATCCTATAACATTAGGAAAGACATACAAAGAAAATGGTTTTGATTTATTGAAAGTTTACACTGAATTATAATTGAGTATCAGGTGGTAGATTTGTATAATGTTACTGGAGAGGGCGCGAGGCCGCCTGAGGTGCTGCTGAGGGCAACAACTATACTACACTGTTATATTCAACTGATATTTGCTTAATAGCCCGGTCAATTTAGACATCCCATAAGTTGCTGCAGCAATCATTCGCGAAGATATTCAATCCACAATTTGAACATGTTTGAAGATTTAAACAATAAAATCCCACAGATACTGACACAATTTTTGGAGCGATGATTTAATAAAATAAAAGATCAAATTTAGATAATTTAAAATGAGTATTAGCCATAGTATCATGACTGCTGTTTGGCTGAGTTTTTTGAAGTCTTAATTACATTTACTCTTACAACTTTTTGAATTGTTATATGTTTTCATACATAATTATCTGATCTTGAATTTTTGTCTGAAGTAATTTTAAAACGGAAAATAGGACGTTTTTTTGACCCCAAGTATCGGTTTTCCAGGTATCGTATCGATGAGGACTTTTTAGATTTTATTTATGATGGCGTTTTGATCAATCCTACCAACTTTGAGCTGAGAGCGAATTTTTTACCTTTACTCCTATATTTTGGTCTAATTTGACCGGACTATAAGAGGGATAGAAAGTTTTTGCTTTAGGTATTAATATGTAGATATTAGTTTGATGTAATGTAGTTGTGAATTCGTTTGTTATGGACCATTATAGCTCGTAGGGCAATGTGCAGCGAGAAGAACAGAGACGTGCGAAGCGGTGGAGATAAAGAGGTGGAGAAGGGGGGGAGGAGGGGGGAGAAGGTTTGTTGGTGCGGCGACATGCTGCTCGTGAC
Source organism: Limenitis camilla (assembly GCA_905147385.1). Classification (NCBI taxonomy): domain Eukaryota; kingdom Metazoa; phylum Arthropoda; class Insecta; order Lepidoptera; family Nymphalidae; genus Limenitis; species Limenitis camilla. The sequence continues at coordinate 21,152,117 of LR990224.1, forward strand.
ATAAACTCAAGGCACGTACCGGTGACGACTAGAAACGGTATTATTGCCTTACACTATCAGGTACGGTCAGGAGTCAACGATCTGCCAAACTATGAGGTGGGAGGCGGTATCTCGAACGTCATCGGCATGCTCCTCTAATGGCAAAAAATATAAACAAATACTGTCACACTCGTCTTTCCACTAATATGCATCGAGTGTACGCTGTCATTTTAGTAGAAAAACGAGTTTCTTGTACTAATAAAAAATAAAACAATAGGCACTAACTAGTACAATAAGCGTAACAATACAGGACTCGCCGCCCGCTGCGCGCTCCTCAGTCCTTACAAGCACACACCACCAGCGGGCAAGCTCTCCCCTCATGCTTCTAACTTATTTACTACAACCTATTACTAATGAACTTTGCGAGACATATAAATTATATTATTTAATGTTAAGGGATATGTAACTTGTGATGTCATTTTGTGTAGACGTTAGGTGAATCAAGTTCAGTTAGGGTTAAGGGGTGACATGTGCATGTGCCAGTGTGAGTGTGTGTGTGATCACTCAACAAACGCACCTATTCTGAAGTCAATGTATCCCTCGCCCCCGGAGATGACGAGCATGGGTGGAGCGTGGCGCGCCGCAGGAGAAGCTGGAGGCGAGGCTGGGGTGCGGGCCTGCGAGGCGCCGGGGACGGCCACGAAGAATGTGACGGCCTCGCGGTGACCGTGGAAACTTAGCTGGGCGTGAGCCATAGAACACAGCGGGATACCACCGATGTCGGAGGCGGATGCCGTCCCCGAGAGCGGTACGGAGATGACAACGCCGTTGCTGGTGCCGATCCACAGACGCGCCGAGCTGACTAGGAGCGCCGTGATTCGCACCAGCGAGAAGCCCAGCTTGCCTGTGCCGAGCATTTTGCTCACGTAAGGCTCGATGTCCACGTCCTTCAAATGCGCGTATGTGTGGGCGTGGTACAATCGCAGCGCAGAGTCCATCTTTATCGACACCTGCCAAGTTAAAATGACTTATAAATGACTTAAATATTGGTTGCTATTTTCAACCAGTCGCTCAGATATATACTTAAAAGAATATTTTATTTTATTACTATCTTTTTGTACAAAAATTGTGTTTACGTCTTAGATCAACTTACGTCATTCTTTTTTCTTTCAAATGCCGTCTTCATTTGTCACTTGATTTTCCGCCATGTTTATCGTTTACAAAGAAATAACAAAGAATAGCTCACCCAGACGCCATCTCTGTACGCTGCCATCTGTCGCACCTGGCTCTCGTGCCGAGGATGCGCCTCGAGCTCGTGCAGTATGCGCCGCCCTCGAGGCTCCACTACCACCACTCGGTTACGATACCCGCACCACACTGCGCCCCCCACATCTCCAACACCTCCTACCGCGCTCAGGCACCGCACTATAACATGAAAAGCAATGTTAAAATCATTAATATTTGTTGTATGTTTGTGCGTTCTATCGGATAACAGATAATATATAAAAATATTAGGAGATAAAATTGCAGTACTACATAGAGGACGCAACAAAACTAATTTCGAAATAAAACATGTACCTCTTCAGAAAAAGGAGACTAAACAGACCTCGTAAGCATGATACCATTTCTTACTAGTAGCCTGCAAGCTTTAAAAAACTGATTTATTGGACATTTTCAGAATCAATGAAAAAAAGATAAATAAAAAATAAACTACAATAATTGTCGAAAGAAGTAGTCTTCGGGGTAAAAAAGGTTATGTAAAGTTGCCATAAATATTATAATTTTTGTATATTATTCTCCTAATTCGATTAAAAAATATCAGTGTAACCTGAACATTTAGGGTCGCCGAGCGTCATGAGCCAGTAGTGTGCGAGGTCCCATGAGGCGTCAGGGAGTCGGGCAAAGATGGCGATGGTGCCGTCCGCCAACGCCACAACGCACCGCGACGCACACCATACGATCGACAGGATCGCGTCATTCAGCTTCACCCTACACAAACGAACAAATACATTTTACCATCAATTCCGATGGTCAAATAAGATTTGATGGCGTATGTACAGTTATAATAACCTGGCCAAGCATTTGCTGTAATTAGCGACGGCGGAGTGCACGTAAAGGTTGCCGCTCTTTGTGCCAAGCCACATGGTCGCCGCCGCAGTTGACTCGCTCCGCCTCCGGCTCTGATCTTGACCCTGGCCCGCCTCGCTCTGCTCCTGTGCGAATGCGTCCACACCCGGCTCCGGTGAACTTCTGCCATCTGTTACTGCAACTAATAACGCATTTGTACAAGAAAAAGTCACTATTAAACTTATGGTGTCACACGTCAGTCTCTGAGATCTAATACCATTGATAGGCGTAGAAGAGAGTGGGGGACTGTCCGCAGCAGCCGGGTCTCCCTCGCATTCCGCGTCACCAGCGCGAGCACGGGGTGGTTCCACGGTGGAGGCGGGCGAACCCGGCGGCGTCAACAGAGTAGCTTCCACCTAATTGTAATAATAACATAGATCAATGTTGCTTCTTATGACAAATAACCAAATTTTAAGCACAAAGTTTGTTTAAATAACGTTTATAAAATAATAGTGATAAATAATAATATTTAGTAAAATTTAGTTATTTAAACAGATATATTAATACTCCCTACCTAAATCTACGTTACAAATTAATAGTTTGGAATAGTAATAGTTTAGATCACTATTTTTTGTTCTTCAAAAATAATATGAAAAGTAGGCGGTAAAGATATTTATCTTCTTTTTTTTCGTTATCCGACTGTACATGACCTTACCGTGCCGCGAGGATGCATGAAAGACGTTGTGTATGTATATAGAGGAATGATTGAAAATTAATTGTTAAATGACGATGGTTTAAAAAAGACAATGAAGTGACAGAGTATGTTGCAAGATTTGAAGATGATTTTGTTTATAAAAATATTTCATTAACAAGAATATAAAGCGGATTGGAGGCTTTATATTATTTTACGTTATACTTTCACACAAATGTACAATTGGTCATCATACCAAATATTTATTTTTTCAGACGTTTCAGACATAACCTTATTGCCACACTCGGAGACGTCAAATGGTTACTTAAGTCCCTCCATATTATAAATTTATAGTTAATCACTCATACTGCTACACTCAGAGACACTTATTAATTTAGGACTAATGGTTACATAACAAATTCTCATTAAATTAGTTAATTGTAGAAACATCCCAGAGACAAAATTTAATCGCTACATAGTTAATGACAAGTTTAAGTATCCGTAGGGCGGACCTTCATATCGATAACGCCTTAGTGTGCCCAAACTAAAAAAAAATGTTTTTTTAATTTTCAAAAAGTTTTTTTAAATTCATTTAAAAACCAGATTTAAATGTATTATGCATAAAGAAGTTGTTTCACTGTTAGTTTTTAGTAAAAGGTGAAGAAAAATTGATATTACCTCTAAAATGTAATATAGATTTTTTTGATTTTGTATGACGAAATATAATATGGGAAATATTGTGTCACTTATTTGTTACAAGTTTAGAATGTCAAACTATCTAACGGCTTCGGCCTTATTATTATAAAATGAATAAAGAATTAACCTACTAAAGAAAAGGCTGTATGGTATAATACAAAGATAGAGAATAAAAAGATGTCAAATTGTCAATTAAAAATTTCGTTTTGGGTTTAAAACAAAACTAACACATATTGAAATTTAAAAGTTTGTCTCCTATATAATAAAATAACAATAATATAAAAAAAATAAAAGTAAGGTAAATTGAAAACAGAACATGAACTAAAATTCTAACAAACAGAACCACAACCTTCGACTTTGCTTTAAAGGGTGACTAATTTCACGGCGGGCGAGAAATATTTATTTAGGCAACTCGTCACAAAGATGGATTTTAGACCGTAAGCAGACAGGACGGCACATAAAATTAATAAAATCTAAAAAATCCGACATTTTTTTTAAATTTCTATATCGTTAAATCACTCATTAACGAGATTAAGTGAAGATTTTTCTAGACTTAAGTTTAATTGTCATTAAGGGGAGCTAATTGATCATTAACTGACACTAGGAGTGATTCATTGTAAATTAATAATAATTAGCGACTTAAGTAACCATTTGACGTTTCTGAGTGTGACTGTTATAACAAAGTGAAATAACAAAAACATTGTATTGCAGTTTGGCCACGCCAAGGCATTGTCGATATGTACGCCCTACGCATGCTTTAACTTGTCCTTATCTATATAACGATTAAATTTTGTATCTAGGATGTTTCTACAATTAAGATTTAATGAGAATTTGTTATGTAACCATAAGTCCTAAATTAATGGATGTCTCTAAGTACGGCGGCAAATGATTCTTATTTTGTTATGATTAAAAAAGCCTTTCCATCATACTGAATATCAGCAATCTATGATCCCATTTCTAAATTAGTGACTCTACGTTATACGCATAAAAAGTAAAAGGAAACATTATTACGTATTTCCATTTTTTTTTGTTAAAATGAAAGTGAAGGTAGTCTGTTATCTAAAGGTTAATGCTAAATTTGTTTACTTACGTATCTGGTCGATCCTATGAGCACCTCCTTCTGTCCACCCTCCACTACCTCGCCAATCAGCGGCCCGTTGTTCTGCCCAGGGGGCGAATCGCTCCCAGTGCCTCCCACGCAGAATAGAGATTGCTATAAACAATTGTGTTATAGTCCTCGTATTATACATCTCACATTACGTGCTGAACTATTATGGACGCTCACCGAATGTCTCTTGGTGTCGTCGTGAGCGTGGGCGTGGGCGGTGGCGACAGCTACGGGAGACACGTCCACGTCGCTGTGCTCGAGCGCGGGCGGGACGGAGGCCACGCAAAGTATATGTTTGTCGCTCACTGAGAATGACTCAATAACCTCTGCAGGTTTATTCGCGTCTATTATCTGAAAATGATATTATTTTTCTATTTAAATTTTATAAAAAACCAATAAACCCAAAGTTACTTTTACAATTTAAAACTATTTACTTTACTACAATTTTGATACTTGAAAAACTGTTTGCTACTACATATAAGGCATAAATGAACGGAATAAGATTCTGCAATAAGTTTCCAAGTATTTGCGCTCCATTAAATAAAAAAGGAAGGAGTCCGAAAGAGCACTAGTGCGAGCAGCCGACCCTCAGGATCACGCAGGCGCCCTGCCGTCACGTCTACAGACATAGAAAAATTTGAACGAACAACAAATTATACTTATATAAGTAGGTTTGCTATGAAAATGTTTCTCATCATCACAAGAAACTGTTCGAAATCAATGCTCCCGTCGAGGACGAATTCGAAGAAGTCGTAATGCTTGCAAGTTTAACAGAAAATTATACTCCTCTGGTAACGGCGTTAGAGGACTCGGTATAGGCTATCTCTACAGAATCTGTAGCAGCAATCCACTTGAAGGAAAATAAGTACTACGTCCAAGAAAACTGTTTATTGTACATATTGTAAAAAGTTAGGTCATAGTATTAGACAGTGTAGAAAGCGGCAATCTCATATTAAAAATAAATCTTATAATGTGGAGAATGTACTCAAGGTAGATGCTATCACTAATTACACAGGGTGCGTCAATAATGTTAAAAGACTCAAGCAAAGCCTCTAAACCAAAACGGCATGTACAGGCTAGACAAGTTGCAACGCGAGACACAAACAAGCATTGTTTACAAGTAGCAAAGAGTCTGCATTAATTTAGCACAAACGCCTGGGCCACCTTAACGTCAAAACTAAGAACATATTAAGGGATAATAAAATAGGTATAGGCTACACAGATAGTTTTGACAACTGTGTTGCCTGACTACAAGGCAAACTAGCAAAGAGGTTATTCAAAAATTCCCTAATCAGGTGTAAAAAAAATTAGAACTTATTTATTCTTATTTATGTATGTGGACCTATGAGTACGCAATAATGAGGTGGTGCTCTAATTTACTTTTTTATCATCTGTCTAATTGACATTACTTGTAAAACTTTTGGTTACTTCCATAAATCTAAATACGAAGAGTATGGAATATACTACGGAGAGGCATTTGAGAGCTCCTGTAGCTAGTCTATCATCTCATACGGCTACTTTTGGCATATGCAGCCAAATTCAATTTAAAAATGGATAATTTAGATTGGAAACCGTATTTTTAAATGGTGATTTAGAGATTTTACATGGAACAACCAAAAGGATTTTCTTTCGTTTGTTGGAAAAATCTATCTATGTTTTTAAACAGGCTCCTCGACAATGGAATAAAAAAGTTTGTGAGTTAATGTCCACTCGATCCCAAAAACAAGCAGCTGATGAGCATTGCTTATATTATAAAAGAGATGAAAAAAATCTCCTAATAATCAATGACTTCTTTTTACTTTGTAACGATGACAACATGAAGGATATTCTCAAAAATCAAATAGAGATACTATTCACTGTAAAGGATCTCGGAGTTCTTAGACTGCTTCGGAATGAGTGATTTAAAATGATGATGGAATTACTCTTGGAGAAACGTGTAAGGAGGCAATTTAATTAAAATCACTCATACACAAAGTTTTCTACATTGACTAACTCATTAAAATCTATTCAGATAATCAAAGTGTACTAAAATCGCACTAAACACATTGACAATCTCAAGTTCAGTTCTTGATTACATTCCCACAAACTATATGAACGCAGATGTATTAACTAAGCCGCTACCCTAAGATGAAGCATTGTAAATATACAAACATGTTAGGTTTGACTTAGTAGGGTTCTTTTTATTTTATTTTTAGGGAATTGGAGCGTGCTAGCTAAACGTGTGTTTTATTTTTCAAGTAGTTAGGGTACAGTTTAACATTGACGACTATTTGAATATACATATGTTTGTTCTATTACGTGGAGGTTATTCTTCCGATATCCCAGATTGTACATCAAAAACAGGATATGATAGAAAAATATATATGAGGTTTTATTAAGCTAAATATATAAATAAGGAAATAGGAAAGTAATAATGACTATTGTGTAGCATCCCAAACATTATTAGTATTGTTTTTAACTGATTCTCCAAATACCACACTCACCATTACAACACCCTTATTCTGCGAGCTAGCACAGATCCATACGAGGGAAGAATGATGCTCTTCCTGTTCCTGCTCCTCCCCCGGCTCGTCGGGAAGCACCTGCTGCACCTGCGTCTCGTCCCCCTGCGTTTGCGTCACTTCTTGCGGCTGCGCTTTACTCATCTCGTACGCTGCAAATAAAATAATCTATTTAAGTTGGAGTTATAATACGAATAATTTAATTATTGTTGTTGGAGGTATTAGTATATTGTTTACTGATTTAATTTTTTATTTTGTGCTAATCTATATGTATAACAGGAGAAGGTGACTGACTGACATATCAACGCCGGGCCTATACTATAAGGGTTAGAAACTTGATATTTTGCACAGGGGATCCTCTTATAACGTAGGGGAGCACTAAGAACGGATTTTTGAAAATTAGTAGTATTTCATTGAAAGTCATGAAATACGTTTAAAATATTCTTTCGAAAATCATCCCTTAAGGGGATAAAAGAGGGGTGCAAATCTAGTAGGTATAAAAATCTTTGTATATAGGTAATATGTATTTATCAGGACGGGTCAGCTAGTTTTATATAAATACTTTTTCTAGTTTTCCATTTTCAGTTAGATAAAAAAGCCAAGTAAGAGTCCTGTTGTTGTTTTTCAAGAAAATTATCATACATATTGTACTCAGAAATTAATAACTGACCAAATTTTGACATGTCAAAATTACATTAGTCTGTAGAAAAGTCTAAAGGAGATAAAATATTTTGCGTTTAAATTTCATCATTATCATCTTCGGAATGTTGGCCCAGTGCGGGTTGGCAAACTTCACACACCGACAGAGAGCATGGTGAGCTTTCAGGAGTGCAGGTTTCCTCACGGTGCTTTCCTTTACCATTAAAGCAAGTGATATTTATTAGCTTAAAACACGCGTAACTCAATAAATCAGAGGTGTGTGCCCAGAAACGAACTCGAAACTCCCCCGATTAAGACATTAACTTCTTAATCACTAGACTCTCATTGTTTACGTAAAATAAATTGCTTTAGCTTTTTATTGTTTAGAAAAGCAGAAATTATCTATTAGCATTGTCAAACGAAACTACCATTTTATATTAGATTTATTAGTAAGTGAAACTACCATTTTATATTAGATTTATTAGTTTAGAAAAAAAACTTCTTGATTTAAAAAAGAAAATTGTAACCCTTGAAAAAGGACTGAAAAAATGTTTATGCAATATTGTGTTACAAAAGACTCACCTAAGCACACGGCATCCTCCGCGTCCCGCTGCTCTGAGTCCAGGGACGTGGCTAAGGGGAAGCCCACCACCGCCGCTACAGGCGCCGCGCACAGCAACGTCATCGCCGGCTCCGACTCCGCTATGGGTCTGCCAAACAAAATGATTACTCAATCTGACTAATGCACATTTACCACAATAAATTAGTGATGAACCGACTATTCGGCCACTTGCGTAGTCGGCAAAGAGCGCCGACTTTTCAGTTTCTTAAACTGTATGTATTCTTAATAAAAAGTATATAGCAGGAGTTACATTCAATAAAGATTCAGCCAAGAAAGAGTGGGACTCGCACACTGAAGTTTCCGTACAATTAGAATTAGGGAAAAACTTAACTTTACCGTCGGAAAACTGTTGTCCCCAAACATCAACATAGGTGCCACTCAGTTTACCAACTGCAATAAAATATTGTCTATGTAATTTTACAGTTTTCGGATTATTTTTCTTTGCGTATCCGAAATACATTGCGTCTTCCTAAATTCAACGAAAAATCCCTAATACGATACGTTTCCTATATGTTATGATTATGTTAATTTAGAAGCCAAATTTTGCTCTCCATGCCTCGCAGGTTCAGGAGACTGTAGACTTGGTTTTTAATATTAATTTTAACGTTATAGCTCTTTGCATTCCCCTAATAATGGGCCATGACCTACAGATATAAAATATTTTATTTTAAGCGCTGTACAAAAACCTTATTAGTTTCCGAATTTTTCCTATATCTTATCCTTGTGCATGGTGCTATAACCTACAGATGTAAAATAATTTTTTTTTGTAATGTAATAATTAAATTTCAATTTGGTTTGAAGCCACTTCAACGAACAATAACAGTATTATCCTTATTTTTACTCAAAAACACCGCTCAGACCCTAGTATCAATAATAAAAATTAAAAAACTATGCGAAGAAAACATTCCGCCGCGTTCGCAAGTAGCGGCGACTAGTTGGTTACTCGGCCCAGGTCCTTGGCGGTAAATCTCTACAGTAAATAAGTGTATTGGAACATACTGCTACCTGCAGAAGATGGGAACAGGGACGGGCACGCCTCCGGAGGAGAGGGAGAGTGCAGTGGAGCTCGGGGCTCGCGGCTGGCCTTGCCCCGTCTTACACGGCAGGCTCCACCCGTACGCCTGCGTGCGGCCGTCCTCCTTGCGCACGTGTGCACGAACCTGACACACACACATATACATACACTGTACACTGACTCTACTCGCTCTTCATATTAACTATTATCCTACTATGGTTCTAACCAATGAAGGTTTCTTTTGACAATTGGATCCCTCTAAAAATAGATAAAATATTTTAGAAAAATAATTAAAATGTTATGCATGGGATTTAAAGAAAAGTAAACAAATTAAAAAATTATTTACATTTATTTCAAATATCACAAAAAGTCATTCTATGTTCAAGTGCACTGATAATACAGTAACTTTGAAGACTTTCTTCAGAAGTGTCGAATTCAGGGATTTGACTGCAAAAGAGAAATGTATAAGGAATTAGGTGACTGAAGTAAAACAAGAAAAGAAAACAAGTATCTTGCGATAAAAAGGTATAGAGGAAATGCTATAAAAATATAGAGGATTTTGTATGTTTGTTTGTTATAAATTGATTCAAAAATTACTGCATCCAATGTGATAATTTTTTTACTCACCAAAAAACTACATTCTTTCAATGTAACATAGAATATTTGGGACGGCCATAAATATTATATGTACTTAAAAAGTGATGGCCATTTTATGGAAATTAAACATAATGTAATTAGATTATAATCTCAATAACTACAGATCGGATTTCAAAAATTCTTTTACAGATAGAAACATTATATACATTTCATATTACTCGAACCATTTTTTGCATAGATTAGGAACGCCATTTGGCATATTCATTTAAACGATTTTATCCTAAACTGAAGTCTAAGTAAGTAAACTGAGTTTAAGTTAAGTACTAGTCAATAGGTGAAGATTTTTTGGTCCCCCATACAATTAGCAAAAATCGAAAATCGTTATTTCAGAAATCGATTCTGAGTGAGAATATTTGATGTTTATGGTTACCTGACGGAACTGATCGGAACGCGCATGCTCGTGCCGGCGGTGGTGGTGGTGGCTGTGGTGGTCGGAGAGCTGAGTCTCGAGGAAGTCGGCCTGCGTGCGTGAGTGGCGCAGGGGCTGAGGCGCCGCCACCGCGCGCAACTGCGGCGATGATAGAGGGCGCTGCGGTCGCTCCGAGCTGCACACATACACATGTTACTATTCATATGTCTATATAGCTATGTTTGTGCATAGCGCATTACTATATCGTTATATTATTATATCATTGTTTTTTGCGATAAAAAGTAACCTATGTCTTTTCCCAGACTCTAGTCTATCTTTGTACTAAATATCATTAAAATCAGTATAGTTGTTTTGGGATGAAAGCGTAACATGCAAACTGAGTTACTTTCGCATTAAAAATATTAAGTTGGTCATCCTCTATTGTTGTATGTCGAAATTTCGATGTTGTGTATATAATGTAAATGTATGTCGAAGAATAGTAAACGATTATCGAATAATCGAATCGTCATCGCCATCTATGGCGTTGGAGTAGGGTAGTAGTCACTTCCGTCAGTGACGACGCCTTTAACAGTCTGACTGTAGTCTTACTCTTTCCCGGTCTCTCAAAGAGTGAAGTAGTCTAAGTAGTCTCGGACAGTGCTGATAAAGTTTTAAGTGCAGTGTTGTGTTAGTGCTGTCCGATTAAGGTTACGTGAGTACCTTACAATGTAGTTATCACGTCTTGTTTTAGGTTAGGCTCATGTGAGTTTAACCTTGGGTTTAAACAGAGGGCCTGAGCAGTGGAGGCGAGTGTTAGAATTTTGCTAAGACGGCTTTGAGCCTACACTTTGTCCCAAGTCCAAGGCACTGTTTAGGTTTCTCCCGTAATTGTTAGAGATCATACTTAATTATTTATCGGTTCAATAGAAGTATCTACGTTGCGTTTACCCAATAGTCCATTAAATATCATTACCCCTGTTAGTGTTTTCCAATATGCCTCAAAATCCCTCTCCTCCTTCTTTCTTATCATAAAATCTCCGAGGTGTGGTATTATAGGTGAATGCGCTCAATAAAATGGTTTATGCTCCATGATGTCCAATTGCGGTCGAAATTAGACAATATTAAAAAAACAGAAAAGAATCAAGTAGAACTTAGGTCGCGGAGTGACAATCGTCTTAAACTGCCAATTTGTCATTAATTTTTATAGTAATTCCTTCACCATGGAAGCCTCCATACTTTGGAATTAACTCTCAACCGTCGTCTCAACATTCGTCAGTCGAAATCACTCGGCATTTTTAAAAGTTGTCAAGAATCACTTTTTATCTAATCAAAATTAAATATATTTTTTTTATTATAGGTATTTTCATATTTTATTTTGTTATCTATAAAGTAAAATTATATATTTCTGTTATATATGTATTTATATTATATTTATATATGTGAATAATATTATATTTATGTTTGCATATAGTGTGAATGTATATGTATTCTATTGTCCCGTTTTTATTTATAAAGATTCTTTTACTACCAAGGGTTGTCTGTAAGAGATTGCTGGTAGCAACAAGACCGCCTTTGCATGCCTACCTACTTACTGCTTTTTTAATCTGTATCTATGTTGTTATATTTTATTTCTTTCATGTGTGTGCAATAAAGACTTTCTATTCTATTCTAAAATTCCGAAAATAACAAACATTTTTTCGCATTGGTAACGCACAGCTTTACTGTCTAACGCGGAAGGCCACGTACATACATTAAATGGGTCAATCAACTTTTATTTGTCCGACGGTAACACTACTCTGGCCCTTATCAATATACAAAAAAATTTATTAAATAAAAAAGATAATTAATCCGTATTGTACTCATATCATAATAGGCTAACAAAACCTTTAAGAAATTATTTAAAATATTGCAAATTTATTTGTTTTTCTCTGGTTGTCCAAAGGACTTGCCCTGTACTTTCTTAACTTGTCCCCGCGACAGACGAATTTACGAAACACAATTTTTCATACAAAAGAAGTGATACAAAAAGAAATTGGTGTTCTGACAATAAGAAGGCTATCTCTTTATAATACAAAGCATATAATCAATTAGTATTTTTTTGTCCACTTTATATTATTTCTCACTTATCTCAGTCCTCAAAAAATCTTTTACTCATGTTGTCCGATGGACAACCGCAAACAATGTGTAAAAAAAAATACATAGCGCTAGTACGGTGTCAATAAGCTAATCTTTTTGTGAGCCACATGCACCTAACCGCCATATTGTTTTCGCAATAACCACGGCGTCAGTCAGCCGACTTGGTTTGAAGAGAGTGGGTGGCATTATTGTGTGTAGGTAGGACAACCAGCAGAAATAAAAAGTAATTGCTATTTTGTGCTCAAAATATGTCACTTGGAAAACCTAGTCACTTGGACAACTAAATGGTTGTCCGTGGGAAATTTCAAATATAAGAGTTTGTTTTATTTTGTTAAATATTCAGAAAATTTTCTAATAAATACTTTTTGCTAATTTCATACATTTGTTTCATTAATTTTTTAACAAAATTTCATTAGAACATGAAAATTACACCATACTCATTACAAAAACATTGCCATTTATTTTGGACAACTAAATATTGTCTACTGGACAATCAAGTTGTCCCCGTATCTAAAAAGCATATTATTCTTTTTATTTTGTATTTTCTATTGAAAATATATCACTGCTAATTCTAAATAGTACACAAAATAATCGATCAGCTTTTAGTATTTTTTATTACACAAAAATCCAATTTTGTATTTATATGAAAACTTTTTAGTGTTACTAAAACTATATTAAGTGGTCCAAGAGACATGTAAGTGTAATTATATCGAAAATCATTCATCGAAGCACTAAAACAATAGTTTCAAAAATCATCTCTTACTTTTTTAATCTTTATTGAAATTTAATTAATATTTATGCATGTTGTCCAGAGGACAAATTAAATAGAGGTTTAATTGAGTTTTTCCGTTATAATTTACATATTTTTCAAAAAAGTGTAATGTTCACTGTGGATACCTAAGAAATAATAATTTTTACTTTAAATTATAGTTTTTTTTTTGGAAAAATAAGGCATGTTACTTTAAAATTGCATTTTAAAATTGTGGACTCTTAAAAGTTGATTGACCACTATGGGCAAAATATCGCTAGGTCGCTAGGCCACTGTCCCGGTGCTAGGTCGCTTTTTCGCGTTAAAACATAGCCTATGTCCACAAGCCTTAGTCTATCTTTAGCTTTAGCTTCTTAGCAAATTTTTTTATCAAAATCGGTTCAGTGGTATAACCGTTATTGCATAACAGATAGACGATTACTTTCTTATTTATAATATTTAGGAAGGATTAGGATTGTAAATTTGTAACTGACATAGGAGTGTACACTATAAATTTTATTTTTACTACACTTCCATAGAGAACTCTCAGGAGTGCAGGTTTCCTCACGATATTTAATTGCTTAAAACACACATAACTCAGAAAAGTCAGAGGTGTGTGCTTGTGTGGGGAATCGAACTCACACCTCCCGAGTAAGACATTGAAGTCTGAACCACTGCTTAACGCAACAATAAACATAGATAATACATAATATCATTCATCATCATTATTGTAACTGGTCTAATGCTTCAAAAGCCAGTTATTGTTAGTCCTTAAATCCCAACAAATACCTTTGTTGCCCACCCTGGGGACCCACTGTATATGAGTGGTTGATGGATGGTGGTTCAAGGTATGGTTATTCTATTTAACTATAGCAAATAGAAATTATTCTTCAAGTAATGTTGAGCAAGTATTATTCCTAACTTTTTAAATATATTGTAAAAAAATTAATATTAATTTAAGTGATGACTGCAGGTATATATATAGAATATAATTATTAATTAAATATAATTTTATTCTTTAAATATAACATAAAGTTCGCAAAGCACTTAACTTGTACAAATGCCTCATTTCATCACATTTTCCCATTATTTTATCTAAATTGTTTTTTTATAAATATTTAACAACTGTCGACCCGTCCCGGCTTCTCCCGGTAGCAATTTACCAATATCACTTATATCTGTCCAACGAGAATTAATTTTTTTTAATAATTTAGAAAAATAATTTTACTGACATTAACATGAGAAAAAGAAAATAAATCATATGATAAAATATAAAAAATAAATTTCTATGATGTAAAATCATCATGAGATTGTAAATAAATATAAACATTAATAAAATTATTCTTCATTTTCCGTTTTTGCACAATGTAAGTGACATTATTCTCGAAAACACAACCTAAGTGTTACGAGCTCAAATTTCATCAAAATCGGTTCAGCGATTTGAGCATGATTACACAGGCCATCTATCCGTCAATAGATGGCTTAAGTAGTATATTAATCGTTTGTTTAGTTATAGTTAGTATTCGTTTGTTTAGTTAATATTATTAAGTATTATTAAGTTAGGAAGTTAGGATTACGATTGATGTTGGCATTGATTAATAACTCTGTGATTAAACAAATACAAATACTTGTGTTGGGGTTGAACCTCATCGTCGTGAATATAATCTCGAACCCCTTAACTATAATAATATGATACAGACGTCTTCATCAACGAAAAAACAAACACCACACTTTAATTTATTAGGCGATACTATTCCATTATGTTTATATAGTAGTAGCAACGAAGAATCCGGTTGTTGTTGAATAAAATTTAAATAATTTAATCCAATAATATAGCTGTGTGTTAAGATAGAAATTAGTACTCAATTGCGCAGCAAATGTTATAAGTTTACATCGAAAAACGTTCAAATGGCGGCGATACTTATTCCATATAGCATTAACCTTTTTGTTTATTTTTTCATTAATATTTTGAGATCACCTTTCCACTATTTCACAAATAATACAGGATAGTTGACAGTATTTACTTTAACTTAATATTCAAAGAGACACATACATCCAACAGCTTTGAAATGTTCTAACTCATTCTAAAATAAAATTAACACAATATACACTGTAAACTATTAAACATCGTGGAAAAGAGCCAGACAAAGCTGATTAATTTAGAAGTAATGGATATTAGATACCTGAATAAGTTGCTAAAAAATTTCCAAATGCTCTGCTTGCTCTTCTTGTCGATGGTTGTATCCTGGCGAGTGGCGCGCATCATCTCCGACCAGCGCACAGCGTCCTGCAGCTCCATGAAGCGCTCCTTGTACTGGTTGCGCTCCATGAGCACGCGCGCCATCTCGACGCGCGTGAACTTGCGCCGCTGCGCCATGGGCACGTCGGCCTCGTCCTCCTCGGGCGGCGCCGGCTGCGCGCTCACCGCTTCGCGCAGTTGCCGCAGTTCGTCCTCCAGCTGCGCAACGCGCGCGCGCAGCCGCTCCCGTGCGCCACTCAGCGCACTCACCTCCTCGCGCAGGATCTCCTGCTCGCCCGTCAACTCGTCCACCTTCACAATCAGGTCGTCCTTCACCACGTTCAGCGCGTTCCTGTAACATCGCCATACGATCATATTACCATTACATCCACCATCTCCATTCTCCATATCACATTCATCAATACACACTTACTTGGTAGCCAACAGTTCGTTGTTTTCTAAGATAAGATTTTCTACTTCCTTGCCCATTCCTGTTAATAAAAAAATATATATTTTAGAAATATTATGGTCATATATTCTTGTCGGTAGGTCTGCTGAGGTTTATAATTAATTTATGTGTCACTGACTTTAGTAGCAAACATCTATAGTTGGAAAGATTCACTTGTTATGTTAACAAATTAATAGAGTAAAAATTTTAAAACAGTTTTATATAAACAAATTTAATAGTAATAAATATATGAATAGATGATTTAAATGAGGTAGGGTGTTTTGACATACAATGCGCGAAGCAAACGGCTATAAACTTACCAAAGTAATTATCGTTAACTGCAGGAGTTGCGAGGCAGTGGGTGATGCAACAAGTTACAATGCGAAGGGAATGCATGAAAATATAACAAAACGCATTAATCATTAGACATTACCTGATATTACGTATACTATATTTGGATTATCGTAATATAAATACTCGTGGCACGAATGACATCTGTTAATAGCTCACAAAAATATACATCTCACAACAGGAGTAACATTGATTTAACAAAAACAAACACAATTATTATAAAAGGCATCCATCAAACAGAGATCTTACTGATAAAATTAGAAAATAACTCTTACCCGAAGACGCGTATTCTCCAGGGTGAACCCAGCTTCCTAAAATAAAAGATAACAATTTATGTAGGGATTTTCAAACGTATTAATAATTATTAAACCTACTTTATACCTGTGATATCAGCACCGTCGTCGCCCTCCGCGATGCTGGCGTCGGTGTCGTGGAAGGCGAGCTCCTGGTACAGAGTGTTGCCGCTGCGCTTCTCACTCTTGGTCTGCGAACGACTCACAGCAGGAACACCCGCACCAGCCGGAGTCACGGGGGACGTCGCCTGAAATAGACATCGATTGTGAAAATTGTCTATACATACTAGTTACGTATCTAAATACTATCCGCCTATAGTAATCCATTACCATTTCAAATATAAAACAATACAGACAACCGTCTTCGTTGGGAATCACAGCCAATAGTATTGCCTCCTAGTTCACAGCAAGATGTAACAAACACTTAGCCTGATTGTAGCACTTGAACCAATCATTCACTCTAAGTGCTAAACTGTCTGTCATTTTCCCCATTAAATCGTTAACTCTGCTTTGTTTATCGCACCGACGCCTGTCGTTACCTGTTACGTAAATTGTTCAATGGAGCACCCATCAACTATTCGATTTATCTCATTGCTATCTCACTAAATATGTATACAGATTATGGGAATCTCGTTTAATTTATATTATTCAAATTATTATTGATTATAATTTATGCCGTTAGTCTTTCTGGCTTGATTATAACCTTTTTCCTCTATAACACAACAAAATTCAAATTAAGAAACAATTCATGTAGTGTAATGAAATGTAAATGTCAATGAGTTATGACAATATGTCACTACATATGGTTTGGTTGGTAACGGTGTTCATGGTGATGTGGTCAATGGCGCCGGTGTGCCTGTGCTTGAAGTGCTATCAGTGCTCGACGCTGAGCTCGCGGGACTGTCTGTCTCACAACCTGCGGAGCGAACACCTGCGAGAGTGTGACGCGAGCGCACGATCACTGTCGCAGCCGCCGGTTTGCCGCGTGCTGTCCCAGGTGGCGGGAGGGGTGGGCGTGGCGCAAGGAGCGACACTTGTGCGCGAGTGCGCCTATACGTACGACAGGCCGCTGCGTTGCGACCGCTCCGAGTTGAGCGCGATGCATTACTCTAGTTGGTGCGAGTGCGAGGAGGACGGCTGCAACACCGCTGCGACACTCACTCACACACTTGATACTCACCTATTTCTAGTTGCTTTTTATAAAATACTACTGTAATATTAAACTATTGATTAAGATTAAAAGGTTTCATTTGCTCCGAACTGAGTGCGACAGTGTTTTAATACAGGTTTTGCACTGATTTTGTATGAATATTTATTGATTATTTATATCATTGGGCTATTGGTGATTGGTAAAGTTAGACTTTTCTAAAAAATATTATACTAATAAAATTGAAAAAAAAATGAGTAAAATGCTTGCAAAATTTTATTAATTAAATAATAACGTAAAAACAATATATCTATAAAAACTAACAACTTCTTTGAGTAACGCCCAAACTAGTTTCTTCATAGAATTTATTCCTTAAAAATGATGCAATATTAGTTTATGGTTGTTGTTATATTTATAAATAATATTAAAGTGTAATAATAACCTGACTCTGCTGTGTAATTGGGTCCGTCTGATGAGCTCTCTCCATAGTGCGCACCGCGGCAAGCTCGGTCCCTGAAACATCAATATTATATTTGTACATGTTATGATTTGTCATTTCAGAATTATCGTAAATTTAGGTGATCTATACTAATATTATAAAGAGGAAAGATTTGTATTTTGTATGTAACAAATAAAATTAAGAACTACTGGACCGATTTCAAAAATTCTTTTGCCATTAGAATGCTACATTATCCCTGAGTAACATAGGCTATATTTGTTACTAGAAAATTAGAGATCCTCAGAAATTCTTACTAAAACCAACCCAACGTGTAAAAAAATTAGCCGTAAAATGTCTTTCATCACATGCACTGCAGAAAGTATCGATGATAGAATAAAAAAATGTTCTACAATATTATAGAACGTATCAATATCTACAAAACACTTCGCGAGTCCATATGTCCAACTATTGCAGTTATGTTACTATAACTACTTTTTTACATTTTAAAAGTTGATAGAAATCAAATCAGTCATGCCTATCAAAATCAGAGCATGTTTTCCATAACTTTGTATTAATTCTTATCCAAATTAATTTCGTATTCAAGACTGTTTCAATACCTGTTGATTACTTTTTGAATTATTTTGTCAATATAAACAAAAAATATACCTCGACGGGCCGGACTGGCGTCCCACGCAGCGCAGCGAACAACCCGGCGAAAGAGGGTGCTCCGAAATGCGGGAGAGCCAAAATGTTTAAAAAAAAAATATCCACCCGCGCGAAGCCGAGACGGGCCGCTAGTAGATAATAAAGTTCAACCGTATACTTCCAGTAAATATATAAAGTATAATTACCAATAGGAGGCGAGGGCGGTGATGATGAAGAGATACTGACGGGGCTGCCGGGGATGCTCTCGGTCTGATCCATGTTGTGCATGGCGCCCTCGAGCGACGCGAACCCGAACGAGATGGGACCTTTGCAATACGTGTTGTATATTACAACATTTTATATGTAACATATTAGAGCATAGTGTGGTAGTGGGGTGTAGCGTACCGACGGAGCGCACGGGGTTGAGGCCGAGGCGGCCGCGCACCTCGCTGCGGTCCCCGGCTGTGCTCAGCAGCAGTTTGGTGCGCTCCATGTAGTCCATGTGAGTCTTGAACAGCTCCGTGTAGCGCTCGTGTAGTTTCGCGTACTCCTATAAACACCAACCAAGTAATCCATTCATAATCCAGATACCACTTACTAAATGGAATATGTTTTGGGGTCTTTGTAGATTTACAAATGTTTTTTTTACAAAGTTAAGTAACAATTTGGGTTACATACTACTAGTATTCTGAACCCCTTCAACTTAGCTAAATGCTAAAGGCCATTTGCAATGACCGAGATTCGAACGCATGACCTGGCGATCGTGAAAGCAACGTCCTAACTATCGAGCCCACGCCGCTATTGCTAATATGAACTGGCAACTATATTAAAGACAAAAAGGGATAAGGCAACTTTCAAAATTAAAATTTAATTTGGGAATTTCTAGTCTAACTTTTTCTTCTTATTTGTAATTGCATCTTCTAACCAAAGTCAAGTTGCCATATCTCACACATTCAGTTGTAGAGTGAAATAATAAGTAGATGATGTAACTACCAAACTTATAAAGGCATTAGTTTTATTGCTTCACTTACTTAAATAGCCAAAGCCAGTTACTGGTTTGAATATATTATACATCCACTTGTGCATGATTATATATTCTTAATTAGCATTTTTATTAGTTAGTACCGACGGTTTCCGCTAGTTTGGCATGTATTGTAATTTAGATACTCATTTATATAGTATTTTAATTCTATTATTTATAAGCACAAGAACAACTAAGTTATATTAATTAAATAACACAATAATATTTCAAATATATGCCTTCTAATATTAACAAAGGCCAGGATGTATAATACTGGATCTTGATGTCTGTCTGTGTGTGACTGTCATGGCAATAGAAAATTTTGGGAAAGTTCAATAATTTTTGGACACGTCATTTACTTTATTAGTAAACTAGTTGCTATAATGAAGTATGATAAAGTTATTAAGTAATGCACGCAACAACCGACTACTGCATCCACATTTTACTTGTAACTGTAAGTGTAACACTTAAATAACTCTAGTGTTACAACACACTATAATGACCTTAAAACAGTATTGTAGTGTCTGTTTTGAAATTAACTAATTAAAATGAATTACCTTTTTAAGTTCATTTTCACGTTCTTCAAGTCTACTAGCATGGTCTAAAGAGTTCTTGTGCTTGAGTTCCAGCATGCGGACGATGCTATCCAATGCCTCCAAGCGCCCTGTCACCTCTTTTCTTTCTCCTTCGTAGTGATCCTCAGCTTCTAACAACTGGTCATACATATTGTACATTAATGGGTATGTCTATGCTATTATTACACCTAACTGTAAGTTAACATTGATCAAAGTAAAGTATCAAGTAATTAAACTTGGCCAGTACTCCTGAAAAGTTTGACTATGAAGCATGGTTACCTACTATAAATTAATGTATATGTAGGAAGTGTAAGTTAGGTTTAGGTTAGCCTTGTGTTAGCCTAACCATAGGTTTAAACAGAGAACCTGGGCAGTGAAGGCGACTGTTGTAATTACTTAAAGGGGGATTCCTTATGCCCTTTAGCCTATACCTTCGTCACAAGTCCAAGGCACTGCTTGGGTTCCTGTCAGAATAGTTTTAGTCGTAATGTTTAGTTATATCCTGACCGGATTACGCCCGTATAGTTTATATTATAGGCCATCCATTGTGAACATAGAATGCTTATTGAATGATTCTATCTTATATATCTTTTTATAAGAAAAAGAGAGAAAATATACAATGAGAGATAGATAACCCAGAGAGAAAGTGAAAGGTAATGAGAAAGATAATAGGGAAAGAAAGTGACAGAATGTACAGAGAGAAAAAAAAAGAGTTTAAAAGAGGAAGAGAGACGGAAATACTATAGACTTGTTTCAGTGAAAGATTTTTAAAATCAGATGTTACTGGCATCAAAATGGCCAAATTCTAATAATTAAAAGCAATATATAGCAACACTGACACCATTTAGGAGTAATGTAGTTTTCTATCACTTAAAGAAGTTTCAAAATCGGATCAGTAGTTCCTGAGAAATTAAATGGCCTTTTTAAATAAGAGTTAAATGGCCTTTTTAAATAAGAGAAGCTCTTATTTAAAAAGGCCATTTAATTTCTTCCTGCCAGCATTTTATTTGCCACACTGTTTTAATATCATAATTAAAATGCTGAGTGCGTTTTTGAGCCTATTAGCAACAAACAAATATGCAAAAATAAAACAATCCCATCTTTCCTCTTTTTATGATAGTTTAGATGTAGACAAAGTTGGATTAGTTGCATTAATTATAACTCAACAACTGCTGAACCAACTTTGATGACATTTGGTACAAAGATAGACATGAGCTAAGGAAAGGAGGCTACCTTTTAAACTGAAAAAAAAGGCGTAAATGGGTTAAAATTGGGAAGAAAGTTTGTGTGTTGGTTATATACATATAGAGGTTTATCATGAAAATTAAACAAAAATACACATTATAAAATTCACTCGAGAGTCTAAATTAAAAATAATTAGAAACAAGATAATTTAAATTCTTCACAACTGAAACAAAATTATTAAAATTATTTATACAATACACAATGGTGCTTCTATTTAATATTAATTATTTAGAACTTTATATAAAACAAACAATATTTACTATTATCAATCAATATACAAATTTAAAACTACCTAACATAGAGGTAAATTGTGCAATAGTTTACCTTTAAATTAAGATAACACAGCGGATGACACATTGTGATAAACTAATGAAAAGCAATCTAATAAGTTTATTCCAAACAAGTGGTTCAATGCCTACTGAACATGAACAATTATCGTCTTGCAAACAAAGCAAAACAAAGAAACTATATCAAGGTTATAAGTAATGAAGATGAGTGGTTAGCTTGCCTTTTGCTCAGAGTGCTTCCTCGCGGACTTCTCGCGCTCGTACTGCGTCACCAGCTGCTCGTTGTCTTCGCGCAACAGCTCTAGCTCCACCTCGTGCTCTTGGTTGGTCTGGTACGCGGAGTCCAGGCACTCCAGCACGTTCACCAGAAGAGGCATTAGCGTCTTCACGACGTCCTCGTCGTATCGAGCGATCATCTTCTCGAACTCCTGGTAGATACTCCCTGCGAGGGACTGCACCTTCTCCGACATAACGACATGACTGTCTTCGTGTGTTCCGTAAATGGTCTCTGCCGTGGCGTACCCACTACTCGCACTGTCGTCGAAATTCATGATTCAAACTTGAAGGATAGTTAATAGACTTTACGCGAAATCATTATTATTGAAATTGTGTACAATATTGTACGATGACACGATCGATTGCTATTTCAATAAATTCTTGAGATGTGCATTTCGATTATTGTTGAGAAAATATTATAAAGTGCTAATATAAATATAAAGAGAAAGATAGAAAAAAATTAGACACTACAATAATTACACCATTTGTTTGATTGACGTATTTTTACAGTACTGCAAGAAAAATTTTTCGATTAACGATTGACGTCGCGGTGACTTCCGGAATCTGGACATAGACAACTGACAATTGTGAATTGTAAAATATTATATCCGGGTTTGTGTTTTCTGTACGACCTAACTCCTAAGTAAGACACGAAAACACGCTAAAACAATAATTTAAAGTGTAAACAGTGGGATACCTATGTTTAAATTATAATTGTTTGTGGATTGACAGAGGCGATATTTAAGAATAATTTTTTAATTTTGTTTTTACGCTTATCTATATTCTGTCACCTACATTAAAAGTAATAGGCAAACCGTGAGCTGTCGTGGATTAAACTATCTATAAGAGATAATTGGAGGATTTTTATTACTGACTAATACAGAAAACAAGATCGACGTTACATAACATGATAAAAAAATTTAAATAAATAAGTTATTGAATAATTATAATATATGCAATACCTAACTATTGTGCATAATCACTCTACCTCGCGCATCCTTTACTTGGTAAAAAAAAAGGTTGAAAAGCCTAGTCAGTTTAATCAAAAAAAGGGTTTATCTCAGAATGAGAGCTAGTGTGCTAAAAATTTGTAAAAACTTTTATTTTGGCATTTTGAAAGTTGACTCAAAAGTCTCATAAAATTTTGTGTCCGCGTCTTGAGATATTTAAGGTATAATTATTTTTTTAAATATCTCGTTTGCTATAGCTATCTTTTATCGAATACCTGTTGTTTAATATAATAACATAAAACAAATAAATTAGGTAAATAACCTATTCATGTAATGAAAAATATCGTTGAGTGAAATACATTCATTTAGATATACCTACCTACTTTTTTAAACATTTGTAACAGTTAAACGACAAAGTCGTTCAAGGCTACCCTAGAGCCTCAAGATGCTACATGACAGCGCTGTCGTTAATACGAGATCAATACGTCATATACGACTTGAAGTGTGAAGCTGAGCAACTGTTCAAGTTGTTGAGGAGTAAAAAAATAACGTGTTATTTTAGAAAGGACACCAAATTTACAAGTACGAGAGCATGTAACATTGAAGTTACTTTAGAGTTGACGTTATAGTATTGCCCAATAGCTTGGAAATGAAAGAAAACTCGAAAAAATGTAAATGTGATTGTTTTGAGGATATAGGTTAAAATATGTGGAGAATGAGTTATGGTCATCTGGCAACACCGAACTCGTACTGTATATTATAGTACAAGTATCCGATCAGAAAGGGCTGACGTGCAACGACTGACGTGCTGTTAAGTCAGTTGTGTTGTTGTCAAGCGAAGTGTGTTGAACTGTGGCACTTTTATTCTATGTCGATATATATTACACAAATATATATTATTGTTTAGAGTAGACAAGAAAACAATTACTAATTAATAGTCACTTGTTTTGTAAAATGGGTGAAATGGGCGGAAAGAAGTCGGTGGTACTAACTTACATTTTGTGGATGTTTGGTGGTTTATTTGGATTGCACCATTTCTACTTGCGGAGGGACCGGCACGCCTTCGTGTGGTGGTCGACCCTCGGAGGTTTCGGCGTGGGCTGGCTCGGGGATCTGTTCCGTATCCCGCGTTACGTTCGCGATGCCAACGAAGATCCCTCCCATATGGAAGGATTGGTAAAAAGGATGCTCCACAACAAAAGGGTAACTTTTGTACTTATATATAATGCACACAAGCACCAGCTTATGTACATTAAACTACAAAGGACAGCACTGGATATTTAATACTATGTAGGGCATTTGTACAAAAATGAATAGATTTAAAAGATTTTTTTTTAATAATATTAAATTAAACCTTGTGTTGCTTTATTGATGCATTCTCTCTACAGTTACTTTTATCAAAATTAAACGGCATAATTATTTAATAACATTTTTTATATTTAAAATACCTTCAATATGTGATTACAATGTCCATTGCTAGTGGAAGGTTTTCAATGTATGCCTAGCGATTTGCATGTTGCTGACGTTGCATTTTCTTGCTAGACAAATTTCTGAGTAATTATTTTCTATTTTTTCAACACACAATTTGTCTTATCTGGTTCAAGCAATGTTATTAATCCTATTTAATAATAATTTATAATAAGTAATTAATTAACATATTTCTATTAAGGATCAACATCGGGGGCAGGCATGTTTTGGTTAAGGTAAATAAAAATTTGCATGATTGTTCTGTGAATAATTATTTTTGGCTTCTTTTAGTTTGTGAATCTTAAGTAGTTAGATGTGTATGGTTTTTTTTATGTGTCTTAAAACTGTAAAGCAAAACATTTGAAAGATTACTAGAAATTTGAATTATAAAGACTAGAATTCTTTTTAACCACACCTATTAATCTAAATACTTTTCATAAGATGGAATATTTCAATTAAACCCATGACTTAAAAATCATGAATCAAAGGCTTAAATCAATCAAACTTACTGAATTCCTGTTAAGTTTTTTTTTGGTACTACTGTGGAAAGTGGTGTCTGGATCAAAAGTGGAACAATGTTGCTAGAAACCGTATAAAAGTCTGTGTCAAAATGTAGTATTATGTTCTCTGTTACGGAAGGTATTGAAATTTTTGTAGGACTGCCATAGTGTGACATGTTTATTCAACAAGACATAACCTAGACGGCAGCATGACAAAATCTAGGCAAAACTGGGGCTCCACTTACTAAATGTAAATAATAGGCCCACTTACAAGCACCTAGTGATAGGACCCCCAGCAGACATATATTTGATAGATATTAAATACAACTGTTTGTAGAACCACAAGACTGTCCAAAGATGCTAAACTGATGGTTCTAAAATGGAGTCATGGAGCTGGCACCATTTTGCACCTATGCAAATTCATGGCAATCATCCATGCCTAACATGGTGTTTAAGCATGAAATTAAAGATGCTGGACTCAGAATCCTTGCTGATAACTTCTGATGGCTATCTGTCTTCAAGCAGTTGGCAGTGATTCTATCATATCAAGCCTCATACATAAATGCTGCATGGCACTGTAATTGCAGCAGTCTACAGTCATCCTTTAATGTATAAAGCGACATAGTGGATTTCTCGGTAATGACGAACCAAATGAGTTGGAAAGAAGAGAATCAATGACCATGCATTACATCCTCCTCTCTTCTTCAGTACCTTCCACTCATGGCTGTGTCTGTTTACTCTAGACTTGCACAGCTTGAAATCAATAAAACACAATCTAAAAAAACTTTTCCTGCTTTGTCGCAAACTGCTCTGTCTGAATCTCATTGATCTCCATCTAATAGTAGAAGTAATATCGGGACATACAGAAAAAACACAACGGTCACAAATCCTCAAAGATAGGAGGTTGTTCATTTGCAGTAGAATGCCGAGTATCCTAATCGGTCCTAACTCCTAAGTGTAATATAAAAAATTAAAACTAAGTAATTTTTGTTTTGTAGTAACAAGTTAGAACTCGCTGGAATCCAGATATATTTCAACTGTTATGGTAGAAAGCTAGAGGCAAGACACTACTTACGTAATTAATTATATATTACTGTTCTTATTTTTGTTTTTTTATTGCTACTACATCTGTACCTATATTATTGTTGTGAATTTTTATACTTTGTATTTTGTCTGCCTGATGGGGTTGCAACTTACCCTGATCGAGAAGTTTTTTCTATGTGTGACAGTATACGTTTTAATTTATTTCCAGTATAATATGTCTGATTATCTGAATCAACCCTAATCCCAATTAATTCGTATATTCAGTGTTCTACTGTAATAAGAAACTCTTCAAAGACTTGAAAATTATAACCTTTGTCTGGCTTGTATTGTAACTTCTTTGTTGTTTTCTACTCCCATAACACAATGAAGTACTCATACTCATGAAATTGACTCAATATTTAACTGTATACAGACATGTAAGAAATAGTACCTACAGTGTTTGGTGTTGGGTTTTTTAACTTAGGTTATTAATGTGAATTTTCACACATTGAACAACATTTAATTGGTTTTATTAAAAAATTAAAGCCCGCTATACATATCTACCTCATTACAATGTTTGCACATAAATTTCCATAATAATTTTGAACATTCCAAGCCACCATGAGTTATATTTAAATTGGTCAATTGTTTTTTTGTGTCAGCAAGATTAAAGAATGACAGATAACAATCTTTAGCAGTAAAACATGCGCTGGCACTAGTACTGGCACTGGCATACTCACAATAACTACAATACACTCTAGAATCATTACCTGTTGTAACTTTTTCAGAACTCTCTTTTCTACATCTCGTCTGTCCAAGTATTTACTGTTCCAAAACACAAAAAACGACATAGAATCACTGTAACCAGCATTCTCCACATAGTTTTTGAAAAAATGTGTATGATCCTCACTCATTTATAATACTTTATAATTCAGTGAAGGAGTTTGTTAGCATGTTTACACTCGAGTGCATAACATTGACTTAGATTTAATTAGATTACATTTCATGGCGGGCTACTAACAGAAGGCGCATAACACTTAAGCCAGTTACTACTGATCAGCATGGGGTTTTGCGCTTTATGCAATTCATAAATATACCAAAATGTTTAGTAGAATGAGTGTTGTGAGCAGCTTTCTTAGTCGTTGTGTTTAAGTGAATGAATCTTCTATATTAATCATGTAATTAATGTAATTTGTTATTCAGCCACCATTCTCAACGAACCGCTTGACTTGTATGTTGATGGTTGGCTACACCTGGGGTCAGATGATGCTAATGGCTGTTCCACCTGAAGAATATTGGGGCATCAACTTCAGATATCTCAACTATCTAGTACCACTTGTTGTTGCTCTAGGTAAGTAACTTATTTTTATATGAATTGTGTGCTTTCACTGCTTTCTTTCCAAAAACAGGTGCAAAGATCACATGACTTCTTTTGTTTCCTAGCCTTCCTGATGTATCCTGTCTATACCTTGCTAGCAAAATAGATAATAGAAACATATTTAATTCGTTAATTTCTAAGCCAAAACTTATACTCCGCTGAAACCATATCCCGATGTGCTTACAGGTGTATGGACCGTGGGTAACATCGGGCGGGAACAGGGCGATCTGAAATGGGCGGTGGCAGCGGCCTATGCGGCGCACCCGCTGCGCTACTACGTATACGACGAAACCCTATGGCTCACGCTGATGGTGCTGGCCTCTGCGCTCGCCTTCGACTCCTTCTCCAAGCGCTGGCGCAGGACGCCGCCCAAACGGCGACATATACTCAAGTAAGACTTATACATATGTTGGTCGTGCAGTAAGTTGTCTGTGGAGAAGCTGTTGTTTGTTTATGAATGCAATACGCTTGTGCAGGCGCATGGCGGTGCTGGGCACGTGCTGCGCGCTGTACTCGGCGCTATGGTGCGGCTACCTCTACTTCCACGGCACCGTCACCGACAGCGAGGGCGACGAGGTGCCGCTCTACGAGGCCCTGCATCACTTCTTCACTAGCCCCTGGTAATATCACACTACACACACACACACACAGCTAAACTCATTGTTGTATACGAATTGTATATAGTAATTTGCTCATATAAGCAAATGCAATTTATGATATTTGTTATATCTTAATATTTTATACAGTAAAAGAATAATAATAGTATTCCATCACAACAATTATTATATTCTCTAAACAGTCTGGTATCTATGACTAAAGTCTTGTCAAAACCGATTCAGGATAAAAAACCTCAGGGAGAAGATAATTACATGTTTGTATGGAATATTAAGTTTTCATTTTACTTTACTGTAGATCTTAAACATCAGTTACTTATCTATATCTATACTAATATTATAAAGAAGTAAGATTTGTATTTTTGTATGTAACGAATAAACATAAAAACTACTGAACCGATTTCAAAAATTCTTTCACCATTCAAGCTACATTATCCCTGAGTAACATAGGCTATATTTATTACAAGAAAAAATTAGAGATCCTTAGGAAATCTCACGAAAACCAACCCAAGGTGCCTAAAAATTAGCCATAAAATATCTTTCATCGCATGCGCTGCAAAAAGTATTGATGATAGAACAAAAAAATGTTCTACAATATTATAGAACGTATCAATATCTACAGAAAACATGCGAGACCATATGTCCAACTATTATAGTTACGTCACTATAACTACTTTTTTACATTTTAAAAGTTGATAAAAATGCCTATCAAAATCAGACCATGTTTTCTATAACTTTGTATTAATCCTTATCCAAATAAATTATTTCGTATTCAAGACTATTTCAATACCTGTAAATTACTTTTTGAATTATTAAAATCGGACTTTCCATTCAAAAGATATTACGAAATTAAAAATATCAATATAAACAAAAAATACACGAGGACGCGACGGGCCAGTATAGCGACGCAGCGCAGCGAGTAAAGCGGCAAGGGAGGGGGCACCGAAATGCGGGAGGGCCAATATATTTTTTTAAAAATAATATTCCACCCGCGCGAAGCCGGGATGGGCCGCTAGTATATAATAAACCACTAATACGGTAGGTATTGCTATTACTACCTTACCTAACCGAATGCAACCTAAGAATCAGATTTGGCTTGGAGCGGAATATAGGTTTTATTTAGAGATGTTTAAAAAAAAATAGACGTTCTTACAGTCCCATCTCAATACAATATTGTAATATTTTGTTCATTTACCAGAATATTCATTTGTATTCAAAACACATTGACAAACATAATGTTAATACTAGAAACTGAAATAAACTTGTAACGCCTTACTATCGTCTCCACAAAGTGAGCACCAGTTTGATGGGGCTTGGTGTTCGCATCTATGATGAGATTCCACAGCCTATATTAGACTTGCCAATTCAGCATAATGTACAGGATTACTTAAATGATGAGAATGCTTGGAATCTAAGCGCCGTTGACTCTCAAGCTAAATCATTTGTATAACAGACTATGTAAACAAGTATAGCTTTTTGATGCGAGCGACTGTTGAGTTTCTGGCCGGCTCTTCTCAACAGAAAACTGCTTTCCGAGCTGGTGATAGCTTCAGACAAACTAACTGACCGAACAATTTTTGACGTTTCAAAAGTACTTTTAAAAAAGTCTAGTTGAAATAAATAATTTTGGTTTGATTTGTTGCAGGTGGCTGGACGTAAAGCAGTGTATGGTGGAAACCTGGCAGTTTGCGCAGCACCACGGCTGGTACGAGGTCTGGAAGCAGATCGTGGACCTGTCAGACCCGCGTGGAGAACAGAATGCTTATAAGGTTCCTTACAGTAACAAGCCATAATATCTAAAATATTTACAGCATTACATAAAAAAATCTGAGATTATTGATTTGATATAATTGAATACTTTATCTCTTTCTTATTTGATATATTGGTAGTAGTTATGTAACTATATATAATATATATTTATTGTGAAGGTATTGGGTCTGGGCCCGGAGTCGAGTCAGCAAGAGATCACGTCCCGCTGGCGCAAGTTGTCCCGCGAGAACCACCCGGACAAGGCGCGCCCGGAGCAGCGCAGGCAGGCCCAGGAGCGCTTCATGGAAATCCAGCGGGCCTACGAGATCCTGTCCAGCAGCAAGCACCGCCGCTCCCGCCGCAACAAGCGGGACAACTCCGACAACAACAACTCGGATTCTGACGCTCACGCTAAACCTATACGAGTTTAAAACACAACATAGTAACATGTATCATTGTATGTACGTACGTCGGTAAACTATATATAGCGGTAAGTTTAGCATGCATTTATTTATTAATATATTTTATATAAGATATTGTATGTGTTTCAAATACAAAGCGGAATTCTATCGTCGACCGTAGATGCCACTGGCATAAATATATCTGTTATTTGTTTGTCGTGTTGTTGTCAGATGTTCGCTTTGCGCTTGGAACAGATTACTAATATTAGTTTTGATCGCTCATGGACTGTAATTAGAGAATATATTGTTGTCTCTATATTTTTGCATTTACAAGTATAATAGGTATAATGCCAAATGTATCCTAGATTATAGTGGGAAGTAATTTTATTTATTTTTAACCATACTCAAGATAATCTTTTGTTGTATTAACTTTGATCTCTGACCCTCCCCCCTTGTTTCTTTTGCCTGTTTCACTACGTTGTTCAACTCAAAAGTTTATTGCCCGAGAATTGTTGGTACAATGACAATTTGTAATCTAATTACGATTTTGTCTTTACGGTTGTTTATGTTATAGTTAATATGTCGAATACTGCTCAAGTTTTATACGAATATACTGTTCACTTTATAAGATCAGTATTAATATTATATATCTACATTTCGTGTCTGTTTGTAATATACGGCGTATTATATTAAGTGCCTTTTACATAAAAATATATAAAACAAAAAACAAAATTATTGATATCTATGTTAATTTGGTTTTAAGTTTAGACAATGTATAAAGTATATTTTTGAGAAAAATACTAAATATAATATGAATGTACATTTATATAATGTTCACACCTGACATTTCCGTCCATTTTGTATTCTCAACTATTTTATCTAATTTTGTTTTATATTTTAATTAGTTTTGTTTTAAATTATTTTTAGATGAATAAAGATTTTAGATTGGTGTATTGCTTTTATTCATTTGTCTCTGGTACATATAACTATGGGGAAATTACTCGTAATGAATTTTTTAAAATCCCAAATAAGAATATTATTAACTATGTATAAAGAATAAAATATATATATATTTTTTTTTTTTTTTAAATATATTTTTCATGGGTCAAAAGTACCCAAATTTGAGTTTTCGAACCTTTAACAATTCATATCTCTAAAAATATTAACTTATCGTGAAAAGTCATAGGAGCTTTTTTATTTGTATTTCAATAAGGAAAAAAAAAATTGTCTGGTTAAAAAATTACAATTCCTTGCAATTGTTTAAACAATTTCGGTTTAAACCGGTTTAAATCAGAAGGGCAATTTGAGGAGGATCGCATTAAAAAATTTGAGGTGGAATAGATTTTGGTACTCATGCGCCGATTCCTCCTGTACTATTATTAATTTATTTGATTTTTGTTGATTCATTAATATTAAAACTATAGATGTAGTTCCTTTCAAATGATATACATTATTATTATTGTAGTAGGTAGATTATTATTATCTTCTATTAGTGGTAAACAAAGGGCGGTCTTATGGTTAAGTAGACATTTTCAGACAACCTTTAGATTAGGAAAATTATACTAGAGTTAGTTGGATCTCATATGTGATTAATTTTCACATGAAGTCTAAGAGTATTGAATGTTTAATTCTATTATGATGAATAGATCAGTCTAGTGTCTCTTGTGTCTAGAAGTGCAAACACGATTTTACTGTCAACGATGTTTTATACAAATTGATAATTCATTACAAGATGATTCTGATGCAAGTGTGATGGATACGGACATTAGCGGAGATCAAAATGTATAAAAATAAAATATTTTTGGTTACTTGGCCGATTTCAATTATTTTAAATTTGAAACTGGCCATAGATTGAATCCGATGAACCAAGTCAAGATGGTGGAGAAATCGAGGGAAACGCTCAAATTTCAAAGACACTTACAATGTTTTTCACATATTTTGATTGATAAAATAATCAGATTTTTTTTTTAAAAGATTACTAGCAGTATGGATCACATACTACTAGTATTCCCTTTACCTCTCCTAGTAAGCTAATAAATAGCTTGTGTGTGTGGGCCACGCCAGTAGTCCAATGTCCGGGACTTGAACCCACGACTTGTTGATCGTGAATCCAACGCCCGAACCACTGAACTACTGACGCTTCAAGTTAGGAGATATTGAGTATAATGTTATTGCTGAGCTGATGTGATGGATGCAACTCCTCAACGGTATACTTTGAAGATATTTAGGTAAGCCAATAAAAAGAGAAAAATAAATTATTTTTATAAAAAAGTAGAACTGACTTCAAAAAATAAATAATGAACTAACTAAAAAGTAAAAAATAATCAAACTTAGATTTTGAACATAGTACCAACTCATCAGTTCAATTTAAAAAAAAAATTATATAGCATCATAACACCTATCATTAAGTGTTCTTTAACTTCTTTTATGTACAGACATTTAATAATATGTACATTTTTATTGTATATTTGTATATGGATAATACCGTTCTCAGAAATGCTTACAGAATTAAGATTTTTTCTCGAATGGATTAAGTATTTCTAAGGAATTCAGCAGGCATGTCAGTCACTTGAAATGGAAAGAGCAGCCACAGAGGTAGCGAACGGGAGTTAATAACTGCCCATGGGTAAGCAAGTTGATATAATAGAGGTCTCTCAAGTAGATCAGCTCCTCGGAGGAAACCAAAAACTAGATAAAAATGTGTCTCATTTAGACTCCAATCCGTGGGCGTGACAGGTAGTGAAACACCAATTAATATTTATTTTTTATTTGATTTAATAAGGTACATGTACCTCCCGTCGAACACATTTATCTACACAGAATACTCGTAATATGTTAGCCATTCGTAAGTTACTTGCTAATTGCAATGATGTACTCGTAACGCGCCTCTCAAGGGCTCGTGTTCACTCACTTCAGGTTGACTATCACTAATTTAATGATTTGATTACATTAGTCGTGTTTATAACAGAACAATTTAATTTATTTAAGATTTACATGAAATGGCACACATAGTACACAGCTCTTCAGCTCCCATAGAATTTCTTGTATGTACAAAAGATATAGCGATGAGGCGCAAGTTGCCTCTGATCGTACGCTAGGCTCAACCACTGAAAGCATTCATAGAAATACACTCAATATTGAGAATGCAAAATCCCAGAATGCCTGATGTTTTTCCGTTCTATGAACCCTTTCGATATCCGAGATAAGCTAATATAATATAAAAATTTATTTAAAACTATAAAATTACAATAACGTAATAAAATAATAATATTTACACAATACATGGCAAACGAGAGTTTGGTCAACTAATCAATAAAATTTATTCGATTACAGTCTACAGGTTAGGGTACCTTAATGTAGATTAACCGTTTGAGCTTATATTGTCCGTCCAAATAATTACTTACCTACTAGACAATTACTACAAGTAGATCTACTGTCTTTTATCGCTTTATACTTGTCGGAATGTATGCTTTTGCAGTAGGGAAAAATACAAGTATATTTATAACAAGTGTTGCATTGTTACGAATTTTGAAAGTCAAGGCAAGAAAAGTAGTAGTAACATGAATAATGAATACAGCGACGCTCCGCAACTCGTCGGATTGGCAAGAACTAACGCACTCTGCTGTCGTCATCGACTCCCCCCCCAGTTAGAGGGACGACAACATCGAGGATGGCAAATCATTTAAAACAAATTGGACAAAAATTTGAGCCGAATCATAATTTCATTGTACTGTAATGTTATTAAACTAATTATCACAGTTATAAAATTAAAATAACATTTGCTTATAATTAAACATTCGAAAAACATAAACATAGCCTTTCTTACTCTAAATTAATAAATAGCTTATACTTTTCGAGGTACTTCTCCTTACAAGCGCCTCGTTACAAATATTTTATACAAATTATAGTTCTTAACAGATTTTTTACAATAATTAAGTAGAAGAAATAACAAACTGTTTGATAACTACAATAATTCTTGTTTTATTTATATGTTCACAACAAGCTAACACTAGCCATCGTATAATGGCACGAAAGGTTCACACAGATCAGAGTCACGGCACATCACTTACACCGTCGTCTCGTTGCGTCGCAGCGGTTGCAGCTCGCGCTGCAGGTCATTGTAGTACTCGTGGTCAGACATGGACTCCTCCTCCACGGAGCGATGCGGCAAGTACCGGCTGGTGCACACCAACTCCGGCACGCCGCTGCTGCTCGCTTCGCCCACGGCCTCGCCTCCGCTCACGCTAGCACGCTGCGTCTGCGTCTGTGTCTCTGCCGCCCCCGCCGCTGCTGCCGCTGTTCCCGCCATCGGCTCCGTCGGAATGCCCAGCGTTTGAGGAGGAGCATTCTGCTCCGACATCAGGTACTCAGGGTTATCGATGCATCTTTTGGACGTGATGTACCCATGATAGCGAAGATCTATCGGTTCCGGACTCTCGCCTCCCTCGCCTATGAGATCCATATAAGCGGAGGCATTCTGAGTATGCTGGGGCGATGGCATCAAGTAGTCGTCTTCATCTAGTGGCAAGTTCAATTTTAAATTGCCGACTTGCGCCTCTTTAAGTTTGGAAAGATTTTCCAAGCAATCCGGCTTCGACTTCATAGGGTCGCTGCAATACCTGGAACTTGAACTGTTCGAGGCGCAGACTCCATTATTATAATAATGACGTAATTCCAATGCTTCTGAATTTGCTGAACTATTATATCTCAAAAGTTCTCGATCCCAAGATTCCGATCTGTTTGAATTATCAATGATGATCCCTTCTTGACCGGTAGTATTATTAGTCCAGGTGCCTGGTATGCAGGTCTTTCCTGACTGTAACTCCACTCCGATCGTAGCTGTCGTGTTCGTGGTCGCAGTTCCCGGGGCAGATTTAAACTTTGGCTGTAAATATTCGTCAGCTTCTACTAATGGCTCAGGGCCATCCATAGGAGAAGAAAATTTTCTTATCAGTTCCTTCTCATCCTGCAAAATACGTTAAACTCAGAAGCGTCAGTAGCTCAGTGGTTCGGGCGTTGGATTCACGAACAACAAGTCGTGGGTTCAAATCCCGGACATTGGACTACTGGCGTGGCCCACTCCTGACACAAGCTATTTATTAGCTTACTAGGAGGGGTAAAGAGAATACTAGTAGTATGTGATCCATACTGCTAGTAATCTTTTTAACAAAAAAAAAAAAAAAAAAAAAAAAAAATTAATTTAACCTATAAAACACAATAAGGATTATAATATTGATGGATTGATCCTAAAGCTAATAACTTAGATTTTATTCTATAAAAACTTGCTGCAATGGATAAAAAATTAATTTGGATAATTTAGTTATTTAAGATGACAAATATATTCAAATATAGCGTTAAACAATCGAATTATATGTGGAATTTTGAGTAATTGTTATTCGTCGAGTAAAATTTAATTACCTGAGTGGAATAGGATGGAAGTCGCATGAATTTATCGCCAGGAATGACCAGGTAGCGTCCAGGGTCACGCGCCATTTCAGCAAACGTATCAGCCAGCTCCTTGAAGGTAGGTCGGCTATCTGCGTCAAGCATCCAACAAGAAACCATGACACAGTAGATATCTAATGTGCATATACTAGGTTGAGGTAATTTTAATCCATTTTCAATCAACTCTGGTACATTACGAGCCGAGATATCAGCGTAGGGTCTGGCACCATAACTCAATATTTCCCAAATAGTTACTCCAAAAGCCCATACGTCACTCTTATGCGTAAAGATCCGATGCTGAACGCATTCTAACGCTAGCCATTTAATTGGCATCTTGCCTCCGGCTGCCTTATATTCGTCTACATTGATATCTAATAATTTTGCTAGGCCGAAGTCTGTAATTTTAACACAATTTGGTGTTTGCACTAAAACATTACGCGCAGCCAAGTCTCTATGAACTAGCCTCTTCTCTTCTAAATACGCCATACCACGAGCGATTTGAGTACACCAATTAAGAAACGCTTTAGATCCAATTTTTTCTTTGTGTGTTCTTACATAGTCTAATAAGCATCCAAGAGGCATTAATTGTGTAATTAACATCATTTGATTAGTCATACAAACGGCAAGTAGTTGAAGCAAATTGGGATGTTCGACACTAGCCATTATGTAAGCTTCTTCTAAAAATTCTTTACTGGTACTTGCTCCGGTACCCTCTTTAAGAACTTTAATAGCTACTGGAATCTTGACATTTTCTCCCTCAGGAACCCACACCCCTTTATATACTTTGCCGAAAGCTCCAAAGCCAAGCATACCTCCTCTTCGAAGTTCAGCCTCCTTTACGATTCTTAATTTTGCTAGATTTGGTTTAACATTAGTTGGTCTTAGCGGTTCATTATCTTCACATCCTGTAAGTACCATTGTCATTTTTACAGCTTCTTTTTTAGCTTTAGCTTTTTGCCTGTAAGTGTAACCAATGATAGCTAGAATTATTAGAAGTAAAGAAGCTAATACAAGAATCACAACCAAGACCGTGGGAATCTTTGCTGTTGCCATATTTGGCAGACCACTTGCTGTTGCAGAACAGTACGGTTCTTCTATTGGATTTTGGAGCAGCTCATCAAAGTATATTTTATATGGTAAATCTTTTGGACAACTAGTAGTACAGTTAAATTTTTTGGAACTGGAGTCACCAAGATATATTTTTAAGTTTAGACATTTGACGCAATCGGTTGAAGTTAGACCATTGCAACCTTTACATTGGGGATGGCATGGGGTGCAGAGTCGATTAGGTATGTCAGTAAAGTGATCTGAGGGACACTCGTCTTCACATTGGTCTACGCGCTTAAATCCTTTGCAGCGTTGGCACACATGTTCATGTATACCAAATCCAGTACATATCAAACACGAGGGATGACATTTCCGGCATGCTATTTTGACTTTTCCTTCGAGTGGTTTGACATTACCAACCCATTCATTATAGTAGCCCTCAGGGCATGGTTCATTCTCTTTCAGACAGCTCTCTACAGTAGCTTCTTCGCTGATTATGGCTTTTCCACAAGAATTGCAACCTCCTGCACCTACTAAGTTTGCTGGCCCGGTGCATCCATCATAGCAATTATAGTGACATGGCTGGCATGTGCCATTATCCGTTGCGTATCTGGAGCCTGGACATTCTGCAACACAGTATGGTCCATCACGGACGTGCTTACATTTGGTACAGTTGGCTCTAGTTGGTCCAGAACATCCATCTAAACATTCCGAGTGGCATTTTTCACACGTCTTTGGTCCGGCTTTGTATAACCTGAAATAGAAATTACATTTTTATGAGATTTTTAATGCAGCACACAATTTCACTGATATGCATTTTATTACAATTACTTAAAAATATTAAGAATTTCGCAATGCTTGAAAAAATATATTATTTAATTAACTCTTTATGAACACATGTCCGATAACTTCACTCCAGGCTGGCTGAATTCCTGAAATTGGAGACTTCTTCTGATTGATTGGATGATAGACTGAGAATCACTTTCAAGTTAAATGTGTTATAAACAGAAAGGAAAAATACCAACCCTGGAAGTATGGAGCAGTTTCGAATACACGTTTTTCCGAATTTGTAATTCTCACAGGTGAGACATTGATCTGGTCCTGGACCCCAACATCCGTCTGGTGAACACTCGGCATCACAGATTAACCTGGATTTCTCTGTTAATTGAACAAAATAAGGAGGTTTATGCAATGTTATACACATATATTTAGTTATGGTATAGTTATATATAAATAGAAATCAGGTCACTTGTAATACTAACAATCCACGCTGTTAGTGGGATTAATGTTAAAAAGAATATAAAGCTATCGAAAATTCGCTTGCTCGGTATAAGATGTTTTAATATATAAGTAATGATTTTTCAGAAATAAAAATTTACCATCGCTTGCGCCTTATCAATAATTAAAAGTTTATTCTAAATGAGGATCCTCACAACAAAGACAGCGCATAGTATACTCACCACAATTTCTTGGCTCCCCATTTTTCTGAATGACTTGTTTGTGATCTTTAGATTTTACTAGTTTATTCCAGGCAATGTGCTCGGCGAAGCACAAGTGACGATTTTCCATTATTGCAATAGCGCCCGAGTTGACTCTTTTCAAGGACTTTAAGCCGAGAGATTTAAGAGATGTTTTAACGATATAAAGAGAAGCAAATAAATTTTCAACTACTTGGCGACCTCCAATAACTTCTAAATTTCTGAAGTATGAGAGACTGGTGAAGTTCGGGTGGTGAGCTTGGACGTTTAAATATCCTGTCACTTCTCGCACGGTACTGAATACTTCTAGCGCATCAGGCTCCATTTTCGCATATCGCTCTCCAAATGAATAATCCGGATTGACTTGTTGAAATCCAGTGAAGGTCATTTCAAGAATTTCTATCGAACCGTCTATAATGGTGCAATCTCTGAAGCTGTCGATGTTTCCCGAGTGAATAGGTTTTTCGGCGCGGCAAGTTTTCGGACACGTCACATTGCAAGGAATGCACTCCCCGTTCACTGCTGTTTTATTTGGAGGACAACTCCTCACGCAAGCTCCATTATCTTTTAACAGATGTTCTGGACAGTTTCTCACACAGGTAGCTCCGTAAGCGTACTTGCCGCTCGGATTTGGCTCCCAAGAGTAAGTAGTTGGATTATATTTTTGCATCGGAGGGCATTCTTGCGAACACGTACCCTCATCGTAAAAATTTCGACAAGCCAAACACTGGCTAGGAAGCGGTCCTGTACAGCCTCCGGCGCAAAATGTGTTACAGCAGTCTCTCGGGTTCGATCCAAAACAGCGGCCCTGAGCACACTGCGATGCGCAATTCGTTTTAGAAAACTTTTGGCAATTATGAGCTCCGTCACCCCAGCAACCAGCCTCGCAGCTCGGGTGACACGGAGGGCATTCTCTCTCGGGTGCGTTAAATGTGTAGACAAAAACATAGGTGGCGTTCACGCCTGTTACTATTTCATCCCAATTTATAGTTTTCACGTGACATAGATTGTAATTGTTGTAAATGCCAACACTACCGCGAAGGACGTCGCGTAACGCCGGCAGTTCCAGGGTGAACGCCGAAGACATTGTGACCAGCAATGCAAATTCTTCTTCTCTAACTTTCAGTTTAAACAGAGTTCTTCCTCGTATTATCTGTAACTGAGGCAACACAATGTGCTCCACCTTGACGTACGCGATCAGAACGTATCCAGTCACTTCCCTGATGTGCTGAAGAAACGAAAGGTCCATCGTTTCGTTCTGAAGCCAGGTCAACTCCAGATTACCGTCAACATACGTGCAGTTAGTGAATCTGTCTCGGAGGTTGCGGTAATGGGTCTCTCGGTTTGATGGAACGGACATTCGCCCATTTGTACCGATGCAAACTGAAAAAGAAATGAAAAAAAGAAAATAAATTAAAACATAATTATAAATCATAAAATAAAAAAAAGGAAAAAAATCAATTTGAAAATAATAAGTAACAATATAATATATCTTTTCAAAATTAAAAACTGATAATAATATATTGTGTGGTCGCGGCGGTGGTGACGGCGATGGCGACGGTGACGGCGATGGCGACGGCAGTGGTGACGGACCTTTCACCGCCCACCGATTTGTGATTGACTATCTATATCTATATCTATACTTCTATACTAATATTATAAAGAGGAAAGATTTGTATTTTTGTATTTTTGTATGTAACGAATAAACATAAAAACTACTGGACCGATTTCAAAAATTCTTTCACCATTAGAAAGCTACATTATCCCTGAGTAACATAGGCTATATTTATTACAAGAAAAATTTAGAGATCCCCAGAAATTCTCACTAAAACCAACCCAAGGTGCAAAAAAATTAGCCATAAAATATCTTTCATCGCATGCGCTGCAGAAAGTATTGATGATAGAACAAAAAAATGTTCTACAATATTATAGAACGTATCAATATCTACAAAAAACTCCGCGAGACAATATGTCCAACTATTGTAGTTATGACACTATAACTACTTTTTTACATTTTAAAAGTTGATAAAAATGCCTATCAAAATCAGACCATGTTTTCCATAACTTTGTATTAATTCTTATCCAAATAAATTATTTCGTATTCAAGACTGTTTCAATACCTGTTGATTACTTTTTGAATTATTGAAATCGGACATTCCAGTCAAAAGATATTACGAAATAAACATATCAAGATAAACAAAAAATAATCCTCAACACGGGCCGGTGCGGTGAGCGCCATGCAGCGCTGCGAGCAAAGCGGCAAGAGAGGGGGCACCGAAATGCGGGAGAGCCAAAATGTTTTTAAAAAAATATTCCACCCGTGCGAAGCCGGGATGGGCCGCTAGTCTATAATAATATTATAAAGAAGTAAGATTTGTAGTTTTGTATTTTTGTATGTAACGAATAAACATAAAAACTACTGGACCGATTTCAAAAATTCTTTCACCATTAGGAAGCTACATTATCCCTGAGTAACATAGGCTATAGTTATTACAAGAAAAAATTAGAGATCCTTAGGAAATCTCACGAAAACCAACCCAAGGTGCCAAAAAATTTGCCATAAAATATCTCATCGCATGCGCTGCAAAAAGTATTGATGATAGAACAAAAAAATGTTCTACAATATTATAGAACGTATCAATATCTACAAAAAACTCCGCGAGACCATATGTCCAACTATTATAGTTACGTCACAATAACTACTTTTGTACATTTTAAAAGTTGATAAAAATGCCTATCAAAATCAGACCATGTTTTCTATAACTTTGTATTAATCCTTATCCAAATAAATTATTTCGTATTCAAGACTATTTCAATATCTGTAAATTACTTTTTGAATTATTAAAATCGGACTTTCCATTCAAAAGATATTACGAAATTAAAAATATCAATATAAACAAAAAATACACGTCGACGCGACGGGCCAGTATAGCGACGCAGCGCAGCGAGTAACGCGGCAAGAGAGGGGGCACCGAAATGCGGGAGGGCCAATATATTTTTAAAAATAATATTCCACCCGCGCGAAGCCGGGATGGGCCGCTAGTTATACTATATGGCGCGCGCCTAAATATTGTATTGATTTTCAAAATATTTGCATTTATTTTTCAGTTTTATTTTTAAAATAATAATGATTTGTTTTCTAATAAATTTATATACTCAATTTGTTTCCCTATTCTATTTAAAGATATGAGATGAATAGAACAACAGAGGTTGCAGGAATGACGATAAAGAGCATCCGTGCTTCTGAAAAGCTATTCTTATTATATGCAGTATTTTTAGACCGAAACCTCTATTTTCTCCGTCATTTTAATAAAATCACGTTTTACTAAAACATAGTACATATATATTTCAGCCACAGGATCAACCTTATTTAGGTTCCATCCATCCATCTTTATGATCTTTTAAGTGATATTTTACAGAATAATAATATGATTTTTAGATACAAATTTAAATCTGTAGTGTGTGTTACAGGGCATAGTAAGCGTAGCGCTAGCGACTGACCAGTAATGCCATTGTTTCACATTTAAATCTCTATTCGTTTACAATATTATGTTATTCTAACAATTCTTTTCTTACAGATTCCACTCGAAGCTGTTAAGATCCTAAACAAAGTAGTCATAAAGTAATTTTTACCTGGATTCGATGACAAAGGATTTTTTAAAGTGGTTACATTGTCATGTCGAGTGCGTCCAGGGGCTAAGGTGTGGTGGAAGGAGGGGGAGAAGCTCTAACTCAGGTAAATGGTAAATCGGCTAAGGGTGCGCCGAACATGCGTTTTTTTATACAAATCGCATCGATCGTCGAACTACAATATCAAAAGTTTGCAAGATTTAACCAAACTATATGTTTCATGTATATGAAAGATGAAAAATTTGTAGATTTGAAGGTTTGTCAATTAAACAAAAACGGCTTAACGAATTTGAATTAAATACTTGGCACACTTGGATTGGCACAGTTAATTTTAGTAGATACTAATTTATAACGTAGATGGCACACAGATTACTTTAATAGGTACTAATCTGTAACCTGGATTAATGTAAGACTATTTTATATCCCAGGTAATTCCTGCGGGATAATAACAGCATGTGTGTATTGAACGCCTGAATATTTTTACATAGCAATATATTGAAAATTAAAATGTATTGCAATCCACTCCAACACTAATAGTATATATATATGAAAACAATATATACTTGTTTGTAATACGATGACAATTAGTTAATACTTAATAGGTAGGTAAGTGATTACCTTTTACAAAGAAATAAACTTACCAATTAGATCGTATTGAGGTCTTACGAGTAGTGCAGATTAAACAAATGTG
Organism: Limenitis camilla; assembly: GCA_905147385.1. Taxonomy (NCBI): domain Eukaryota; kingdom Metazoa; phylum Arthropoda; class Insecta; order Lepidoptera; family Nymphalidae; genus Limenitis; species Limenitis camilla. The sequence goes on from LR990224.1 coordinate 21,194,664, forward strand.
TAAGAGTAGGATTTAATTATAAAAAATAAATACAATTATTATTATTCGTACAACTAGTATTTAGTACAGATAAATCGCTTTAAGAACGAGTGTGCTATGGAATGACAGAATTTTATTTTTCATTATAATATTTTGGTCTTGTTTAAAATATAAGTTTCTAGTATTGTATCTAGATAGGTAGTGTGCGCGACATTCAACATCTTAATTCAATTCAAGTTTTCTTAAATATATATAACGATGTCAAGAGTTTTCCACTAAATAAACGTAATTTATTATTTTCCTACAAGAATTATGATATGTTTTTACAAGCATATAAGCCAAGGCCCAAGCGTCAAAGGAAGACAAACCATCAAACGTTCTTTTGTATTTATAATATCGAGAGAGTCATTACTGTATAGTATTTAGTATAACACACTCTCCAACTGGACAAATGGGCAGCTGGATAGTAGTATCTGGTGTCCGGTCGACCCAGTTGCCCAGCCGATGTCACGGCCGATACTATTCATGTGTGGATGTTGCGCATTAAGTGCCGCAGATGAGATGATAAAAATGCGATTAATTGGGAAAATTACGCTTAAAAGCATTTCCTGCAATCGCTGCGGTGACAGGACAGAACGCGAAGACGCGACAACGAGACGACTGGTTTGTCTCTGGCCAATGTTTTTGTCCAGTTACTTGTACTTTGTAGCTTTGGAACCAGTTTTGATCCATTAACATTACATTCTATCAGCTCGCCCTTTCACTACAACATGCTTGCTAGCGACTATACTATATATTATATACTGTATACCACCTGATAGATAGACGATTATGTTTTATTTATCTACTATATGATTCTTCAGGAAACGAAATCTTCCGAAATGAAAAGTTGTTTTTAATTGTTTATGTTATTTTTAGAAAAAGATAAATTGTATATATAAAGACTTAGTTACGGCCTGAGTCTCATCGGAAATGTCGTATGGTTCCGTACCTTACAAGGAAAAAAGGATCCCTTCTTGTCTGTCTGTCCGTCAAGAACTCTTTCTCTCAGAAAGCGTGGAGGTATCGCTCTAACTTAAGCTTATGAAATTTGAATTTTGTAAATTCAAAGAAGTTTTATTCTACAAAAAAAAAGAAATAAAAATATTAAAAAAACGTATAAGTAAGTAGCAAAAAGATTATTTAGTAAAGTATAAATTGGATTTATTAACTTGTTTAAACTGATTAATAAGCTTTGAAGTGAGGCACTTGCTACGGTCCCTCAAATTTTAAAAGTCATCTAGCTCGTTCACCAGGGAATAAATCTGTACTGAGGACGTGTATATGTATAACATATTCGAATGTTGGTAAAATCGCAAACATCGACGTTTTTTAGTTTGTTTTACGTGAATGAAACCTTGAAAATACATTATACGCAATGCCTAGTAACGGCTGTGGATGACGCACGACGTGAAATGTTGTAAAATGACAGCTTGTAAAATATTTTTTAAAGCAAGAGATTCCATATTCGGCTGTATGTATTCATTTAATGTTCACCGATTTCCAAATTATTTTTTTTACTTTTTAGGGCATTTCCAGAGTTTGAAGTCAGTTAATTTTTAATACGCTTTTATTAGCTTCATATGTATCTTAGTATGTATGTAACAGAATTTTTGAACATGATTTTGACCCCCTTCAAAACGTCGGATTGTCTCAAAATTTGTACTTATTAAGGATCGATGAAAATTCAATATTTTAAACAGTTTGATCCGTTATCCTTACTAGGGTAATGAGGATTAGCGATTTTCTGTTTTCCTGAGACCCGGAGTGTCTGCGTCAAGACATATTTATGTTTTATAATTTCCCTATCTTATACGTACATCATCCCCCTATATTCTAAAGTAGTTTTCACCCCCGTTTTAAAGTAAAATTTATCGAAATTTTTGGTAAAATTGTTAAATTTTAACAAAATTTGGTTTAAAAATCAAGTTTTTAGTAGACAATAGTAATATTAGTTTATCCGAGTTCGCTCGTTTATATATCGTTGAATAGCGTTTTTTATCACCTATTCAACGACACCACTCTTGTTAAGATATCTTTCAGGACGAACGAAAAATTAAATAATTCATTGATATTCTCCACACCAAGCCTACATTGTAGGTTCGATATCTTATAATAAACATATACAACATTCCAAAATTTAACTTAGTGTCCGTCTCGTTTTTGTTGTCAAATTTTTTATATCGTCTCAAAATTTCCCCCTGCATATTGTTAAATATAATTTATTAAATTTTAATTATTTAAAAAATAACAGTTTAAAAAAATACGCTTTTATAGAAAATCCAACTAAAAAATAGAAAATAAATTTTAATAAATTTGAATTAAAAATAGTGTAAAAAAAATGATTTTATTGTAAAAAAATCGTGCGATGGATGTTATCAATACTACTCATATCTGTTTATAAATATTTTATAAACAGATATGAGTAGTATTATTTTGATAATATCCTGGCAATTGGTGGCAATTCTAGACTAATTTTGGCAGATCGCTGTTATAGATTGTGTGTTTTATGTAAGCCAGTAAGCTTCTTATATTTCAATAACAATTAAAGTGAGTTTACGCGTATTTGGAGAATGGCTCGTACCTGGTCCGTGGCGTATTGGAGAATGGTATTTAACGGTTATTTTACATCACCATTCGATATTTAACACGGATCTGTTCGGGTCAAGAACCCAAGTGGTAGAATCACGCATCTCATTATACACTTGGCCGTGTCGTCTTAGAACATTCGGTAATAATACTCGCATTCCGTGATTCTACTACGTTATAAATTAAAAAATCGTCGACGCTAATGGTTTTGATAATTATATCTTCGGTTTGTTTCGACTAGAAAGTTGTACAGGTTTTGTAGGACAGGTGCAATATTGTTTCTGCTTTTAATTGATTTGCTCTCTTATTTGAAATCTTACTATATAATATTAGGAATTAAAGGTTTTACCTTTATTATTACAGAATTTACAACTGTGTAAAATGGGGGCTAAAATTTTAAAATAATAAGCAGAATGCTTTATACATTTTTTATAAAAAAATCTTATATTAATATATAAAGGTCTTATTATCTGGGAAAACATCACCGAGTCGATCAGTTATCATTTGAAATTTAAACGATTTTCCGTTTAATTAGAGTGTAAAACTAATTTCAAACCCGGATTTAGGCGATTTGAATTCTTCCAAAAAAATGATCTGATGAGGTTTTAGTTAAAATTAGTTTTTTTTTTGATCCAAACAAAGTAAAATAGAATTTTTATATTGTCAAAGCAATAATGGTTATATAAAATGCATATTTTTATCGTTTAGAAATATGTCGATTTATAATTATAAGGTTATAATTTTTAGTAACGACGACGAGTTCATGACGCAGTAGAGTTGAACCTACTCGTAAGCTCTGCCGATAGAGGCTGGGACGCGCAAGAACAATCGAATAAAACAATGGAGCTCTGAAAGCCTACGCACTGCGAGTGTATGAGTATGTCGGCTTGCCGTAGTCGCACTTCAAATATAACTTACAACCTAACTAAAACAAGTTTACATGCTCATACTGTTAGACTAAATATATTAAACCTAAGAGCCAATTTACTTGTACAACGGAATAACTTGCCCTTCAAATCAATCCTACAAAGGATATGGGGTATATACAAGTTTATTTAGTATTGCTCATTTCAAGTTGTTAGATGTTGAGCAGTGCTTTCTAAATGTAATTACATCCCCAGTAGTAGTCCCCAATCCTTAATAATATTATAAATGTGAATGTAAGTTTGTTTGTTACGCTTTCGCGCGAAAACTACTTAACCGATCATCATGTAACTTTGTACACATGTTCTTGAGGGTATTAGAAGTACCATAGGATACTTTTTATAAAAAAAATATATTTTTTACGATTCATTTCTATTGTAATGATCTCTGGTACTCATTTAATGGGGGTAAAAGCTAGTATTTGTATATTTACTGAACTCTACATAATGAAATAGTGAACTCTACTATTTCCTTACAAACCTCTCAAAACTAATACTTAATCAACATCAAGCTATTTTGAGTTTACTCTTTAGTTGTTTTAAATTTAAATAATAATAAAAATGTCTATCTGGATATGTTTGTTTGTTGTTTGTAGTTATCAATTCTTTTGAAAATATACAGTACAGTAACTTATTCTCTTGCGGTTTCTATAACTCTGTGGTCGGGGTAAGGACTCGAGTGGAACGCATAGGAGAAATAGGATATTGGTAGAAAGATCGGGCTATGACAATCGTAATCAGATTCAATGCGTGGGCGCACAGTGTTGTGTAATTGGTGGATACACACCTGTCGCTATCTTTACTTATTAAACGTATTTACTTACATACAAAGTTACTGCAACATTCAAAATGTTAGGTGCTCCTGAATTGTAAGTGTAGTGTATAGCATGAAAGCCAGATAACACAATTAATCTGTAATCTGTTTAAAGGATAACTCGTAGAAACTCATCACTGACTCGATTTTTAGGGGACATATTGGTTTGACGTGTAAACTTAAGAGGATCACCTTCTATCTCTGTTCTATCTTCATTGATTGATCGACTAACACAGAACAGAGAACACAAAGATACCTAGTTTTCCTTGTTCTTAAACAATCGAAGGTATAAAGGTTTTATACTCGCCAATAACGCACCCACGCGCACTGCGCCTTCATCATTCATATTGAATCTTTTGATAGAACCGGCCCAGCGCCCGCTCCCGCGCCCCAGCGCCGCCGCTTGCTTGCTCTTGCGCCTACTCAACGCTACATAGGGCTACAACTTGCTGTTTGTACGAGATAAGCTTTGTTTATTTTATTCCAGCGATTAGCACGCAAGTCGTGGTTTACGAGCGTACGCCGCGCGCCGCAGCAATATTCGTACCCTACTTACGGATATTATATAAAACACATTAAAATTATACATTGTGGTCACTCGATAAACTTGACGAAGGTAAACCGAAATTGCACTGTATATCCGATCCAGCGATTACTCCGAAATCCGGTGGGGGGTCCAAGATGATGACTTACTCTTTCCTTTGACGAACTCGGAGTGCTTGTGCCTGGCCGGCACGAGGTGGTGCAGCCGCTGCGGGCGCGCGGCCTGCGCCGGCGCCGGGCTCATGACGCCCGCTGACCACAGCCACCACAACAAGACACGAGCAGCCAACATGCTGCGACATCACTCGCGACCAGCGACAGCGACAGCGACAGCGACACGCCCACTACCGCCCGCCACAGCCTTCCATCGTGTACTGACGGTGACGGCGACTACTGGCCTGTGGCCCCGTCCCCTCGCCTGCGCCTGTGCCTGCGCACCCACAGACCTGCACCGCTCTAGACACGGCGACTACATTGCTCCCTTATGCTATTTGTTGGCATTTTAATATTAATAGCTTGGTTTTTTATTTTAACCACAACCAATATAACTCAAATAAACTCTCCTACATTTTATAATATATTTTTAATACTTTCGACTGTAAATTATCATAAAAGTATACTCTCTAAATCAGACTGTATACTGTATGTAACTGATAATTTTTGTAAAGGATAACTAGAAATAATCTTTTATTAAGCAAAAAAGATGAATTTTAATTTAATTAAATATGATGAATATTCAAAAATATGAAATCAAAATGGTCAAATAAACTTGGCGTATCTAAGCGTTGATTCGTCTACAGCGGCGTCAGTGCTGCCCTCCCACCAGCACAGGTACAGGTAAGCGCAGGCGCAGGACGCACACAGCGCCGCTGCGCAGGTAAGCGCACATGGGCCCGACCAACGCCAACCAAACTTTAATAAGTACGCATTGTAACCCGTGCTACGAATTATACGAATAATAATTGAACTCTGTCGAACTGGACCTGATCCGATCTAACTGCAATTAATATGCCTCGCCGCCCCCACCGCTGCCCCCACCGCCGCCGTACCGACATACAACTATCGAATTAGATTTTTCTTAGATTATCACGTGGATAGATCAACTTTAATTATTTTTAGTTTTTTATAAGTATTCATCGAAACTACTTTGCTTGACTATCTGTTTTTTCTATTGTACATCTAACTAAAATATTATTTTTGATGAACTCTACAATATACAAATAATTAGACTTTTACAAACCATAATGATAGTAATTAGTCTGAAAACCGCAACAATTCAGAAATTGAAGCAAATCTTAAGTATGGCGAAGTGTGTTGACAGTGGACAGATATAGAAGAGCGTCGCGCGTTGAACTCTTTACGAAAGTCGAATACGGAGTCTTGCTACGAGTCCACAACGCGACGGAGACGCAGCGAGCCACCCGACTGTTGCTGGGTTTCAATAATAAGTTGTGTTACACGCTCGTAGCGGAACAGCAATGTACTCGTATGACACACTTGATGCCGCAGCGCGCCTTAGCCTCTGCTCCTCCCGCGGTGAAGCCTTCGCGTGCTTACATTCCTAGATGAAGCTTCGTCAGATTAGAATTACGTTCGAGTAGTCGTTACTCGTTTACGCGATACATTATAAATGTGTATTGTATAATATTCTGAATTATATTTAGCGTACTACGAGTATTTTTTAAAAACTTCATTTAACGGTACAGTATTTATTTAATTTATTCAAGTTTATGAAGCTGATATTAATAGTTATGTATTACCTAACCTAACCTCCACTAACGTTCACACTAATAAAACCTAATAGACTAAGACTAACAATAGACTAGTCTTTTGCAAGGGCATCAGTAGGCATTAAACGTTCGTATGTTAGTTTATCGGTCGTTAGAGTTAGGAGTCCTGTTTGAATTTTTTTTTAAAGATTACTAGCAGTATCACATCACATACTACTAGTATTCCTTTTACCCCTCCTAGTGGGCTTGCATGCTTGTGTCAGGAGTGGGCCACGCCTGTAGTAGGTACTTGGCGCCTTACTATGAGATCAGAGCTGCTGAATCTAGATCTGTGTCATTGATAGAAAATGTTAAAAAAAGGGTTCACAGCGTTATCTACAAACGTATCATATTTTTTCTAGCAATTAGTAAAACATATTGAACCGCTGATATTTTTGATTAATGATTCGTAGAGCGCGTACCGAAACCCCACTGAGCCAGGACCCGCGCCCTGGCCTCTCGAGAATTTCGACTCATATTTGTTACTTAAAAAAAGATTGAATTTCATTTTGATAACCGACGCTGAAAATTTATAAATAAATTAAAAAATAAATCCGTTGAGTTTTTTTTATAAATATATAGGTATAGGATTTGATCACCTGATCCCGTTGACCGACGAAGCTCCGTCGAGCAGTCGGAGCTTCGTCAGAGTCGAAACTTTGTCATAGTCAGACACGATTCAGGCAATTATCTGACAGAGGTGATCGTAGAGAGCCCGCAGCCCACAGTCGGGGCTCGTGCATCGGCTGACGTATGCGCCTTTGTTCTTCTACCAAATCATGTTGTACTCGGTTTTTATCATTTTATAATTAAAAAATCGTGATGTGGCTTTAACGAATCTTATACTTGATAAGAATATCTATACAGATGCGCTATTGTTATCCAGGTGTTTCTGAGTTACTCTCGTAGTCGTATCTGTTTCGTAGAGGTGTTGGGTTTCTTATTTTAAAAATAAATTTGCAAAGACGCACGGGCGGTTTATTTTAAAACATCCATTGTTATGGTAAGTATGTGTCGAGGGTTGAACGTCATGATAATCATCCCGATGCATCCACCAGTAACATCAATTCAAATGGTAATTTGAAATGATAACTGCAGCTTTCCGATACTATTTACACTCGCGAATATGATTTGATGACGTGAAGCCTCGTGAACATCGCTGCTTATGGACATCGGCAATACAAGAGAGTGGCTCGCGTTGTTGCATTAAAAATTGGGTAGGAAGAAGGAGTGAACGGGAGGATGCAGCGTTTCTAATGCATAAAGGAAGCACGCAAGTGGGATAAGAGAGAGATGAGTTAGTGTAGTGCAGAGCAGTGCAGTGCACGGACAAAAGGTCCGCTCGTATTCACACACTCGCCACAAAAGCGCTTTTTTGCGCTCCGAGATTCCGAACAAAATGAAACCGCGACCAGCATTGTGAGAACCAACCATATTATAATACGATCACTTTTTATGGTAAATTGCTTCTGGTAGACATTTACGAACGTGTTTATGATGAGACTTTTACCTCCCGTAATTGTGATGGAATCTAATAATGCATTTATAGTATATTTTGTCTCAGATATTCCTAATTTGGTTTATTGTAGGTGCAGACCACGTTCACCTTTTCAAGTATGTAAAACTAAATATTTTCGATCAACTGCTGTTCTGCCTCACAAAATGACGAGTAGATACCTGAATTGTGTTGTGTGATTGTTATCAAAAATAAACTACAATAAGGATCCCTTTTGTCTCAGAAGCGCTAGCGAGCGGTCTGCCGGCGCGCAACTAATGTCCACCATTTTGTTTTACCTTTTTTATTATTCTTTTTCAATAATCCGCATGTTTTATAGCTTGTTAAGCAGTTTGTTACGATTTGTATTCTTTAATTAATGTAATAAATACCAGCAACTCCATTTTGTTACAGAAGAGTTTTAGCGTAGAAGAGGATCCGAAATAAATGAATAATTATTTATCGCGACGTTTCTAATTTTTTAGCTTTAAAGTAAATTGTAAAAGCGTTTTATAATGAGACATTATAAGTAGAGCAGAGCGAGTTAGCGAGTGACGACGCGAAGTAATTTCCTGTAATCTAGGAAAGAATTAGAACGACTTCCTTCACATTTAAATAATGAGGTAAATATTTACAATTAAACACAAATATGGCCTGCGCTATGTATAGTATGTCCAATGGATAGAATATATAGCTCCTAACTGTTACGAGATTAAATTGAAAATCTATACAACTGCAAGCATTTATTTCATCATAAACACATGTAATAATTATCAGTTTTTTTTTATTCTGGTGTTCACAGGTTACCTGTTTCATCTTTTAACCGGCCGACCTAAAATATTCATTTCGGCTACAAATATATATGTTTTAATAGAGGTTTAGTTTCTCCAAGTAAAAAAACAGAAATTCAAGTTCCAATTGCAGATTGAATTACATCAAATAGATGTGACCAAGCCAAGTAGGGAAAGTGTTTCCTGACTTGCGGTAAATAGCCTTCGTAACACTTTTAACATCATTGCACTATAAATTGTAATTATGAGAAAATATGAGTCGCGTCTCCCATTACATCATTACTCAGTGAAGCGAGGGAATCCGACCTTCTTAGTTAGTTTACAATATTAGTAAGATTGCAGGCAGTTTAATCCACGACACCATTTAGTGCATCGGACTATCTATATCCAAATCCTGAAGAGTTTTCAATAATACTTTCCTACTGTTTTATGTAAAATGTATGTAGGGATGTCCTGAGAAAAAAACCTTTAATATTCATCTAAATATGTTATAGTTTATGAGTAAAAGTAGGAAAATGTGTTATGTGTTTAAAATATTCTTGAAGACTTAAGGAAAGAATTAACAATAAGAATAAAAAACAGTCACAAAGTCGCCGGTTTATTTAATAGCCATTTCTCTTCAATCTCTATTTATATCACACTGTTTTAAATCTTTGGAGCTAAATTATTTATATGTGAATTACTTTTTCTCGTAACGATAAAAAAATTGAAGATTTTACTATCGAGTTAGGTAAAGTTTTTTCAAAATTTGCCACTGTCAATTCACTTTCCAATTTCATTTGGGAAATTTTTATGGTCAAGTCAAGCGCATCAAGTCTCCTATACAAAAATGTACCATACATCCCCAGATACACTAATCACAATATCAATATTATTTTCAAATATGTCCAACTTGAATCTATTATCTTTCGATATTTGTAAACTATTTAAAAAGTACTTTTAAATACATGAATTGCGATTTTTTTATTGCTAATAGAAATAAGCAAAATATTCACTCAATAAATTACTAAAACGACTATGATAAAAATATCTCACATCAACTGCTCAAATACGAGAGTTATCTTTATGACACAAAATCTACTTGTACAGTAGACTACCAATATTGCATAATGTAAGATTCACATAAATCATAATATAATTGATGCACTTATAGATGTTTAAGTAAAGCTGTAAATTACTCTATATATTGTTTCTCGGTACTAATACATATTAAATTATTGATAGTCTACCGCGTCACTGTATATTGTATTTGTTGTAAGTATCCCTTGAGTTACAATATCCATTTTGTAATTTCCCAATATTAGGGTTATTACACTGCCCCCGATAGTTGGAAAGACGCTGCTTTTCTTTTGCTGTCTCTTAAAGAAAATAGAAATGAAAATAAATTATGTACTGAATGAATGTACTGAACTAAAAACAAAAAAGGGTTTAATTTTTTGAAAATATCTCAAAAACTAGTAAAGAAGTAAAAAAGGAGATTCCAAAAGAGGAGGTAAGTTCCAAAAAATAACTTTGTACTCCCTGAATTCTATTTCCATTATTTATAATGTTAATTTAACACTCAAAATGGGTCTCTAAGCGACATTTTTAGGTTTTGCGCGCGCGGCGTCCAAAGTACTACACATTGTTTAATTTTTTTTAATAATATGTTCTTAAATATTTTAAAGAATTATGTTGTATTCTGAACACTTCTTAAAATTTATTCCCGTCGGAAATTTCACTTAAAATTAATTTTTCTACAAGATTATTAACTAACAAAATTTTGTGAAACCTTCGTCTTCTATAATAAAGATTTAAAATAATGTTTAAATAATTACATACATACTTAACAAGATCACGCCATCAAAGTTAAAAAAAAAATTCATATTTTGTTTATAATAAGTTTTGTAATTATTATAAAAACTGAAAATTATAGTAATATTGTAGGATTAAATAAAGTATGGTAAAAAATGTAAAACGTTTAAAAAAATAATTATTTTTACTACAATAAAAATTAATTTTTGTAGGTAAAGGTTAGTTTTTGTATTTAATTTGAACATTTGGACAAATTGAGTCATGTACATTATAATTAGTATACTTATAACTTTAATTATCTTTTTTCATCCCAAAATATTTAAAAAAAAATGTCCACCCTCGCGAAATTGCTAGTAACCTAAATTGCTAGTATATAATATTATTTTAATAATTTATAAATTTCTTCTTCTCTTTTACTATTATCTTATAAGAAGGCGCTTAGCAACAACACAATGTAATGACACAACAAACTTTTGAAAGTCAATCGAAACATTCTGGTCAGAATTGTATCAAAGTGATAGATTTGTTTGTGTTTTCTAGACCATTTGAAATTTAAAGTAAAATTGTTCAGTCAATCAGATATACATTATTTTGAGTTTAACATAAATGAATATGGTACTGTTTTGCATGATATGGTTTGCCACCTGCTAACATTAATAATTGTACGTTGACGTGCTTGTAAGTCCATTCATCATTATTACGAGACTTATCACGCATAAATATCAATGCAACAGCAGTAGCATTGTCGTCCGATTTACATATGAATGTATATATGAGTTCAATCGTGACATCTGCATTGGGTCTATACCGCACAGTCCCGACTGTTGAGTATTTCATTACAGTTTTTTTATGGCCGATAAGAGACAAACGAGCAGACGGCCCACTTGAGGTAAAGTGGCCATCTTCACCCAAGAACAAGTCGGCAAAACTAGAGTAGTCTTTTGCCGATGCGTTACCGCCTCGAAGATAGAGTGAGGAGGGGGAGCGAAGAGAAGAACGGTTTGCGGTTTCAGTGGACCCTGAGCAAGAACCCAGAGTTCAGTGGAAATGCAGCATTAATGGGATAGGAGAGGAAGGAGGTAGATCTGGCCCACATGCGGCGCGACCGGAACGCGTCGAAGCCAGTCGGGGAACAGATCCCCTACCACCAATAGGGTTACTGAATCACTCGCCTCTTACGAGGTGCTATCCAAGCGGCTGAGGGGAATTCTATTCCTACCTGTCCCCTTATGTGTGTGACGGACGCGGGCGGAGTTCTATCGCAAAACAACAAATATTCTGCTTATATAAGTTCGTAAAAAACTCTTTAAATCGAAAACAATATTATTCCAAAGGTTCGCTTTGGTATAAAATTAGAGGCAGAGTTGTGGCGTGTTGTTGGGTTGAATATAAATGCGATCTATGTATTTGGGTTTGTAGATACATACTAGTAATACGTACCACTGCACCATTTCAATAAAAGGACAAACACTGTCAAATTTTGATTTTCGTGTGCGGGTTAAAATATAATCAAAAATAGTATTGGGGGGCATTTCCTCCCGACGTTAGTAATGCGTGTTTCAATTGACATATTTATAACTAGCTTTTAGCCGCGGCTTCGCACGCATTGAAGCCATTAAATAAGTATCAGAGATCATTACAATAGTGATTACAATTAATAAATGAATCATAAAAAAAAAAATTTTTTTTCATAAAAAGTATCCTATGTTACTTCTAATACCCTCAAGAATATGTCTACAAAGTTTCATGATGATCAGTTAAGTAGTTTTCGCGTGAAACCGTAACGAACAAACTTACATTCACGTTTATAATATTAGTAGGGATTACTTACAAAAAGAATATGAAAAAATGTGATAAAACATTTTTAACAAAAAAATGGAATAAAAAATTAAAAAAAATAATAATTTCACCTAAATATATTTAATATTATGTATAGTCAAATATAGAACCTCCTGTTTTTGGAGTCAATTAAAATATTTTACAAGTTGTCATTTAACAACATTTCATGTCGTCAGTAACCGTTGCTAAGATTCGCGTCGATATAGCTTTAGGTTCATTTCACACGATACGACAGAAAAACGTCGACGTTTGCGATTTTACTTACATTCGAATATGTTATACATCATATTATTATTACACGTCTTCGGTACAGAATTACCATTTATTATCAATTAATTATTATTAAAAACCATGATGAACGTTAGACTTCGAACTTACAATACATGAGATAAAGGCGGCTTTTACACATTCAAGAAAATAGGTGCAGAATATTTGTTATTAATTTCAACTTGATATCTTCACGTTTTTCTGAGAAAAAGGGTCTTGCGTGACAGTCAAAAAAAGTTAATTTTCTAGTGATGTAGATTTTTTAATAGTTTTTGTATAAACGGCTGTCAAAAAGTTTCTTTTGTGACAGCCACAAGGGATGCAGGCTTGAGTAATTGATATTAATTTCAAATTGATACCTCCAAGCGATCATGAGAAAAATGGTCTTGACAGACTGACAGACGGACAATATAAGTTGTACTAAATGGTAGCATCGAAAGTTTCGTAAAACTTGGAAAGACAAATTACTTTGCTGTCGGAAAACTGTCGTCCTCATTCATCATCGACATAAATTGCGGTCTGCTTACCAACTGCAAAAAAATATTTTCTTTTCCATTCTAGGAAATAGTTCTGATGATCGATCACATATTATGATGGATCAATGGCAGTTAAACAAGTAGTTTGATAGGACTAGGTAAGTGGTTAACTTTGTTAGTTACTCGTAGTTTGGTTAGACGTTGATGTTAGGAAGCGAGGTCGAGCAGTGCCAGTGGTATAATGTAAACAAGTGACGTATGTTAATGTGTGGAAACAATGGAGGGCAATGGGTGGAGGTCAAGGGGTGAGTGAGTGCTGTAACCAACATTATGTTTGTCTGTCTGTACTGTACATGGTCATACCAATTGAAACTCTGAGAATATAGAAATGGTAGTCAACAAAATCTTGCCATCTGGTCCATATTCTGCCTTCGCAAATATGACGAAAGCTCATGTAGCTTTCTATATATTCTTACTTTTTTGTACTAGGTATTATTTAGTCCAAACGCACCCTCATATCTGAAGGATAAATCTCTACTCTATGTAGAGGTATACTAAAACTTCAAGTGCTCGAATTCTCAACAAAGTTTTATAAAAATCGTTTAGTGTACAGGATATTAATCTATGGAACGATCTACGTCTCAACATTAGAGAATCTGATACACTTTATAGGTTTAAGAAGTTGCTGAAAGATCACAATATTAATAATTCTACGACATTATTTATATTAATTAATATCTATTTATGGTTAATGTATTGTATTATAATATAAGAATATGTATTAGTTTATTATAACAGAATAAATACATATTATTATTTAGGTTGTTTATGTATTCGGTTGTCACTTATTAGTATTAATATTGTGACTACACCACCTGCTTCGTTATACGTCGCTCCTTCTAAGACAGGATTGTCTGGAAGAGACTGCCCGCTGTACTTCACAATAGATTAATTTAGTTTTAGTTTAATTTTACTGTATGCTTTAATGTGGTGTACAATAAATAGATAAATATTTTTTACATAGTTTAAATAAATAGTAATAAGCGGACATATAATTGCTATACTAAGTTCTATTGAGTTATGTTCCAGACTACCAGTTTAGTTCATTGATTACGAATGGTACCATACTGGTATTTACTAGAAACTACACACCGGAGGCTCCCCTCTACTCTATGTGATGTTGTCGCGAATAACACTTAACGATCCGCTAATAAATAAAGTTTTAATGTTTATTACCTATAAGAAGTGAGCTGGTTTCCCCCACCGCCACCAGAGCTGGCGCCGTTACTCGACTCACCACTATCAGTATCACGTTTATCATTTAGCATGATTTGTTTAGGACGCTTTGATGTATTTTTATTCGAAATATTTGAACGTTTACATCTAACCGAGAATCGTCTCCTCAACTAAAACAACATATTTGAGAGAATCATTTAAATGGTCCCTTTTTATTTGTGTCTAAAACGAGTCGTATCTTAAAAGTGTATAATTATTAATAATTTTACATGCCCCATTAGTACAGGCGGGTTGAGGGGGCGCAGGAGGCGGAGGGGAGGGGGAGGCCAAAAAGAAAACAATCACGACCTCTTATTCGTTGTGGCTTTTAAATTGTCAGAGGGCACTTCTAAAAAGAGATAACGCTTTTGATGTAAAAAAAAAGTGTATCCCACTTTGTAAACAGGTTGTAAACGATCGTGTAAGCCGTGTCCACTGTCCAGCCGCGCCGACATACCGACACACCTCGCCTCCCTGAGTGTATCCTTAATATTTAGAATTTATTTGGGTTCTGGACCAATTGCTGATTGAAATTTGACCAATTGGTTTACCTATAGGTAGACCAATTGCATTTTTAAAACGTCATTTAAACAAGTTCCCATTTATGTGCTCTTCATGTTTGCAGAAATAGTTTGCCTAATGTCAAATTGAAGTCAATAAAAATTGGGGACCTCTGGTACAAATTATAGTTACACAACGCCGCCTTCTGCATCTGTCTAGAGACATCTAGACAATTCAATCCGCGACGTCGCGTCGCACGGGCCGCTTATTTTTTTGACTGAATACAGACATACAGATTTCTTTTTTTTTAAATCTTATAACACAACAAGTTCGTGGGATTACCGACTCTTTACAAGTGACCCATAATAAGCATTGAATTTGCAGTAGAAAATGTTAAGATTAACTTCGTTTCCTTAATCGAGATAAAATTATCCCAATTTTCAAGTTAGAATAAATTACAAATAGTGCACAGACAGATAACGTGACACAGAATTTTATATACATAAGGTATTACAAAACCTTTTTGAGGAATTGTTTTATTTGTAACTCATAAGTAACACGTAGTCGTATTTAGTGAGTGAGAGGCTGAGTGGGTGAGTGGAGTCCGGACCTCTTAACGTTTATCTTAAAGCCTGTGCACGACCCACTTACCTGTGTGTTATCGCTTCTCTTTCAAATACAACATCCCATTAAAATGTTTTAGAGTTATTCACCTCGCTTTTATTCAAAAGATAATTTTCAACATATGCCGATATTTAAACAATCCTTAACCTAAACTATTAAGTTAGCTCTACATTTTACTACATTTACACTACAATAAACAATATTCACTATTAAATATTTATGAAACTGTTGCTGAAGCAGTCTCAAGTAAATCAATAGGAATTAGAAATATCGCTATTACAACACTGCTAACAATTAACAAACATAGATTATCCTACTTAATATTATAAACGCGAAAGTTTGTAAGAATGTATTGATGTTTGTTACTCTTTCACGCAAAAACTACTGGATGGATTTTGATGAAAGTTTAAAATAATATAGCTTACACACCAGAATAACATATAGGCTATAATTTATAATGATATAGCGTGAATTATCCAATATATAGCGGATGAAACCGCGAGTTGCAGCTAGTTGTACAATAACGGTAATCACTCTAAGGTTCGAAGGATATCTTTATAGAAAAATCAAGTTGATCTCTCGTTTTAATTACAGCGAGAAAGAACGACAACCAAACAAACATTTTTTCTCATTTATAATATTAGTATGAATGTTTGTTGCTATCCAGAAAATACCTTTGTAAGGACATTTACCTCTAAATTATGATAATTATGGGCGAGTGTTGTTAAACAGATGTTAAGATAAGCTATAACAAGTCATATACAATGTTTTAAAACCTGAACTTTATTTATTAGATCAGATAACGTGAAACTTGTCATATTTTGTTTATTCAACACTAACTTCCTTTTTTACTAAATATATTAAAGTTGCAATGCGAAGTCTATACAAATACTATGAAGCTGAAGAGGTTTATACTGAAAATCAAAATATTTTATTTCAATTAGACTTTTGTATAAAAGTACTTTGGAAACGTCAAAAATTGGTCAGTCAGTCAGTTTGTCTGAAGCTTTTTTCTGTTGAGAAGAGCCGGCCAGAAACTAAACAGTCGCTCTTTTCAAAAAGCCATGTTTACATAGTCTGTTATACAAATGATTTAGCTTGAGAGTCAACGGCACTTAGATTCCAAGCATTCTCATCATTTAAGTAATCCTGGACATTAATATGCTTTATTTATTAAAGATTTCTTGATCCGAGTTTTAAATGGTTGAATTGAAGTATATACAAAGTCAGACTACGACCCATAGAAGCGGAGCAAAGATGAGCTTCCGTTGCATGCGCTGCGTAAACAGCTAAAAAGCAATGAAAGTTTCATCTCTTGTAGGATGTATTATATAAAGGTGCCATCGCCACTCTCTCTAAATCGCGCGAGGCTGCTAGTTAACAATAGAAGAATTAATAGATTTCAAGAGACAAAAATTCTAGGGCAAAAAAGTGGAGGATTCTCATATAAATGAAGGGGATAAAGTGACATTATAGAAGGATGTAGAAATGTCTACCAACGTTATAAACGTTCGAGCATTCCTTATCTAAGAAATGTACACACTTTCACGGATCACAGAAATGGAAGAACAAACTGAAAACAAAGTGGGGAAAATTGAGAATAACTTAAGAAGTGGAGGAACTTAATATCAGCGAGTGCTTAATTGATCTTATTCCTATGCCTGAACACCTATAATAATAAATATTATAGCTATGGTAACATTTCATTAATAAAAAAATAAGAAAGCTATAAATGCTTTGGTAATAAATTACCAAATATTAAAAATAAATTTAAATCGTAGGATGGCCATTATCAAAAGTCATTAGTTAATAGTTTTATTCAAATATAATAATACATTAGCCACGTTGTATAATACTACTAATATTATAAACTCGAAAGTTTGTAAGAATGTATGGATGTCTGGATGTATGGATGTTTGCTAGTCTTTCACGTAAAAACTACTGAATGGATTTTGATGAAACCTTACAATAATATAGCTTAAATATCAGAATAACACGTAGGCTATAATTTACAACTATATAGTGTGAATTATCCAAAACATAGCGGGTGAAACCGCGGGTGGGCCCCGCGGTTAGTACAATATACTTTGGTCACCACGAAGACAGCTAAACCGTAAAGGATTTAAAATGATTGATTTTCATACAAACTTTCATCCCCTTAGTAGATATATTTCCAAAATTCTTCTCCTACAGAGTCAAAGAAACCGACGATCCCTCTTATTTGGACAATGTATGATATGTCAGTTAGACAGTTTATTTTTAATATACATGTTAAATAAAACCTATGAAAATAAAACTTTTTGAATTTTAACAGGCGACCACTGTCTGCATTGGCAGGCGGTGAACATCAACTGGTTTAGACAATTTGAAGTTTACTAGAAATTCTAGTTTTATTGCAATAAAAATATCATTTTACATTTTTCCAAGAAATATTTTTTTAGTTATTTCGAGTAGCGTGACTTCTGTCCACATTCTTGGGTTTGGTTGCAGGCATATAAAATAAGAGAAAATGGCTAGACAGATTTGGTATATTTTGGTTTTAGACTGTCTATTTAAATATTGTTTATTTTAAAACATATAGTCAAAATTGTAATAAATGAATTATATTATTGGTGGGTTGGCGTCGTCAGGAGGGGAAGATAATCCGTAACATTTTTTATATATATTATCTTATTCTTACATTTTTACTTAATACTAAAACTAAACCTAAAGGAAATGAGTGCACTTCGCGTATTAGGGGCAGACGCTGACGCGTTGATGCTCCACGTTTCTCGACGATCGTCGTGCCGCGTGCTGCCGATACAGCAGATTCTAGAGGGTGATTGAACTCCATGAGCTAGGTAGGCAGTGCTTTGTCGTCGGGTTACGTAACAAGTGTCTAAATTTAAATGATATAAGCAGACTTTTAACTTTGAAAGAGTCCAAATAGATCTCATAACGACTTGACGAGATGCATCACAAACATCACAGTTTCAGCACAGGCAGATAGGCATACAGGTAAAGGGCGGGGTAGGTGCGCACGCGTCGTTTCGAAACCTGTCGGACAGCTCGTTAAAATTCCCCGTAATTCGTCTCGCTTAGCCGAGGCGTGGAGGCGAGGAGGAGAGGAGGCAGTTACACCGTGTTTCACACTTTCGGCACTTGTGAAGTAGCAGTGGCAGGCTGTAGGATGGCAGGTTGCAAAGATGCTGCGTGCTACGGCGACACTCGGACTTGCACTCCAAAAGTGAAACTTGTTATTAGATTTGGAAAGTTCCGCTCTGACACGTTGTGGATATTGCAGAATACTTATAAAATACAGTTTATACAACGGTATTTTAAGTCCAGGATTATTAAATCATATATATAAATACAATAGTAATACTATGACACAATCTATATGTATTACATTTTAGTGACGAAACCTCAAAACTAATTTATATGTTTAGTAGGGATTTAAATAGTTTAAATACTCAAGAACAAATCAGACCATTTTTAAATTATAACTTCAAATGATATATTACAAGTTTTCGGGGTTTCTTATCTGGATCACTTCGTTGTCAGCCTTTTTCTAGGACACGCGTATCGTGAAATTAATTATAGATATTCAAGTCTCTTAGAGCTGTAAAAAAAACTAACTTCTTCCCACTTTTCAGTATCTAAGTGCAAGTGAAGTGTTGCGGTATATACAACTTGCCCACGTATTTTTTTCACAACGTGTGACGCAGGCGACGTAGGCGATGTTTGCGACGAAGGCACAACCCACGACAATCATTAATAAATAAATGGCGACCTAGTTAAGGTGCTAATCCTGACGTAACCTTTTAAAAAGTACAAATAACCTCCTTGTACGTCTAAACTTTTTAGAACTGGTAATATCAAAAGATATTCTAGTTTGAAGAATTAGCAGAGAACAAAGCGCAGAGCACAGCATGGCAACGGTCATTATGAACTGTAGTGAAAGTTATGCAATAAATATGCATGCGAGCACAATTCGCGGTTCTATTGACCTACTTTGCATTTCAATATTAACTTTAAATATTTATTACATTACTACATATATAATGTCTTTCTTATCTTTACACTAATACAAAACGATTTATCGAAATTACTCCAGGTGTATCTATATCTATAAATATTTTCCAGTCTAATCTTTTAATGACCTAGACTTCTTAAACTTAATTGACCCATAGATAAACTGACCATTTTATTTTTTACTCAAACGTTACACTGACAACGGGACGGGAATCTTTCAGACATCCACGGGTGAAAAGAAATCAAAATCAAACAAAACTTTTTCTCCTCGGGTATTTGTAAAATCATAGTGACGATAATAGCCTTATCAAAAAAGAAACAAATAATAATATTCCATTTGGTAGGTGAAGTTACAAGGTATCCCTAGAATTTTCTTAAAAAAATACTTTGCAATAGGGATCGGTCTGCCTTATTGCCGGCTACGCGGTCATTTTCGCGCGATATCGTAAAACGGGACAGTTTTACGTCCCGAAGTTTTCTTCGGGACAACAGGTCCCGTTCTGAACAGCTCCTATGGTCACATTACTCGTAGACCGCTAGCTATGTTTTCGCTTGTAAATTAAACTTTGTTATCTTGCATTGAAAAGAACTGGAGGGAGATTTGCGAGATGTAAATAGGCGGTCCAAGCTAAAAAAATGTGTTAGTTGGCCATTTGATTATAACCTTGTCATGTCGGGAGACCTAAACGGAATCTAAATAAATAAAGCTTGTTAGATAATAGTCTAATTTTTTTTATTAAATAAAGATGTATTACAAAATATATTAAGTAATAATTAATTTAGAATAAACAAAATCTAATATGCGAATAATAAATATGTATATGACTAAGTATTTATACGGTAGTTTCACAATAATTCATTTAATTTTTACGAGGTGGCTAAAATTTTGATTATTTATGTTAAAAAAAGTCGGTCACAGCTCCTCAACTGCATATTTTTTTTTCAAACTTAAATAAATGATTTGGTTAAAATAAAATATCGGAAGCAGAATAGTCTATTCAGAACATCTGAACAAGAGAGTAAGATGGGTTATTACCTATCTTCCAAAAATGTACTTTATTAATTGGTAGATTAAAAGTTTCAAAAGCATTTATTTATTTGGAAGCTCAATGTAGATAAAATTAAGCTTAGACATTAACACGAGTAGGCAGTAAGATGAAATCTACTCACATGTACACTTATCACATTCCGTTATCATAACGTTATCTTGGGAAAAACAATATTTGCTGACCTTCGAGTTACCCGCTCGCAATATTTATGCGAACTGTGTATTTGTGGATACGTTCTGAAGGACATGTGCTGAGGCGCACAAGGGCGCCCTTGTTGTACTCATACATACACACTCATACATACGTATATTATTGTAAATACCAAAATCCACGGTTATTACAATAATAAATAATATTTACTTAATAGATTTGGACTAAGATAAGATGTTATTACTTTTGCTGGCTCTTGAATGAATAAACTAAAAATAAAAACTACTTTTATTTGCCAAACTGGTTTATGACGGAAGAATTTATTTAAAATCTTAATTTCTTGCCCTTACGCCTTTTCCAGAAATTTCTTCTATCTTGGGGCTCAAATAATTGTGCTAACGTAAAACACAGATCACAGTTGTGATCTGTAACATAATATTTGACTGACGTCTAATTCTGCGCGTTGGCCGAACTTTCGAACAGACAGCGGAGCTACGTCTAAACGAGTACGTAACTACGTGTACGTAAGCGTAGGCGGGGTGTATGACACGATTAAACTTATAACCTAATTATAATAATATAATATACAATTTTTAATTGGAACGGAATCTACTCTCACTTGCTAAAATTATTTATTTATTTGTTTTTATTCGGTAATCCAACAGCTATATAAATTTATACATTTATCAACTAATAATACTAACAAATATATGCCAATATAGGATTACACAGTTGGAAAAAAAAGATAAACATTAACAATTAACAAAGCGGTAGTTAGTTACAATAATAAAATAAAGAGTAAGTAAATGTATGTGTGTTTGTGTGCGTGTGTGTATTTGTGTGTTTATGCATGTGAATGTGATTTTATTGTATGCATCTCTTTTTAATTCACAAGATGTTTTGCAATAATTTTTTTGTTAAAACATTTTCTATTTAACTGAAAAATATCTATATCTTTATAGGAAGTGTTATATAAGTTAGTTAAACTTACTGAGGCGAGTGTTTCAATTGAATGAAAGGATCTTTAAAGCCTACACCTTGGGCACAAGTCCAAGGCACTGCTTAGGCTCCTGTTGTAATTGTAAGATATCATAATGTTTAGTGTTTATCGGCTCAGTAACAGTACCTACGTTGCGTTTATCAAATAGTCCATGCAATATCTTCAAAAATTTTCAAAATATCTTAAAGAG
The DNA here is from genome assembly GCA_905147385.1 of Limenitis camilla. Lineage (NCBI taxonomy): Eukaryota > Metazoa > Arthropoda > Insecta > Lepidoptera > Nymphalidae > Limenitis > Limenitis camilla. The sequence continues at coordinate 21,216,785 of LR990224.1, forward strand.
AAGGAGAGTCTCTTATTTTGTATTTAATATACAATAGTTTTAATATAATTTTACTTTATGATATACATTTTGAGTGTCAATCAATCGCGTCAATGTTACATGAGTAGTAAATTGTGTCTTAGTGAAATTCAATTGTTTTGGGAGTTACTCGTAAACATGGTATAGGCCGACTATGGGAGTGTTGTGCGCAGGCGCACGTGCGCTTGTGTGTAGTATGTACTCGCTCAGCAACGTAATATTGTGTATAAGATTGAGGTCGGTGGTGCGGCGGCGGCGGAGGGTCAGATATGAGGTTTTCCGAAGAAAGTGCCACGTGGGCAGAGGCACGCGCCGGACTGCGCAGTTGCGGACGATGTCGTTGACAATTTATTTCCTCTCTTTTTGTACAAATTTCATATCCAATGATTTTTAAAATATCGTTTACGATCTATCTTTTATATTAATTTTATATGATATTAACATGTTTCTATAGTAATTTGAATTTATGGAAATTAGAAAAGAAATATTTTTCCTTAACGGCTGTTGTAAAATTAAAATAATTAAATCAAATCATAGCGGTTAAGTAGTCGGTTATTTACTACTCGGTAAATCGATGTATTTACTTCATTACATATTAGTACTTGTTTTACCAGTATTGTTCTATTATTAGAACTAGTAGAATACTAGATTCGGTTTGTAGCCCTAGAACTTTGACTAACCTAATTTTGATGATCGTAAGTCATGGTAATGTTACTTTATCAATTGATTAAATATAATTTTTTTAAATAAGTTTAAAATAAAAGCAGTGTAACTCTGTAGACTCACTGTGGACGAGCACTAAAAAAGATTTAATTTTTTTAAATTTCTCCTAACGTGGTGATGAAGTGGATGAAAGTTTTGTGTAGAATCCGTCATTTTTAAATCAATTATGGTTTAATTATGGTTATGCAATTTTTAATGAAGCCACGAGTGATGTGTTTGTGTGTAATCTATTCATAAAAAGTGAAAGACTCATCTTTATCTCTCTCGCCTTTGACACGATTGCATTATTAAGCTCGCCCCCGCGAGACGCCCGTAGACCCAAAAAGCCTTAATACTAAACGATTCCACCTACGGGCCGAGATTGCCTCTGCAATGTCATACAAACCGACCGCAGTGCATCGTCTCTACCTCCGTACCTGATGGAAGCTCGTCGCCGCCTCTCCAACTCCGCCGGGTTGGATAGCTTAGGACGTAGGCTGCACTGGTACACTCGGTGCAGCGTGGTGCAGTGTGAACTGAGCTTTAATCTAACAGTGTAGCGTTAACTTTACAATGATCGTTTTGGATGTATCATTTGGAAATTGGGCTTGGACGTTAGTTCGGAGGTGTTGCAATCGACGCGTGCCTCGACTAGGGTTGCCAGTTGCTAACCGTACTATAATTATAAAATAAGTAATTTTTTTACTAAAAATCATATGATATGAAATATATAGTATAAAAATAATCATTATAATAAGTGACCTTTTTTAAATATAAAAGAATATAACCTTGATGATATTTTTTGCGAGAGTAAGAAAAAAGTCTGACGTGCTTTTGATAGGAAGGTGGCAACCTTAGAACAGTAAATATGAGGAAGATACGTCGAAAAGTAGTCTTTATTGTGTTTGTTATAAAATGTAAATTTCAGTGAAAATATAATTTATTCGTTATAATGGAGGAACATCTAAAATATATGCAAATGTTGGCTGCAGAGTGTATAGTGTAGTGTGGGCGACGCCTGCGCCTGCGCCCGCGCACGACACACTAGATAACATACTTAATTATGAAATAATTACTTTGTAAACAGATTGCTTATGTTTCGGCTTAAAAGATCTAACGGTAAGGATACGAGGGCCATGACTCGTGACACACTTTCAGTATCCAACAAACATTTGTCGTTTCAACGTCGACTTTATCCTCATTTAACAAAAATTAACTCAACGTATGTAATATCGTAAATGCTTCAAAAAACACCAATTAATAAATCACAATTATAATTTTTAGAACCAGTTATGAACAGCTTATGAATCAGTACTGGACATGAGCTCCTAGTATTATATATTAACTTAATCATAGATACCTATTAGTCAACATATATGATGAACCACTAATGGATATTAAAAAAAACGTCAATTTTTTCAAAATATATTTTGCACACCAAAAGGATAGCCGAACATATATATTAATGATTATGAATTTGTAAAAAAAATGAACAGGCGGTTTATCTTCTTTAGGTACAGTGTTGTGTAATGTTTGTAAATAGGACATGTGGTTGACCGTCGCGTCGACAGGCTGTACTCAACTTCAAGTAATAAATAATAATATTTTATTAAGTAAATCTTCGTCAACGTATTGCGTTTAAATTAAATGAGCGGTTATAATAAAAAAAGGTTGTAGTGTAGCGTCGGAGTGGCGGTGTCGTGGTGGCCGGTGAGTGAAGGCTAGCGGGTGTCTCTGTCTCTGTCGCACACTGGCGCGCGCGCAGCCTCCGACCCGCTCCAGGATAGATTCCGAGAAGTACGCTGCTTCGGAGATCGTATCTATCGTGTTGTTGCTTGTTTTCACTGTAAATTACAACAACGCTTAGCTTTTTATGTTTCCACAAACTTACTCTGAATACGACTGATAGCGAACGCATTGAAATATTATTATCAAATTATAGCGAGACTGACTCCATATTTTTCAAAAATAGTGACCTTCATTGAAGTCTCGTGTTTGTAGATTTACGAGGAAGTACGTATTATATGAGATTTCACATACGAAGTTTTAATAAGCTTCTATAACGTATGTTTAAAATAGGCAAATCCCTTCATGTTAGAGGTCTTCAAATTTGAGTTTGATAGTAAAACTATTCATTATCAGGAGCCGTCAATGGTCCACTACTGAGCCTGGTTTGCTCCTCCTCAGGAATTCATAGTCCACCACGCTGGTCTAGTGCAGGTTGACAGACTTTACACACCTTTGAGAACTTTAGGGATCTCTCAGGAGGATTCCTCACGATGTTTCCCTTCACCGTTGAAGCAAGTGATATTTAATTGCTAAAAACACATATAACTCCTGCAAGTCGTCGGTGTGTGTCTGTGTGGGGGAACCAACTCAGACCTCCCAAAGTAAGACTTGAAGTCCCAACCACTGGGCCATTACTGCTGCCAACAAAACTATTCAAGCGTCGTTTTATCAATTCATAATGAGAGTGAAGAGAGTCCATAATTTCAA